>CM076570.1:180728234-181928234 GCA_034641835.2 Pinus albicaulis | reverse complement strand
AAGTGGTAAGTTGTCAGGTTTTTGAATCTTTTGGAGATCCTGGTCAATCTAAGTGTCATATTGGTATGCCTATCTTTGGAAATTATATTGATGACAATGATGTTGATCCATTGTTCCTTCAAGTTCAATCTGATTTAAGTACAACTGCTACTTCCCATCCCGAGCCTTTCAATCCTTCTTTACATCTAGCATACTATTCATTGTACCAAAATATGTTTGATAAGTTTGTCACACCAAAAATCCCCCTAAATCCTTTGAATATTTATCCGGTTGATCATGGTTGCACTAAGGTACAAGATGGTGTGATACTAAAATCAAAGGATGAAAAGTTTGAAACTATTATTCATAATTTATTCAACTACAAATATTTCGTAAGTCAGGAGGAATATGTTCCAGCTCTAAATGATTAAGGGATGCTTCCAATTGATGTATTTCAATTTTCTATCCATCAATAATCCAGAGTGTTTAACCTTAAATCTGATCAAACCAGTGACATTAACAATATTTTCATTAATGCATATGTTGATAATGGTGCATGTATACCTGTTGATTTTTTTAAAGCCACCCAAATTTGATGATGCACTATTAGAAAGTTTAGAGACCTGCCAAGAAGTCAAGGAAATTCATCCCATGTTGATGGTTATGTTAGGTTCTCAAAATTTTGTCGATATCTCTGAACTAAGTTGGATCCAAGTTTTCACACGTAATTATTTCCTTAACATTCATCCACTAGTTATGAGTTCATCCTTAAATGGATCTTGGTATTTTCAAGCTGATATTCATGATCCCCAATATTTCCAACATAGAATTTTTTATTGGATGAAGAATTCTTGGTTGGTTTGTCCCTTCTCACATAGATCCCTTATGTTAGACCAATATTTTGAGAGAAAATTTTTCGTGGATCCCCACAATTTCAAAGCCTATCATTATGATTATCAAGCTAAAGGTAATTTTGTGTTGAAGGACTCCTCTCTGTTAGATGCTTCTGAATACAATTGCCTTCTCATCTATGTTCTATATGTTTTGAAGTTCATTAAATTCCTTACACAATTTCTCTGCTTAAGTGTGTTCAAATATATTAATCATTCAGTGTACCAAAACCCTTATTTTGATACAAATACTGGTTTGATTTGACATATGTTTCTAATATTTTTTCAACTCAATATCCTAATTGGTTTCCTGGTTCTATGATATCAACAATTTTTAGTTCCATAAGCTTTCATATTGGTAGTATCACATGTAATTGGATAGAAAGGGAACCAAAAGAGAATCGAGAAGCTTGTATGTTAATCGATCAATATGATCATAATATCAAAAATTCTCATTGTGATTCAAATGCATTAATTGAAAATTAATTTCCCCATAGGTCCCAGGGTATTCAAATTGGTTGCTATGAATATCATGATCCAATTGTTGAATGGTTAGAGCAATATTTCTTGGAAATATCCATTGAAAATAAAAAGTTCCGATCTTTTCTGATGTTTGTGAGAGTTGGGAAAACAAATAAATGTGTATTCGCAAGAATCCTACAAGGTTTGTATGATCAATATTTCAAGCAATAAGATAAATCTTGAAATACATTAAAACTGGTAGGTATGGCACATTCTTATGTTAATAAGCCAAACCTCCAGTTAGTTGTGCAAGTTTTCAAAGTTCTTATCTTTTATATTGCACATTGTTTTATATTTATTTTAATTGCTTGTATCTTTGTAGTTGCAGGTTAGGAACGACGTTGGATACATTGGAAGTATCATTACACTTATCCCTGAGCTTCTAGCTGGTTAGGTTAGGAGTAGACTTAGTTTCATTTAGTTTCCCTTGCAATGCATCCACCCTCTACCCTGCTCTCCATCGAGTCTTTGAATTTGTTTGTTTTCTTATTGTATATTATGCATGTTGTTTTATGTTCAACCTCCATTTTCTTGGTTCTTTTGGTTTTGTCTCATCATTTTGTCATGTATTTTTTTTTAAATTCAATAAGACTTTGCATGAAATATGCTCCTATTTGGCTCAAAACACATGTGGCAAAACTTGAAAAGGGAAATTGTGATGACGAATAATGCTTAGCTAATATATTACCTGTTCTGTATATGGGTTTAAATATGTTTAAATTCAATGTTGTCTGAATGGAAAATACGATCCATTCAAACGGAAATCCTTTGGTCGAACTATAAATCCCATATCTATTCTAGGATCCTCATTCCTCAACTCAGTATTGTAAGTAAATAGTGTTTTTCTTGCTAATCTAGTCTAGTAGGGAAAGGATAAGGGGAAAATATAAAGTGATCAAACCAATATCAAAGGTTACATAAATACTTATATGAAGGGGAAACCTCCTCTTCTCTCAATAAGTTGGGATCTCTCTTCTTCTTGCTTAAAATAATAAGTGTCAAATCACAATCCTATTAAATAAATAAATAAAGGGTGAAAGAAGAGAAAGGCTTCTTGTGTAGGGAGGTGAATCAAGATACTTTTCCGGGGTACTATCCAAGCTCGCTAGTAGCAAAGGAACGCTTGTGACCCTATATTTACTTTTCCAGGGTAATGTCCAGGCCTGTTGGAAGAAGAGAAACACAGGAGATGAACATCATACTCTGAATATCTTAAACTCATCGCGCATATTACCCTTTCTTATATCAAAACAATTGTGATTTGGAAAGCATTTATATGTGTTTAAATGAATAATGGAATGGAGGGGACTATATATTTAACTGGTTTATGTATGTAATCCAAGGTAATCTTCAAGATGAATCAATACTTCCTGAAATACTGATACCTTTCACTTAGAGAATTAAACCTAAACAGAGAAGTTGGAGTTCTACCTGTGTGTCACCAAGTGTTGTCACAGCGATCAAGAACCTCCAAAATTTTGCTGACACATGAATTTTGGAGCCTACTAAGGATATTAAAATATATGTCTATATGTTTAGTACCCAATGGTTTTTTGATTTTTTGAAAATGTTTAAGGCTTCTTCCTAGTTTTAAATGGTCAAGTCACTTGCACTCACATGCATGGTATTCGATGAGTTCACGAGAACACTTGCTTTATGAAAGCTTGAACAAGTATAATATCATCCATTAATACAACTCACCTAGATATTTTCAACTCATGTTGATATTCAGTGTGCACTTTCATTGACAATCTCCCTCACTTTGGTTCTGTTTGTACTTTTATTATGGTAAGTTTTCTCAATTGTCTCTTTTGTGCACTTCCGCTTTCACATTCACGACTGTCACTTTTTCTTGTTTTCACTTTAATAAGTGGCATTTTCATGTTATATTCTCTCTATCATGTTTTTCTTTCAATGTTTTTCACATTTCACAAGTGTCGTCTTATGTTTTTCTCATGTTGTAGTTATTGCTTTTGTGATTTTTGCTCATTCATGTATCAAACCTTTTCACATCACTAAAGATAGTTATGGTGCACTCTTATGCATTAGATGGTCTTAAATATCATTAGAATATGTGCTAGACACATTCCTGCAACTTAACACAACTTTTGGTCACTTTCGTGACAATTGTCGTAACTAGTGTTCTAATTATCGTAATGTGTCGTTTCAACTGTCGCACTTAGAAATAAGTGTCGCTTTGCTATTTTTTCGAGGTGTAATTGTAATTAATGAGTCCTGTGCATTATTTTGGCTTGTATTGAGGGTTTTATGTGTGTGATCCAATATTGAGTCGTGTCCAGATGCATTTTCCTCTTTTACTATGTCAATCCCACACTTAGCCATTTCAGAGCCCTTCTTGGTACTTTAGCCCAATGCAAGTTTTGAAGCCTTTAGCCCTCTTATCAAGTGTGAATATCAACCTATACATAGGCCTCAATGATGTAATATTACTCTCTAATATTGGCACAATAAGTCCCTCTCAATATTACCCCAAATATGTTGCACATTGTGATCCTCCCAAGGGCAATCAATTGACCCATCTTTCTCACACTGATTCACCAAACTGAAATTTAGTTACCTCTAAATTGCATGGTACGCATAACATTACTATATTCCTAGATAAATTTAGGGACCTCTTTCATCATTTTCCAAAGGCAAAACATGCAATGCAAAGACCCTCCTATCCTCATAGTGTAGTGAAAACCATCCTAGGTAAAGTGGCTTCATCCCTGTGGCCTCCCTCAATGAAAAGAACACTCCAAATGGTTAAGCAACCATTGTTGGGTTAAAATGTGCTAGTATAGGATGAAAAGTGCATTAAAAAGAAACAATGACCCCTTATTGAAGAAAACCATGCTTCCTTTCAAGCTGCATCTCCTTTGAGTGCATGACACACTCCCGAAGGCTGAAGCCTCACCCTTCCCCCTTCCCCAATGCACTTTTTGCCTAAGCCTTGCTTAATATCTTCCTCTAGAGTGCATGTCACAATAGGGAAGGATGAAGGAAGCCTCCTCTCTGCCTTTGACCAGTTAAACTGCACTCTCCTAGAAGTATTCTTTCACTTTGAGCGCATAGCTCAATCCTGAAGGTTGAACCTTTCACCTTCTCTCCTTCCCAATGTGCTGATGTGACCTAGAATTAATTTTACTCTTCCTTTGAGTGCATGGTGTAGTAGGGAAGGCTGAAGGATGCCTCCCATCACCCTTGACTAGTCAAACTGAAATTTTAGTCTTTCCTTTATTTTATTTGGAGCACATGGTGCAACATTGAAGCATGAAAATTTCCACCTTGTCCCTTTAACTTCCCCCACTGCGCTGGACCAAGGATAGTTCCTCTTCATAGTGCATGGCACAATAAAAATGAAAAATGGAGCCTTCCTAAGCCACTGATGAGTTTTATTGCACCCCCTTGATCAAGCCTTATTTTTTGACCCTCTCATAGGCCTATCATGAGTAGACCATTCCATGAGCTAGGTACTGATAGAATATAATTTTTTAGGACTTACCTAGCCCCATCATGAATTATTTTCATTGGTAGGAGTACCTTCCTAAGTATGAAAAGGTGATACTCAAAGCTGATGGCAAGGAGAAAAAATTAAGGAACTCCTGTAGAGAAGAAGAAAAAATGACAACTATCATGGAGACATGAAGCAGATTGTGGACCAAGATATAAAGAAGACATTGCATGATGACTCAAAGGATTTCAATTGATAAAATACTCTTTGGAGGGTGAAGATGAGAAATAAAGTGGATCTTTCATGAAGATGAAGTATATATCAGACCTACCATCAAGAATACAAGATGAAGCAACATGCGAGACAACTTGGAATTGACACCTCATCACAAAGTCCATGTCATCATTGTCAAGTTGTAACTTGTACAAGTGTCATCATAATAGTCAATGTGTGTCCATGTTTCATGCCACATCATCATGTGGAATGTAATGATGTATTCACAAGAAAAGGACAAAATGTAATGTGTGGAAGTCCAAGAGTCATATGTGGAATATGAAAAGTCACTTAGTTATATATGGACAAAATTTCTTTAGGAGAAGTCCAAAGGTCATTTAGAAGTTCAAGAGTTGTTAATAAGTTCAAAGGAAATATTAGAAGTCCAAGAGTCATGAGGATATGAAAGGTCATTCCTCTTGTTATAAAATCAACTTCATAACTCAAGGAGATGGTTTTTGGAGGCTTAAGCTTTGGAGAGCTAGTCTTGGCTTCTCTACTTGGAATAGGAGAGAAAATTGTTCTTCGGAGAAGCAAGAAGTGACTTAATGTTCCACTAGTGGAACTAGTGCCTCACCATTGTAACTTTGCACTTGGATCTTTCACCTTATAATTGAAGCTCGATGAGCCAACACATTTTCATGCATGTATTGTGAATGTCTTAGGACTATTATTTAGATATTTTCTATATATGTTTCATTCATATGTACTAAGGGTATTGAACTATTTCGATGCCCTTCATACTTATCTTGTTGAAGGTGTGTTGTATGTGGTTAATGCTTGTTGTGTGTATGTGAATTATTTTGCTAGATAAATAACAAATATTTCTTTGCTTGTGTTTCTCTCTTAGGTTGGTACTATTAATTCCTTCTAGAGGCTCATTTTTTTGTCTTCCCCTCATGAAAGTATCCTTTTATACATTACACTCAGTGTTTCACAATGTCAACTTACTTGCTTGTTTAAGGTTTATGTATATAATCTCTTATATTATCGATTAACCAAGAAGAACCTTTGCGTTATGGTGGTTGGGTCGATGCACCAGATGGGGATCCTAATCCAAATGGCATGAGGTCTAATTGAGACTCCACATTGGGGAGACCTACTATATGTTGGTGGTATTCAACACCATCAACATTCCCCAAAATGGATTTTGATAGAATAGGTTTTATCCTTCCTACAATCACATTTGAAATTACTTTGTAGATGAAATAACACAAAGAAATTGGTCTAAAAGCTTCAAAATATTGAGGCTCATTTAATTTTAGGATTAAAGCTATGAATGTTGAATTGAAAGCAGCCTAGACCCTTTCCTTTTTTCTTTATTCCTCTATGAGTCTTAAGAGGTCTAGACCAATTAAGTCGAAAATACCTATGAAGAATTCTATGGCTCAACCATTTGGACCCGAGAATTTGTCCTTTTGAAAGCTTAGAAGCACCTCTTTCAACTCTTCCTTTGTAAACCTATCCATCAAATGTCTATCACCTTCCTCTAAAAAAAATCAAGGGAAAAATTAGGTTGTCTAAATAACCTCTACAATATATAGTCCATTGGGAGCTTTAAAAATTGATGAAAAGTGATTCACACCCATATTTTCAAGTGTACCTCATTGACCTCTGGGTCCTTCATGGTTCAAATAGTATTTCTTGACTTCCGCCCTTTGGAATAAGCCTAGAAAAATTTTGAGTTATCATATCTGCATTCCAACCATATTTCCCTAATCTTCAGCCTTTAGGATTCCTCTTTTTTCACCCAATTTCTTTTTCCTTTTTGATGCCAACATCAAGAGTTGTTTCTTGGATGACTGTGAGTCGAATCCCCCTTCCTCTAAGTCATTGACGATCCTCGAATTTTATTCAATGTTCTTGAGCTTTTAATCATCCCTTTTTACACTTTAAATTTGTCCATCCTATTATTTTATGTACCTCAAATATGTTTTATAGTATCATATTGTGTCTATCATGCTAAGGAACACATTTTCTCCAATACCTAGAAAAGGTTCTAAGGAAAATTCCTTGATCATAATTAATTCGCAACTTTAATAATTTTTCTAAGTCAAACTTAAGGAAATGGATTAATTAATTAGAATTAATTGATTTAAATCATTTTTCCTTTAATTAATTCTAGAAAATTCATTTGATGGGGTCAAGATGATCTTAGCCATCAATTGAGATTAGATCATAGCCATTAATTCATCAACGATATATTATAAGAGGAAATCGATGGGAATTTGGAGAACACATCGAAACACATATTTGCAGTGATAGCAAGGGCGCAAAGGCGACACAGGGGCATCAAAAAATTGATACTAATAGTGTTTGGAGACATGATTTCCATAGGAGTTTATCATAGCGATTTCCAAAATTATTTGGAGATCGATTTTTCTACAGAGTTAGGTTGATTTTCCAGTGGTGCGAGTTTCTCCAGAGAGGAGTGTGAATTTATCCAAAGAGGAGGAATTGACAAAGAAAGGAGGTAGATTTACAGAGTGATCGATTTGCACAAGAAAGTTGAGAATTTCAATTGAGATCAAAATCTAGTGGAGGCTGATTTCAATTCCTCAGTAATGCGAGCTTTCTAGAGAAGGGTGTGAGCCAGGGTTGCACGTGTGACCATTTCATGAGCCAGAGGGATACTAAATTTATTAGAGGATTCCAAATTGATTCCAGGAGGGTAGATCAAATTGTAGAAGTAACAATACTAATTTTTTGAAGGTTTTCTAATTGATGGTTAAAGTGGACAAAGTGGTGAGCTGAGATGAGGGTGAATTATGGCATAGGAGATTGGGCCATCTACACCATGGAGCCTTGAAGTTCATGCAACAGATTTCTATGGGTCTTCCCAAGGGTACTCTTGCGTAGTCAGACACATGCAAGGGATTTACTATGGGGAAGTATGCAAAGGCCAATTTTCACGAGAAGGAGAACCAAGCCTTAGAGATCCTTGAGAGAGTTCACTCAGACATGTGTGGACCATTCTCTACTCCTTCGACAACACATCATAAGTAATATGTGATATTTATTGATGATTTTTCTAGAAAGTGCTGGATCTAATTCATGCAAAAGGAAGATCAAACATTCTTAAAATTTCTTGAATTCAAAGCACTGGTGGAGAAAGACACGGGGAAGCATGTGAAGGCTCTTAGGAGCGAGAATGGTGGCGAGTACATCTCCAATGAATTTAATAAATTCTGTAGCAAAGAAGGAATTCATAGAGAGTTGATTGTGCCTCATAAACCACAACAGAATGGGGTCGCAGAAAGAAAGAATAGAACAATTGTGGGTGCAACACGAGCGATGTTGCATGATCAGGGCCTACAGTTTCATCTGTGGGCTAAGGCATGAAACACATCGGTATTTGTGCAAAACTGTTTTCCTCATCGGATACTTGGCATGAGTACTCCAAAAGAATATTTTACTGGTAAGAAACTTGATGCTTCACATTTTAATATTTTTGGCTCATCAGTTTATGTGCATGTGACCAAAGACACTAGGAAGAAGCTGGAACCAAAAACTGAGATTTGGATATTTGTGGGGTACACTGATACTCCCCACAACTATCAGGTGTATTTTCAAAACAACAGAATTACTGTTGTGAGATGGGATATAAAATTTGATGAGGAGAAAGCCATGCAATTGTACCTTGAGAGGGAGCTGGATTTGCATGCATAGGAGGAACTCTTGGTTCCAAAGAATGAACCTCAATATGTGGAGCAGCCACATGCGGAGGATCATGTAGTGGTAGAAAACACCCATGTAGATCCATCCACCAGAAATGGTAGAAGGTGTACCATGGAAGCTGATAGATTGAGACTTGATGCAACAGAGAATCTAAGAGCCCCTACTTCACTGCATATACATAGACAGTGTCCAAACAGGTTTACTGGATACATGGCTCTTATGAGAAAGTGTATTGTGATATAACCATCTTCCTTTGAGGAAGCAGTGTAAAAACTAAATGGGGTTGATGCTATGGTAGAGGAGTATGACTCCATCGTCAAGAACAGTGCATGGGAGGTTGTCCCAAGACCAGTCGGAAAATAAATGGTTGGATTTAGATGGATCTATAAGGTGAAGCAAGCAACAGATGGGAGTGTAGAGAAGTACAAGGCCAGACTTGTGGCCCGAGGATTCTCACAAGTTGAGGGGATTAACTATGAGGAGACTTTCACACCAGTCGCGAGGTACTCTTCCATTATATATATCCTTTCACTCTCAGCGTAGAGGGGGTGGCGCATTCATTGGATGGATGTGAAAATTGCGTTTCTCAATGGAGTTATTGAGGAAGAAGTGTACATAAAGCAGCTAGAAGGTTTCAAAATATTTGACAACAAGTCGCATGTGTATCGATTCAATAGAGCACTGTATGGGCTAAAGCAAGAACCTTGTGCTTGGTACACTCAGATTGAAAACTATGCTGAGATTGCAACAAGATGATGAGCTTAGTGGAAATAAGTCGCGTTCACTAAGTGGGCCCGCAGGCTATTTTTGGCGCAAAGTCTATTTTTAGACATATGGATCATGTTCTATGAGTTGCAGGATGCTATTTGTGGATGGTTGGTCAAGTCGGAAAAAATAGATGGACTTCTATTTTTAGACATATTGGGCGGAATCTATTTTTAGATTGCCAGTCTAAAAATAGATATGTCGAATATTATTAGCTCTTAATAATATTTGGACTATAAACATTATCTTATTCTCTTGGAGCACTTCAATTAAGTGCACAAATGTGCTTTGAGGGTAATGAAGAATTCCTTTATTCCGCGAGGGTGGAGGGGAGCTGTTACTTGGATACTACGGTTAGAACTCATGTGACGAGTTTAGGTGGAGTTGATTGAGGAGTTAATGGAGTTGTGTTGAGTTTAACTAATCTAAAAGTAGTTGAGATAGTTGGCCCAATCCTTGATTGATACAATAGTGAGAGTGGTGTTAATTAATTATTAATTAATTCAATAATTATCAACTCATTAATCAACTAAAGAATACATCAGTTAACTACAGTGCATGGACAGTTTCAGTGGAGACCAGTGAAGAGGTAGGTGAAAGAGCAGTGTGACTATCAGTTGTGACTATATTGTTGCATGATTTGCAACAACCGGTGATTGGAGATGCCAATGAGGATTGCGCGATACAAGCCAAAGGTGGTTCGAGTTATTTATGAGCCATTCCACCTGGCATTGATTCTGTAATGAAGTGGCTATCGGTGGCGGGGTGGAGCATGTGTTTTGCTAGATCCTCAAACGATTAGTGTGTAGCAATTGGAGGTTGTCTTTGAGAGCTTGTGAGGCTTTGTACTATTATTTGTTACATTATCTACATGAAATATAATATACAGATAGTTGGGGTTTTCAGCTTTAAGCTTTCCCATGAAATACTGTGTTCATATGTGTGATTTTTTATGGTTTTAATGTGTGCATGCAATTGATTTTATTTCCGCATGTAATGATCAATGGTAGAAGAGATTCTATATTGTGCATGAAGATAAAATAGTGTGTGATCAGGAGAATCTCAGTGAATAATATATCAATTATTCAAATTTCTACATGGTATCAAAGCAATATTGATCATTGGAGCAATTGCAAAACATTGAAGCAGTTGAGTTTTGTGCTAGTGGAATTCGAATTTGCAATAGTGTTTTCTTGGTGTCGAAGTTGAGATGTCTTTCAATGGATTGTGATTGGAGTATGCCCTTGAGGGCAGCTCGAATTATATTGGATGGAAGGACAGGATGGAGGCGGTGCTGGATGACAATGGGTTGAAGGAGTTCATAGATGCAGAAATTCCAAAACCTACTTCTAGTGATGCCGCCGTACTTGACGCATGGCAAAAGAAGACAAAAAAGTGTCGAAGAATTCTGTTGGAAGGTGTGAAGGATCACATAATGTCCAGCCTTCATGGTAAGGCTTCTCCATTCTTGATGTGGAAAGATTTGACAGATTTATTCCAAAGCAAGAGTGACCAGAGGAAGTTGGCGCTCAAGGATAAACTCAGGAACATAAAAATGGAGAAAGGCGACAGTATGCCCAAGTACCTCACGAAGTTCATCCAGTGCAGGGATGAGATGGGAAGTGTGGGGGTTACTGTTGATGCTGAGGACTTGGTGAGCTTGGCTCTCCTTGGGCTTCCGAAGAGTTGGCATTCCTATCAAGACTCTGTCAATGGTTGGGAGAAATTTCCAGGATGGGAGCGACTTTGGTCGGATCTTGTGCAAGAGGAGATAAGGCGAAGTACTAGGGACATATATTCATCAAAGAATTCGGATGAAGAAAATTGCACTTTGGATGCCAAAGCAAAGAAGGGGAAGAGGAAGAAGCATGCTTCTCAATCCGGTGCGAAAGGCAAGAAGCAGGACATTTCCAAGGTGAAGTGATTTCACTGTCACCAACACAGACATTACGCCACTAGTTGTCCACAGAGGAAGAAAAATAAGCAGGCTGCTGGATCTGCAGCTGGAGAGGCCTTAGCCTCGCAATTTGAGCTAGATTTTTTGGTGATCGCATGCTTGGTCTCAAGTGTGATGGGTTCAGTGTGGTTTCTTGATAGTGGTGCATATTTTCACATGACAGGAGATCGAGATTGGTTTACTGATCTGGATGAGAAAGATCTTGGAGTGCACATCGAGATGGGAGATGATGGTAGATACAGTGCGACCAGTATCGGTACCATTTCTTTTGAGAGGGAGTCTAGTAAACCCTTCATATTGAAGGAAGTGATGCATGTTCCAGGATTGAATAAGAATCTGATTTCTGTGGCGATGTTAGAAGATAAGGGATATGATGTTGTCTTTAGCGAGGGAAAGACTTTCCTGCGTAGTAAGGCAACTGGTGAGACCTAGAGGATAAGGGTTAGAGTTAAGAAACTTTATCAATTGCAGGTAGATCGTTGCGTAGAAATGGCAGGCAAGGCAGAAGAAGTGGTGAGCTGGGATGATGGCGAGTTGTGGCACCGGAGATTGGGCCACCTTCACCATGGAGCTTTGAAGATACTGCAGCAGATTTATACTAGGCTTCCTAAGGGTACTCTTGCGCAGTCAGATTAGTGCAAGGGATGTACCTTGGGAAAATTTGTGAAAGCCACCTTTCACGAGAAGGATAGTCGCGCCACGACGATCCTTGAGAGAATTCACACAGACGTGTGTGGACCTTTCTCAATACCTTTGATAGCAAAGCACAGGTATTATGTGATATTTGTTGATGATTTTTCTCGAAAGTGCTGGATCTTCTTCATGCAGAAGAAGATCGAGACATACTCAAAGTTTTGTAAGTTCAAGGCACTGGTTGAGAAAGAATCGAGGAAGCAGGTGAAGGCTCTTAGGAGCGAAAATGGTGGTGAATTCATCTTTGGAGAATTCAAGGACTTTTACAGTGTGTTGAAGCCTAGAAAATCTCTGCTTCAAACATTGGGAAAACCACCCGGTCGGGACCTTAGGACAGCTCCTTTTCCGTTTGGTATGGTGGCTCCGACTGGATTTAAAGGACCAGTTTCCTTATAACTAAATGGATTGGTTTGGATGGGTGGAAATGGGACTAAATTAATTGAAATAAAAATATCTAATTTAAACTAAATACTGATAAAGAAATTCTAACACTAACCCGGGTAATTATATGTGAATACAACTTAAGATTGTTCCAATTTAACAATAACCATGAAAATGTATTATTATTTAAATTGAAATGTGCAGAAACAAATAAAGATAACTCTGTTTAAGAAATTAAACAGAGTTGTATTAACATATTGCATTCATCATTGTATACCATCTATATATACTTATGAAAGACAACGTTTCAATTATACTCAGAAATGATATATAAAAGGAAGCGTTGTGAAAACAAATATATATAAATGATAGCAATTTTTAGAGCGAATATCATAAGACAAAAGAAATCAACAGTGAACAGATAGAAATACCTTATTCATCTTGAAGACTTTCAAATGAAATCTGATACTCTAATCCAGTAACTCTGATGCAAAATCAAATTCCAAGGTACATAAATGCAACACTTCAAAGATAATTCCGCATAAAAATCACCAGATGTGATCCTTTTAAAAATATATAAGACAATGGAGTACAAAAATGCAATCTCCAAGTCAAAAAATATTAAGATCCAGGACCCTTCTCTAAATGCATGAGAAGGGTTTAAATACTACTTAGCTAAATCTAAAAATAGTCTTATTACAAAAATTAAGGATTCGGTTCAATGACCGTCCTTTTCCTAGGCTAAAATACAGTAAAATTAAAACTAAATCTAACTATCTATGAACTTTATCTTTAAACTTGTAGGCATCTAGCATAGTTTTGAGAAGATGCGGTTGACCGACTTCAGAATTCAACTGTCCTGAAAAGATAGAGTCGGCAAGCGTAGGCGCAATCTTCTCTGTAGCATTGATGATACAATTAAGCGCACTGTGCTGCCTGTGTGGCTTCACTAAGTACATCCAGTATGAGTCCCAATTTAATCTTGTCAGCCCTTGGATTGATTTTGCTCTTTCTTCTGCCTTTTGCCTCCATTCTGTTTGCAGTTGATGTCCCTGTGGGAGATATCCTGGAACAGTTTCTGGAATCGAATTAGCTTTGTGTAAATTGTCATTTACACAATCAGTAAGAGTGTTTGCCACCGTAGCCACCTCTGCTGCTGGCTTCTCTTTAATTTTGCAATTTCATCTTGATTTTGCTTCACCATTTTCTCATATCATACTTCAGCCAAAGTAGTTTCTTTTTTTATGGATTTGACCTTTCGCAGTAGTTTTTCTCTGTGCCAAACATGCTTCATACCTTTTTCCTTACTCAGCACTAAGTGCCTTGAATTTGGTCAATGTTTCTTCATTTTTCCTTACAGTTACTTCAAGTCTCTTCAACTCCCGACTTTTCTCAAGAAGAGCTTTATGTTTCCCTGAGAACTCCTGACCTCCAACAGCTTCTTCAGTAACTTTTAACAGCTTTATAGAGGATAATTTTGGCAAACTTACATACCTTATCTTGTGGTAGAAATTGTGTCATTTTGCCCACTTGAATATTTGAACTTGTGAACAGCGTCTAAAACATCATTTTTTGGTACTGTCCACCTGTGTTTGTTTTTCTTCAATGGTTCATCTCTTTTGGTCCATTCCTGTGTGCATTCTGACAAATTCGCATGTTCTTTGGCAAAATCTTCCATGAATTTCTTATTATAAGTCGCCTGAGGTTCCGGCAACTTATACATCAGCCTCACATCTTCCACGGTGAACGACCCGATTAGTTCTTGAGCTGAAGTTCTGAATTGCCTGTCTGAAATATCGGTGTTGTCCAGCACCCATTTCACCATGTCCGTATACGGGAGAATCCTTGGCCTTGCCGCTATCCTATGGAGAAATAAACAAGCCAGTTCTTTGAGGGTTGCTTCTGATGTATTACTAGAACCTGCTGTAGCCACAACTTTCATTACCACAGGATTTTCTTCTTCTAACAGATTATACATTCCTTCCCAAGTGGATATACCGGCATCCTTATTACAAGCGGTGTCTGCGTACAGTGAAGCCATTTCTCTGTTTTCAGAATTCAAGCTCTTCTCCTTCTTACCCATAGTGTTTAGTGAAAGCTTTGTATAGACGTTTGCTCCTTCGTGCCTGCGTTTTACGAGTTAAATGAGAGTAATGGCATGAGAAAGGTGATGAGACTGTTTTAAATGTGAAGGCGGATGAAATATATTATTTTAATCATGAAATGACTTTCAATCAAAACAAAATCTCATTTACCATTAATTGTCAATCCAATCATTTAATCTAATCATTAAAGCGCATAACAGATTTGATATATGGAAAGATTGCCTTTGGACAACGCGCCTTTATGAATCTGCGACATTGCGATTTGCGATTTGCTGCGCAATATCGCAATATCGCAATGTCGCAATATCGTAATATCGCAAAATGAAACCATCGCAGTTATGTAAAATAGCGCAAAAGCGCACATCGCAAATTTCGCAAAAGCGCGAAATTGCAAACAGCGTAAAAGATATTCATTTAACTTTTCTGTTTTCTGTGCTATGCGATCTGTGACCAATATGTTTATTGTATAGGCTTTTTGGGATCGCATTATCGCAAAAGTGCAAAATCGCATTTTCAGTTTTAAAAAGATATATACCATTTTGCGATGGATGCGCTATTTTGTTTAAAGAACAATTTTATTGTAATCTATCATAAACTTAAGTGTTTCTTAATGTTCTTCTAAGGGATTTCTCTAAGTTTATGATAGAAAGTTTTATTTGAAAAGGAAAACAAATCCTAGTTGATTTTTTTGGATTTTTTAACTAAGGGTCCCCATTTATTTAGTATTATTACTAATATTAAATAAAAAAGGGGGGTTGTTGCTGGTCACAATAATTGGCGATTCACTGAAAGAAACAGTTATCTCTGGCAGCAGAGGCCGAGTATATGGTAGCGAGTTTGGTTGCATGTGAGGCTATATGGATGAGGGAGATCCTGGTCGGGTTGTTCGGTTCACACTTAGAGCCTACTGTGATTTATTGTGATAATCAGATTTGCATTAAACTCTCTGTTAATCCAGTATTTCATGATAGATCTAAACACATTGACATCCGGTATCATCATATCAGATATTGTGTGCAGCGGAAGATCATATTACTTTCATATATTCCCACAGAGGATTAGGATGTTGATATCTTGACAAAGGCGCTCACCAGGAGCAAATTCGAATACTACAGAGGCAGGATAGGGGTGGAAGATAATCTTATCTTTTTGAGAGGGAGTGTTGAGATTGCAATAGGATGATGAGCTTAGTGGAAAGAAGTCGCCTTCACTATGTGGGCCCGCAAGCTATTTTTGGCGCAAAGTCTATTTTTAGACTATGTCTATTTTTAGACATATGGATCATGTTCTATGAGTTGCAGGATGCTATTTGTGGATGGTTGGTCAAGTAGGAAAAAATAGATGGATTTCTATTTTTAGACATATTGGGCAGGATCTATTTTTAGATTTCCAATCTAAAAATAGATATGTCGAATATTATTAGCTCTTAATAATATTTGGACTATAAACATTCTCTTATTCTCTTGGAGCACTTCAGTTAAGTGCACAAATGTGGCACAAGAGCTGACAGAAGGAATTACTCTATTCCTGAGGGTTAAGTGAAGCTATTGCATGGATAATTCAGTTAGAACTCATGTGACAGAGTTTGGTGGAGTTGATTGAGGAGTTAATGGAGTTGTGTTCAGTTTAAATAATCTAAACATAGTTGAGCTAGTTGTATTTAGTCTAACTGATTGATACACTAGTGAGAGTGGTGTGAATTAATTATTAATTAATTCACTAATTATAAAATCATTAATCAACTAAAGAATACATCAGTTAACTTTAGTGCATGGACAGTTTCAGCGGAGACCAGTGAAGAGATAGGTGAAAGAGCAGTGTGACTATCAGTTGTGACTATACAGTTGCATGTTTGCAACAACCAGTGATTGGAGGAGCCAATGAGGATTGCGCAGTACAATCCAGGTGGTTCGAAGTTATTTATGAGCCATTCTACAACATTGATTACGCAATAGAGGCTGGCTATCAGGTGGCAGAGATTGGAGCATGTGTTTTGCTAGATCTAGCTTGATTAGTGTGTAGCAATTGGAGGTTGTGCTGAGAGCTTGTGAGGAGATTTGTACAATGATTGTTACATGATCTCTATGACATATATTATACATATAGTTAGGGTTTTCAACTTTAAGCTTTCCCATGAAATACTTTGTTCATATGTGTGATTTTTTATGGGTTTAATGTGTGCATGCAATTGATTTTATTTCCGCATGTAATGATCAATGGTAGAAGAGATTCTGTATTGTGCATGAAGATAAAATAGTGTGTGATCAGGAGAATCTCGGTGAATAATATATCAGTTATTCAAATTTCTACAAACTATTTCACCGGGTTGGGCTTCACCAAAAGTGAAGCTGATGCAAACCTGTACCAGATTGTGGTTGATGGTAAGCTCTTGATTATTGTACTTTATGTTGATGATCTAATTTTGACAGGTGATGAGTAGTTGATAACCTCATGCAAGGCGGATCTCTCAAGGGAGTTCGAAATGAAGGACATGGGACTTCTTCATTATTTCTTTGGTTTGGAAATATGCTAGCGGGATGGTGAATTTTTTTTTCTCAAGGAAAATATTCCAAAGAGATACTGGATAAGTTTCACATGGAGAGTTGTAAACCCATGGACACTCCTCTTCCAGGAAATTAGAGGAAAGAGGATGCTACTTCAGGAGAATTAGTGGACGCTACTGTCTACAGGCAGCTAGTGGGTTCACTGATGTACTTGGTGAACATCGGACCAGAAATTTTCTACACAGTTAACCAGCCGAGTCAAGCTATGTTTAAGCCAACCAAGCTCTTTTGGAAGGCGGGGATTATTGTACTTTATGTTGATGATCTAATTTTGACAGGTGATGAGTAGTTGATAACCTCATGCAAGGCGGATCTCTCAAGGGAGTTCGAAATGAAGGACATGGGACTTCTTCATTATTTCTTTGGTTTGGAAATATGCTAGCGGGATGGTGAATTTTTTTTTCTCAAGGAAAATATGCCAAAGAGATACTGGATAAGTTTCACATGGAGAGTTGTAAACCCATGGACACTCCTCTTCCAGGAAATTAGAGGAAAGAGGATGCTACTTCAGGAGAATTAGTGGACGCTACTATCTACAGGAAGCTAGTGGGTTCACTGATGTACTTGGTGAACATCAGACCAAAACTTTTCTACAAAGTTAACCAGCTGAGTCAAGCTATGTTTAAGCCGACCAAGCTCTTTTGGAAGGTGGGGAAGAATGTCTTGAGATATCTCAGGGGAACTCCAGAGTGTGGATTATGGTACAAATAGGCAGAGGGAGTGAATATTCAAGGCTTCATAGATGTAGATTGGGCAGGATCTCCATCTGACAGAAAGAGCACATCAAGAGGGATTTTAAGCATAGTATCGACAACAATTTCTTGGTACAACAGGAAACATCGATCTATGACACTCAAGTTCAGCCGAGGTAGAGTACATGGCAGCAATTCAAGTTGCATGTGAGGCAATCTGGATGAGAAAGATCCTGGTTGGTTTGTTTGGTTATGAGATGGATTCGACTGCGATACATTGTGATAACCATAGTTGCATTAAACTCTTGATTAATTTGGTATTCCATGATAGGTCCAAGAACATAGACATCTGGTACCACCATCTCATAGATTTTGTTCAGAGGCACATTATGTTACTTCAATACATTCCCACGGAATATCAGAATGCAGATATTCTAATGAAGGCGCTTGCCAGGAGCAAATTCGAATACCATAGGGGAAGGATCGGGGTGGCAGATAATCCATTTCTTTTTGAGAGGGAGTGTTGAAGTCCAACAAGAAATTGTAGCACACACACTAGTGTGGGACCAATAGGTCCTAGCGATACATTAGTGTGAAGGCTAAATTAATTAATTAATTTGGTGCAATGTCTAATTTAATTTTCCCTTAATTAAATTGGACAATAAAATGTAATATTTTCTCATGATCACTTGTAACAGTTAACTTAGTGTGATAAACTCAATTAGCTCATGTATTTCGAGTTGAGGGTGGTTGGTGAGGCATGCAGAGTAATTCTATTAGTTATGGAGTTCGAATTGCAGTTGGTGCATTAGTTTAATGCATGAGTAATCAGTTAACTCAATTAGGTGAGTTAGAGTTAGTTGAGCTAGTTGTAACTGTTTATTGCACTAGTGAAAGATCAAGTGAATTAGATATTATTTAATTCACAGTCAGTGATCTGCCATGCAACTGATGATTTACTATTAATAACTTCATGCATTTCAGTTCCAGTGGAGACCCAGTTGAGACAAAGGTTAAAGGGATGTTAACTATCAGTTGTGTGATTAGTAGGTTGACCACATGCAACCAGACACCCATTGGATTTCCCATGATCCTTGCACAGTTTAGGAAGGCCAAAATTCCTAAAGAATAGGGATTTCATTCATCAGGAATTGTGCAAGCAAGGTAGGTTGTTTAGAGGTTGAGAATTGGCTAAGTGTTGGTCAGTTTTGTCTAGGACAGCGTGATACAATTGAGGGAGTGCAGGAGACACTTGTGAGAAGAGTGAATTGTAATTATTTTATGATTCCATGGTTAATATACAATATAAGATAGAGGGGTTTTAAGCAACAAGCTTTCCCCAGGAAATTATCTGTGTTGTGGTTTGATTTGATTCTTTCTTTGCTTCATGTGATTGGCGATTGTGTTTAATTTTCGCAGTTGATTTGTAGAAGGATTCAGTATCTAGATTTAGTACATTTTTAGATAAGATTGCATCTATTAATATACATATGTTTGTACAATTTCTACATGAGGTGGATGCAAAAATATGCTACTTGGTGGTTGGGGGTGAGGTACTCATTCTTGTCTTGTATGTGGATGACTTGTTTCTTACAAGTTCACTAGGGATCATAGAGGAGTGCAAGAGGGATATTGAAATTGAGTTGAAGATGCAGTTTTTAGGGCTTATGCACTATTTTCTAGGCATGGATGTATGGCAGACAAATGGTGAGATTTTCCTTAGACAAGGGAAATACTGCATTGAGATCCTAAGGAGATTTGTGATGGAGGATTACAGAGTCATGTCCACATCCATGGTCACTAATTGGAGAAAGATAGATGCATCTAGGGAGAAGGATGTGGACCCCACCTTGTAAAGGCAATTGATAGGCTCTCTCATGTATTTGGTCAACACTAGGACACGTATATCCTATGCAGTAGATTCTCTCATTCAGTTCATAGTGGAGCCAAAAAGAGTCAATTGGACAACAATTAAACATGTCTTGAGATATTTGCGCAATAATATCGAGTATGGGATCATATATGCTCAAGTTTATGGTGTCAGGTTGGTTTGATATACTAATGCATATTAGGAAGGTAACACAATGGACCAAAAAATCACTTCAGGGTGCTACTTCAACATGGGATCAGGAGTTGTTTCTTGGTATAGCAGGAAGTAGAAGTTTTTGGCACTAAATTTTTTAGAGGAAGGGCACATAGTAACAAGCATGGATACATGCAAGGATTATGGATTCAGAAGTTGTTAGTAGCCATGTTTATTCAAGGGATTGAGATGACAATGATACACTGCAACAATCAGAGTTACATCAAGTTGTTAGAGAATCCAATATTTCCCAACAGGTCCAAGCATATGGACATCAGATACCAATTCATCAGGGATTGTGTGCAGTGCATGATTGTTCAGCTACAATATATACCCCCATATGAGTAGTTCGTAGATACACTGATGAAGGCTTTGGGGAAGGTGCGATTCATTTTCTTCAGAGACAATATGAGCGTTATGTAGAACACCTCCCTTGCTAATAGGGAGTGTTAGTTTATGTAGTTCAGACAAGTTTTCTAGTCTCATATGGTATCTATGAGACTAAGGAACACATTTTCTCCAATATCGAGAAAATGTTTCTAAGGAAATTTACTTGATTAGAATTAATTAGCCACTTTATTAATTTTCCTAAGTCTAACATAGGGAAATATCTTAATTAATCATAATTAATTGGGGTAAATCGATATTCCTTGAATGAATTTTAGAAAAGTCATTTGATGGGGTTAACATGATATTAGTTGTCTATTAAGATTAGATCATGACCATTGATTTCTAAACGAGAGATTATAAGAGGAAATTAATGGGAGTTCAGAGAACACATGGAGACACATATTTATAGTGATATAAAGGGGGCAGAGACAACGTAAGGGTATCAATAGATCAAGATAAACATCGTTTGGATATAGTATTTCTAGAGGATTTTATCACAATGATTTATTGAGTTATTTAGAGATCGATTTTTCTATAGAGAGAGGTTGATTTTCCAATGGTGCGAGTTTCTCTAGAGAGGAGAGTGAATTTCTAAAGAGAGGTAAAATTGTTGAAGCAAAGGGA
The DNA here is from genome assembly GCA_034641835.2 of Pinus albicaulis. NCBI lineage: Eukaryota > Viridiplantae > Streptophyta > Pinopsida > Pinales > Pinaceae > Pinus > Pinus albicaulis. Next base: position 181,907,184 of record CM076570.1, on the reverse strand, counting down.
TAGATTTCCAGAATGATTGATTTTCATAGGAAAGTCAAGATTGCCAGCTGAGCTCGAAATATAGTGGAGGCGAAATTCATTTCCTCAACAATGTGAGTTTGCTAGAGAAGGGAATGAGCCAAGGTTGCATGTGTTACCAGTTTAGGAGCCAGATGGAGGAAAAATTGATCATAGGAGGCCAAATTGATTCCAGGAGGGCAGAACGACTTGAAAAAGTGACATGATTAATTTTCTGAAGGTTTTATAATATACGACAAACAATTATAATTTCTTTGTCATAGAGGTCGTTAAAGAATTAATAAAATTACTCATTTGTAGAACTAGTTTTCCCCACACTGGGGTTTTTCTAGGGACATTTGTCCAAAAATATTGGTGTTCATTATTTGTGTGTGTGTGTGCAATAATTTTCTCAGTGCTTGTGGTTCATTTATTTTTTGTGCATTTTCAGTAGTGTTTTATTCATCATTTTCCGCAATTAGTTACAGAAGACAAATAATTAATTGATAGGTGAATAATAAATTGTTAACTGCAACAATATTTTAAAACTTCATGCATCCAATCACAACGTTCATACAAATCTTGATATTATAACCAAATTTCTCTACTATAGATCTGTCTATTTAAGAGTTGATGGGTATCCAATTTGATTTAATGATTGCTTGAATTTCCCCATCCTTTACTTAGGAAGAATTGAACTTTAAGAAGATATACAATTTATGAATTCCTCATTTTAGTTCCATGAAAATTGGATAATGGTATAATTCCCATCCATATCCAACCCATTGCTGAACAAGGATTGAATTTTCCAATAGCCCTTTAGAAATTAGGAAGCTATCAATCCTTTTGGTTACTCTCTCTTCTCCATTTCTTTTGTTCCTCCATGTGGGTTTTGGGATCACCATGTCTATAACTCAAAATTTATGATCCATTACCTGATGAGGAAGTAATATGTTAGGGTATATCTTCTTGCATGGGGCGCCCAAACTTCTGTATGTCCCAATCAAAATTCAAGTCCCCTCCTAAGACTAGGTTTTCCTTGGAGATGAACCATTTCTGTAACAACGAGTCCCATAAGACATTTATATCATTATATGAACCATAAATGTTGACCACCATAATGGGAAATCTTAATTATTCACAAAAACATTTCGCACCTAGCTTAAACTCAACTCTGCGGCCAATCCTCTCGATCTTACCTTGACATCTAGACTTATTAATTTCCATCCACTAAACATGACTTCAAGAAATTTAGTAATTTTGTCCCCTTCCCCAAGCATTTCTTTAAGAAGGAGTATGCCTAGATTTTTTAGCTCCATAATCCTTTGAATATTTGGTATCTTTGAAGGGTTGGTCAAATGCATGCAATTAAAAGATTGCGTTTTCATGGGATAACCCCACCCAAGGTCGTCGCATCTCTAAGCACCCCATCAATGGTCGTTGTATTCATGTTTCCATCACCTTTCTGGATTTCTCATTTGATTTCCATATGTGTGATTTTCTTCCCCTTACTTTACCATCTTCCAAAGTCTTTGAAGCTCTCCTTAACCCTCCATTTATAATGTTTTCCCCTGCTATAACAATTCTTGACCTCAAGATATAAGCCACTATGGAGTCTTCTAAGTATATCGAATTTTCTCCTTCAATATAGACAATAGAGAGTGGGATGCTCGGATTACTCATGGGACATGGGAATTATGCCTAAAAATTTTTAGGAAACTGTCGTGAAGCTAGGGGAGTCAATGCATATGAAACCATATCCTCATTTTCCAAAATATAATTTGGTATTTTTGGCAAGGGAATTAAGGGAGTAGGAGAAGATAAGGTAATATTTGAAGGGGATTCTGCATGCTCTCTTAGTTCCATAAGATCCTCTTTGTCACAATTTTGAAAGAAACCTTATTCTTTTTGGTCATCCATCTTCTGTTTCCCTTTCTCAATGTCTGCCTTATTGTGACTTTACCCCGTGGGATTGTACTCATTTTTTTCATTCATTCCTTGAAACCCTTGGTCCCAAGTGTCTGATGGACTAACAAAGGAGGGAGGAATTCCAACCTCTAGAATGACCATTCTCTTTGGAGAAATATTTCTTTTATTTTTAAAGGCTAGATGACAACTCTTCACAAGATTCCCATGTTGGTGGTAGGATACAGAATCTGAACGACACACCTTCATAATCCAAAATTTATTTATGCTCCCAGGTGAATTTCCCTGCTATCAGAGCCTCCACTAGACCCTCATGGAGGTCAATTTTCACTGGCACACATGCCATTTCTATGTTACCAAACTCTCATAATGACATTTCGGCTTTGAAAAATGTCCCAAGCATATTTCCTAACTCACGAAGCATTCCTTCCATCTATAATTCCATTGGAAGACCTGACATCTAGACCCAAATAGGGAACAAGTCTATCCTCTCCCTATTGACATTGAAGAGAGGTATCCATTTTTTACAGAGGAATGGGTAGACATCAATGATAAAAGTTATTTTCAGGACCTAGTTGGCATCTTTTTTTATGTCGAACCTGAAGACAAACCAACCTTGCAATAGTAAGATGGTCGAAGGAAGTGTGCCGACATATGAGGTTTCCAATTTTCCTCCACCTAAAACTTTAGGTTTTGAATTTTTAAATTCTTATATCTATAACTGCCTACCACTGCTTGATTTATTGTGTCTATAACCTAATCCATTTCCATGTCTTCTCCTAGAAAATTTTTGGGGAAAACCCCATTGGATTTTACACAATTTTTATTTCGTCTTTTCTTCCCATGCTTCTTCCTGCTCCTAATGCTTGCTCCCTTCTAGACACCTATTTTATTTGATACCCATTAGAGATGCCATATTCTTTGTTTACATCTGGTTGATTGTTCTAATTGTCTATAATCAATAGTGAAGCTATGAATATGCTACTACAAGTTCCTTATACTGGTAATTTTACCTTCAAATCTATATTTTCACCTTCCAACTATATCCCATCTCCTTTTGTTTCTTCCATATTAGGGTTTTGACATATCAAAGCTAGTTCTAATATTAATGTGCTCCATCTACCTTCCAAAAGTGATATTTCATTTGTTGCATTTTCTCCTTCGAGGGATAAATGAGGAGGAAAAAGTTGCTCCTTTTATGACAACCCTTTTAAAGGCACTAGCTCCCATGTCACCTAAAAATATCCACCTTCTTCTACGTTCAACCATAAATGATGAACTAGATAAATAGAAAGGCCTTCCATGCCAGATGGAGGCAAGATAATCAGAGAAACACCTCCATTTTTATCTTAAAAGCAAGAGATGTTGAAACCGTTTCCCTCCCTTCCTAAATAATCTGAATAGTTTCAAACCATATTTTTTCCAATTGTATCTACCCAAATATGTCTATCTTCATAAGGGTCACTAGAATAATCCACCAGTTATTCTTCTAAATCCATAAAAACCCTCCTATAAACTTCATCAATTGGGTTTCAATTATCGCAATCTTAGCCAAAATTTGACTTAATGCAGAGATACCCCATTACACTATGATGATATTTACAACATCTTTAAATAGAATTTGATAATAATGCAATCACTTTCCCCAAATATATGGGGACCAAATTTATTTCCATCAACCCCCATGGTCAAGCTACAATCTCATGGATAGAATCTTCCGAAAATCCTTATAATCATGACTAAGGATTGAGGATTAAACTTTACAAATTTCCATTAAACACTTTCCCTAATTTTGCAAGGCATCCACTACTAGAATCACAACCATTTTTCGAGCGCCAAATTCCATATCCCTGGGGCTTAAAGGTTTACATCCATATATCCTTATGTATGATCATGGGCCTAAAGGGTCTTGGCTACCAGATCTCGACGTGGCTTCTTTTCCTAGAAAAATAAACTCCTGATATGAAATCCTCAATATGAAAAAAACCTTTCTTGCAAATGAATTTAATGTTCCCATTTGCGACAATAGACAAGTCCCAAAATCAGGGTCTCCTCACAGAGTAGCAAACTCGATGATATTTTGGCGTAGAAATAAAAACTTGATGCGATATTAGCATGTTGGAGTAGCCCCGAGATGATATCGTGTATTGAAGTAGCCTTGATATGATATCAACTTATATGTACCGGGACAATATAACCTTAGCTATCATTGGGCCTCGATAGGATCTCAGGCCGTTATGGTATTATATTAGGGCAATGTAAAATTGTTAACAAATGAATCAACTCAGATGAAATCAAGAAGTCGAGAGATGCTAAATTTTGATGAGAAAGTTGTTATCTATGTCAATTATCATACCTTTGGGAAAATTTATATTTTACAATTTTTTCACATTCTAAATATTTATCCCCGATGTGGTTAAAAACCCTTTCGGCTCCAGTAAATCTTGAACTTCAAATTTTACCAAATAAAAAGGACTATCATTATGCTCATGATTACTTGGTTAAATTGAATTGTAATAGTTTCCACAATATTCTTTTTAGCAAAACTCAATATCTCTAGCTTTCCTCCTTAGATCTCAGCATCATTTATTCAATATAATTGTACTTTCCCTTTCCCTCCTCATTTTCTTATGTGAATAGGATTTAGTAGGGCACATATAGGTTTATATTTCATCATTTTCTCATGGGTTAGGATTCTCTTTTCCATACTAGCTGGAAGGGAATGACCCTATCTCCATGGCCAACTTGTAGAAGGTTGTCCCTATGGCCACCAAATCGGCTTTTATCGTTTATCTTTGCACATTGTTTCCTTCCACCACTTCGCCATGGCTTGAAACTCAGATCCACTAGGAAAATCAGCCTCAGGGAAATAGGCTCCAAGAAATCATTTCCTAATATAATTTCTATCTCAACTTATATCCATTTTTTTCTTCTCAATTTTGACACCATATTTTAAATTTTGAATATTGAAAGGGACATATATGCAATGGAGTTTTCTAAATGCCAATTCAATGACACTCAAAATGATGATAAATGTGTGTGAAGTTTGTTTTCTTGTAAACAACATTATGTATTACATAACTACCTTAAGTTCAATAACTTTGTAATTTGGACTTGAAACCTTGATAGGAAGATAATGTATACTCAAATTAGTATGTGTCTATAAATATGGAAACTTTATGCAAAGAATGCAAAATTTAGAGATTGAAGTATGGTATTATTGATTTAAGTTTCTTATAGAGGTGAAACTCGCAAATATTTAAATGTATTTGTACGTATTCCATAGAAATGGAATTATGTGAAAGGTTTAGTGGAGGAAAAGCATTCAAATACCCTCCCTAAAATGAGATAAAACTAAAAGAGTAACAACTTTCACCAAAAAAAATTCCCTTCGCATTAACAAATTATATTTTCTAGTGATTCACGAAATCCCTAAACTTGAACCTAAGTTTGGATGTGAGGAATTTTTTATGGACGAAATTTTTCTAACTGGCTATTTTTTTCCATTTTTTGAAAAAAAATATTTTCCCATTTGGTTAAAAAAATTCCCTTTTATACACAAATATGGGTAGATTGATAATATTCACCAAACATCAACTAGTTTTAACAATAAATTACATGTTTTTTTTTTAAATATTTGCCCACATTCTATAAATATGATTTATCAAACTAGAATAGTTGCCTAGAATACTATACATATGTAAATTTTTTGAATCCTTAAAAAATATCTTGCTTGCATGGTGCCCTCAATTACATTGTCATGAATGAGATATTAACAACAATTTCATTTCAAAAGTCACTCATAAAATACACTTTTGGATAAAATTTTATTTAAACAAATATTTGTGTATTTTAACCTTGGATCAATTCTAACCACTCAAATAATCCATTTCTTTTACATTTCTACAAGGTGTTAGAAAAAAAAATTATACCCATCTTAAACACATAATTTCATCCATTATAAAATATATGCAATGGAATTTACAGTCCCACCATAATTAAACACATAATAAAAACTATTACAATTTGGAATTGTAAACATATATAAGAATTTCAATTTCAACTATCTAAATAGAATGTTGTATTTAATTGATTATGAACATGAAACTAATTGCACGGGGATGATTTCCTTTCAAGTTAGAGTAACCCTAACATGATTTCCACCCCAAGACAAGGCCATGGGCTCATACAAGTAGAAGGCCCTCTTTCAAATATCCTCTTCTAATCTCAATTGCCATCCACATATAAAAAGTATATTAGGAAGAAAGAGAGGAGTGGATGATGATGAAGAATAGAAAAAAGGAACACATCTTCCGAAAGGAAAAATATTTATTTAACTTACCAATGTGACTCCATATAAAATCCTAAATTATTCATTTTGTAAATTCATCATTTCTTCCTCCCCTTTCCCTCCCAAATGAATCTAATGCAAAATTATTTTCTAATTTTTTCCTTAATCCATATGTTACTCAAACAAATACCATCATTCAAAATTTTATATTTCTAATTATGAAATTGATTTATGTATCTTTCTTTCCATCACCCCATATGTTCTTCTAGGTGCCTAATTCCTATTTATTACATTTTATTCATTTATAATCAAGCCTTTTCTATATCTCCCTCACTCTTTGGATTATTTTGATTATTCTTCGAAGTTATATTACATTCATGATATGATACCAAACAATTTTACCACTTTTTTATATCCAGATTATGGGGTATGCAACCCAAGTTGTTAAGGCTAAAGCATCTGAGATGTGGTCAATAATTGATAGGGCACTAAGAAAACACAGTGACAAATATTGAGAAAATAGACAGACACAGAGAAAATTCAAACTCTAAAACTTGCACAAATTTTTTTAGAATGGATGTTTTCCATTTTTTTTTTTAAACATAAACTTATATTAAACACGAATTAGGAATTTTATCAAACTTATTATTCTTCAACCATACAAATTTGGTGAACAAAATATATAACAAGTTACTAGAAGAAAAGACATATTTGTTTGATTTTTCTAGGCCATCCAGCTAGGTAGGACTAAGTAATTTCCACCCACCTATAGGTAAAATGATGTGGATACCACCCCCAATCCAGGCTATGATACTACCAAAGTGAAATAATAATAAAAAGGATCCCAATTCAAATTAAATAAGTCCAAACCAATCAAATTTCATTATTAAGTTTCTTAACGATAGAGAAGCTCTTAGGTACCCACAATGCTTACCCCACACATCACAAGGAGTACTTCCTCTTTACTACATAGTATGTCAGAAATCCCTCTATCTAGTGCTTTTCAATGTGCATAAAAAATTCTAAGCTGACATCTCAAGAGTTTTGTTGAATTTCCTTGGTTTCATGACTCTTTTACCAAATATAATAGTTCTTTTTCATGGCTATTTTGTTCTATAATAGAATAACTATTCTTTTATTTTGTTCATTGTCCCAAAAACTATTTTTTCAAGTCTTCCTAATAGGTATTTCCCACCCATTCAAATTTATGCATGTTTGAATGATAGCAAGAGAATCCCAAAACAACTTCTTCCTAGTTCCAAGAATGTAGGAAAGGAAGATTGCTATTTTTTAGGAAGTGATAGCCTATATCTAGTGTTTTATTTTCTACACTCCTATTAATCTATTTTAACGTGTAAATTTTTTTGAATAAGTGAAGGTTCAAGGTAACATAAGATATATGTTTTTAGGCATAAATCCCTCGAGACGCTCTCACCTTTCCCCTCATGTGGTACAATAGCTTATTTAGGTGCTCTTGCTCCACTAGCCTTGGAATTTTTTTATTTATTGCATAAATAAAAATACTTATAATATTAAAGAGGGTCAAACCAAGATATTTCATCCTATCCCTCTTGGGATAACACCATCCTCGATATTATTACTACAATAATGTTTGTCTTTATTCTTCAATAGTACCTATAATGTCATCCTCTTCATTGTATTGGTACGCAATGTTCCAACATTTTCTCTATAAAAAGTATCAAAATAAACATGCATATCATAGCCATTTATATGCATAAAATATTTCATCAATATGAATTCCAAATTGTGAATTTCAATTCACAATTGAAACATGTATAACTCAATATAAAGTGTTTAATATAGTATAATACTTAGCTTTATTTCTTGGACACACCCAATTCACTCACTATCCCAACTAACATGTAACACGGATCCCCCACAAAAAATTCATTCAAGTCTCATCTCCCTTGCAACAAAACACCCTCTAGGCTCAAGCATCCCTTTCTCTACTATGCAATCCCTCAAGTGATCCATCATTTTCAAATGCTTCCTTACATAAGAAGGGTACAAAGGCTATAGTATTACAACCAATGTGGTTCTTTGGTTTGTTATAACATAGCATAGCACATCTTGATGACAATCAAGGCATATCATATGGCTTCGATGTTACTATAGTAGCATCCTCTCCATGTGTTTTAGCTTCAAAAACCATCATATATCCTTTCTAGACATATATCACCTCACCTATATCATATACATATGATTATTATAAGATATCATAATAATAACTTCAATAATTTTTTTTTTCAAACAAGTTTCATGCAAAAAATAGATTTTATGAGTATGAGATTCTTCTCATAATGTTTTCTCTTACATGTCGTAGCATCTAGTGTTCATTATGCTCTTCCACTCATTTCCATATCCAATACCATTCTACCTGCAATTTAAAATTTCAATCAACTAAATAACTATGAGTATTAACGCATATTATCCTTTAATTATATATGCATTTTTCACTAAATTCACATTTGATTTGATTCAAATCTATCACAATTCCATCTGAAGCAAAAACTATAAGAGAGACCTCCCTAAAACATTGCTACATATTTTGTACCAAAACTTTTGCACATGATTGTTTCTAAGGGAAATAATTAGAAAATTGTTTTAATACAAGAAGAGACCTACCAAACCACACTGTAATAAAATACTTGTGATGGAACCCAAGAACGCAAGAATAAAATATCCAATGTTTCTTTAGTGTTGCTCTAAATTTTCAATATATGAACACGAACATTCAAAGTATGAGCATTAAAAAAAAACTCTGAAAAATATTTTATTTGAAAACAAGTTCATGCATAAATGAAAATATTTTGATGCTTTATACAAGAGACACAAAGATGAATTTTTACAAACTTGAATGGTGAAGCTTTGAATGCACATAATAGATTTCCCACTATATGCCAATTTAGTAATGTAAACAATTGCTCGCTATTTGGAAATTGCTATGTGGGCATCATAACAATGCATATTATACACTAAACTCACATGAATAATTATTCCAAATAATACGAACTTATGCATGAACGCAATAAAATACAGAAATACACATAAACGCAGAGATGCAACAAAAATATAAATTCACTTCATTAATATCAAATAACTGAAATATGCTTACAAAAAAAATGGAAATAAACTAGCTAGGGTGTTGATAGCTTATCTATGAGAAGATATGTGGGGGATATAGGCCTTTGAACTGTGTTACAATGAGGCTAGGGGCCCTTTTTTTATTGAACAACATAGGAAAACCCTAAACAACCAAAATCCTAACCCCAAGAGAAGAAACACCAATATTTGGTGGGCCCCGTTGGGGTTAGTTGGGTAGCCAACTTCTTGGGGTCGTAACTTGGTCATATTATCTTTTTTTGGCGTGTACGATATATCATCAGAAATATTTCTCCGGGTACTACAAGTTTTTTCGCAAGTCCTTACCTATGGCTATCAGCCTGCTGTAGTCCTAAAAAACATCGTTTATGGGGTCAAAACTGCTGTGGAAGTTTAGGACCCGAAAAAATGCTAAAAATAGTAAATTCTACTATAAAAATGAAACTGATGAAACTAACTAGAGGTATAGGTGGAATAGGTGGGTGGCCACCAATATACACCTGGATCATTCCTCCCCCCTTAGGAAGAAATGGTCCCCATTTCATGCAGAGCCTCCATGACATAAGGAAATTTCTGCTGAACCTGGTTCTTGGTGAAGGATTTGGACAACTTTGACAACTTGATATAGATGGATACTCTGCAGCATGGTTTTACATTTTTTGGTGTGAGTCGTTTTTCCATGTCGGATATTTCTAGTAGAGGTGGAAAGTAGGGTCGAAGGCGGTCCACATTGAACACTGTGTGCAGAACAAGGAATAATGAGATCGAAGGCTTTGTCCCCTAGAACCTTGGTGATGGTGTATAACCCATAGCGGAGTGGCGAAGCTTGTGGTGAGGTCCAGTGAGGCACGCCTTTTGCGAATGTAGCCACACGTTTTCGCCCACCTGGAAGTTGTGTGGCACTTGATGCTGATCATGTCACTGCTTGTACTTAGCATTGGATTTTTCCAATATGTCATGAACCTATTGGCGGATGTGTTGAATGTGCTCAATGAAGTTGTTTGCCTTGTTCACTTCAGACTGGACATGAGCCGAATCTGCTTGAGTAGCCGCAAATGGCATGGCTACGTCAATGGGACATAGTGGCTGGAATCCCAAGCCCACCTGAAAGGGTTTATGGCCAGTTGAGTTGTGGAGAGCCTGGTTATAGTTGTGTTGTATGTAGGGGAAGCTCTCATCCCATGTGTGTGGATGCTTTGAGTTGTACATGCGTAGAATATGTACGATCATCTTGTTGAAAACCTCTATCTGTCCATTGGTTTGGGGATGGAAAGTTGTGGACTTGGTGAGCTTGATGTCCAATAACGAACAGAGGCTGGACCAAAATGTACTGAGGAACATTCTATCCTGATCTGAGATGATAGACCGTGGGATCCCAAAGTGTACCCACATTCATTCAAAGAAGAGTTTAGCAGTGGCTTTTGCTATGATATTCTTCTTGCAAGACGCCATAATGGCCATCTTCAAGAATCTGTTGATGACCACAAAAAGACAGTTGTTTCCATGCTTAGTAGAATGAAGGCCCGACATGTAATCCATGGATATGGATTCCAAAGGTCGACTAGGGGTAGGCAACAGAGTATAGAGGCCTTGTTTTTTGATAGTCGGTTTGGAAATGGTACAGGCAGTGTAGGATATGATGTACTTCCCGACATCCTATCGAATTTTTAGCCAATAGAAATACTTTTGCAGTACTACCACTGTTTTCTCAACCTTGAAATGACCAACAACCCAACTGTAGTACGCTTCCCAAACCATCTTGGCACGCTCGCTAGAAGGAACACAAAGGTGTCCTAGGTGACATAACAGTGCATCCTGGAGGTGAAAATTTGGAACTTTCTTAGCCTCCAAGAGCGTCTTGTATTTGTGGCCAAATTTTAGATCACCTCTGTAAATAAGTAGCCAATCAGAAGTCTCGTGCCCATAAGAGTTGAGCATGGTGGTTAGCGCCACGATCGGTGCTCGGTTGAGGTAGTCTGCAACATTATTGGTGCTACCCTCCTTGTACTTGATGTTCAAATGAAACTGTTGCAGGTATGTAGACCAATTCTGATGGCGATTGTTCTGCAACTTCCCTTGTGTCCGTATGAACTGTAGGGGTCAATGGTCTGTGTGGATAACCGTTTACCTCCCCAAAATGTAATTATTCCATTGTTGGCAAGCCTGCACATTGGAATACATATCTTTGTCATAAGTGGAATACTTTCAGACTGTGTCAGAAAGTGTCTCACTGTGATATTCCACAGGATGCCCATGTTAAGTAAGAACTACCCCAATAGCATAGTCAAAGGCATCTGCCTCAATCTCAAATGGTTGTTACAAATATGGTAATGTGAGCACTAGTGCAAATCAGAGGTGATGTTTCAACTCTTTTAACGCCTTTTGTTGAGATTCAGACCAAAATAATTTTGGTGACTTGACTCAAGGACCAAGTGATATGAGATAATCCCAACATGAACCTACGGTAGAAATTGGCAAGACCCAGGAAGTTTTGAAGCTTTGTTAGAGTGGTTGGGTCCGACCAATCCCAAATGACTTGGATCTTGGATGGATCCACACGCACCCCCTGATCATCAATAATGTATCCCAGATATTGAACCTGGGTCATGCAGAAAGTGCACTTCTCCAAATTGGCACACAACTTGTGTTTCCACAGTGTTTGGAGGACCTGTCGAATGTGGTGGAGGTGATCTGCCCAAGTCTGGATAAAGATCGGGATGTCATCCAAGTACACCACCACAAATGAGTTGGTGAATGGCCACAACATGTCTTCCATATACCTCATGAAAGTTGCAGGATCATTCGTCAACCCGAAAGGCATAACCAGCCATTCGAAAAGGCCCTCCTTGGCTTTGAAGGCAGTTTTGCACACATCAAAGGATTCGATTGGTACCTGGTGATACCCAAACTTCAAGTCGATCTTGTTGAAATATTTTACCCCCTTGAGTAGGTCTAGAAGGTCATCAATCCGTGGGATCAAGTACCTATTCCGGACAATGATATTTTTCAGCACCCAGTAGTAAATGCAGAGTCTCCAAGTCCCATATTTCTTCTACACCAACACGACTGGGCTCCCACAGGGCGATGAAATTGACCGGATTGATCTTTCTGCAACAAATCCTAGATCTGCCTCTTGATTTCATTGTTCTCCAGAACAAAGTGCTGATAGATTAGTCCATTGAGCAAAGACACACCTGGGGTTAGATCGATGGAGTGCTTGACCTGACAGTACAAAGGCACCCCTGCAGGTGAGGTGAAGATGTCCTCATACTCCTCCACGACCTTGTCCATATGTTGTTTTCGTGCGGAGGAGCCTTGTTTAGGGATCGTGGCCACAATATTCTTCCTTCCCTAAGGGAGGATCATTAAGAAAATAAATTTCGCGGTTTTAGAAATGAGCTTACTGCATTGTTTCGTAGTAACCAAAGAGATGACGATAGGCGGTGCTACCTCCGGTATCATGTACAACTTATTGCCCAAAGTAACAATAACATCACGAGGCCTGGACTCATACACAACATGTCACTTCCACAAGACTTATGGTTGGCCAAATAATACATCACAAACATCAAGAGGACTAATTTCACACAATACCTCATCCGTGAAGGGCTTGATGGTGTAGAGAAGGTGACACTGCTGGCTGACACGGAGATCCCATCCTTGGTGAAGCCACTCGATGGTGTATGAATGTGGGTGTGTTGTGGTCGAAAATACCAACCACTTCATGACCTCTACCAAAATGAGGTTCTTTTGGCTCTCGCTATCGACAATGAACTGCAGCGGGGAACCCTTTACCCACATCTGGGAATAGAAGAGGGGGAGCAATTCCTCCTTCTGGATATTCATGGTTGCAACGATGGAGTTGGGATCTGCATCGATGATATGATTCCATTTTTCATTCCCCTTGTGGGGTTTTGATTCAGATTTAGAGCCTGCATCTGATTCATATGCCTTTAGCTCGACCACTAGTGACTGTTTGGCCTGACACTCACTTGTGTTGTAAGTGGAGCTCTTATGGAACTCACACCACTTTCCTGTATCCTTCTTTGGCTTCGCAACATTTTTCTTTGCCTGAAGCTTTGATTGTTTATCCTGGGCCGCCCCGCCTTGGATTTTTCTTTTGTTCTGCGGTTTGGGGGCACCTTTCCCTTACTTCTGATTCGCAGATCCAAAGTCTCGCTTCTTCTTTTTTAATTTCTGATCAATATTGGCAGCATATCGGTATGTTGCATGAAGCGAGGAGATGTCGAGGAACTCCATTTCCTCCTGAATGTATATGTGCAGAAATGCGGTACTTCAACACCAAATGTTTCTCCGAATCTTTGATACCAAAATTTGTACACAAGGTATGGAATAGATTCGTCAGCTCATGCACATCTTGATCCCTTTGTTGCTGCAACATAGTCTATTGTATCCACTTGTCCTCATAGCTCCACACGGGATAATATTGTTCCTTGGTGGCATCTCGGAAAGAATCCTAAGTGGGTGCAACTGAGAACAGAGAGGGTTCCCTCGTCCTTTTTCTCATAGTAGGTTTCCCACTAATCCTTGACATGGGGGGTGACTTTGAGGAGTGAAAAAGTAATATTTTCCCAGTTGGAAAATTTATGAACTGATAAATATCCTTCTAATATATTCAACCATCTATCTATGAATTCTACCTATTTGGCCCTCAAATATGGGAATGTCAAAGTTTACATGTACCTTAAAAGCAGTGGCACCTCCATAGAGGCTATTGGATGCATATGTGTCGTCGATGAACAGCTGTTGAAGGATCTGGGAAAATTTATCCATTATTGCATTCCTTTGTTTCTCGAGGGCCTCCTAGAGAAATATTTTGATATGATATATTGCTCCCTCATCTTTATTTTATCCCCCCATGGGTGATCGTCGGGGTTTGCGACGCTGATCTTGCAAGGGTTCCACCAGATCGAGCCCTAACTCATTATACCTCGACCTCGTTGGGGACATGCAAAGAAGGATCAAGAAAGAGAAGACCGTTATTATTCCACTAATCCAGACTTATTCAGGAATGCAATAAAATACATAAATACACATAAATGTAGAGATGCAGCAAAAATAGAACTTCATTTCATTAATATCAAATAACTGAAATATTCTTACAGAAAAAATGGAAATAAACTAGCTAGGGCACTAGTATCTTATCTCTGAAAAGAGATGTGGTGGCTACAGGCCTCTGAACTATGTTACAATGTGGCTCAAGGGCCTTTTTATTATTGAACAACATAGGAAAACCCTAAACAACCAAAACCCTAACCCCAGGAGATGAAATGCCAAGAGAGTGTGGGCCCCGTTGGCGTTAGTTAGGCAGCCAACTTCCCAGGGTCATAACTTGGCCATATTATCTTTGTTTAGAGCATACGATATATCATTAGAAATATATCTCCAAGTACTACATGTTTTTCTGCAGGCCGCTTCCTTAGCATACGTGCTTGTTGTAGACCTCAAAAAAACGTTTTTTAAGGGGTCAAAACTGCTTCAGAAGTTCAGGGCCCGAAAAATTGCTAAAAATAGTAAACGCTTCTAAAAAAAGGAACTGGAGGTCTGGGTGGAATAGGTGGGTGGCCACCAATATCCACCTGGATCACCGACATAGGCATAATGCATTGATTTTTTGTCTGAGTTGCAATTAAATATTCACCCATGATCATGACAATGACACCGACATCCATTAACACTCTTATATTATAGCCTTCTAAGAAACCAAATTTTACTCAATCATTATATCAAACACTAGGTGTGTAGCCTAATTAAATAAAAAAATTACAAGTATTATCTACCACTATAGGGTACCAAATTCATTAGATATTTCTGGAATGTATTATAGCCTACCATATCACTGCTAGATTATTGGATAATCAAGTAGGGAAACTAATTAAACAATTATCCTTTCCCTAATAATTGTTTGTGAACTTTAGTTAGCTTATTATTGTTCCTTACCAGATTCTTTTCATACAACAATTTAAAAGAGCATAAACCATGGAGATCATAAAAGAATATGGGCACAAAATATAGGCTCTGATCGAGGGAAAAACCCCTCCAAAGGAGAAAAACCATAAATAATCTCTTCTCTTAAGAATTATAAAATGAGAAATCCAAGGCCCAAAGACCAAAGGCAAAACCTCCTCCAAGCACTAAGTCATCCCTCCAACAAGTCCTTGAAACAAGCTCCAGTCAACAAAGTCAGTGAAAGTCAAACTTCAAAATTCTGATCAAAATAGATTTTCGACCCTCTATTTCAGACCTGCAATTCTTAGCCTCCCAGAAGTTGCAAAAACCCTAGTTTTACATGCGTGAGAGAAATCAAGCCCAAAAATAAGATCTTCCTTCTTGATTTTGACTTCCTCTTGTCTTCTTGCTCTTTAATATTCTTGCTTCCTTTTTCTTGCTTATGAATTTTGTACAAGTAATTCGAACTCTCTTTCTTTATATACCCTTCTCATGAGGTTGAATAGGCCTCTCCTAGGCTGAATTTTCTCTGGCAGGGCCAACTTGGTCTTGGAGGTCAAATTTGACTTTCTAGACACAAAAATGATTTCTTTTACATGTTACAACTTTCCCAAATGGTTCTTATACAAATGATAATGACTCTCTTGAATTATGAAAAATATTATTTTGACTTGATAAATCCTAGAAGCATAAAATGTATGATTGACCTAGTTGACCAATTAAATGGAGCATGAAACCCATGCTTGAAAATAATATTTTTCTTTCTTCTTTTTCTTTTTACATAAGATATACATAATTTCATGATTATAATGAAAATTATGAAGATTGAAATTAGTTACATTTCCCAATAATCTCTCTTAACTAGGGAGGTATTCATAATTGTAAGACTGGTACAAGGATTCTATCAAACTGAAATATTCTCATAAGAAGATTCAGATTGATAAACCATTCTCAAGCATCGACATCATAACCAACATTTTCAACATAACAGGGCCTTTAACCAACAAGCTCTATCTATATCATAACATAATGCTAGGAGGCTTTACGTGAGACACCATACTACCTCTTAAGGCATATACCCCATCTAGATGTTCACTAAGTATGTCCTTTTAGTAATATTATTTTCTTGGATTTCCAATCCTCAAATAATATCAATCCTCTTCAACCATTTTTTCCTTGAACACTTGTCCAATCCTCAAAGAGTTTCGATCAACAATACTACTTCCTATCTCGGATTTTACAATCTTAAGGAGTATCAATCTTAGATGTTTATCCAATGCTTTATTCTCCTTCCTAGTGCCTTCACTATACTAATGACTGTTAGTATTGGTCTAATGCATGACACATGGAGAATATGATGTCTAACATCACTCCCTCTCAATCAAAGAGGAGATCATCATTCCCTCTTGATTAGGGAATATATCCTTTCTCCTTCTTAAAAAATTAAGGATACTTCTTAATCCCTCTCAAGCATAGAGGATATTCATGACTTCCTTTCAATTGGGAAGTCATAACCATGTGTCTTTATCAATACATAAACTACTAGTTATTCATAGATATCTTCAAGTAGCCGCAAGGCTCCTTCTTTCCTTTTGTATCTCATCATATTGTAGTTTTATCTTTTTGGATATAATGGAGCCAATCTGTGATAGGGTTCGAGCAATCAAACTTTCATATCAATTTCCTCTAGTCATCATCAACAAAGGCATTATATTGAGCCTACCAAAGTAGGGCTAGTCATAGCTCCCTCAAATCATGAAATTGATCTTCATTGTCATTGAAACATAAACTTTAGGTTATCATTTTGTATTTTTTCCTTTCAATACCAAGATGATGTGGACATATTGACCATATAATCCTCCAAGTATTACCAAATCCATCCACTCAATCCATGTATTCATTGAATTGATTTCAAAACAAACAGTTGTAGATACACTTCCCTCAACTACCATTATGCATTTTTGCAACATTTTTCCAGGTAGCAAAACGATGTACCAACCAAATAACCAATACCAAAACATTAAGATTTTAATTACCTCAACATGATGGCCATATGATTACTTATTTTGTTTGAGATCAACATCCTTCGATATGGTTTATCTCTACATTGTACAAGGATCCTTCTCCATGATTTCACTTTTAATCAAATTTCCCATGGAACAAACTATTCATCAAGCTACAATATCTTCTTCCTAGGAGTTGTCATTATCAACTCTCTTTATATCTTCAAGAGACCATATTTTATGTTGATCAATATCATTATGTCTAAGTCATACTTTCTTGTGGAATATTATTTATCCTTAGCCATTCCAAAGGATACCAAAACTTCTTCTTCCAAGCATTGAGTAACCACATGGAAAACCTCCCATGCTCATGTTACTGAGCACATTATTACGACCAAATCTTTTTGGAAAGTTCCCGTAGACATGAATTATACCTTCTAAAGAAGAGTTACTAAAGACATGCATATATTTAACCATCTATCCATCCTTCCTTTGAATGAGCTCGCTTCTTTCCTTATTGAAGATAAGCTTCCATTAAGAGGAGAAAGAATTCATTCTACATTTCAAACCGTAACTTGACCATAATCATGTCTTCATCCTTCAAGATAATGGTTTCCACACTTAAATTTCATAATGATTCTTTAAAATATTAAATAACCTTCCCTATATGATGTTTCTTATTGGAGGATCTTGATGATTCTTTTTTCAAGATGACTATCTCTAACATTGTGTTATAAAATACTTGGATGAATTGTTATGTGCAATATGCTCCAGATCTTCTCATTCTTTTCAACTAGATGACTTCTTAAAAATAAATTTGATCATGTAGACTCTAATGACTTCTACTATCATATGTTTCCTTTTATGATGCCATGCTTCCTTTCATGATGCCACAAAAATCAAGACTCTTCTAGGGAATGCATCAATGCATGCTACTCTAACTTCTACTTTCTAATAAAATAAATATAAACTACAAATAAACCTGATAGATGTGGAGCTCCCTCAACAGTATAGATCCTTGGTATCTTCAACTTTCAAATTCTTCTCAGTTTCTTCTTTTTCTTCAACTATGTGAGCTCCATTCCTTTCCTTTCTATTGTTGCTTTTCTTGTTTGGAAAATATCTCTTAAAATGTCCATAGTCAATGCATCCAAAACATTGTATCTTGGACATATCTATTTTTCCTTTGGACTTTCCAAAATTCACTTTCTTCTTCTTGGATTTTACAACAAAATCTTGAAAATTTTCATTTGATTCAGTGTCGTCCTTTTCCTTTATCCTTGTTTATTCCAAGATACATTCATTCCATTGTTCATCAAAGGGAGTATTATCTTTTTTTGAGCAGACACTAGTTAAAAAATTGCTCCATTCAAGTGGCAAAGCATTTAGTACACAAGTAGTCATCTCTGAATCAAAGATGACTTCACGAAGCCCTTGCAATCAGTCCCTTAATTGTGATATATTTATAAGATATGTGGACATATATTCATTCTTTGACATTTTATATAGTTGTTTCCTCAAGGATATTTTTTGACTCGATGTACTTAAAGAGTACAATTTCACCAACTTATCATAGATTTATTTAGAGGTACTCAAATCAACAACAAAGGGAATGAGATGATCCTTTATAGATTCAATATGAATCCTTTGTGCCCTCACTTCTCCCTTCTTGCATATTTATAATTCTTGAGTCATATCTTTGTCTGGTTGAGTAATTTCTCCAAAAACATATTCCATGACTTCATTTTCTGTGAGCACCAAATCAATTTTCTTCTTCCATGCTAGGAAGTTTGTTGATCCAACAACCTTGTTGCTTTCCTTGCAAAACGTAGTCATTTGATATGTATATTAATACATGGAATATATGGTACTTAATTGTTAAATGGGTGTCCTTATAGATGATACATTCAACTATTTTTAATCCTTAAAGAACCTTCAAAAGATTTCAAAGATGACCTTCAATAGAAAATATCCTTCAAGAGAGAGAAAAGTAGATAAATTTTCTTAAGTTGATGAGGTTTTAAATGAGAGATTGATGTAGTAACGTCCCTTCTAGGTCAATAGGTCTTCTTATTCCCTTCCTTTTGTCCTTAGAAAATGATTCCCTTTGACAAGAAGCCTCCTCTTATGCCAACAAGATGATCTTCATGTTCCCTTCTCTTCACCTTAGCTCTGATACCATGTTGGAGAATCAAGTAGGGAAACTAATTAAACAATTCTCCTTTCCTTAATAATTTCTTGTGAAATTTAGTTAGCTTCCTATTTTTATTTATTAGATTTTTTTCATCAAACAATTATCAAGAGCATAAACAATGAAGATCATAAAAGACAATGGACACAAAATATTGTCTCCAAGTTAGAGAAAAACCCCTCCAAAGGGGAAAACCCAAAAATAATCTATTATCTTCTTATAAAATGAGAAATATAAGACCCAAAGACCAAAGCCAAGACCTCCTCCAAGCACCAAGTCAACCCTCCAAAAATTCCTTCTTGAAACAAGCTCAAGTCAACAAGGTCAACATAATTCAAACTTCAAAATTCTGATCAAAACAAAGTTTCAACCCTCTATTTCAGAACTGCAGTTTTGACATGCAATTCTGGGCCTCTCAACAACTGTAAAAACCCTATTTTCGAACGTGTGAGAGAATTCAAGCCCAAAAATCATATCTTCATTCTTGATTTTGAATTCCTCTTGACTTCCTCTTGTCTTTTTATCCTTTTCTCTTCTTGCTTACTTTTTCTAGCTTGAGATCAAACTTCTGAAGTTTTTACAAATAAATAAAACTCTCTTTATATACTCTTCTCATGAGGTCGAATAGGCCTCTCCTAGGCCTACTTTCACTAGCAGGGACGACTTGATATTGGAGGTCAAATTTGACTTTCTAGACACATAAATGATATCTTTTACATGCTACGACTTTCCCAAATGAGTCTTATATGTTGAGAAATGTAACTAGTTTTATTCTTCATAATTATTGTACTCGTTTCAGTATGTATCCCATGTAACAAACAAGAAAAATTTTAAAAAAAATTATTATTATCAAAACATGGGTTTAATGCTCATTATTGATGGTATTTTAGGTAAAATCATGTTCTTCGTGCTTCTAGGGTTTTTTAGGTCTTAGGATTTGTTTTCATGATTCAAAGGAGTAAACATCATGTTTATTAGACCCTTCTGGGAAATTTGTAATTGTAAAAATAATTAGTTTCAAGTCTAGAAAGTCCTAGGATCTCCAAGAGTACAAGTCAACCTTGGGATCCTCAATTCGTCCTAAAGGAGGGAATTCGACACCTTGAGAAGGCTATAAAAGGAAGCAGTTCAACCTCATTTTGACATAGTCACTCACAAGTTTGATCTATCAAGGAAAGAGTTTGATCTGTAGCTGGGAAGTTGGGAAAAGGAGAGCGAATTTCTAGAAGAAGTTGGGAGGACAAAATATCTTCTTTGGGATCTATCTCTCTCACACGTGCGAAGAATCTAAGGTTTATGCAGCTAAAAAGAGGTCGGATTTGCAGGTGTGAATTACCGGGGAGTGAGGTTTTCGTTGGGGAGCAGAGTTGCAGGAAAAAGTTGTTGGATAGAGTGAAATCCTTCTCTTGAATTTCAAGAGAGTTTTTTTGCTCCAAGAAACTCTCAAAAATGAAGATAGATTAGGGTTTCTACAACAGTTGTTGGGAGGACATAGTTGTTGGATCAAGTAGCTGGGAAGTTGTTGGCAGGTCGAAGTTGCAACAAAGAAGCAGTTTAAGGGAATGTATCGAGGAAGGTATGACTTGGTATTGGAGAAGGACTTGGTCTAGGGATTAGGTCATTTTATCTCATTTAAAGAAAATTCTAAGAAGAGAATATTTTCCAGGTTTTCCCCTTGGAGGGGTTTTCCCTGGCTAAGAGCCTATATCTGTGTCCTCTTTTTTTGTTATTGTTTCTTGATATTATTTGATGAAAAGAGATAACTAAAGAACATAAATAAAATAACTAAGTTTCACAAGCAAGTATAAAGGTTGAATAAAATAAGTTATAATTATTTTCATTTTACATTTTCTAACATGGTATTAGATCTAAGGTCAACAAGGAAGGAAACCGGAAGGACACTAGAAATAATTGTTGATCAAGAAGCTCTAAAGGCCTAAAAGAAGAAGATTGTATCTTGAAGGGATCTGGTTAAAGGCTCATTGATAAAATACCTTCTAGTATAGGGTTTCTACATTGAATAATATCAATAACTACATCAATATCACAAGAAGGATGTTGATCTTGCAAAATGAAGTCTACTTGGAAGGCATCCATATTGGAATTTGTTCATGGAGGAATCCTAGGGGACATTTTTCAAGGCATCATAAAGAACTCTATGAAGGTATTGAATAAAACAAGAAGGTTGGATATATTATTCATGTAAGTACTATAATATGTCATAATGTTTGAATCTTCAAGTCATGTAAGTTCTTTCTGCAAGGAGACCAACAATCTCATCGAGGTAGTAAAATATCTAGCATGGAAGCAGAGGATTGACTTGATACTCAGTACATAACAAGATGTAATGGGACATGTTACCGGAGAAATTATTGAACCTGGGAAAGAAAAGACACAAGAAATAGAAAGGTACAAGAAATGGGAAGTAAGAGCTCAAAGTATCATAGTAGAATCAATCAAGGATTCTCTTGTTCCTTTTGTAGAAAACTTGAAGAATTCCAAGGCCATGTATGGCAAGCTAGTGACTTTGTACTATGTAAGTACAGTGGGTCAAAATATGTCTTTACAGAACAAGATATATAGAATGAAAAAATTGAAGGATGAAGATATGGCATCCTTCTCATCAGTCTCTCTCAGTTAAGGGACCATTTACAAGGACTTGGGCAACCGATCATTGATTCAGAAGTGACCATATGTGTTCTCAATGCATTTCCATCGGAATGGAGCAAACTTGCAACAAGTATCTAATCCAAGAAAGATTCAACTCCCTTTGATGAGTTGTGGGTAAAATGCATACTAGAAGAGTCAAGGATTAAGGTCAAGGATGACAATGGATTTGATGGTAAGTCTCAATCCTTTCTATCCTGAGTCAAGAAGATGAATAAGGGTAAGTATGGAAATTCCAAGAAGAAAGATATGTCCAAGGTTCAACGCTTCAAGTTTCAAGAATTTGGACATTATAAGAGGGACAATACAAATCAATAGAAAAATAAGAGGAAGGACATGAGTGAAGCTCATGTGTTCGAAGCCATGGGATAACCTAAGAAGAAGGAAAATACAGAAGAATTTAAGGATCTTTACTATTTAAAGAAGGTTCAGTGACTTCTAGGTTCTTTATAAATGTTTTTTTTTTGGATGATATGTTTTTCATATGCGTCATAGGATAGAAGCATATGATAGTAGCATGTCTCGAACTTAGATGATTAAGTTTCTAGGTAGAAATCATCTAGGATAGAATTTTAGACCATTTTTCATATTGTTCATCCAAATATTATCTAACACTATGTTAGAGTTTGTCATCTTGCTTAAGGGGACCATTGTGATCCAGGAAGGACCATTATATTACGAAATCCTTATGAAAATCATTATGAGAGAAATAACATGCATTCTATGTAAGGTGGAAACATGATGGTAAAAAGGGATGAAAGGTTGCAATGGGTTACAACATAAACTTTTTGTATGGATATCTAGAAGATTGTATAAAAGCATAGGAATGTATGTTGAAAATTAAAACATTGGATAAGATTCATGTGTATGAGAATCTTGTGAAAAAATGTTGATTAGAAAAGCATGCTTAAGTATTTATGATGTTGGAAAATAATAGAATATTACTTACTTAAGAATTAGGACTTTCTCTAGAATATGTTTTTGATAATTATTAACATTTAGTATAATCTCCAGAAGAAAATTTGTAACTTGGTAATCAAGTTCGATCCTTGGACACTCTCATGCAAGAAGGAAAGATCAATTGGAGATGGTAGATTAGTATGTTGATTGAACAAGAAGGTCATCATGGTGAGGTAAGTATATTTCATTCATGGTTTGGTTATCTGGCTAACATATTATTTTTCTACCTGGTAGAATGGTGCATGAATACATGATGATAGTGAGGCAAGGTAAATTGTAAGCATGAAAAGTATTGAGGGTAGATCAATATATGGCATCTGGAAACTATGAAGTCAATATGTGTTCATCTTGGAAGGTAGTTGTGCGATAAGATAACCTGAAGGTCAAGGAAGATCGATTTCATGAGGAAGCCGTGATCAAATAGAAGCTTGGGAAGGCTCAATACAATGCCTTCATGTCAAATATGGAAAGTGATGAGCAAGAAAGGTGACATGTATCTTGTCACAAGAACGAATGGTGGAGATGGTTCCATGATACCTCTAAAGGAATCAAGCTCGATGCAAGAGGTGTGAAGAAAAGAGGGAGCCATGTGGCTATGAAGAACTTGTAGCTAATACTATGTTGAAGAAAAGTAGTGAGGCTTATGATATTGGCTTCCATTATTGGAAGGAATGAATCTCCTCTAGTTTTGAGAGGGAGAAAAAGGATCTTCCTTGAGTGAGTAACAAGGTTATATTCTCAATATTGAGGAGAATAGGGTTGTGCTCTCTAGTTGAGAGGGAGTGATGTTGGAAATCGCATGTGAATTATCCTCTTTAGGTGATTAAGAGAGAATGACGAAGGATTGGATAAGAATTTGCAGTTTCCTTAAGGATAGACAATCCAAGAAAGGAAAGGGGACCGAAAATCCTTGAGGGCTTGAATCCAAGAGAGGTAGTAGTCCCGAAGACCAGAACTCATTGAGGATGGGATAGGAATCCAAGAGAAGAGTGGCCAAAGAGGACTAATATTTCTTTGAGGACTCAGGTATGGAGATCCAAGATAAGAATAATCCTAACAGGACATACCTTGTGGACATCTGGATGGGGTATGTACCTTAGAGAGGTAGTGTAGAATCACACATAAATCCTCCCAACATAATGCTCTTAAATAAAGAAGAGCTTATCCAATTAGGCCTCAGGGACAATGCTGGTCATGATGATGATGCTTATAATATGGCTTATCAATCAAACTCTTCTTGAGAACTCTTCAATTTGATATATGATGTTGTACTAGTTGTACAATTATGAATACCTCCCTAGTTAAGAGGGAGTATTGAGAAATGTAACTAGTTTCGGTCTTCATAATTGTTGTATTCATTTAAATATGTATCCTATGTAGCAAACAAAAAATAGAAAAAGGAAAATTATTATTATCAAAGCATGGGTTTCATGCTCATTATTGATGGTATTTTAGGTGAGATCATGTTCTTTGTGCTTCTATGGTTTGTTAGGTCTTAGGATTTGTTATCATGAGTCAAAGGAGTCAACATCATGTTTATTAGACCCTTCTGGAAAATTTGTAATTGTAAAAAGAATTATTTTCAAGTCTAGAACGTCAAGAAATATCTAAGAGTACAAGAAGGACCTGGGATCCTCAATTCGGTCTAATGGAGGGAATTGGACCCCTTGAGAACGCTATAAAAGGAAACAATTCAACCTCATTTTTACATACTCATTCACAAGTTCGATATATCAAGGAAAGAGTTTGATTTATAGTTGGGAAGCTGTGAAAAGGATAGTGAAGTTCTAGAAGAAGTTGTGAGGCTGAAATATCTGGCCTTTGGGCTCTATCTCTCTCACATGTGTGAAGAATCTATGGTTTCCGCAGCTACAAAGAAGTGGAAGTTTCAGGTGCGATTTGATGGGGAGCAAAGTTGCTACTGGGGAGAAGAATTGCAGGAACAAGTTGTTGGATAAAGAAAAATACTTCTCTTGACCTTGTTGACCTTAGGGAGAGTTGTTCTGCTCCAAAAAAGTCTCAAAAGGAAGATAGATTAGGGTTTCTGCAAGAGTTGTTGGGAGGAAAAATTTGTTGGATCAAGTAGTTGGGCAGTTGCTGGCAGGTCAAAGTTTCAACGAAGAAGCAGTTTAAGGGAAGTTATCGTGGAAGGGTTGACTTGGTACTGGGAGAAGGACTTGGTCTAGTGATTGCGTCATTGTATCTCATTTGAAGCATATTCTAAGAAGAGAAGAGTTTTCGGTTTTTCCTCTTGAAGGGTTTTTTCCTTGGCTGAGAGCCTATATCTATGTCCTCTTTTGTTGTTACTGTTTCTTGATATTGTTTGATGAAAAGACATAACTAAATAATATAAAGAAGATAACTAAGTTTCACAAGCAAGTATCAAGTTTGAAGAAAATAAGTTATAATTCTTGCCACTTTATATTTTTTAACATTATACAAATGATAATGACTCTCTTGACTCGTGACAAATATTCTTTTGACTTGACAAACCCTAGAAGCATAAAATTTATGCTTGACCTAATTGACCAATTAAATGGAGCATGAAACCCATGCTTAGAAATAATGTTTTTCTTTCTTATTTTTCTTGTTATATAAGATATACATAATTTCATGAGTACAATGACAATTATGAACACTAAAACTAGTTACATTTTCCAACATAGATAATGTTGAGTAAGACCATAAACTCCACACATTAGTATAGGAAGATAGGGTTTTAGAGAACTTATAAGTTCTGAATTTCTTTCATGACGCTTAATTCAACATGGCTCATTCCTCACCATTATGCGTTTTTCACTTCCAGCTATAAGGAAATCCTACAACTAAATACAAAAATCAACAAACATGAATGGCCAATGCATTCTACAACCATAGTATTTCCACTCAACCCAATGTTTAAGCAAAACAAAATTCTTACTCTCTATTGGATTTATAGACAAACAAGATTGATGATTAGAATGGAATTAGTTATATTCAATGTTCCACCATATTTTTGGGATAGGGGACGCAGGAACAAGGAGACACACTAGGGACGTATGAGAGTACCCCCAAATTTTGGGGAAATTTATGGGGATGGAAGGACGTTCGAATATATATATATATATATATATATATATATATATTTGTGTGTGTGTGTGTGCGAGTCTATGTGATTCAAATTCAAATTCAATAATGACACAATTGATTCATACACCATAAATGATTCAATGAAATCGAAATAGTAAAATATTCTATATACTGATTTAAATTCATAATTCATTATTCTAGAATGCGGTCAATACCAAGAAAAATAGTAGATACTAAAATTTGAAGATTGGAATAGTAAATTGAAATTACTCAAACTCAAAAATAATAAAAAGTGACGAATCAAAAACTTGGTCTAAGGTCATCAGTTTCTAGAGTTAGTTTTAAAACTAAAAATGAATAATGGACAATGAACCAATGTTATAAAATTAGATTAATTATTGAAATGGTTGACCCAAAAACTAGGAACTGGAAAAAAAATCAAACCAAAAAATTGGTCAACCAAAAAATACATAAATATCTAAATGTTGAAAAAAATACATAAATGTTAATTTTCATCACCATTATGCGTTTTTCACTTCCAGCTATAAGGAAATCCTACAACTAAATACAAAAATCAACAAACATGAATGGCCAATGCATTCTACAACCATAGTATTTCCACTCAACCCAATGTTTAAGCAAAACAAAATTCTTACTCTCTATTGGATTTATAGACAAACAAGATTGATGATTAGAATGGAATTAGTTATATTCAATGTTCCACCATATTTTTGGGATAGGGGACGCGGGAACAAGGAGATACACTAGGGACGTATGGGAGTACCCCCAAATTTTGGGGAAATTTATGGGGATGGAAGGACATTCGAATATATATATATATATATATATATATATATATATATATATATATATATATATATATATATATATATATATATATATATATATATATATATATATATTTGTGTGTGTGTGTGTGCGAGTCTATGTGATTCAAATTCAAATTCAATAATGACACAATTGATTCATACATCATAAATGATTCAATGAAATTGAAATAGTAAAATATTCTATATACTGATTTAAATTCATAATTCATTATTCTAGAATGCGGTCAATACCAAGAAAAATAGTAGATACTAAAATTTGAAGATTGGAATAGTAAATTGAAATTACAAAAACTCAAAAATAATAAAAAGTGACGAATCAAAAACTTGGTCTAAGGTCATCAGTTTCTAGAGTTAGTTTTAAAACTAAAAATGAATAATGGACAATGAACCAATGTTATAAAATTAGATTAATGATTGAAATGGTTGACCCAAAAACTAGGAACTGGAAAAAAAATCAAACCAAAAAATTGGTCAACCAAAAAATACATAAATATCTAAATGTTGAAAAAAATACATAAATGTTAATTTTCATCCATATGAATCCAAACAATTACACATAAATATGCAAAGTTTCTCATATATATAATAAGGGTCTATATAGCCAAAATAACGTAAAATACAATCCACACTTGAAAAATACATCAACAAAGAGGATCTAGATGACCTATATAGTTCAAAAATTATTGCATATATTTGGATCCTCATCACCAATATCACCCTATAAGCATTAAAATAAGATAGAAAAATCTTAACATATCAAATTGAGATTTTTTTTTAGTGATAGGTACAATTTTACTATGGCCATAATAGAGGAGTTCAATAATCAATGCCACCAACATTTAGGTACATAGAGAGTTTGGTGCTCTTGATTAAATGCTAGTTACATGCCCTCATACATGATAAAATTCATTAGAAATGTTGCAATCCCCCAATCCTAAAATCATGAAAACTGTTAAGTTCGCTAAATTTTGAGTGAGATCTAAAATTCTACTTTCTCCATATGAAATGAGGTCAAAACCAAGAAAAATAGTAGATACTAAAATTTGAAGATTGGAATAGTAAATTGAAATTACTCAAACTCAAAAATAATAAAAAGTGACAAATCAAAAACTTGGTCTAAGGTCATCAATTTCTAGAGTTAGGTTTAAAACTAAAAATGAATAATGGACAATGAACCAATGTTATAAAACTAGATTAATGATTGAAATGGTTGACCCAAAAACTAGGAACTGGAAAAAAAATCAGACCAAAAAATTGGTCAACCAAAAAATACATAAATATCTAAATGTTGAAAAAAAATACATAAATGTTAATTTTCATCCATATGAATTCAAACAATTACACATAAATATGCAAAGTTTCTCATATAAATAATAAGGGTCTATATAGCCAAAATAACGTAAAGTACAATCCATATTTGAACAAAAAATACATCAACAAAGAGGATCTAGATGACTTCTATCGTTCAAAAATCATTGCATATATTGGGATCCTCATCATCAATATCACCCTATAAGCATTAAAATAAGATAGAAAAATATTAACATATCAAATCGAGATTTCTTTTTAGTGATAGGTACAATTTTACTATGGCCATAATAGAGGAGTTCAATAATCAATGCCATCAACATTTAGGTAAATAGAGAGTTTGGTGCTCTTGATTAAATTCTAGTTACATACCCTCATACATGATAAAATTCATTGGAAATGTTGCAATCCCCCAATCCTAAAATCATGAAAATTGTTAAGTTCGCTGAATTTTGAGTGAGACCTAAAATTCTACTTTCTCCATATGAAATGAGGTCAGAACCATTCTCAAACATCCTAAGTCAATTAATAGTAATGTTAAAAATTTAAGTAATAGGATGAAAATAAAAGATAAAGGAGAATGTCATTTTTACATTAAGAATTTAAGATTACAATTAATTACAAAGCATTATTAGGTTACCATTAATTACATAGCATTAGTACAGCTCTAGATTTGACTATTAGGCTTCTCACTCATAAATTATTGTTTTCAAGAAAAATTAAGGGGTGTGCCCACAAGCACCTCTCTTGGGTAAATGTGCCCCCCAAATTGGGGAAACGTTTCCCCAGGTGTCCCCATCCCAAGTGCGTGGGAAACATGGGGTGCATGCACCCCACCCCGAAGGGCGTATCCCATGGAACACTAGTTATATTCCCAATTTTTTTTGCAAAATTAACCCCAAAAAATATCCTACCAAGATTACAATTGCAAGTAAAAGGAAAACTCTTTTTCCCAAAATAAAACAAACCCAAACCAAAGTAGTAAAATACAACTCTACTTTAATATAAATATAGTATACCATTTTTAAGAAACCACAAGTTGTTTCTACATATCTAATGCATATCTTCACTAATAGATTTTTAGAATTTATCAAAAACTTCATTGTAAATAGGTAGGGATTGTGAGTGAAATCATCCCCATAAAACTTGTTTCGAATAATCTCATGGAAGGACCATTGCCACAAAACCGTATTCCCAATAATTTCAAAGTTAAATCATAAAAACTCACAACTTCATACTATATTTTGCAAAAAAGGATCATAATAAATTTCCATGAAAACTCATGGTAAAAGAGACAAAGTTCTAAGAAGTATGGAAGACATCACTTGGTAACAATTTCCATTTTCACATCAAGGACTAATTAGATGTCCCTTCTAAATTTATAGTTATGTCAAAAAATCACATTAGCCTTTATTTGGTAATTATAAACAAAAATGTAGCTCATATTTCCTTTCTTAAAACATCTTAGAATCAAGGATTTTGGTAAATTTTGGTAAATGTCCTTATACAACTACAAAAGCAACAATGCTTGTGAGATTCCATTGGTCCCTATTTGCCTCGTTTTGTAGCGGACTGATGAATTTAATTTTTATTTTCTCTCCAAAGAAGAGAAAGTTATGGACACAAAGGGAAAATCATG
Source organism: Pinus albicaulis (assembly GCA_034641835.2). Lineage (NCBI taxonomy): Eukaryota > Viridiplantae > Streptophyta > Pinopsida > Pinales > Pinaceae > Pinus > Pinus albicaulis. Next base: position 181,877,189 of record CM076570.1, on the reverse strand, counting down.
TTTTCCTTTTGAATGTAAAGTTTCATCATTGCACAAGAACAATCAACAATATCATTGTCCATAGCTCATGATTTTCAACTTTCAATAAGGCAAGAAGAAAATGTCCTAAAAGAACTATAATATACCTTCTTTTAACAATTCCTATTTGGACAATATGAAAAAAGAAAAAATTACTCTTACAATATATCATTGATTGGGCTAGAAATTCAATGAAGGTAGATCTTGTGAAAATATATAAAAGAGATCGAAGAAAATATAAAATTAGCATATACATTGCAAAGAAAAGCACAACCTTATAAGGTAGCACATGCAAAATTTATGCAATATTAAGAAATGCCTACATCCTGACTATGTATTAGGGTACCAAGAAAGTAATTAGGCAAAGAACGTTGTAAGGAGCACCAAATATTGCCCAAAACTTGGATACCAATCATTACAATGTAGATAAATAAACTCTAGCAAAAATCTAAAATAAAATTGGGCACAACGCATGCACACAATGTCGTAGGATACTCTAATCAACAAAAGCAACATCAGAAGATACTCTAACTAGCAAAAAAATCGTTTGGATATGCTCTAACGATCCTCATCACACACACAATGCAAAACAATCTACAATAACCTACATGCCAGTGGATACCAAACACCCCACGAGAAGGGGCCATTAAACGGTGACGGAAGGAAAAACGACATCAACATCTCCCGAACAAACCCTAGAACATAACCCACCCCAAACCATGCACCACCTAATGTAACCCTCGAACCAAAACCAACTGTGACAATGATGTGTCACATAAACCACGACGAACCAGGGGCAGGTGCAGGTAGGGTTCTAGCCATCGCCACCCCCACGCCATCTCGTTGAAGCGTAAAACACGGTTCAACAAACATAAAAAAAAAAGGATCGGCTCTAAATGCATTGAGATGGTGGAAAACGACCCACAAAATCAGCCAAATCAGCCAAATAAGCAACTCCAAACACATTGAGAAGGAGGAAACGAACCCACAACATAAGCCAAGTAATCAACTCCAAATTAGTAAGCTGGCAGAAACTACAAATGCCAAGATCGATGACAGAAAAGGAGAGCAAAGCCAATAAGAAACTTTCTAGATGTTCACTTCCACTCATCTACCTTCAAAATACTTGTGTAGGATACAAAGTGGTATCAATAATAGTAAACACGTGCATGCAATAATATGAAAAATGATGTAATAACATTCCATGAATGCATCCTTACAAACATCAACATTGAAGCAGGGATTCACACCAAAACAATTTTACCAACATTTTTACATCTGCATTGTGGGGTATGCAACCCAATTTCTTAAGAACGAAGCACATGAGGCATAAGAAAACAAAGTGATAAATCTTGAGAAAATAGGCAGACAAAAATCAAACTCAAATTCTATAAGTTGCATACAGTTTTGCAGGTTGAATGTTCAACATTATTAATTTTTCTGAAACATTAACTTCTACTAAATACAACCTGGGAATTCTATCAAGCTTATTATTCTTCAACCATATAGACTTCATATAATATATATATATATATATATAATTACCAGAAGCAGGAAATGAACCTAATATCTCTTAATTTTATAGACTAGGCAACTAGCTAGGATTGAGAAATTCTCAGTAGTCCATTGTGGACACCACCCCATATCCAAGCTATAATACCCTAGGGAGAAGTAGAAAAAGAAGGCTCTCAATTCAAGTTAAACAAAGTGAAACTAGTAAACCTTCACTATTAAGTTTCTTGTGAATAACGCAATTATTAGGTACCCACAACATAAGGAGTACCTCATTCTCCGCTATACACTTCCTCATAATTATTCCCTCCAATGCTCATTTCCTTTGTTTCTAGGCTCATTTACCAATTCTAATGGCTCAATTTCATGGCTAGCTTGTTCTATAATTGGATGGCTTTGTTTTTCTGCTATCCTTAGTCCCAAAAAAATTTGTTTTTCTGTTTTCCTAGTAAGTCTGTCCTTCCCATTTAAATATCTAAATGTATCAATGATAGCAAGAGAATCCCAACACAACTTCTTCCTAGTTCCAAGAATGCGTGGAAGACAACTTGTTAATTTTTAGGAAGTGATGAGCTTTGGGGATATTTATTTTATCCACTCCTCTTAATCTCTTGATCTCTTTTAACTTGCAAACTAAGTTTTGAATAAGTCAAAGATAACATATATGTTTTTAGGTAAAAAGTCTCCAAACCCCATTATCTTTCCCTCTTGTGGTATCATAGTCCATTTAGGTGCACTTGCTCTATCAACCTTGGTCATATTTTAATAATTGAATAAATAAAATATTACAATATTAAAAAGCGGCAAACCATAATATTACAACCATTATTTTTTGTAACAATACCAGTGTCCTCCATAATGCTACACATGTAACCTAAGTTAACAAATACATATTAAAACATGTGTTTTTGTGATGCCACATAAATCGGTAATATTATGCATGCCCCACATAGACCACACTTACACCCCATGCACCATAGAGGACAACTACCCCATATGTGCCACATCAGCCCCAATTGCACCACATAAATCACAGATACACTACATTCAAGAAAGGAAGATCAATATAAAGTTGAATTCAAGTTTATTTTTGAAGGATAACATGCATGCATTGTATATTTGTTTTCTGTAATTTTGGTTCAAGGTTTAGAATGGATAATTTTAAGGATTTTTTTATGCGTTTGGTTAAGGTTCAAAGGATTTGGAAAACAAAGAAGGCCCTATCAAAAGGTTGAAATATTTTTTATCTCACAAAATATTTTGTTTCCTTTTTATTTCTAGTAACTGGTAAACAAGCTTGCATGTCAATTGGGTCTATTCCAAGTAGTTTTGGGATGGAATGTTATCCTCACCACCTAAGTTCTATTCCCATTAGTATCATGTTGAACTCAAAATGAGTATCATTCTCGAAATGAGAGAAAGTACTCGAAGGAAGCTTGCATGATAATTGATCTAAAGTTTGGATTCAAAATTTGGAGCTTAAAATTTTTGAGTCAAATTAATGGAAGTGAAATCACATAGAAAGAGATTAAAAATATTGTGAAAAAAGAATACAAGGAATTTTTCCAAAGGGTTTTCTACCACCAAAAATATACAAAACATGTATGCAATCATTGGTATCCTAGATGGTTAGACAAACCTTAAACAACATTCTTAATTTACAAGGAAAGATAACCCAACTAAAATTTTCATATCATTTTATTAGCATTTTACTTCATACTAATTCTTGAATCTATATTTTATCCACAAAAATTTAAACAAGGTGATGGTAATTGTTACCCACCATAAGTGGGTACCCTTAGGAGAATTTTTCTCCTAACCATCTTCCTCTAGCCAACAACCCCTGATAGCCACCTTATAGTTGATGCGATGTACCATTTTATCTATGTTGCATGCATCATCCATATGTTTCATTTCCCATTTGTCAAGAGCACATGTTAGAAGGTGGGCTATCCGATCCAAAAGTTATGTTATTCATTGTGCAATCTAGTGCTTATGCTTGTTTTTCATCTAGGCATTTGGCATGGATTATTGGGTGACTTGGAATAAGGGTTTCAACTGTGGTTTTTTTCCCTCACCTTAAATGTGAGGTTAATCTCCAATCCTAGTCCAATGGGACCTCTCCTAATGGCCCATGGCTTAAGGAAGGGCACTACTTATGAAACCCCGATTGAGATAGCGCAGTCCCATTTTCTCCATTACATATTTACCACTCACCCTTGTACATTACGAGCCCTATACTCCATCTCCCATCTCTGGGTCCGTTGGGTTCTAACACAACCCCTCTGTCCACACATCTTGTTCGGGCGTAGAAATTTTCCCTGAGAGGTTGATGCAACTAAAAGAAAAGTGAAAAGCATATGATGGCCACATGAAAGAAACAAAAGAAAGAAAACTATAAAATGCAAAATATGGCCAAGACATTAATGTTAGCACGTCATAAAAATCCAAGCATGAGTTTTACCCCTTATCATTATGGCCATCACCCGGTTCCTGGGAGCAATGTTTCCCTATCACGTCATTGAATTGCCCTATCAATAAGGGTGTAACCATTGCTACACATCATTTAAAGCAGGATCTCATTTCCTAGAGCTTTGAGCAGCAATACAAAGAAAAATCAAGAAAAATAAAAAGGCAATAAGCGAGGTGGAAAAGCAAGGTCGGGGTAACAATGCATCCACGATTGCTCCTTCCTCACATTTATATGCCAATATGTGGCTTTATTCATTATACCTACCCCTTTGACCATGGAATTTAGCCTTGAGACCCCTTTATTCCCTTTTTGTTCCATCATTATTCACATGACACCTATTGATTGAAGGATGTACCAACGACTCATATTTCCCCTTAGAGGATGGGAGCACCTAATAGGATCGTCCATTTAACCACTCCTTCCTAGGGAGGTAAGCCTATTATGTGATCAAAAACCCAAATTTAGAAGGGAAACATCGTATGAAGTGTCAATTTTCCCTTGATTGAGAAGTTTGGTCCACTTACATGCACTAATTGATTATTGTACCTAAGGGTGAAGATGCAACACTCGACATTGTGTGTGGTTGGTAGGTGGTTTTCATCATTGGATGGGAAACTTAATTGGGGCCCAAGTCCACTACAAGAGCATTATGACACCCTACAAGTAAAGCATCGAGAGCCATGAGACTCCTACCACTTGCAAAGCATCATTCCATTCCATGGGCACCTATAACGCCCCCAACAATCTACGATTTTCCCCACAATATACATGAGATGATGCACTTGGACCAATGTTCCCCATCCGACTTAGTAGTGATCACATAGTTTGGAAGTTGATTCGAGGCCCATATTATTGAAGATATTAACTAGGTTTGGTCTTCATAAATTGTATTTGATTCAATATTTATTGTACTTGTCAAAAGAATAAAAGAAAATAATTTTATATTATTATTAAATGACTTATTAAAGCATGGGTTTCATGCTTGGGTCATATTATTTTAGGTCAAAGTCTCCATTGTGGAATTCTAGGTTTTATTTTGAGTCTATAGGATTATTGTAGATTTAAATTGACTAATGTTGGGCTTTTGTATCATGCAAATAGATCATGTATTGAGTTGCATATGATTAATGGAGCCTCCACATCAAGTCGACCTTCAAGTTATCAAGTCGACCTCAAGTCTAGTAATTTGAACCCATCATAAGCCTATAAATACAGGGAGATCGAATTCATTTGAAGGCATCTCACTCTCACACAAAAATTTGATATCTTTTGCTGCATCAAGGAAAAGTGCGAAGTGAAGGAAAAGGTATTTTGGAGTGTGGTTTTGGGCAAGCTAAAGGAGTTCAAGAAAATGGAAATTTTGGTGCTACTTTTTGTCTCATGTGCTATAGTTTGGAAGATTGAATTTCTCCATCATTTAATGCATCAGTTATTGCTTCCAAGTGAAGAAGAAGTCGAAGTTGATTCTGTTGAATGGTGTTGCCTTGGGAAGTTGTATTGGGTCAAAATTGAATTTCTAGAAGCAATATCAAAGACTTTCCCTCAAGATCGAAGTTCCATAAGCAAGGTCAAAGTTCCAGGTCAAAGAAACTACTACATAGTGCTACTACTATTGTTGTTGTTGCTGCCAGATTGAAGAAGGACCAAAAGGAAGGCGGACTTGGTGTGGTGGAAGTCAGAGTCAAGGTCTAGAGTCTCAAGAATTACTATTGAAGGAATAATTATTGATTGGGTTTTCCTCGAAAGTGGGGTTTTTCCCTGGCTTATAGCCTACATCTGGTGTCCTTGATCTATGTGCATTTGCTTTGATATTTTCTTGATGAACTAAGAAGAAAGAACATAATAAGAACTAAAGAACATAACAAGTAAAAAAACAAGAATAAGAGAATATTTCTGCCTTTCTGATTCTCAAACATGGTATCAAAGCTTTGGTGAAAGAAGAAGGAATAGGCAGTATCAAGGATTTGACCAAGGAGACATAAGAAGTTCACTAAAGGAAATAAGTCTTCACTACCTTCAAGAAAGATTTCTAGCACTATCAATGGAGAGAAAAATCTTGAAGGAGCTAATTCTAACTATAGATCTTGGAAAAAGAGGATCGACCTCCTCCTAGAAAAGAAAAAGGTCTTAGAATTGGTTAAAGGAAAAGTGAAGAAGCCCATAGAAGAATCAAGTGATGATGATAAGGTAAAATTTAGAGAACTGGAATTGGTGGCAATTAATTTGATGGTTGAAAGCATAAAGGACAATCTTGTCTGTTTCATTGTAAACATTGATCATGCTCAAGAAATGTATGATGCACTATCAAAATTATATACCACCAAGAATATCGGAAAGATGGAAAGCCTAAAAAATGAACCAAGGACTACTAAGATGACCAAGGAGGATACTATATCTACCTTCTTTGTGAAGAAGCAAGAATAAGAGATGAAATTCTTGCCATCGATGAAATAGTGTCACATAAAGAACTTGTGATCACAGCAATACTAGGGCTACCACCTACTTGGGGTGCATTTTTTGCAGGTCTCAACAGTTGGAAAGAAACTCCCACCTTTGAGGAATTATGGACATCATGTAGCTAAGAGGAAATGAGAATCTCAATGGTAGCCAACAATGAAGAAATATCAAATGCTTATGTTTTTCATCACAAGGGAAACTTCAATAAGAGAGGGCCAAGGAAGAAGGTTGATATGTCAAAGATTGATTGTTATCATTGTCACAAAATGGGGCATTATAGAAGTGAGTGTCATGTCAATCCAAGAAGTATGAAAAGAGATAGAGAAAGTGTGATTGAAGAAGCACCCTCTCCCAAGAAAGCAGATAATGAAGAGAATAACGTAAGGGACTTACATTACTAAGCCCCTTACTCCTAGTTTTAGATATTTCATTTGTATATTTTATATTTAGCTATAGATTTAGCATCTTTTTGGAAAGTCATTATTCTTGTTTTATAAGTTTTTAGGTTTCCCTCGAAGCTTTGGAGGGAGCCCACAAAAACTTCTCAAGATAAGTATCTCATTCCCTCTCTATTTGTTTTCATGTACTTATTTAAAGTTATGATTATATTAAATACTAATCAGTTTTCTACCTTTATTTCCTTGTCTAGGAATTAAATTTCTCAAGAATTATGGTAGAAGGCCTCAAGGATTAAGAAGTAAGCCCTCACTAGACAAGAATTCAATCAAAAAGGTTTCTCAAAGAATCAAAGGTATGTCTTAGATTATGAAGTCTTGCTATTCTCTGGAATATTCATTCTACACTACTAACTATTGCTATGTCTAGCTCTGTTGAATCTCAAAAGGATTCTTGTTTGGGGTGATTCAACATCTGATGAATCTACCCACCCTATATACCTCAAATTGTTTGAATTAATAAGAAACCTACAAAGATTCTCTGGAAACCCTAACCTAAGGGTACACTAATAATTCGTGAAACCCTAAACCTACTTAGGGCCATTAGTAAAGAAATTGATATTCTGGTTAATGTATTGATAATGTCGTGTTTGGGATTTTGATTTGATCATGGAAGCCCTAACTAATTAGGGCTGAAATGATGTTGTTCAAAATATCAAACCCTTTAAGTCTTAATAGAATAAGGGTTTGATTAGACATAAACCGAAACCCTAGATTTTGGTTAGGTCAACAAGAAAAATCCTTGTTAAAAAAGTCATAGAAAGGAAACCCCAGGTATATATTTCTTTAATTGAGTTCCTAGATTATCCTAGGTCAATGTATGTTTGATATAATAAATATTGTCTAATTATATGATATGCTCCTAGATATATGTGTTTACTAAATTTCTAATGGTCGTAAGTTCTAGGGTCTGGAAACAAACTCTAGTCAAAGTTTGAAGGTCTAGAATGATGATTGACAAGTCTAGGGTTTTACATCTAAGCCCTAGTGATGATTAAATTCTCTAGTAGGTGTACTCATTTGAATCTATGTAATGTTTGTTGAGAATTTACTGATGTAAGATCTAAGGTTTACATCAAATCCTATTAGAAATTATTTATGATATGTTATAGGGTTTATATCAAACCCTAGTAAAACTATTCATGTTTGATTTTACTTGATTAAACGAAATCTAGGGTTACATAAAACTCTAGTAGATACTATATCATATGGTTTCTGAAAGTTATTAGATACCCTTATTTTTCCTTTTGACTTATTTCTAGGGATCACTATATGACAAGAACTAATGTTTTGTCATCTTGATTTGTTGATATGGCTTAGGGTTTGTATCAAACCTGAGCTAGATGATTGAAGTATTGAAGTATAGTCTATTATTGTTTATGAAAAGTCTAAATGCTTCTGCTACTATAAATTTTTGTTATGACTAACTTCATGCTTCTATAGAATTGATTGTACTTGCTATCTAAGTTATGCAGGTACATCACATTGGTGAAGAAGTCCATAAGAGAAGTTAATATGATGAGAAGGAAGGAAGTCATGAACAATTCTCCAACACCGAAGGAAGAAGTTAATCTCCCTAAATTAAGAGGGAGACTAGATAAAAGAACTCTCCCTAGGTTAAGAGGGAGGACGTAACATAAGTTTTGATTGGAGAATACATGCTGGAAGAAATGTTGCTACATGTAAATCAGGGAAAGGAATATTCTCTCAAAGACTCAAATGAAAGACCTACTAGTTCAAGGGCAACATCAAAACCCTGAATGTTTGTTTTGTTTATGTATTTATGTTGTTGATTGGGGTTGTGTTTGTACAGGTGAATCTTTCAAAATTTTGGAAAGCACGTTGGTTACCAATCATTTTAATTAGGAGAGATTGGTTATCCTTGATTTGTTGGATCAAGGGTTTTGAGGCTTTTTTAGTGAAGCATTGCCTGAAAAGACATCGGGCTGACACTTTATGTTGATGTATGGTAGGGAGGGAGGCATCAAGTGGATGTGCACCTAGTTCCCTGGGTTGATGGTTAGTAAGTAAGCATGATGGTACCTATAGAGTTTGAAAGATTTAGTCCATCTTATTCATGCCTGCATAGATTTCCTTGGTCAGGAATATAGTCCATGGCATTGCAGTACCTAAATTGTTGAGTGACCAAATGGATAGATTTCCCTGGTCAGGAATCTAGTCCATGACATTTAAGTGTATAAAAATTCCTCATAGTTCACATAGTTGAGATCTACCTTGTACTATTCTATTATGAATACCTACCTATTTAAGAGGGAGTGTTGAATATTGTAACTAGGCTCAGTGTTCAAAAATTATATTTGATTCAATATTTATTGTACTTGTCAAAAGAATAAAAGAAAATAATTTTATATTATTATTAAATGAATTATTAAATCATGGGTTTCATGCTTGGGTCATACTATTTTAGGTCAAATTCCCCATTGTGGACTTCTAGTTTTTATTTTGAGTCTATAGGATTATTGCAGATTTAAATTGACTCATATTGAGCTTTTGAATCATGAAAATAGGTCAAGTATTGAGTCAAATATGATTTATGGAACCTCCACATCAAGTCGGCCTCAATTCCAGTGATTTGAACCCATCAGAAGCTTATAAATACAGGGAGATTAAAATCATTTGAAGACATCTCACTCTCACTCATAAATTCGATATCTTTTGATGCATCAAGGAAAAGTGCGAAGTCAAGGAAGAGGTATTTTGGAGTGCAGATTTGGGAAAGCTAAAGGAGTTTAAGAAAATCGAAATTTTGGTGCTACTCTCTATCTCTCATGTGCTATAGTTTGGAAGATCGAATTTCTCCATCATTTACTACATCAGTTACTGCATTAGGTGCTTCTAGTTGCTGCTGCAAAGTGAAGAAGAAGTCGAAGTTGATTATGTTGAATGTTTTTGTCTTGAGAAGTTGTATTGAGTCAAAATCGAAGTTCTAGAAGCAAGATCAAAGTCTTTCCCTTAAGATCGAAGTTGCGAAAGCAAGGTCAAAATTCGAGGTCGAAGAAACTGCTACATAGCACTACCACTGTTGCTCCTACTGCCAGATTGAAGAAGGATAAAAAGGAAGGATGACTTGGTGTGGAGGAAGTCTGAGTAAAGGTCTAGAGTCTTAAGAATTACTATTGAAGGAGGAATTACTAATCGGGTTTTCCCCGAGAATGGGGTTTTGCCCTGGCTACTAGCCTACATCTGGTGTCCTTGATCTATGTGCATTTCCTTTGATATTTTCTTGATGAACTAAGAAGAAAGTACATAATAAGAACATAATAAGAACTAAAGAACATCACAAGTAAATAATAAAGAATAAGAGATTTTTTTTTCCTTTTTGATTCTCTAACACATATGAGGTTTGTCTCACCCCTTGAGACATGGGAGGGCTAGCACCATCCTCAGAGCCCTCAACATTGGAGTATAATCAGGCTATTATATCACTAGTAGACCCATGAGACCTATTTTGTGCCCTAAACACAAAATTGGGGTCCACGGGATGATTTGCATGGAGATTTAGGGGCCAACCCCTGAATCATGATTTTGGGAGCCATCTACACTCATTTTTGACACTGGAGGAGCCCAACGCATGCCCTCAAGAGGCCTACGCATGCATGACATCAACATTTCGACCCTCTTGTGGGTGATCCATTGTGATTTTACATTGGCTATGAGGTCAACTTGTGACCTTACTTAGTATTTTCCCATTATTTCATTGTTTAAAGGGCTAGTGGGATAAAATTAGTGATCATTGGACATGTATATATTTGTGATCAGTGATTATTATTAATTTTAGACCTCTTTGTGGAACTCGTGTTTGCTTCTTTGTGGCTATTGGAGATTCTAAGAATGCATTTTGATGTGTGGAAGCTAAATTTGGATTGTCTTTGGAGTTATTCTTTGGAAAATGGATGGATATATTTCATGTTATCTTGTAAGTGTTTTTTATTAAATATTATTATTTTGAAATTGTCTAATGTATGGAATTGTTGCTTCTAAATTATGCTTATTTGTGCCTTGATTTGTTGAAAATAAATTTTAAAGGCTATATAGTTAAAAATTGCATACTTTACTCATTGTATAACATGTAATGAATGTTCCTAGTGAAGGAATCTTATAACTCTATCAAATTACATTTTCCTTAGAAGTGGGTAATTGCTTGAAATTGATACCTAGGGCATCAATTTTTATCCTCCTTGGAAATAAATTTAGCCTATCTAATACATCCTTAAGTCCATATGCCCAAAGGATAAGGCACTTGTCCAAGTGCTTGGTGATAATTCTTACTTTTCATCCATAAATTCTTATTTTGAAATTTTAACCCTTTTAAGGCTAAGACGTCAAACTTGGGCTTAGAGCGAAATATTTAGGGAGAGGCTTTGTGGAGACTTGAAAGCCTAAACATCAAGTGTGGGGCCTTGACTACTTAATCTATAAATTTGGTGGGCATCCACTTAATTTTCCTCCATAAAATCTCTTTCCCTAGGTGTTGCCCTAAGAGGTAAACCATAGTTTCTCTTTCTCAACTTAAGGACTTTCTTGAAAGCTATTTGAGCTTAGCACTTGTTGAAGTATATCTTAAGAAGATTTTTATATCCATTTCCTTGACCTTGGGAGCTCCTATACTAAAATAAAATCAACAAGACATGTTTTGTGCATTTTCTTCTTAGGTCTCTCATCGAAATCATATTGATTATTAGTGAAGCCTTATACCTAAAATTTGTGGCTTTCTTAAGATATTCCAGTCTATCATGTTATACCTTAACTTTAGAATACATTTCATAAGTGATCATGTCCTACCAAGACTCCTCCCATCGATGAAAATCCATAAAGAGCAAGAGGCTTTAACCGTGGTTACAGTGGACCATTGCCCCACTGTTAGTACTTAGTCTAGATTTTTATCTTGTAGGGGTTCCCTCTCCAAAGCCTGCCAGATTTTGTGGTAACAATAACCAAGCACATTAGTGGGGTATGTTAGAAAAATGTAACTAGTATCGGTCTTCATAATGGAAGAAAAAATAGTATTGAATTTATTTTTTATTCTATTCTTGATTAAGCAAGTTCTTCATGCTTTAGAAGTAAAAAAGAGTCAAAGATATTGGTAATTGAGACATGTCATAATTGACATTTTGTACGAAAAAGGTTTAGGTCGGCCTCTCTCAGTCAAGTCGGCCTCTGTGCCCATTTGGCACCTAATGGACAACTATATAAATACACCAACTCGAACTCATTTGAAAGAAAAACAAGTAAAAATAAGTGTGCTCTCGATAACATAGACAATACAAACAAACTGAGATTTCAAGTAGAAAAAAAATGAGTTCTTTCCTCTTCTCCTTCACACGTGCAAGTCTCCTATAATATGCAACAAGGCCAAGGATCTGAAATTTCCTGCAATCTATGATAGAGCGGAAAATTTTAATTTCTCTGAAGTTTGTAAATAGGGTTGAAATCTAACCTTTCATAGTTGGACTAAAACATGAAGAAGGGTGACTACATCTTGAAGCCTGGTTGACTACATCTCGAATTTGACTATATCATGAAGAAAGTTGACTACATCTTGATCAGTTTGAATGAGGTTGACTATATTTGACTTTGACTTGGGAGGAGCATTGACTTGAAATTGTTGAGCAAGTCTTTGGTCTTGGGTTGGATATCTCATTTTGAATTGATTCAATAAGAAGAGGATTGTTGTGTTTTCCCCCTTGTGAGGTATAGCTTTAAAGTCTAAATGTTTGTGTCTCTTGCTTCTTTGTGATCTTGTAAGAATAGTATTGTGTAATTGCTTGATGAAAAAGGAACACTAAATAAAAAAAGAAGAAGATTAACTCTCACAAGTAATTATCAAGAAAATCAAGCATTATCCACATTTCTCTTTGATTTTCTAACAGGGTAGACAAGCCAAGTTCCATAGGATTTTTATATTCGAACAAATCTCAATTTTACAAAACTCAAATCCATATTTTATCCACATAAATCCAAACACGATGATGAGAACCAAGCAAGTTAGTACAAGTAGATATAGCCAAATTATATTTTACAAGATATTATTTTTAGGTACAAATTAATGCATTTCTTATTTTTACTAACCACATTAATCCAAATTGTTCATAAAATTATATGGAAAACCTTTCAATAAAAGTCCTAATAAAATCCTCAATGTGTTAATTTAAATGGCCTGCCTTGTGTTTGTTGTAAAAAAGGTGCTAAGGAAGATGTGTAATGTAGAAAGAGAAGTTTGTATAGTTGAATCTGAATTGGATAAAATATTAACAAAGGTTAAAATTCCCAAACTAACTGATCAATATTTTAAGCCCACAAAATATATAAAGAATTACTATTGAAGAAATACTTCTACCATTCAATAGATAAAACTAATCACTCTTATTTAAAACTAGATTCTATGTTTAAATGTGAAAGCTTTGTTATCCTGCTACGTGACACACTCACAAGATAACAAAAACCACAAACTTGGCACAAACATAATGAAGTATTCAAACCAGATAGCTTCAGAAGTTGGACAAATTGTGGCACACCTATCCTTCTCTTATATATTGTTGTGCACAAAATATTGCCTAGAAACATGTCAATCCTCTCTTTTATGTGCGAACAACAGTGTATGTTTCCAGGTTTATGTTGTGTTTATTACCAGTCATGCAATTTGCACTTCCAAGTCAAGAACCTTCAACTTCATGTGCATAAACTCCATACCAGCAACCAAATCTTTTCGGTGGTCTCCAATGCGAATTCTCTTTCTTTACATCAAACTCCCTAAGCAACAAGCCAGTAGCAAACTTATGATTTCACTGTAATTAATAACTTAAAAGACCCTTCTAGGATGTGACAATTTTGAGATTTCTACATTCAGTGCTCCCTCCATTAATGCTCTACCAATTTCATGAATACTTTGATATATAAATTATGTCCATTAGCTCCATTGTGAAGCCCTACTTAAGCAATAATCCCAAGGTAGGAGTGAACGAACAGCCCTTAGCTAAAGACTCCAAGATCATAGTCAAACTAGAAAACAACCAATGGATCACACTATCCCAACCAACCTTTTTGCTTTGTAGTTAAGCTCAACAACTCATTTTCACTATGAGACTTGCAAAATTGTAATTAAAAGAAAGAAAATTGTGTAATCCTCTCAACTCCATTAACAAAATCATGGCCTTTTAATGAAAATATATTCCCTACATCACTCCCACCACCCCACTAAGTAACCAACCTAGATCAATCTTAACCCCGGATCTATCAAGTGTCAAGAGGGATCAAACCTCTCTAGGTGCAAACCTCTTTTTTTAGTGCAAAACTTAGAAAAGGTTTTCACCTAGAGAGATTGATCCCTCTCGGCGCTTGATAGATATGGGGTTAAGATGGATCTAGGTTGGTTTCAGTTGTGTGCGGCCATACAAAAGTTATTGAACATATAATTGTTTTGATCATTTTAAATATGCTAAATATGTCTAAGATTAATTTGTTCAATTTAGCTTTAACTTTGTTTATTTACCTCATTTTGTTGAGATGAGAGAGACTATTAGTAAATTAAATGATGAAATAAAAATTTTAAGTGCAAAGTGACAATGTAACAATGTAGAATGATAGAAAATGTGAATAATAAGAATATAGTGAATTACAAACAATCTTCATTGCAATCAATCTAAAACTATTTTATTCTATTATTCTTATTGTCACACATATTAGTTATTTTCTATTACCATTTATTCTCTCTCTCTCTCTCTCTCTCCATATCTATCTCTCTTCCTCCCTCCCTCTCTTTGCCTCTCTCTTCTACCCTCTCTCCCCCCTCCATCTATATCTCTATCTCCCCTTGTCTCTCATTCTCACACCCAAAACACATACTCTCTCTCCATATCTATGTATCTCTCCCTCCCTCCCTCTTCCTCTCTCCCTCTCTCTCTCTTCCCCTTCTCTCTCTCTCTCTCTCTCTCTCTCTCTCTCTTTGTGTCTTTCTTCCCCTACCAACTCCATCTCCCTCTCCTCTCTCTCCCACCTCCCTATGTCTCTTCCCCCCATCACACAAACTCTCTCTCTCCACCCTCCAACTTTGTCACTATCTCCCTCTCTCTCTCCTTCTTGCTATCCCCCTCTCTCCCCCCTCCATATCTATGTCATTGAGGCTCTCTTCCCCTTTTTTCCCTCTCTGTATTCTCTCGTTTTCTCTCCCTTCCCTCGTCTTCTCTTGCACTCATTCTTGTTGTAAAATGTAACTAGGTCGGTCTTCATGTTGAATATGTAATTAAGAAAAGAAGGAGACAATGATAATAAAATGTATTTTTGGTATATTTGTCTCTTGGGTTTCATGAGCAATATTTTATTATGTAAATAGACTTCTTCTTGATGTCTATTAGGTTCTTGTCTTCTAGATATAAATAGGATTAAGTGTCAAAATCATGAAGGATCCAGTTCAGATGGATATGCTCCAAGACCTTGTAAAGAAGCTCTCAATAGCCCTCCAAAAGTGTTGGAAGACAAGCTCAAAATATAGCAGAAACAACCTTCAACAATCTTGGAATATATGTGAAGTAATACCTCATAAAAAGCCAGAGAAAATAAACTACAAATCAGCCTAAATTTCAAGTTATAAAGTTGGCCTAAGTATCAGTTGAATGGTCGATCTAATAGCTGGGTCAGTCACCTATATATATGACAATACTACGGCTCATTTGGAGAACAAGAAAATGTGGATTCATCTGAAATAGAAGTGACTGAAGGCTACAAATTGCAGAAGTGACTGAAGGCTACAAATTTCGGAAGTGATTGAAGGCTACAGATTGCGGAAGTGACTGAAGGGTACAGATTGTGGAAGGTAAAGTTTGTAGATAGGTACAATAAGGTACCGGATTGGTGCAGCAGATTGTGGAAGGTGCAGGAAGGGTACAGTAAGGACATCTTTGAGTTTAAAGTATCTGAGGAAAGAATTTTTCAAACTCAACACAATGATCTAAAGATGGTAGAAAGTGAAGAAGGTAAATCAGAGATTTACCTTCCTAACTACATTTCAAGATATTCAGTTACAAGTGAAAATAATTCTATCTCTACATTTGACTAAGTACTTTGATAATTGACTTAATGAAAGATTAACAAAGTGAAATAAGAGAATACATAAGCAAGCTCACAAGTAATTATCAAGAAGAGAATTTTTGTATTAATCTCAAGCCATACAAATTCTTAACATGGGATCAGAGTTAAGGTAACAGTTAAGGAAGGGCATCTAAGCGACACTTGCGGATCAGATTTCAAAAACATCTAAGCAAGTCAAAGGAGGATCCTCTAAAATTTCGAGAAGCAATCACAATCTGAATAACACAACCAACAGTTCGGATCATCTCGGGCTTATTTCAGGAGTATTTTGACAACCTCATTTTAACTACAATACTCCTCGGCATACCTGCTGCAGTTCAGAGTGATACTTTAGATCTGGTATTATCTACATCAACACTACTATAATATAGTGCTATCTTAAAAGAATGATTTCAGTACCAAAATGAGACCTCGGTTTCATGACAGAAATAGCACAAGACATAGACAACCAAAAGAAGGCATTATCATCATTACAACAAGAATCTAATCCTTACCCTTGAAGAAGATCATCCAAAGAGAAAGCACTAACACATATTTTCTCTAGCTCCATCGAAGAAATCAAGTTGAAGACTTTATCTTCACTTATCAAGTAAGTATCTTTCATTATATAATCAAATTTGGTTAAATGACTTTGTTTTTGCAGGGAGATCTATAAGCTGGTCGAGTTACCAAGAATCCTTGCATGAGGAGGATAGCCACAGTCCTCGAAGAAAGTAAAAATCATGAAAAGCCTATGAAGGATTGGAGACATCAAGAGAATATAAGATAAGCTGAAAGAACTATTCTATGCAATAAAAAAGGTTATGTCACTTAGACCCAATTTACACAAAATTGAGGTATCAAAGAATGAAGGGATATCTTCATAAGATCTCAGCTGTGAGATCTGGAAAAGATGATAAGATGGATAACGTAACAAATAAACAAGAAAATTATCTCACTCAACTTGTGGTCTCTATGCTAGATGGAAAAAGACAAATCAAGGGCAAAAATGTTGAAGGATAAAAGACTCAAACATTTGCAGAAGGAAAAGGTAAGTTTTGGAAAAGTGGAAGACCTATGGACATTACAAGAAAAGATGGTCCTAAAGGGACAATCTCAATAGGAGAAAGAAAGGAAGCTCATATCACCGAAAAAGGATGGAGGAAGTTGAAGAAAAGAAGTTCAAGGAAAATCAAGCAAACTTATGAATAAGGAATTGATTTCTGTTGGTTATATGATAGGAAGCAATGTAACATCCTGATCGAAGCATCGCAGGAGCTCCTGGTGAATCAGCTCTGGGAAAACCTCTTTGACAAACTTTACTAATAGAAAGTAGTCATCAAGAGCAAGGGTCATCATAGAAACATAATTATGGGATATGATGACATATTGATGAAACAAGCCAAGGGAATGAAGCTCTTCATTATTAAAAATTGCTACAGGATGACTCAAGGGAAAAAGGTGTGAGGTATGTATATATTTATATGCGGACATTGGATGCTGTGATGTCATGTTATATGGTTGCAGGTAATGAACTTCTGTCTTTAAAAGTATGATCTATGGAGGAGTATCTCTCAGTGCACGGACAAATGAAATCAACATAATATGTCCTCATGAAATATGCGGTGGTTGTATATGAACAAGAAACCACAAAGATTATAAGTTTTTGGAAATAAAGAATGTGCAGAGAGGAAGAGATCATGAAATGCAACCATGTCAAAAGGTTGTTGTCATCTGAAATCCAAGAAGATGTGACTAGGAGATCTCCTGGGAGGATATGCAGACTCTAACAGAAGTCCGGTAAATAAGAAGACTCTTGACAAAACATATCATTAGGAGATGTGTCAATCTGTATGAAGGATGTCGATACCTATAAGAAGATGTCATGGTGAAAGATCATCACTAAGGTAACTTTTGTTCTAAAAGTTCATAGGTATATATTTATCTGAATGAGTTTGTGCAGGGCTGCCAATCATGAGAAAGGATGTATTATCCTTGGAGATGATTCAAAGGAAAGAAGCATGGCATAACAATGGACCAGATAAGGAAATCTGGTGAATCATTTTCTAATAGTTGAAATGACTCAGGATGAAAGTGATAGATGATCTATGCCCTATGAAGCTAAAAGTTGGAGATTCCTCAATATCGAAATCCATGACATCAAGGACAGGAATTCTTCATGAGCAATTGGGTGTCTCACCATTGTTGCTGGAGGTCCCTGGTTAAGAGGAAGCCTGATGGTAAGTTTCTTTATTGGAAGAAACTTGGTAACTCCTAAGAATGAGCTTAGATACATTCCTTGTTTAGGAATGAGTACATTCCCTTGTGGAATAGGTCCTCCCTAGTTGAGAGGGAGAGATAGACACATCATTCTGGTCTTGGGAAGACATAATGGAGGATTGGGTAATCATCTGGCATTCGATACTCTTTGAGAATGTGATAGGGCATTCAAGATAAGAGTAGTCGGGGACCAATATTCTTTGAGGGCTAGCTACCCAAGAGAAGAATAGTCCAAGAAGGTCATACTTTGGGAACACCCGGGTAGAGTATGTACCTTGGAGAGACAATGACGAAGGTGTCTATAAGTCATGTGTCTCGCCATCATTGAAGCCCATTGTCTCGTTGAAGAGATGGGGTTGTTAGTCAAGGCCTTACACTAGGACATTGTTGGTTGATATGATGTTATACAAATGTGATTACCAATCCGATTTTTCTTATGAGATTCTTTAGTTTGAAAATGATCATGTAACTATATGAATACCTCCCTAGTTAAGAGGGACTGTTGTAAAATGTAACTAGGTCGGTCTTCATGTTCACTATGTAATTATGAAAAGGTGACAATGATAATAAAATGTATTTTTGGTATATTTGTCTCATGGGTTTCATGAGCAATATTTTATTATGTAGATAGACTTCTTCTTGATGTCTATTAGATTCTTGTCTTCTAGATATAAATATGATTAAGTGTCAAAATCATGAAGGATCCAGTTCAGATGGATATGCTCCAAGACCTTGTAGAGAAGCTCTCAACAACCCTTCAAAAGTGTTGGAAGACAAGCTCAAAATATGGCAAAAACAACCTTCAACAATCTTGGAATATATGTGAAGTAACACCTCATAAAAAGCCAAAGAAAATAAACTACAAGTCGGCCTAAATTTCAATTTATAAAGTCGGCCTAACTATCAGCTGAATGGTCGGCCTAATAGCTGGATCAGTAACCTATATATATGACAGTACTGCGATTCATTTGGAGAACAAGAAAATGCAAATTCATCTGAAATAGAAGTGACTGAAGGCTACAGATTGCAGAAGTGACTAAAGGCTACAAATTTCGGAAGTCACTGAAGGCTACAGATTGTGGAAGTGACTGAAGGGTACAAATTGCGGAAGGTAAAGTTTGCGGATAGGTACAATAAGGTATAGGATTGGTGCAGAAGATTGTAGAAGGTGCAGGAAGGGTACAGTAAGGACATCTCTAAGTTTAAAGTATCTGAGGAAAGAATTTGTCAAAGTCAAGACAATGATCTAAAGGTGGTAGAAAGTGAGGAAGGTAAATCAAAGATTTACCTTCCTAACTACATTTCAAGATATTCAGTTATAAGTGAAAATAATTATGTCTCTACATTTGACTAAGTACTTTGATAATTGACTTAATGAAAGATTAACTAAGTGAAACAAGAGAATACATAAGCAAGCTCACAAGTAATTATCAAGAAGAGAATTTTTGTATTAATCTCAAGCCCTACAAATTCTCAACAATTCCATCCTCATCTCTCCCTTATCACTCCCTCTCTCTCTCCACCTCTTTCTCTCAATGTCTTTTTTCTTCCCTCCCTCTCTTTCCCCCTTCCAACTCCATCTCTCTCCCCCGTCTCTCTCCTCTCTCTCAAGTCTGTTAAAATTATGCAACTGCGGTCAAATTCCACTTTGGACAACTCAGATGGTCGAGATCGTAATTGCGTTAGATTCCTCTTTTCTAGAGGACCAAAATCGACCTATAGATCACCCCAATCAGTTAAGCGGAAGTTAAATTATGAATTATTTTATTTATTGAAGTGAAATGGAATGGGTCGACCTAAGCACATGTGGAATAAGTTAAGTCGCCCTCAACCCCAAAGCGGACCCTCACAAAAACTATAAATAGAAGCGACCTCAAGCTCATTCTCACACATTTGCTCAAGTGATTTTCGTCTTGCACTCTGTCTTGGTTCGACTATTCTATTTTGGTTTACACAGGTTCAACGGAAGAAGCTCACACAAGGTTCTGAATCACAAGCGAGAGGCTTGCTCTGATCTAGGGCTTCTGGGCCATAGCTGCAGGCACAAAACTAGTGAAATCAGGCTAGAGCCGCGGGCACAACATGGCAAGGTAGTGGCCAAGTTATCATAGCCGCGGGCACAACATGGCAAGGTAGTGGCCAAGTTATCATAGCCGCGGGCACAACATGGCAAGGTAGTGGCCAAGTTATCATAGCCGCGGACACAACGTGACAAGGTCGCGGCCAGGGTTCAGAGACTAGATCGGGTTGATTTGGAGCAGAGTTGCGGGCACAATGTGTCTGCCAGTGGTTAAGGGAGCTATAGCCATGGGCACATCGTCTTGTGGTCGCGGATAAAGGTTTTTCTGAGCAGATCTGAGTTAGGTCATATTCAGGTGTTTGTGCAATGCTTCCAGACATCACTCACTCAGTGACATATGTTTGTGATCAATCTTTGATAGCATCCTGGATTCAAATCTAGGATTTGGCAGTTGATTTTTGTTGGCTTCAATGATCTATTGGATCCGTGTTTCAGATCTGTAGATCTGTTCAACATATTTCCGTTGCAGATCAAGTCCTCAAAGATGTATCTTCAGTTCTCTAAAGTTTCCGCTCAGTGACAGTTGTGTTCATCAGTATGCTTCAGGTAGTTACAGTGCTTTACAGTTCTCAGAATCAGGATCCTTCAGCAAAAGTATGTTTAAGGTCATATTATGCATGTGTTAGGTATTTTATTGCATTATGAAGATATGGATCAATGGATCATTATACTCTTGTTTGCTTAATCATTTGATAACGATCCAAGAATAATTTGCAAGGGTTTTCTTCATATTGGGTTTTTCCCTGGTCTCGGACCAATCCTGGTGTCTATATGTGTCCATGCTTTTATTCTTATGTTTCTTTATGTTCTGTTGCATAGATAGTGATGATGTTATTGTTCTTTCCACATAGTTGCATATGTTGATGGATAATAATGTAGATCTGAATAATGATATAATGATATGGGGTGAGCTCATCGTGTTATTGAAGAAATGCAACTATCAAATCAAAGAGCAATGTAGCCCTATAAAAAAAATTTAACAAAGTTCCCTCTCTCTCCCTTTCTCTCCCACCTCCCTTTGTCTCTCCCATGTTGAAAAGTGTAACTAGGATCGATCTTCATATTGACTATATATTTATGTAAAGAAGAAGACAAAGATAATAAAATGTATTTTTGTTATGCGTGCTTCATGGGTTTCATGAGCAAGGTTATATTATACCTCAATAGGCTTCTTCTTGATGTCTATTAGGATTTGTTGTCTAGTTATAAATGTAATTAAGAGTCGTTAAAAATATGAAGACTCTAGTCAACGAATATGCTCCAAGACCTTGTCATGAATCCGTAAAGAAAGTGGCTTTGAATGATGTTCAAAGCTACCCTCATGTCATCCTCTCTAACGTTGGAATATAAGTCCTCCATGTCGACCTATAGACAAAGGTAAAAGTCGGCCTACCAAGTAGCCTGGAGAGTCGGCCTAAATCTAGAAAAAGCGCACTATATATAGTGATGTGTTGCAGCTCATTTTGACACAGAAATTGCAGATGCCTCTGATATTTTTTAACGTGATAAAATTTGAAATAAAATGTGAAGTCAAGGCAACATTGAAGTGTGTCAAGATGCTGATCTATTTGGAGAAGTGATGTGGATGGGTCTATGGCTAAAAGATACGGTTAAGTCTGAAATTAGAATGTGGATCACAAATGTACAGCAAGGATACTAACTAAAGAAGATGCGATGAATCTCTGTGATAATATCTACGCCATCACAAAATTGTGATGACTATTTAAAGAGTAATATTATTCAGTGATAATTTTGTGTCTAAGGCGCAAGTTCAAGTCTGGAATATATGTGAGATCAAGGCAGTGTTCTGTATAAGGAAGAGACTATTCTACTGTGCCAAAACATGATTATGTTAGTGTACAAAAACGAGACTATGTAAAGTGTTGATATCACAAGAAAGGATCATATACATCCGGAGAAAGAATAATACGAGTACAGACCGAGCTCTCTAGACTTGGTGTTGACAGGTGCAGATCGGTGCAAGAAGGTGCAGGAAAGGAGCCAATGAAGAGGCAATGACAAGGTCTTGGAAGCATATAAAGGTTTAGGGTCTGAATCTTGGTCATGGTAATTGTCATCTGAAAGTCTATAAGAAGAATTTCTCGTGGGTTTTCCTCTCCAAGAGGGAGAGGTTTTGCCCTGGCTCGAAGAGCCTAAATTTGTCTCTTGTATTTTGGTAATTGACTTGATGAAAGACTAAATAAGCTAAGAAGAGAAGACACAAGTAAAACAAGTAAGCTCACAAGTAGCTATCAAGAAGAGAATTTGAATTAATCACCAACCCTCCAAATTCTCAACATCCCCCCCATCACACGTTCTCTCTCTCTCTTCACCCTCCAACTTTGAAATAAATTATGTTTCTTGGGCATGTGGTATTGATAAGCCATGGTATTGTAACATAATATTAAAACCTAGATCCATAACATACTAATCAAAAGCATAGACGATCCATGGTACTAATAAACCTTGGTATTATGATTTTCTTCCCTCTTGTCCCTCCCTCTCTCTATCTTTCTCTTCTGAGTATTGGCCCATTGTATTGTAAAAAAACATATTTAGAAGTTAATATTATCCATGGTAAATATTCATGATTAAAAATCTTGTTATATTGTAAATATTAAATTTTTATCGGCTTATTAATTAAATTTAAAGATGGTTATGCAATCATTCTTTTAATTTATATGGTAAAATGGATGTTAATTTATAAGTACTATTTATATGTTATATATTTTAATGTGATACGTATAGTATACTTTCTTTTATCTAAAAAAGAAAGTATAATATACATATCACATTATTTAATATACCTTTCCAAAAGTTTTGCACTCAAAAAAGTGGTTTTCACCTATAGAGATTTGATCTTTCTCGACACTTGATAGATCCTGGGTTAAGATGAATCTAAGTTGATTTTATTAATAAAAAACAAAGTTACAATATAAAAAATATCTCCCATATCACATCTAACATCTAACGCTCACACTCACCCATCCAACCTAAACTGAGTTGTAGAATGCCTCGGCAGAGTAAACCCCAACTCATAAATATAGGATAGCATGCCTCCTCATCGAAAAATCATCTGTATATCAAAAGATCTCAATTAACAATCGAAAAATCATCCCTATACCAAAAGCTCTCAATTAACCATTAAAATATTGATAGTTGAGTCAATTGTTGGCCACAAATTCCCCTTTAGACATTACCCTCCTTGGCTTCATTCCTAAATAATGATTTGAATTTGAACACATTGAATAAACTTTGTTACCTTTAATTTGGTTCATTAGTAGTGTACCGTGCACCAATTTTTTTGAAAAGATTAGCCTTTATATTGATCCTGCCACTCGATTAGCAATCCCATCAAAATGTACTTCAAACTATTCCATCCTTGTTATAGTACCAAACAAACCAGGTAGAAGATGACTATCGCTAGTGACTGTCCTTCACAGCGTAAAAATATTTTATGATTCTATATATGCAAACTTGGATAGTATTGGCGATTGATCTCTTGATAATTATGTAAAAATGCAAAGGTTCTTAGTTGGCAGGGTTATTAGAAATAAGTGGATGGATTTTACGAACCATTTAGATAAAATGTAACACCTAGATATGTACTAACTAAAATATATATATATATATATATATCCAATGAAATCTATGGCATTATGGTCTCCAAAATGGCATAGTAGAAGGGTTTGTTCAATAACCTCAACACATGAAACAGGAATAGGAATTAAAAAAAAAACAAATGGTTTGCACCATATACCAGTTTAAGAAAGCATAAAGCAATTATTTAGAGTACATTACATACATATGCAGCGAGGAATCAAATGGAATTATGTACTGTATAGTAGAAGTTAAAGTAGTTACTAATCGTTATACTTGCTGAATAGTTCCTAGTGTACAACTTTCCATTTTTAGTAATTCAAATCCTTTGACTAATGATGATCAAAGTGGACCAGTTGTCTCTGTTAGAATAATAATTCTGAGATATTAGCAGTTTTGACTTCCTGAATCGTCATAAAAAATTCCTATCGTGTTCAAATGATTTACAATCTTAATTTTCATCCAGCCATAACCTTTGGAATATGAAGACATGAGTTCTACAAAATTTTCAGGAAAACCCTTAAATCTTCGTCGTACATGGTAACGAGATATAAACTGTCATCAATGAAACCTCCACGAATCAGACAATTTGCAATAGTTCCAAATAAAACTACAGGCGGATCATCAATGTTCAGTATGCCCCTAACACCATTGATGTAAAACATTTAATCCATTGGATGGACGGACCAGTGAAGATTGGAAGAGAATCCCTCTGCTCCAATATATCTAGTACTTGCAAATCAATCCCCTCCAAAATCAACACCTTTTCCCTCCAGTGAATTACGATCGTCTTAGCCATTAAAATGGCACATCTGGGTAAGCATTACAAACAGTTAATATACAGTTAAAGTACTTTAACCTGAGCTCTGCAAAATTAAACTACCTACCCCACTCTAAATCAGGCCTTTTTCCAATACTAGGACTAGCAGACGTGAATTGGCCAGATTCATTGGGTTTTGTGGAGTTCATATATGCATGCCAGCCCATGAGATACGGCAAGATAAACTGCAAAACAGAATCAACTCACCACGTTTAATATTTACTGGCCATTAAGCTCAATGTTTATAATCTTCCAAAAGAAAATTTCAGGGATAGCATGGATGATTTATACCATACATTGAAAGCTGACTGCATAACTGAGAATTCCCCTTTTGTTATAGGCATAAACAAACTCTCATCAATATTGAGAATCCTGTCAGAAACACCTACAAATAGAAAAAATATTATTAAACTGAACATATATAAGTACATCTTTAAATATACCAAAGCCCTCAACGGTCAGTATATCAAAACAGAAGCTGTTATAATGACACCAAAAGGAAACGAAATATTCTCTTATTTAACATGTCATAACCATAAGACTCGGTATTTCAAACAAGACCTAAATGTGGCCAAGGAAAACAAGTTAACAGATAAAGTTCACTAGGAGGATTCAAGTGAATATTAACCGAGTCTAGTAGATCATGAGCAGAGTCCTCTGTCAATGTCTGTGCACTTGTAGAATATGCCACCATTTTCTTTTATGGATATTACTGCAATGATTTCAGTCTCATCCTTATGGAGTCAACTCAGAAATCATTATTGTCAAAACACTTGATTCACTTGTTTCCCTGCTCAACAATGATTCTGCCAAAATACCTCTGCTTGTGAAAATAGCATCAGCTGCCAAAACCCTAGGCACACATCATCTGTCCAAATAGGCCAAAACCCTAGCTGCATCAAATCTCTATATTAATATACTGTCAGTCCCACAATCATACAATCTATAACCTGTACCGTACAGCCTGCAAACATAACTTGTAACTACAATCACTGTGACTATCACAAGGTCAACAACTTCTTCAGTGTCATACCCTGCCAGCATGAGAAATGCTCCATAATGCATTCTTTGACTGTAAAGCAAACCAAGCTTTTGGCCAAGGTAAACCCTAAGTATTTCAACTCAAGCAGAAATAATAATGGCATTCTTTTACAAATTATGTCCAATTAAGCTCATACAAGTTCTATCATACAAATCATTGTGTCTCGATCACTTAATAGTACAAAGTCATAATGGAGTCAACATACTGCTTGTCAATGCCTCCTGACTCAATACGTACAAGTCACATCAATTCTCATCAAGGCATATATCTATAGCAGATCACAGTGGCAGCATACAAGAACATAATTTAACACAACTCTCTTCAAGATTATTCTTGGTAACTTTATTCATTTAATTCACAACAATACATCAACCAAGGCAATTCATCAATCAATATTCTGACATCAATACCTCTGCCATAGCACTCAACTATATTCCCTCTGTCAAGGATCTGATTACTAGACTCGGCAACAGCCTTTAGTTGTCACTTTTAGATGACTCTGTCATCAAGTTTTGTCCTCAAACCACGCTAGCAATTAGTCTTCAAGTTCAGTCATGGATTAGGGCTGTAAAACAACTCTAATACTGCTCAGTCATGAACACCAGCAAGCTTCCTAAGACAAACTGGTATATCACATTATTGCGCTTCAGAATATATATGTGCTGCTACAAACCTATCCATATTCAAGCCTATTGTTAAAATCATCCAATTGCATAAGTCTTTGTCGTTCATTATATGTGTTGCCAACAAAATTTATTACATAGTCAAAGTACTCAACACTGTATGAAACCAGAACGAGAATATAATTATGAAAAGTATATAGGTAGTTGGTCTCTGTTGTATATATATATGACCGAACTTATAACCCTCGATTCCATTCGAATTTTTTGCACTTATGAACAGATCTAGGTCTTGACATCAATCACAAAATTCCTCTATCGTGCTCAAAAACCAAATTTCAAACAGTTGAAATCTGAACGATGAGAGACGAAAAATTAATAAAACACAAACCACACAGTCAAATCCAGCAAAGCGTTAACATTGAAGTGGACGCACATACATATGAATACGCAAAACTATTATAATTGCTTACATGGATATAGTCTTTCCAAGAAGATCCTGTCCCTTGGAAGAATTGCTTACGTCTTCAAATTTGCTTGCATGGGTAAAGAAGAACCCTGTGCTGACTCGTTATGTTGCATTTGCAAACTGCAAGAGTTATCTCCAAATCAGTCATCCTCCATATCTATATCCATCCAATAGATCAGCCTTATAACAAAACGACTTCTTGTGCCAGAACTGATCCAATCCCTCCAGATGACATACATTATTTTGCTTTTAGATCTCTGTCTCACATCGCTCAATGCACAGGATATTGCATCCTTAGAGAATTGTGATGTTTGAACAGCGAGTAATTTCCACAGAGAAAGAATTTAACAAACCACAGGTGTGAGTCGTGACTTGCGTCCAGCCTCAGAGAGTCTTATAGTATTGATAGAAACTCTTGGAAATTCTCCATTTTGCGCATCAAAAAACCCATAAAAATAACACACAATGTTCTCAGACTTTGGCCTTCTTTTAAGTTAGACGTAACTTAGGCTGCAGGTAAATGAAAGATCTGTTTTGGAAATCAATGCATGTAGGTATTAGGGTTTGATTCCTCTTTTCTTGATAATTACTTGTCATATGTTTTGGCTTCTTTTACTTATTTATTATGTTATCTTTCATCAAGAAATTACCAATTCAAAAGTACATGAAGGTCACAAGAACAAAGGTCAAAAGATGTAGGCACTCAGCCAGGGAAAAACCCCTCTTCAAGGGGAAATCCCAGTCAACTCTTCTTCAATAATAGAATAAGGTCAAAGTGAGACAATCCAAGACCTTTTGACCAAGACAAAAACTTCATGTTAGTTTTTGTAGCATCGGATGGTGTTCTAGTCTTGAGACTTTGTGGAGAGGCTAAAACACAAGAGTTCTCCAAAACCCAGAAATCATTTATGGAAATTCCACCTAGTGATAGCTCAATTAAATTAATTGACCATCATTTAAATTTTTCTTAAGTCTAACTTAGGAAAACTAGTTAATTAATAGTAATTAATTGAGAAAAGTGAGAATTCTCTAGAAACTCACACAAATCAACTTGGAGATGATCTTAGCTATCTATTAACTTTTAATCTTGGCCGTTGGACTCTCCACTGGAGATTATAACAAGAGGTCGATGGCTTTCCTTGGAGTCTGAAACGAGTTTCCTTGGGCAGTTGGATTTTCCAAAGAGCAACATTCTGCCAGAAGAGTTTGAGCCAGAGAGGGGACACAAAGATAGAGAGGGGCAAAGACAGTGAGTCTGAAGGAAGTTTTCCAGTTCCAGAGAGTCAGCTACAGGAGGGTCAAGTTTCCTCAGTGAGGCTGCATCGAGCCTACGCAAAAGCTTCAGAGGCATAGTTTGATTTGGCTAGATAGAGAATCGATTCAGTTGTCGTGGGCCGAAAGAATTTGCAGAAGGGCCAGTGAGGCATTTTCAGAGGCTAAGTTGTGTTAGACGGCTTGATCAGAGCAGCGTCCAAGCCAAGCATGTGAGGGACTGCACAACATTAGCGTAGAGGCTGACGAAGGGGTTTCATGGAGCCCAGTTGGTGCCAATTTCGAAGCTGGATCAATATCGGGTGAGACATAATCTGTCTCACTAATTTTTGCGGCAAGTTCATCTTGTAGAGGATTGCAAGTATTTTGACATCTAGTTGTACTCATAATTTCTCACTGATGCATAATAAAAAAACCCTCAACTGCTCCATTAGTTTTCCCACATTGGATTTTTCCGGGGACATTTTTCCAAAAATAATTATCATATTTTATGTGTGTGTGTGCCATCATTTCACAGTTTCTAGCATTTTTATTTCTGCAACGTTAATTTTATTTGGGAAAAAATTGCAATCTGATTAATTCGATATTAATCAGAAAATTAATAAATTCATAATGAGTTAGGAGAATTTATTCCAGTTGTTGCATTCCAAAAAAATTTCACGCTCCAATCTCCAAGTCAACTCTCCTTCCAAGTAGACAAATCTTGCTCTAATCAACAATGGCAACTCCTTCAAAACTGCATCAATCTGGAATTTTGCCCCACTAAAACTCAGAATTTCGGAGCTACAATTACTGCAAAAATTTCGGCCACTGCAACTTGCCCAGAAACCCTAGAAAACTCGCACATGTGAGAGAGAGATGTTCCAAAAAATTTGATTTTGTCTTCCTCACATTTGTTCTTCCTTCTCCTTGTCTTTTCTCTCCTTTTCTTGCTCTTTAATTGCAGATCGAACTCGTGGTTGAATGAATGCCAAATAGGTCGAACTCCTATTCTATTTATACTACTTCCATACGGTCGAATTGTTGAGAATTACGTAGGGGTAAGCTTAATTCAAATTATCTTCTTGATAATTACTTGTAAGCTTACTTCTTTTACTTATGTCTTCTCTTCTTAGCTTATTATGTCTTTCATCAAGTCAATTACCAAAACACAAGAGACACAAATTTAGGCGCTTCGAACAAGGGCCAAAACCTCTCCCTCTTGTAGAGGAAAACCCACAAGAAATTCTTCTTATAGACTTTCAGTTGACAAGTACCATGACCATGACACAGACCCTTGACCCTTGTATGCCTTCAAGACCTTGTCATTGCTTCTTCCTTGACTCCTTAAGTTGATCCTTCTTTTTTGCATTGTCCTGCACTGTTCTGCACTAGGGCTAGAGAACTCGGTCTAATAGAGAAACTTGATCAACTTCACAATCCTTGATAATCTATCTCTTCTTCTTCGGTCTCCAACACTTCCACATTATATAACCTTGTCTCCTACTGCATCACCTTGTTCCTTTATACTGTACCTTCTTCTAATTACTGCACTTAGATCTACACCAAAATCTGCACTTGTTCCATAGATCAAGACCTTTGCACTATATGTATTACTCATGACATGTTGGAGCTTCTCTTCGCACTGACTTCCTTGCACCGTGCTGGAGCTTCAATCCTTGCACTATATTACCCTTTTCTTCTTCGTACTGTGTTCAGACATTAACCCATCTTCCTTCACAGAACTATACCGAAATGTTATGAAGCTTAAATAGAGATATAATAGTCATTTTATTCTTTGTTGAATAGTTACCAATCTTGCACCAAAACACAGTCCCTGCTTATAAATTTCTATGGAACTAATTTGAGTTATGTGCCTGTAATCAAGTCCAAGAATTGCAGAGATGTCTCAGCTTCTATGTCTCTGTTTTTTGCGTAGTATACAAGGGTATATATAGTAGTTTGAACCTATAATAATTCGATGTGACCAGTGAAAGGTTGTGACTGTTCATGAGCCGACTTGTCTGCTATTTGTAGGCCAACTTGGCGAGGAGTATCTCAAACATTTGTTATGTTGATCTGATCGGGAGAATTAGCACCATTATTGAGCCATATTTAACGATTTGATTGACAAGGTCTTGAGGCATACCATCATTGAATTTACTTCATATACATGACTCTAATTAATTCATTTATGACAAGATGAAAAATCCCTAAAAGACATCAAGAAGAAGTCTTTGGACCTATAATAAAATTCATGCTCATGAAACCCATGAAACAAGCTTAATAAAAATACATTTTATTATCTTTGTCTTCTTCATTACATAAATACATAATTACATAGTCAATATGAAGACCGAACCTAGTTACACTTTACAACACTCCATCTTAACTAGAGAGGTATTCATAATGGTACAAGGTTACTTTCAATCTGAAGAATCTCATAAGAAGAATCATATTGGCAATCGCAATGTATAGCATCATATCAACCAGCATTGTCCTAGTGCAAGGCCTTGAATAACAACCCCATCCCTCAACGAGACAACAATGGGCTACAATGCTGGCGAGACACATGACTTATAAACATCATCGTCATTGTCTCTCCAAGGTACATACTCCACCCAAGTGTTCCCAAAGTATGACCTTCCTGGACTATTCTTCTTTTGGGTAGCTAGCCCTCAAAGAATATCGGTCCACAACTCCTCTTATCTTGAATGCTCTATCTCATTCTCAAATAATATTGAATGTTAGATGATTACCCAATCCTCCATTATGTCTTCCCAATTGAAGACCAGAATGATATGTCTATCTCTCCCTCTCAGCCAGGGAGGACCTATTCCACAAGGGAATGTACTCATTCCTGTACAAGGAATGTACCTAAGCTCATTCTTAGGAATTACCCAGTTTCCTCTAAGTAAGAACTTGCAACCAGGCTCCCTCTTATCTAGGGACCTGCAACAGCAATGGTGAGACACCCAGCTGCTCATGAAGAATTCCTCCCCTCGATGTCATGGATTTCGATATTGAGGAATCTTGAACTTTAGCTTCAAAGGGCACAGATCATCCATCACTTTCATGCATGAGTCATGTCATCCACCAGAGATTGATTCATCATTCTTTCTCTTCTGGTCCACCTTTATGCCATGCTACTTTCCGTCGAACCATCTCCCAAGGATCTTACATCCTTCCATATGGTTAGCAGCCATGCATAAACTTATCCGGATAAACATATACATAAGAATTTTTAAATCAAAAGTTACCTTAGTGATGATATTTCACCATGACATCTTCATGTAGGCATCGATATCCTTTATTCAGATTGACACATCTCCTAAAGATATGTATTGTCAAGGGTCTTTTTCTTTACCAGACATCTATCAGAGTCTACATGTCATCCCAGGAGAGCTCCCAGTCACATCTTCTTGGCTTCCGGATGATAATCACCTCTTATCATGGTTGCACTTCATGATCTCTTCTTTTATTTCTCTAGACGGTTTCATTCATTTCCAGGAACTTCCAGGATACAGTTCCTTGTTTGTATATAACCACCTCATATTCCATATGAGGACATATTTGATTTCATCTGTTAGTGACAACTGGTGCATCAGAAGAGATCCTCATACCTTTTATCATACTTCTAAATATAGAAGTCCATCTCCTGCAACCATACGACATGACTTCAAGCATCCAGTGTTAGCATATATGTACCTTATCTTATCCATTTCAGTCATCCTGCAACAATTTCCTT
Organism: Pinus albicaulis; assembly: GCA_034641835.2. Lineage (NCBI taxonomy): Eukaryota > Viridiplantae > Streptophyta > Pinopsida > Pinales > Pinaceae > Pinus > Pinus albicaulis. The sequence continues at coordinate 181,845,280 of CM076570.1, read as the reverse complement.
GGAATGAAGAACTTCATTCCCTTGACCTGCTTCATCAATATGTCATCATATCTTAATCCCAGAATTCTGCAAGATAGAAAACCCCAATGAAACCTTTTTCTTTCTTTCTAACCAGTGAATCCAAGGAGGACTCCATTAGAAAGTAACATCACTTGTTTCATAAATGACCCTTGATCCAGATGACTATCTTCCATCAATGTTGTTATCATTGAGGTTCCCAGGAGCCACATCTTCTAAGACAAGCGCTCCTACCATGCTTCTATCATGATGCTATTAATATACAATGCTTCCTATTATATTGTTTTACAGCCCACAGAAATCACTTAAAGAGGAAGATGATCTCAATCATAATAGAGATCTTTCGCTTCTTCTTTCTTAGATTTCTTTGCATCAGGTTCTTCCCTTTCATCCGTGACATGGATTTCTTCCTTTTTCCTCTTATCCTTTCCATATTTAGGACAATTCCTTTTATAATGCCCAAATTCATTACATCCAAAGCATCGTACTTTGTTCATATTTCTTCTTTTATTATGAAGACCAAATTTACCAAATCTTCCTTTCTTCTTGGACATGCCTGCAAAGGCTTGATTCCCTTCACTTCATCTTGTATAAACTTTCGCTTTCAATCTTGTTTCCTCTATTTTACATAGAGACCATAGAGACTAGAATGGTGTTGCTTCTTTCTTCTCGTATAAGCTTAAAGTGAAGTTCCCCCATTCTTCCGATGACGCATTCAACACCACTGTAGTCATTTCACTATCAGACATTACTTCCCCCAATTCCTGTAGTTGGGCTTGTCTTTCAGAAATCTTCATAAAATATGAAGTGATTCCTTCCTCTCTTGATAATTTCATCTTGTATAGCTCTTGTCTCAGAGAGATTATTTCTCCGACAGTACTCACAGAGAATAGCTCCACCAATTTCTCATATATTTCTTTTGCAGTTTCCAATTTTCATACATAGAGTATGAGTGAGTCCTTAATGGATTCTATGAGAATCCTTTGGGCTTTGATTTCTCCTTTCATGTACTTGGCATGAGATGGAGCATCTTCTTTTGAGGGTTGAGTTGTGGATCCTTTGATGTAGCCCATAACTTCATCTTCGATTAGATTCAACTCTATCCTCTTCTTCCATGCACTAAAGTTTGATGACTCACCCAATTTGTTGCTCTCTTTGCAATAAGTCATTTTGACAGATTTAGATGAGGTCATAGAGATACTTACTTGACTGTATTGATTTCTTTTTTCTATCAACTTCTTTGATGATGATGAAAATGATGGCAGAAACTCCCTCTAAGATTTATTCCTTTAATATAGATGACCTTGGATCCTTAATGTTCAAGGATGCTTCCAAAATGATGATGTCTTCAAAGGTGTTGAATAGCGTTGGATGATGCTTCGTGATATGTCTTCCAACAATGTCTTCAATATCATAAATCTTTGATGGCAAAGATCATCTCCTTGATGAGTGGATCCTTAGAAGGTTTTCTTGAGATGGCTTGCGAATTTTCTTGCAAACAGATTTGACTTTCCAATGCAATCTTTGACCTTGACTTTGATAATTGTGCTCTCTATAGTAACTGATTATTGCCTTGCTGATCCTCGAGTGTCTCTTTGACAAGTAGCCCTTTGACTTCAACACCTTAGCTTTGATACCATGTTGAGAATTAGGTAGGGCTAAGGTTAATTCAAATTCTCTTCTTGATAATTACTTGTGAGCTTACTTCTTTTACTTATGTCTTCTGTTCTTAGCTTATTAGGTCTTTCATCAAGTCAATTACCAAAACACAAGAGACACAAATTTAGGCTCTTCGAGCCAAGGCAAAACCTCTCCCTCTTGGAGAGGAAAACCCACAAGAAATTCTTCTTATAAACTTTCAGTTGATAAGTACCATGACCATGACACAGACCCTTGACCCTTGTATGCCTTCACGACCTTGTCACTACTTCTTCCTTGACTCCTTAAGCTGATCCTTCTTTTATGCATCGTCCTATATTGTTCTGCACCAAGGCTAGAGAACTCAGTCTCTTAGAGAAACTTGATCAACTTCACAATCCTTGATAATCTATCTCTTCTTCTTTGACCTCTCTCCAACACTTCTACATTATATAACCTTGTCTCCACTGCATCACCTTGTTCCTTTATATTGTTCCTTTATATTGTACCTTCTTCTAATTATTGCACTAAGATCTACACCATAATCTGCACTTGCTCCATAGATCAAGACATTTGCACTATATGTATTACTTATGACATACGTTGGAGCTTCTATCTTCACACTGAATTCCTTGCACTATGTTGGAGCTTCAATCTTTGCATTGTATTACCCTTTTCTTCTTCGTATTGTGTTGAGACCTTAACCTGTTTTCCTTCACAAAACTATACCAAAATATTATGAAGCCCAAACAAAGATATAATAGTCCTATTATTCTTTGTTGAATCGTTACCAAGCTTGCACCAAAATGCAATCCCTGCTTTTCAATTTCTGTGGAACTAATCCGAGTTTTGTGCCTGTAATCAAGTTCGAGAATTGCAGAGATGTCTGAGCTTCTATGTCTATTTTTTGTGCAGTATACAAGGGTATATATAGTAGTTTGAACCTATAATAAGCTGACCTGACCAGTGAAAGGTTGTGACTGTTCATGAGCCGACTTCTCTGCTATTTGTAGGCCGACTTGGTGAGGAATATCTCTGACATTTGTTATGTTGATCTGATCAGGAGAATTACCACCATTCTTGAGCCATATTTAACGACTTGATCGACAAGGTCTTGTGGCATACCATCATTGACTTTACTTCATATACATGACTCTAATTAATACATTTACGACAAGTTAGAAAAATCCCTAAAAGACATCAAGATGAAGTCTTTTGACCTATAATAAAATTCTTTCTCATGAAAACCATGAAGCAAGCTTAACAAAAATACATTTTATTATCTTTGTCTTCTTCATTACATAAATACATAATTACATAGTCAATATGAAAATCGAACCTAGTTACACTTTCCAACACCAATCGCCCCAATCTAGGCTAACTTCTTCGAGGCAAGGTCGACTTGGTGAGGAGGTGACAAATAGTGTTTTTGACTCAAAAATAAGTTTATTTACATGATACAAAAGCTCGAGAAGGGTCTAATAAATATGACAAAGATCTTAAGACTCAAGAGAAACCCTAGAAGCATACAATGGAGGCTTTGACCTAACAAATAAATAAATGAGCATGAAATCCATGCTTGAAAATAATTTTTCTTTTTCTTCTTTTTCAATTTTACAATAAATACATAGTGACAAAGTACAAAAGCAATAATGAAGACCCGACCATAGTTACAATTTCAACAATCCCTCTTAACTAGGGAGGTATTCATAATAGTACAAATAGGTATAAGGCATACTTAAATTGACATTGTTCACAAAAAAGTCATTGCATACACAATGCTAGGTATAACCCTAACTGCCAAGGTATCCTCTCAACAAGGATTAAGGTATCATCTAGGCATTTGCCACTATAGGTGCCATCAGGCTACAACCCCAGTATCCATCTAATATGATACCATCTTGGCCTTCATGCCCTGACACCAACCCTTACAAGGATATGGGTATCAACACTAAACCAGAGCTCCACACAATACCCTCCCGTTGTGATCTAGACATCAACTGAGATCTCGATACTAACTAGCCCATGATGTCCTGCCAAGTACCATCATCATACAAGCAGTTTTATGGTACTCATCTCTCCCTCTCAACGAAATCATAGATATCCACCAATCCGAGCATGCTCCTAAAATAAACTAACTGCTTGTCGGGAGATTTCATCAAAACATCAATTGTTTGTTCATTTGTTGGCATGTATGGTAGCTTCACGACCCCATCTTGTACTAAACTTTTAATATAGTGATACTTATTGTTAATATGCTTAGTTCTGGCATGGAACACAGGGTCCTCAGTCATTCTGATGCTGCGTTGACTATCACAATATCGTGGGATCCAAGGATCTTTCAAACAAATCCGATAGAAGTTTCCTTAACCAAACTACTTTTCCAACTTCACAAGCAGCAACATATTCAGCCTCAACACTACTAAAAGCCTAGGTTGCGGGGAAGCTTCAAACCCCCTTCACTCCCGTTTCCGAAACGCGCTCCGTGCGGGAGCGTTTCGGAAACGCGCTCTCGAAAACGCTTCCTGACGGGAGCGTTTTCGGGAGCGCGTTTCCGAACCTGTTAAAACACTCCCTGTCTTTTCGGGAGTGTTTCAGGAAGCGCTCGGGGAGCATTCGCTCCCGAACGCTCCCCGGAACAAAAAACGCTTCCCGCCACGCGCAAATTTTTTTAAGTGAAAAATCGATTTTTTTATAATGGGGGTGGAAGTGGGGGGGGGAGTTTCATTTTACATTTTATTGTTTGTTGAGTTGAGAGAGAGAGCAAGAAGGAGAGCAAGGAGAGCGCAAGGCTGATAGGAGAGCAAGGAGCAAGGCTGACCGGAGAATTGCAAGAAAGAGGTAGGCTTTCTAATCCAATTTAGTATATTCTAGGATGAATTTGTAGATTGTTAAATTGTTTAAAAATGAAAACTTGAATTTTTCTTGAATGTTGCATTTTATTGGATTTAAAACTTAAAAAATGAATAGTTTTTTTCCTTTGTTGCATTTCCTATTCCCATTTGGCATTTTTCCATTTGTTTTGCAGGCTAGAAACTTGAAACTTGTTTCCATCATGGCTATATGGCTAGGAATTTTCCTCATGTTGGTTCCTTTCTTTGTGATAATGGTGTTGGAAAGTGCTAGAAGAAAGAGGCAAATCAGAGAAGAGGAGGATGAAGAGGAGGGTTATGGTGGATCTGAAGAAAATCTTGAAGAGGAGGATTATGCTGAGGATGAAGTGGGGAGTGGAGAATCTGAGAACATAGATTCCCCAACTAAACAAGACCAAACTCCTTTGTGGAAATATGTTCAGAAAATGGAAGGAGGGAAAGGTGGTGGAACCACTAAATTTATTTGCCCCCATTGCAATAAACAATACCATGGTTCATACACCAGTCTGAGAAGGCACCTTTGTGGGATAATGCCAGGGGATGGAACTAAAAATTTTGGAATCAAAGTTTGTACTTTTGTGCCAGCACCACAAAGAGAGATATATAGGAAGGAAGAGCGGGTTGCCCTACAGAGATCATCTAAAAGATCTAGGGGTTTCGTTGATTCAGGCCCAACACATCATGGACAAACAAGTTCAACTTCCACCCATGCCAGTGGTTTTGGAAGCAGTGGCACTGGATTAAGGCGTAGAACCATATCCGATTTCCTAGACGAAGGGTGTAGGAATGATGTGGATTCAAAAGTTTACCGGTTTCTATATGCATGTGGAGTGCCATTCAATGTTCTTCGCTCACCTTATTGGCATGAAATGGTTTCTGCCATTAATGATGCCCCCAAAGGATACAAAAGCCCTGGGTATGACAAGGCCAGAACCGTGGGTCTTGATCATGAAAAAGCTAAAATAAACCATTCTTTGGCTAGAATGACAAATTCGTGGAATGAGCATGGGGTGTCCATTGTCTCTAATGGATGGACCAATGTAAAAGGAAAGCCATTGATAAGTGTTTTGGCTGTGTCGGTTAGTGGTGCAATCTTCCTGTCAGCATATGATTATTCAGACAAATTCAAAATCGGCATTAACATTGCAGAACCATTACTTGATATAATTGAAAAGGCTGGGCCATACAATGTCATATAGGTCATCACTGATAATGCTGCTAATTGTAAGGCAGTAGGAGCAATTATTGAGGATAAATACCCCAACATATTTTGGTCTGGGTGTTTGGTTCACACAATGAACCTTTTGATGCATGATATCATTAAAAACAAACAACCTCAATTCAAATGGCTTGGTGATTTGTACAAGAGAGGTAAAAAAATGATCAAATTTATTACAAATCATAGCAATACCCATGGGCTTTTCCGTACTCACTCCAAATTGGAGTTGTTGAAAATAACAAAAACTAGATTTGCTAGCTATTACCTCACCTTCAGGCGCCTTTTGAAGGTAAGAGAGTCATTGGCTGCAATGGTATCAAGCCCACACTGGCAGCTATTAAAGGACAGGGCGGCAACAGTGGTTGACAGGCAAAGGTTTGAACATGTGGAGGAGACCGCCCTTGACCCTCAGTTTTGGGCACGTATGAGGGAAATTGTGAGTTTTACCAAGCCCATTTATAACATGATTCGCTTTGCAGATACTGATAAACCAATGATTGGAGAGGTTTATGAGCAGATGGATAGCATGTTGGGGCAAATAAAAGATATTGTTAAGGATAATGATCCCATTTTGTATGCTATGATTCATGACTATGTGTGTGCACGGTGGAATAAACTCAATGTTCCACTACATGCTTTGGCATATATCCTTACGCCAAAATATTACTCTCCATCTTGGTTGGGCCAACCTGCACCTGGAGTTGGGGTTAGGGTGAAACCTCACACAGATCCAGAGGTACAAGAGGGGTACATGAAGGCATTGGACAAATTCAAGTCCTGGCAGAGGAAGATTGTGCAGGGTGCGCCTTGAATTAGGCAAATACTTGATTACCTTGCTAACTGGTTCTTCATGCAATGGAAAGCTGAGACAGTGTCTCTCATAGGTGGAGATCATATGGCATGGATTTTGCCAAGTCTGGCTACAAATTCTCTCCACGAGTTGTTCAGTTGTGAACACTTCTTGGATTAGTGGTGGGCACCTCTGACTTCATACCTGATATTGAGAAAAGCAGGTTGAATGGCAAATTTGAAAGCTTGGTTTATGTGCATTATAACTTGAGGTTGTTGAGCCATTACTGTGATCGAGCAAATGAGGATCAATCATACGAGGCTTGGACAACAAGCCAGAGGATGATAATTTGGAGGACGGCACGTTACATCTGGAAGAATTGGAAGCAGAACTTTATAGGGATGATGATGAAGCATCAGCAGCACCGCCACACACAGGGCCAGTCCCACCATCTACTGGTAGCAGTGCGGGTGCCAGTGCCACACCTCGATATCACACTATTGTTCCTTTGCAGATCCAGCCTCCACCTTCTAGTCGTGGTTGTGGTACTCCTGAGAGTACTAGAAGACCAACATTTCCTCGTGGCTCACAAAAATTAGACATTTCTCGTGGGCGTGGCAAGGGGCCAGCCAGATAAAATATATTTGTTGTTTACTATTTTCTATTTGTTGTTGACAGTTGAACAGTTGAAACTTGACTCTTTCTGATTTCATATATTTAATGACAATTTAAGTTTGAAGTTTGAATTTGAAAGGTGAAACTTTGAAGTTGGCATTTATAAGTTTACTGTTTACAAGTCATTATGAATTATGAATATGATTCTTCATGAAAGTTATATGGTGATCAATGAATCAATGATGATAAATGTTATATAATATCAATGATGATAAATGTTATATATTGAATTTTGAAATCAATGAATCAATGATGATAAATGTTATATATCAATGATGATAAATGTATATTTAATTTTGAAATCAATGAATCAATGATGATAAATGTTAGATATTGAAATTTGAAATCAATGATGATAAATGTTATATATCAAATTATCAATGATGATAAATGTTATATATTGAATTTTGAAAGCTTGAAACCTTCAAATTGATGATTTGCGAGACTCAAGAGTCAATATGTTGTATGCTTCCAACTCGTGGGCGTGGTTGATGAAGATTATAACTTCTACATGATTGATGTTATATGATTCAATCTATGTTTTTATGTTTTTTATGTCTAATTCATCATTCTACATGTTTTTGTTGACATATATGCATCAAAATATTAAAAATATTAAAAATATTATAAAAAAAAAAAAAATATATATATATATATAAACGCTCCCGAAAACGCTCCGGACCCGGAAACTTTTAAAATGGAGCTCCGCGCTTCGCTCCCGCTCCCACTCCCGCTTCCAAGTAACCTTGCTCAAAGCAACCAAATCTTGTTTACGACTCATCCAAGAAATCATAGTGGATCCCAGACTAAAACAACCACCAATAGTGCTTCTTCCATCTTTCTCACTAACATCCCAATCTAAATCGGTAAAACATGTTAACTTGATCTTCTTTCCATCATACTTTAGGCAGTGATGAATAGTTCCACATAAGTAGCTTAAGATATGCTTGGCAGCTATCTAATGATCATGACGTGGCTCTAACTGATATTTAGTTAAAACATTTACTGCATAACATATATCGAGCCTAGAGTTTACCAAATACATCAATGAGCCAACCAACTAACAATAACATGTAGGATAAACGATGCTAGAATTTGAACCTTTCAACTTCTTTAGATTGGTGATCATTAGAGTTGTCATAGGCTTGGAATCCATCATACCAAACTTTTGTAGAATCTTGATGATATACTTTCCTTGACCAAGATAGATTTCTCCTGGTTTCTGCCAAACTTCCCGACCTAGATAGTAATGCATGAGTCCTAGATCTTTCATTTCAAATTCAGCTGCCAACATCTTCTTACACTCTTGAATTATATGCTCCACACCTATAATGAGTAAATCATCCACAATTAATAGAATAATGATTGGTTCGTTCTTTACTATTTTGATGTAGACATTTAGATCTGCAGAAATTTTGCCGAATCCAATCTTCAAAATATATGCATCCATTCTAGCATACCAAGCCCTAGGTGCTAATTTCAAGCCATATAGAGCTTTCTTCAATCTGCAAACGTGAGATTCCCTGCTATGTATTTCAAAACCTTTTGGTTGTTCAATGTACATTTCTTCATCTATGGTTCCATTCAAGAAATTTATTTTGACATCCATCTGGTGGATGTTCAATCCCATAGTAGTTGTTAGAGAAATAAAGAAGGATCTAATGGTAGTGAACCTAGTTATAGGAGCAAACGTTTCTTCACAGTCCACTCCTTCCTTTTGAGAGAATCCCTGTGAGGTCCCTATATTACTAGTATAGTCCCTTATTGTTGTTAGTGTAACCCCCTTATTGTTATTGTTGTACCCCTGTAACCCCAGTATTGTTATTATTGTGCCTTTACATCATTATTGTTAGGACGGCTCGGATTATATTGTGACTCCATGACTCCTATATATAGGAGGTTTGGTCATTTGTATCATCCAAGAATTGTCATTTATGTAATGTAAAGGAGGTTGCCCCCTCGAAGTGGCTTATTTCCAAGGCGTTGATCTCTCTTTTCTTCTATTTTTGGAGTTGGTTTCATAACATTTGGTATCAAAGCTTTGGATTCTAGGGTTTCGCTGCTCCAAACAAGTCATCGTGGCATTTTCACTATAACATTTTTTCTACAAAGGTTCAGAAGCTGAAATTTTTACAGAGCGAAGCCAAAATCCGGAGGAACGCGTGTAAAAATTTCAGATCTTAGTTCGCAATATTTTCGGAGATATGATCTATGGAAGTTAGGGTTTTTCAGGCTCCCGAATTTCACCTAAAACAGGTCATTGTAGCATTTTTGCCATATTTTTTTTTCTACGAAGTTTCAGAAGCAAAAATTTTTACAAAGCGAAGCCGAAATCCTGAGGAACTTCCTGTAATTTCAGATCTTGGTTCGCAATATTTTCAGAGATATGATCTGTGGAAGTTAGGGTTTTTTCAAGCTCCCGAATTTTATCTCAAAGAGATGACCGTGGGAAAATTGTCATAACTCTCTCTCTGAGCATCAGATTGGAATTCTATAAAAAGTGGTCGCAAGCACACGGACTGTAGTTTCCTGTTTATCAATTTCAAAGTCTAAGGAAGAAACAGTGACATGTGGCACGTCGTACATGTTCGCTCTATTGAACAAGTCCATAATTTGGTCATTGTGGGAGATTGGTCATAACTTTGCCTTGAAGAATCCAAATCAGGTCAAACCTGTTGCATTCAAAAGAAGATCCAGAGGGCTACTACAGGGCCGAATTTCAAATATTGAAGATCCAAAATCAAAGAAATAATTCAGTTTCAATATCAAACTCCTCAAAAGCAAGAAAAAGGTGTGTATTTTTTTTTCGAATTGCATAAGTCTTATGTGAAAAAACAGTTTGAAGTGATTCGAAGGGCATATTGAAGCATAGACATCAATATTGGGTTCTAAAATGCCACCTAAAAAGAATTCAACACCCATTAAGCCCTCAGAAGGCTCTACTATGACTCATGAAGAGGAAGAAGCGCAACATGACATACCAAAATTACAAGAGCAAGTGCACCAAATTTCGCTCTCGCAAAGAGCAATAAAAAATAAAATGGAAGTTTTGAAGAAAGGCATGGATGGTTTGAAGAATGGCATGGAAGCTAAGATGGATGACATGGAACCTAAGATCGATGAAAAATGAAATACAACATGGAAGACATGATGAATGATCTAAAAGCACACATGGAAGGTTTGATGATAAGGTTAATACAAGAAATGATTCCTAATGGCGGAAAGATAGTAGAGGAAACTCATGATGAGAACAAATAAATGTTAATTGTGATTTCATAAACTCTAATGTTGGATTGAAGAAACACCATATTCCAAAGATGGATATGAGGAAGTTTGATGGCAAGGATCCCGTAACATGTATACTACAGTTGGAGCAATATTTTGATCTCAATAATGTGTAAAACACACAAAAGGTATGCATTGCAACTTTACATTTAAAACAAAATACATTTGTATGGTATCGATGGCTTTTCTCTCATAAAAACATTGTCACTTGGTCAATTTTTACGGAGGAAAGGATAGCGCATTATGAGGATACAAAGAGCAACACCTTCTTTAGCCAATTGATAAATCTCAAACAAAAGGGTTCAGTGGTGGAGCACATTGAGGACTTCCAAAAATTGAAAATAAGCGTAACTGATATTCCAGAGGAACACAGCATGGATGTCTTCATAGGGACTTTAAAGGATAACATCCAACATGAAGTTCACGTTTGGGAACCTGATTCATTGAAGAAGACATTCAGGTTGGCAAGAAAAATTGAATGTAAAATTATGGCGACAAGGAAGCCTACCACTCACATCTATAAAAATGGAAGTGTTGCTACTCCTAGACTTCCACAACCTACAAGGTTGACACCACAACAATTGGAAGAAAATAGAGCAAAAGGGCTTTGCTATAGTTGTGATAGAAAATACACTAAAGGTCATAAGTGTGCTGAGAAGAAATTATTTTACATAGATTGTGAAGAGGAGAAAGAAAATGAAAAAGAAACTTCAAAAGAAGAGGATATACATCAGGAACCAACCCTAAAAGAAGAAGAAATGAGTCTGACTATATCGTGTAATGCATTACCAGGAATTACCACTCCTCAAACTCTCAAGATAGAAGAACATATCAAGAAGAAAAAGGTAGTAGTGTTGATTGACTCGAGTAGTACCCAAAATTTTATTCATTGTAAGGTAGCCAAGGAATTGAATTGTTTCCTATACCCAGCACCAGAATGTCAAGTGATGGTTGCAAATGGAGAAACTATAAATTGCTCTAGAAAATGCCATAATATCAAGCTAACCATGGGGGAATATGTATTGAATAGTCCAATGCTTTCCATTCCATTGGGAGGTGTTAATGTTGTACTAGGAGTACAATGGTTACAATCTTTGGGGACGGTAGCTTTTAATTTTCAAGAACTTTTCTTGAAATTTTTTTCAAAAGGAAAGGAAATCGAATTACGGGGTATCGCAGGGAAGCCAGGAAATATAATAAGTTGTAATGTCATGACAAAGCTTCTGAAGAAAGAACAACGAGATGTAATTGCACAATTATGCGCACTAGAAGTTCCAACATCAAAATCATCTATTTCTTCGGATCTCCAAAAAGTCTTGGACAATCATTCCAAGGTGTTTGAGACTCCCAAAAGACTCCCACCTATTCGTGATCATGATCGTGCTATTCATTTGATTCCAGGAAGCGTTCCTCCAAATAGCAGGTCTTACAGATATCCTTATGTCCAAAAGAGTGAAATTGAACGTATGATTGCAAAAATGTTAGAGGCTGATATAATTCAATCTAGTCAAAGTTCTTTCTCTGCTCCAGTAGTAATGGTGCACAAGAAGGATGGATCATGGTGCATGTGTCTGGATAATAGGGAGCTCAATAAGCTCACTATTAAAGATAAATTTCCCATTCCTGTGATTCATGAATTATTGGATGAATTACATGGAGCAATTTATTTTACCAAGTTGGAGCTTCGTTCATCAAATTAGAATGAAGACTGAAGATATTCCGAAAACAGCATTTTGAACTCATGAGGGTCATTATGAATTTTTGGTCATGCCTTTTGGCCGTACCAATGCACCTTCTACATTTCAAGGGTTGATGAATTCCATTTCCAAACCCTTCCTTAGAAAATTTGTGCTAGTATTTTTTGATGACATATTAATCTACAGTAGGTCTTGGAAGGATCATGTTCAACATGTTGATAGGGTGCTCAAACTATTGGAGGAGAAACAATTATAAGCAAAAACATCCAAATGTTTCTTTGGAGTACAAGAGGTGGAATATCTGAGTCATATTGTATCTCACGAGAGTGTTAAGGTAGACCCTAACAAAATTAAAGCCATTAAGAAATGGAAAGTCCCCACAACCATGAAGCAGTTGCGAGGATTTCTCGAGTTAACAGGGTATTATTGAAGGTTTATTAAGAATTATGGGAGAATAGAAACACCTCTAACAACATTATTGAAGAAAGATGCATTTTCATGGACTCCTGAAGCAACTAAGGCCTTTGAACATCTTAAAGAGGCAATGTGCCTAGCACAAGTCTTAGTTACGTCAAACTTCACAAAAACCTTTATTGGGAATGTGATGCCTCAAGAAATGGAATTGGTGTTGTTTTAATGCAAGAAGGAAGACCTACTGCTTTTGAAAGTCATCCAAGCAAAGGAAAGTATTTATAGAAAGCTACTTATGAGAAGGAAATGTTGGCAATACTACATCCACTAAAGAAATGGCGACCTTACCTAATGGGAAGACACTTCAAGGTAAAAACTGATCATGATAGTCCTAAACACTTTTTGGAACAAACACTATCTTTAGAAGAGCAGCAAAAAAGGATCACAAAGATGTTGGGTTATGACTTTGAAATCATCTACAAAAAAAAAAGCTAAATGTTGTTGCAGATGCACTCTCAAGAAAGGATGAAGAGGTGGAAGCATTACTTTGTGCCATTTCTATTATCCAACCAGATTGGATAACCGAAGTAAGGGATGAATGGAAGAAGGGCGAAGAAGTGTGGACACTCATTCAAAAGCTGCAGCAAGATCCTAGTACATCTCATACATTTAGTTCAACAAATAATTCCTTATGGTACAAAGATCGTTTATATATTTGCAAGAATTCCCAACTAAAACAAAAGATTCTTTTGGAATTGCACACTTCTCCTTTAGGAGGACACTCGGGATTTTTAAAAACTTACCACAGGGTGAAGAAAGAATTTTTTTGGGATGGCCTTAAATCTGATATTCAAAAGTTTGTGGCAGAATGTTTGGTTTGCCAGCAAAATAAAGTTGAGAGGAGATTTCAATGGATTTTATCACAGGTTTATCTAAGTCCGAAGGAAAGAGTATCATCATGGTGGTAGTTGATAGACTTACTAAGTATGCACACTTTTGTGCATTATATCATCCATTTTGAAGCAAGTACGGTTGCTATAGCATTTATGGAAACAATTCAAAATCTACATGGAAACCCAAAGATTATTGTAAGTGACAGAGATCCTATTTTTACTGGAAATTTTTGAACAAAATTATTGTCTTGTTTGGGTACTCAACTAGCTCATAGCTCATCTTATCATGCTCAATCCAATGGTCAAACTGAGATAGTCAATAAATGTTTGGAAAGATATCTTCGTTGTTCTGTATCTGATAAGCAAACACAATGGGTCAAGTGGTTACCTCTTGCTGAATGGTGGTATAACACTTCCCTCCATACTGGAACAAAAATGACCCCATTTATGGCACTTTATGGATATCATCCACTGTCCATCACACATCTTCCTTGAGAGAAAATTCTAAGGTTCAAGCAATGGAAGATCACATCAAGCATCAACAAAAAGTTTTACAACTCTTAAAGGATAACCTAAATTTGGCACAAAATCGAATGAAACAACAGGCAGATCAACATCGCAATGAGAGAAGTTTTGATGTAGGAGACTAGGTATTTTTACGACTACAACCATACAAACAAATGTCCCTCAAGCAAGCTAAGAAGGATAATAAATTATCGCCAAAGTACTATGGTCCTTACAATGTGTTGCAAAAGATTGGTACTATGGCATACAAATTGGAGCTTCCTCCTTCTTCGCGAGTGTATCCAGTTTTCCATGTTTCAAGCTTAAAGAAGGTTATAGGGGACAAACTTCTAGTTCAAACAATATTGCCAGAACTTGATGAGGAAGGAAAAATCATATTGGAACCTGAGGCAGTCACAGAAACAAGAACTCGACAGCGACGAAATTGATCAATATCAGAGTATCTCATCAAATGGAAGAACTTCGCCACTAAAGATTCTACATGGGAGGATGAGAATTTTATATAGAAGCATCCAAAGCTACTCAGCGTTGAGGACAACACTTTTTTGAAGGAGAGGGGCATGTTAGGTCCCTATATTACTAGTATAGTCCCTTATTGTTGTTACTGTAACTCCCTTATTGTTATTGTTGTACCCCTGTAACCCCAATATTGTTATTATTGTGCCCTTACATTATTATTGTTAGGACGGCTAAGATTATATTGTGACCCATGGACTCCTATATATAGAAGGAGGTTTGATCATTTGTATCATACAAGAATTGTCATTTATGTAATGTAAAGGAGGTTTCCCCCTCGAAGTGGCTGATTTATAAGGCGTTGATCTCTCTTTTCTTCTATTTTTGGAGTTGGTTTAATAACAATCCCCTTTTCACAAATCTTGCTTTGTATTTGTCTATACTTCCATCAACAATCTTATAGATCCACTTGGAGGTGACAACAGATTTGTCACTAGGTCTAAGAACAATTTCCCAAACCCCATTCTTCATTATTGATTGATATTCTTCTTGCATGGCTTTCTTTCATTCATCATGATGAGTGGCTTGATCAAATGTAGTTGGTTTAGGTTCAATTACTTTTGTTATATAAGTTGCATATCCAGAGTACCTTTTTGGCCTTTTGCTTTCTCTGAAAGTACATTTTGTTGCTCCATGTCCTTTGGCATCTTCAAGTGTGGCTTTTAACCAATCTGGCCTCTTCTTTGCTTCGGAAATGATTGTAGGTTGAATGGGTTTACTTGTTCCTTCTTCTTCTTGATTTGTAGGACCATTGTCATGATGTTCTTCTTCAAAGAGAGGTACATCTTCATCATCAGATTCAATAGGAATAACTTTGGACTTCTTGTATGCAAAGTTTTCATCAAATATTACATCTCTACTCACTTCAATTCTACGATCTTACTTTATGTAGATTCTATAAGCTTTTGATGAAAGACTATATCTAACAAAGCTTCCCTTTAGACTAGTAGAGTCCAACTTTTATCTTTTAAAATGTGAATGTAGGCAGGGCATTCAAAGATACAAATATTATCTACATACGGTTATTTCCTGAGAATGCCCCCTCTGGTGTCATATTTTCAAGAATTCTATGAGGACTTCTATTTTGTATGTATATTGTTGTCATTGTTGCTTTTTGTTGAGAAAGCAATGCTAGTAGAATTAGGGTTTGATTCCTCTTTCTTGATAATTACTTGTGAATTATGTTGGCTTCTTTTACTTCTTTATTAAATTATCTTTCATCAAGCAATTACCAAATTATATGTGTATGAAGATCATAAGAAGAAGAGACACAAGATATAGGCACTCAGCCAGGGAAATACCCCGTTGTGGGGAAATCCCAGTCAAACCTCTTTCTTTAGTAAATTCATAAGACAAGATGAGATAATCCAAGACTCCTTGACCTAGACACATACTTCCTCCAACCACCAAGTCATCCCTTCCTTCCCCTTTAGATGATGACCTTCCAGCAACTACTCCGACCTAGAACTTTGATCCTGCAGTAGCAAAATTTCCACCTCCCAGTAGCAGAACTTCGACCTAGTAGCAGAATCCAGAATTTCGAACCCAGCAGTAGCCCAATAACTTCGCACAAGTGAGAGAGAGATAGCCCAAAACTTTGATCTTGTCCTTCTCCGCAATCCTTCTCCTTCTACAACTTCGCACTTTTCTGTTTCTTCTTGTATATTGAACTTGTGTGAGTGATGCTTTAAAGGAATCGAACTGCACTTCTATATATAGCCTCTTTCGAATTGCCCTAATGTAGGCCGACCTCATCAAGTCAAGGTCGACTTGGTGTGGAAGTGACAAATGACTTATTTGACTCAATAATAATTCTTTTTACATGATATAAAAGCCCAAGAAGGGTCTCATAAAATGGACAATGACTCTAATGACTCCAGATTAAACATAGAAGTCTTAAATGGGAACTTTGACCTAGAAAATGATGACCCAAGCATGAAACTCGTGATTTAATAAGTCATTTTAATAATAATACAATTTCTTTTGACAATTATACATTTCATTATGACTCAAGTACAATTATGAAGACCGAACCTAGTTACATTCTTTGACACTCCCTCTTAACTAGAGAGGTATTCATAATCACACATATATATACAAGTACATGGAAGATCTCAAAACAAGTGAGCCACAAAAAGTTTAGGCACACACGATGCCACAGACTAGATTCCTGACCAGGGCAATTTGTCCGAGTGGAACTAAGATGGACTACAGCTTTCAGCCTCTATAGGTATCATCAAACTTAAATACTAACCGTCAACCCAGGGATCTAGGTGTGTAATACAAGGTCAGAGATCTATGACCAACGCCACCCTCCCTACTTCGGGAACTAGACATCAACACACAGATCAGCAATATGTCCTCCCAGGCATTTTCCACACGATGCCTCAACACTCCAAATCAAATCTCTTACAAGCATCAAACAAATGTAGAAGCTTCAACACTTATCATTAACAAAATCAGTAATATCAACCAAACCAAGCATGCTTTAAGATATTCAAATTTCTTATTAGGAAGAGACTTTGTTAACACATCAACTACCCGTTCATCGATCGGGACATACTGTAGCTTCACGATCCCTATTGTACCAAGCTTCTAATGTAGTGGTACTTGTTGTTGATATGCTTCGTCCTTGCACGGCATCTTCTGACATCTTGATGTTGCTTTGACTATCACAATTTATCACAGTAGGATTTGGAAGCTTGCCGAACAAATATGACATAAGTTTCCTCAACCATACAGCTTCCTTTCCTACTTCACATGCAACCACATACTCTGCTTTAGTGGTACTTAAAGCAACATGATCTTGCTTTCCACTCATCCATGAAATCATAGCAGATCCCAAACTAAAACATCCACCTGTAGTGCTTCTTCCATCAGTGTCACTGCCACCCCAATCAGAATCTGTAAAACCTGTTAATTTGACTTCCTTGTTGTCATAGTTTAGGCAGTGATGTATAGTGCCACGTAGATATCTTAATATATTCTTTGCATCATGGCAAGGCTCGAATTGAAATTGATTGAGAATGTTTACAGCAAAACATATATCCGGTCTAATATTTACCAGATACATCAAAGAACCCACCAACTTACGATAGGTAGTAAGATCTACGAGACTGGGAGTCAGAGCTTCTCAACTTCTTGAGATTGGTGATCATGGGAGTAGTCATGGGCTTGGAATCCATAATACCGAATTTATGCTATAACTTGATAATGTATTTTCCTTGCCTCAGATATATCTTCCCAGATTTCTGCCATACTTCCAAACCTAAGTAATAAAGCATAAGTCTGAGATCCTTCATCTCAAACTCGTTTGCTAGCATCTTCTTGCATTCTTGTATCCTTCACTCTGCATCTGTAATAAACAGATCATCCACATATAGTAAAATAATGACTAGCTCATTATCCACAACTTTGATGTAGAGATTTGGATCAACAATACTTTTGACGAACCCAATTCTTAGAATATATGCAACCATTCTTGCATACCATGCCCTAGGAGCTTGCTTCAAGCCACCTAGGGCCTTCTTGACTCTGCAAACATGAGTGTCCTTGCTATTTATTTCAAAGCCTTCAGGTTGTTCGATGTATACTTCTTCATCGATGGTGCCATTCAAAATGTTGTTCTTACGTCCATTTGATGGATATTCCATCCCATTGTTGCAACCAACGAAACCAAGGATCTTATAGTAGTATATCTTGCGGAAGGTGCAAAGGTTTCTTCATAAATTATGTCTTCCTTTTGAGAGAAACCTCTTGCAACGAATCTAGCTTTGTATTTGTATATGCTTCCATCAACAATGTGTTTGATTTTGTAGATCCATTTTGAAGTGGCATTCGATTTGTCACTTGGTCTAGGAACGATTTTCCAACCCCCATTCATGATGGATTGATATTCTTCTTGCATCGCCTTCTTCCATTCTTCTTGATGAACAGCTTCTTCAAAAGTAGTTGGTTCAACTTCTATTAGTTATGTCATGTATGTAGCATATCTTGAATATCTTGTTGGTCTTTTGCTTTCTCTAAAAGTTCTTTTCGGAGCTCCATGTCCTTCGACATCTTCAAGAGTAGCTTTTAACCAATTTGGCCTCTTCCTTGTGTTGGGTATGATCACAGGTTGAATAGGCTCACTTGGTTCTTCTTCTTCTTCTTGGATTGTAGTAGCTTTCTCATGGTGCTCTTCTTCTTCAAATAGCAATATGTCTTCGTCATCAGAATCAATACGAATATCCTTGGATCTTTTCTAGGCGTGACTCTCATCAAATGTAACATCCCTGCTTACTTCGATTTCCCTTCCTTCCTTGATGTAGATTCTATATGCTTTTGAAGAAAGGTTGTAGCCAACGAAGATTCCTTTAATGCTTGTAGAGTCTAACTTATTTCATTTGTCCTTTGGAACGTCGATATATGCGGGACACCCAAAGATTCAGAAGTGATCCACACATGGCTTATTTCCTGTGAATGCTTCTTCAGGTGTCATATTCTCAAGAATCCTATGAGGACTTCTATTTTGTATATATATTGTTGTCATGGTTGCTTCTCCCCATAGAAATTTTGGTTAGTCTTGATCAAAAATCATTATTCATTTACATTCTTCAATTGTCCTATTTTTCCTTTCTACAACTCCATTATGCTCGGGATAGAAGGGAACAATGAGCTCCCTCTTAATTCATGCTTCTTCGCAATATGCAATCATTTCTTTGGAAGTGTATTCCCCACCATTGTTGTATCTCAAAGTATTTATTCTTCTTTCAGTTAGGGTCTCCACTCCAGATCTAAATTCCTTAAACTTTTCAAATACTTCGTCTTTTTTCTTGAGAAGGTAGAGCCATGTCTTTCTAGAGCGATCATCATTGAAGGTCACATAATAAAGATGACCTCCAAGCGATTTTTCAGACATAGGCCCAAACACATCTCAATGAATGGCGTCCAATATTTCTTTAGACCTTGTTTCACTTTTTGTAAAAGCTTTCCTTGTCTTCTTTCCCAAAGCACATCCCTTACATATTCCTTCGCGATCTTCTTTGATATTGCAGATGCCATTTACCACTTCGTTGAGAGAGGGAACGACTTTATAATGTAAATGTCCATATCTTCTATGCCATAGTTCGATGGGATTGATCTCCATGTGAGATATGTTGATTTTTGTAGCATCCAGAAGTGCTCTAAGTCTTAAATTTTGTGGAGAGGCTTAGACACTGGTATTCCAAAGATCCCAGAAATCATTTGGGAAATTCCACTCGATTAATGTTTTATTAAAATAATTAATTATTTTAAGGGGGACCTTAAGTCTAAACTTAGGGAAATTAAATAATTTATGGGTACTAATAAAACAAAGTGTGAATCTTCTAGAGAACATGGATCAAGTCAAATTACGATCTCAACCGTTGATTAGAGATCTAATATGGGTCATCGATTTCTCAACAAGAAGACTATAAAGGAAGGCTTGAGGGTCATTTGGAAAACACACCAGCGCAGATACTCAGTTGCCCGAGTAAATCGATTTTCTCAATGGTCATAGTTCGGCAAGAGAAAATCGACTCAGAGGGAGAGTTGCACGTGAAGGAGAAGTAGAGAGGGTTCAACAGCAATCTAGGGTGCAAGAAAAGGTGACGCAATGCCAGGAAGAGTCAGCGCAGAGGCTGCGAGGGAGCAGCACAGAGGGTTGACGTAGTTCTGTGCAGTCCCCACACAAAGCCAGCGTGGTGGTGATGCAAGGGGCTTAGGAGGGTCCTTTCGGAGTTAATTCTCATCTAATTATTTTGTGAGAAATTCCTCCAGTGTTTTCATAATTTCTCTTCGTCAATACTGACTGTAAATTGTACAAGAAGATTCTACTGAATAATAGAAACCCTCATTCACTACACCGATCTTCCCACATTGGATTTTCTGGGGATAACTGTCCAAAATATCTATCATTTATGTACTAGTATTTTCTTTATTATTCTGCCCAGTAATTATATGGTGAAGTCTGCATTTAAATTTATTTCAATATTTACTGAAAAGATTTCTTCAAATAACTTATTTTTGAATAATAAGTAGAAGAAATAACATCAAATAATGCAGTAGGATTTCAAGTTGAAATTTTCACATGGTATCAGAGCAACACTAGGTAAGGAAGCAGGAGGGTCTACGCCAAAAGGGATTTGTGGTACTGCCTTAGCTGAAAATCATACACCTAAGGGCTTACGCATTCCTTCTGCAGAAATTTGTCCAGGAAAGGAAAAGCACGAAGAAGATAGAAGATCGAGTTTTTTCGGAGCTAGCCTCTAAGCTAGAAAAGGAATGTGCATGCTTATCAAGCACTGTATCATCAGATGATTGGTATATTGATAGCGAGGCTTCAGTGCATATGACTGGAGAAAGAGATCATTTCTCCAGCTATCAAGAAGAGCAGATGGACTTTCAGATTACTATGGGAAACAAGACAAAGTGCACCCTTATAGGAAAAGGGACCGTAGCATTTCAAACAAAGCAAGAGACGGTGTCCGAGCCACAAATGTGATGCATGTGCCAGGTATGGGGACGAATTTACTTTCAATGTCTCAATTGCAGTACAAGGGATGTGATGTGTACTTTATCGGGAGAAACGTATATGTCAAGCATCCAAGCTAGAAGAAGAAGGCTCAGATTGGGGCTCGAAGCAACAAGCTATAAAAGTTGCAACTCGTGTCTCCAATGGCACTGGTAGGCAGCAATCTAAGTGGAGAATCAAATCTGAATGAGCTATGGCACAGACGAATGGGGCATCTACACCATGGAGCTCTGAGACTGTTGAGAGAAACTGTTATGGGAGTTCCAGTTCTTAGCACCAAACATGATGACATGTGCAGAGGATGAGTACTAGGAAAGTACGCTAAAGCAGCATGTTCCAAAAGCAACAATAGGGCGAAAAGTGTATTGGGACTAATACACTCATATATCTACGGGCCAATGTCCACTAGAGCTCTTGGTGGAAGTGAATATTTTATCACTTTCATAGATGACCATTCCAAGAAGACTTGGATTTACTTCTTAAATACCAAGGATGAGGTCTTTGATTGGTTCAGAGAATTCAAAGCTCTGGTAGAAAACCTGATTAGGAAGAAAATCAAAGTGTTGCGCTCAGATAACAGGGGTGAGTATACTGATATAGAATTCACAAACTTCTGCACAAGGGAAGGCATCAGAAGAGAATGGGCAGCTCCTTACAATCTAAAGCAGAATGGAGTTGTCGAACGGACGAATAGGACTATTGTTGGGGCAGTAAAGGCAATGTTGTATGACCGAGATCTGCATAGATTTATGTGGGCAAAAGCATGCAGCATTGTTGTATATATTCAGAATAGGACTCCTCACAAAGCATTGAGCAAGACAACGCGTGAGAGTGTATTCAGAGAAGTGAAGCCGGAGGTAAGCCACCTCAGGGTTTTTGGGAGCGTGGCACATTGTCATGTTCCAGGTGAGAAACAGAGCAAACTAAATCAAACAGCTGAGAAAGGGTATCTCGTAGGATATAGCGAGACATCCAAGCCATACACAATCTACATTCCAAGGACAAGAAAGTGGTAGAAAAGAGGGATGTGAAATTCATGAAGGATCGAGCCATTCAGAAGATCATGTGAAATGCCTGTCGAAGAACAGTCTAAGGATGTGACTCTTGTCCAGCAACAGCTAGGAGACGATCCAACAGATGAACAGCCATTAGGATCTAGCACTGTGACTAGTACTAGTATTTCTTCAAGACAAGAAAATCCAGATAGCTCGCAGCAGATGGGACAACAGGAAGAATAGATGATTGAGCATCCTACCACCAGTGGCAGGATCAACAGAGAGGTACGACAAACACTAAGGGACGTAAAGAAGTTTGTTGGTGCTCCTAGAACCGGAAAACGACAACGTAGATAGCCAAACAAATACCAAGCATTGGTAGCTCAGGTTGAGGAACCAGATAGCTTTCAAGACGCTGTACAGCATCAAGTTTGGGTGGATGCCATGGTGGAGGAATACAACTCTATCATGATTAATGATGTCTGGGAAGTTATACCTAGACCTCAGGACAGATCAATTGTAAGTTAGAGACGGATCTACAAGATTAAGTATGCCGTAGATGGCTAAGGGGTATGCTCAGAAGGAAGGAATCGACTATGAAGAGACCTTCGCCCCTATAGCCAGGTATACTTCTATTAGATCTATGATATCCCTTACAGTGCAAATGGAATGGGAGATTCACAAGATGGACATCAAGGTTGCATTCTTGAATGGGGTGATAGAAGAAGAGGTATACATTGAACAACCAGAGGGCTTTGAGACACATGTGAAGAAAACTCATGTATGCAGGCTGAAGAAAGCCTTGTATGGGCTTAAATAAGCACCTAGAGCTTGGGATGGTCGAATTGATGGTTACTTGCAAAAGATGGCATTTGTCAAGAGTGACATAGATTCCAATCTCTACTATCTGACAATAGAGAATGAGCCTCTAATTCTGGTATTATATGTGGATGACTTATTTCTCACGGGTTCATCTAGGCTCATCAAGGACTGGAAGGAGAACCTGACAATAGAATTCGACATGAATGATTTGGGGTTGATGCATTATTTCTTGGGGTTGGAAGTTTGGTAGCAGAAGGGTGAAATATTCCTTGGACAAGGGAGATATGCTATAGAAATTCTGAAGAGATTCAGGATGCAAGATTGTAGACCCATGGCTACTCCAATGATCACCAACTAGAAAAGGATTGATGCGTCTGACAACAAAGAAGTATACCCCACCTTGTAAAGACAACTCATAAGATCTCTTATGTATCTGGTCAATGCCAAGCCAGACATCTCCTATGCGGTCAACACCCTCAGTCAGTTCATGGTGGAACCAAAGAGGACACACTAGGCAGCAGCCAAGCATGTTCTCAGATATATACGGGGAAAAGTCGAGCATGGATTAAAGGATCTCCGAGGCAATGACGTCAGACTAAGTGGATTCACTGACACAGATTGGGCAGGAAGTTCAGTAGATCGGAAAAGTACCACAGCGTATTGTTTTAGTATTGGATCACGAATGACCACCCGATGAAGCAGGAAACAAAAGTCCATAGCATTGGGCTTAGCCGAAGCCGAATATATGACAGCAAGCACGACATCGTGTGAAGCCATATGGCTTAGAAAGCTGCTTGTGAAACTATTCAGGAGAAAGATGGAAGCGACCAATATTCTATGTGATAATCAGAGTTGCATCAAGCTCTCTGAGAATCTGATTTTTCTTGATAGGTCGAAGCACATTGACATCAGGTGTCACTTTATCAGAGACTATGTCCAGCGGGGAGCAGTACAGTCACAGTACACTCTTACAAGAGAACAAGTGGCAGAGATTCTCACCAAGGCCCTTGGGAGAACAAAGTTTGTTTAATTCAAGGAAAAGATAGGGATGGTTGAGAATCTGTTTCAACAGAAGCAGCTAATGCAGTACTTGAGATAAAGTTGTAGTACAGATGCAGCAGTGGCAGTGGCAGTGTCATCGGCAGCAGTACAATGGAAGCAACATCGCAGTGTTGGTGGATAGCATCAGCAGTACAAAGGATGCTTCAAGGTCAGAACAGTAAGCAGCAAGCATAATTGCTAGAGCACTTTCCTCACTAAGAGGGAGTGTTGACTTTTGTAGCATCAGAAGTGCTCTAAGTCTTAAATTTTGTGGAGAGGCTTAGACACTGGTATTCCAAAGAACCCAGAAACCATTTGTGGAAATTCCACTCAGTTATTGATTTATTAAATTAACTAATTATTTTAGGATGACCCTAAGTCTAAACTTAGTGAATTAAATAATTAATGGGTATTAATAAAACAAAGTGTGAATCTTCTAGAGAAGATGGATCAAGTTAAATTACGATCTCAGTCGTTGATTAGAGAACTAATCTGGGTCGTTGATTTCTCAACGAGAAGACTATAAAGGAAGGCTTGAGGGTCAACTGGAAAACACACCAGTGCAGATACTCAGTTGCCCGAGTAAATCAATTTTCTCAGTGGTCGAAGTTCGGCAAGAGAAAATCGACTCAAGGGGAGAGTTGCAGGTGAAGGACGAGTAGATAGGGTTCAACAGCAATCCAAGGTGCAAGAACAGGTGACACAGTGCCAAGAAGAGTCAGCGCAGAGGCTGGGAGGGAGCCACACAGAGGGGTGACGCAGTTCTGCACAGTCCCCACGCAGAGTCAGTGTAGTGGTGACGCAAGGGGCTCAAGAGGGTCCTTCCGAGGTTATTTCTCATCCGACGATTTTGTGAGAAATTCCTCCAGTGTTTTCATAATTTCTCTTCGTCACTACTGACTGTAAATTGTACAAGAAGATTCCGTTGAATAATAGAAACCCTCATCTGTTGCACCGGTTTTCCCACATTGGTTTTTTCTGGGGACAATTGTCCAAAATATCTGTCATTTAGTATTTTCCTTATTATTATGCTCAATAATTATATGGTGAAGTCTGCATTTGAATTTATTTCAATATTTACTGAAGAGATTTCTACAAATTACTTATTTCTGAATAATAAGTAGAATAAATAACATCATATAATGCAGTAGGATTTCAAGTTGAAATTTTCACAAACTAGGTCTTGAGGAGATGTTGTTATGACTCTATATAAGCTTCCTTCACGTACTCCAATAAATCTTTCTTTATTAATGCTTGAATCTTTTCCCCGAACCAGAACTTTACCATCTACAAAAGTAATTCTATCTCCTTTATCTTCTAAACAAGAAATTGAAAGTAAATTATTTTTCAAACCTGGAACATAGAGTGTAGTGTTGAGATGTAGCTTTGCTCCATTTTCCAATTTCAATGAAGTCGATCCCATGACCTTAACTACATAACTGTTGTTGCCTCCCAACTCCACTGCATGAGAAGACAATTCCTTTGATAGAGTGAAGTTGTTTACTTTCCCCTATTATATGTCTTGATGCTCCACTATCAATAATTCATGCGTTGTCATCATTGAGTGAACCTGTGAGTGCAACAATATTGAATCCCATTTTCAAGTATCTTATCATAGACGGAGTAACTTTTCCTTCCAATTATCCAATCTTCCTTGACCTTAGCTTTGAAACCATGTTGAGAAATAAATGCTAGTAGAATTAAGGTTTGATTCCTCTTTTTTGATAATTACTTGTGAATTATGTTGGCTTTTTTTAATGCTTTATTAAATTATCTTTCATCAATAAATTACCAAATTATATGTCTACGAAGATGACAAGAACAAGAGACATAAGATATAGGCACTCATCCAGGGCAAAAACCAATGTGAGGAAAACCTATTCAAACCTCTTCCTTCAGTACATTCATAGGACAAGACGAGATAATCCAAGACTCTTTGACCTAGACACAGACTTCCTCCAACCACCAAGTCAGCCCTTCCTTCCTTTTCAGATGATGACCTTCCAGCAGCAACTTCGACCTAGAACTCTGATCCTACAGCAGCAGAATTACGACCTCCCAACAGCGAAACTTCGACCCAGAACCCTTTACTTTTGACCTTATTGAATAAGTTGTAGATGATTCTTTTCATCCATCTTCCTGCAATATTGAATCCTATTTTCAAATATCTTATCATAGAGGGAGTAACCTTTCCTTTCAAGCCAACAAAGTGATCTCCAATCTTCCATGACCTTAGCTTTGAAACCATGTTGAGAAATCAATGCTAGTAGAATTAGGGTTTGATTCCTCTTTCTTGATAATTACTTGTGAATTATGTTGGCTACTTTTAATTCTTTATTAAATTGTCTTTCACCAAGCAATTACCAAATTATATGTGTATGAAGATCACAAGAACAAGAGACACAAGATATAGGCACTCATCTGGGGCAAAAACCCAATGTTGGGAAAACCTAGTCAAACCTCTTCCTTCAGTAGATTCATAAGACAAGACGATATAGTCCAAGACTCTTTGACCTAGACACGGAGTTCCTCAAACTACCAAGTCAACCCTTCCTTCCTCTTCAGATGATGACCTTCCAACAACAACTTTGACCTAGAACTTTGATCCTATAGCAACAGAATTTCAACCTCCCAGTAGCAGAACTTCGACCAGCAGAAGTGTCCAGAATTTCAACCCCAGTAGTAGCCCAGTAACTTCGCATGAGTGAGAGAGAGATAGCCCAAAACTCCGATCTTGTCCTTCTTTGCAATCCTTCTCTTCTTCTGAAACATAGCACTTTTCTGCTTCTTCTTCTTGCATATCGAACTTGTGTGAGTGATGCTCCAAATGAATCGAACTGCACTTCTATATATAGCCTCTTATGTGAGTCGAATTGCCATAATGTAGGTCAACTTCATCAAGTAAGGGCCAACTTGGTGTGGAGGTGACAAATGACATATTTAACTCAATAATAATTCCTTTTACATGATACAAAAGCCCCGGAAGGGTCTCCTAAAATGGACAATGACTCTATTGAATCTATATAAAACCTAGAAGTCCTCAATGGGGACTTTGACTTAGAAAATGATGACCCAAGCATGAAACCCATGCTTTAATAAGTCATTTTAATAATAATAAAATTTCTTTTAACAATTATACATTTCATTATGACTCAAGTACAATTATGAAGACCGAACCTAGTTACATTCTTCAACACTTCTCCCCATATGAATTTTCGAATGTCTTGATCAAATATCATGGTCCTAATGCATTCCTAAATCGTCCTATTCTTCCTTTCTGCTACTCCATTTTGTTCGGGATTATAGGGAACTGTGAGCTCTCCCTTAATACCTGCCTCCTTGCAAAATGCTATGAGTTCCTTAGATGTATATTCACCACCATTGTCAGGTCTAAGAGTCTTTATCTTCTTTTTTGTCAAGTTCTCTACTTCTAATTTAAAATCCTTGAATTTTTCAAATACTTCATCCTTAGTTTTGAGAAGATAAATCCAAGCCTTCCTAGAATGATTATCAATTAAGGTCACATAGTATAGATTGATATATCCAACCCAATCAACATCAGTATATCCATGAAGTCTTACATCTTTAGCAGTGTATTTCAATCCTAGATTGATAGTTCCATGAAAGTATCTGAGTACATGTTTTGCAGCAATCTAGTGGGCATAAAAGGGAGCAATCATATGTTGACTTAAAGTGTTTACAGCAAAGCATATGTCATGCCTAGTGTTTACTAGAAACATCAAAACACCAATGAGCTGTCTATACTCTGTGGGATTTGCCAGACTAGGTCCTGCAACTTTGCCACATAATTTCTCAAAGTTCATTTCCATAGGAGTATGCATGGACTTACATTCTACCATTGCAAATCTCTCAAGAAGCTTAATAACATATTTTCCTTGAGAAAAATAAATTTCACTAGGTTTTTTTCAGACCTCTAGACCCAAAAAGTAATGCATCACACCAAGGTCTTTCATTTCAAATTCAGAAGCGAACTCCCTCTTACACTGGAGGATAAGAGGTTCTCCTCCTGTCAAGAATAAATCATCAACATACAATACCAAAATCAAAGGTATACCTTGGACTGCCTTGAAGTAGAGGTTTGGGTCTGCACTGCTTGTTGTGAAACCAATCTTTATCACGTAGCTATCAATGCGAGCATACCAAGCTCTTGGAGCTTGCTTTAGCCCATATAAGGCTCTCCTTACTCTGCATACATGAGTTTCCCTATCATGCTCTTCAAAGCCTTGTGATTGTTCCATAAACACCTCTTCCTTGAGGAAGCCATGCAAGAAAGTAGTTTTCACGTCCATTTGCCAAGAGTCCATCCTAAGGAAACAACAGATCGAATAGCAGTATATCGAACTACAGGTGCAAAAATCTCATCATAATCTATTCCCTCTTTCTGAGAGAAACCTCTAGCTATAAATCTAGCCTTCTATTTTTCAATACAACCATCTGCACCATGTTTAATCTTACACAATCATTTGGAAATGATAAAAAAATTACCTTGAGGTCTACGAACCACTTCCCAGAGATTATTCTGGATGATGGACTCGTATTCTTCAATCGTGGCATCTTTCTAGACTTGTTCTTTTGTAGCTTCTTCAAAGGTGCATGGTTCTGCTTGAATGATATTGCTCATGGCAACAACATACCCTTGAAACCGACTTGGCTTCTTACTTTCTCTTAACGTTCCTCTTGGGGATACATGATGTTCAGCGTCTTGCAATGTATCTCGCAGCCATAGTGGTCTCTTTTTGGTAAGAGGATCATGTCGTGGAGGATCTAGAAGATCCATGGATCCCATTATATTATCAGCAAATTCATTCTCAATTTTTGGTTCAAACTCAGATGCAAACTCTTTTTCAATAACATTTTGACTTACAGCTATCGTAAGAGGACGACAGTCTCTTCCTTTTCTAAGAGTTGCATCTTCATCAAATGTTATGTCTCTACTAAACTGTATAATTCTTTGTTCAGGTACATAAACCTACAAGCTTTTGAATTATCACACTAACCAACAAACGTACCCTTCTTACATGACACTTCCAGTTTGTTCCTTTTCTCTTTTGGCACATGGAAGTACATAAGACAACCAAAGATTCTCAAATGACTCGCTTCCGACCTTTTACCAATAAAGACTTCTTCAGGAGTCTTATTTTCTAAGGCTTCATGAAGAGTTCTTTTTTGCACATAATAGCAGTGTTTGCAGCTTCTCCCTATATAAACTTTGGTAGCTTTTGATCATGCAACATGGCTCTAATTGCTTCCATAATGGTTCTATTCTTCCTCTCATCCACACCATTTTGTTGTGGGTTGTACGGCACAAAATTTTCTTTCTTTATTCCGGCGTCTTTGCAAAGATCATTAAAATTATTCGAGGTGAACTCTACCCCATTATCAGATTTGAAAGCTTTGAAGTTTGATCAGCTTTCCAGTTTTATTTTGAATTAGAGCCTTGAAATCTCTGAACATGTCAAATGCTTCCCCCTTCTTTTTAAAAAATAATATCGATGTCATGCGAGAAAAATCATCACCAAAAATCATGAAATACAAGTAGCCACCAAGGGAAGTAACAAGCATAGGTCAACAAAAATCAGAATGTATGGGTTGAAGTACCTGACTATTTTTTTTCTACTTGAAGGGAACTATCCCTTTATATGCTTTCCACTTGCACATCTTGGGCAAACTTCTTCATGATCCATTATGATCTCAGGTATTCCAAAAACGATCTTCCTTACATGAGGTAAGGCTTTGTAGTGTAGGGGAGCAAATCTTTGTGCCATAGCTCACATTGAAGATCGGTATCATGGATCAGTGCATGAATGGGTTTACCATTGACTTTGTAAAGCCCTTCACATCTTGACCCAAGAGTGAAGGATTCTCTCATACTTCAGTTCAAAAGTCAGGTTAAAACTTTTCCATTAATAAAACCAGCGTTCATTCCTTTAACTTCTAGAGCAGATATGGATACAAGATTCTTTTTCAAACCAAGTACATACAAACTTCTTGCAAGAAAATAAATTTGCCACCATCTAACTGAAATGGAACTGAACCATAACCTTTAACTTGGTGAGTAGAATTATCTCCAAGGATAACATTTAAATTAGTCTCCCTCTCAACTAGATTAGAGAGTGCTTCTTTGTAACAAGTAAAATGTTTGAAAGTGCTACCATCAACTAACCAGCTATCAAATGTTTCTGTAGAAGAACTGGAAAAAGTTGAAACAAGAAAATTTGTGACTTTCGCACTTCTGGTTAACTTCAGACCTCTACTTCGCACTTAAAACTGTGATGACCAAAAATATGCCTCTGAAATGAAGTTGAACACTCCTATTTATAGTTGTTTGCCTTTGTAATTAGCCGACATGAGTGTATGTGAGCCGACATGTCCTTTGGAGGAGTTAATTAATTCAATATTGAAGCCGACTTGCAGGAGTGGTCTTACGCTTGGCTTAGAGAGCTTTTATACTAATTTAACAACTCATACAAATGTGTAACATGCCCAAGAGGGTCCTTCATACATGACATTGACTCAATTTGACTTTATGACCAATCCTAAGGACTCACAATGGGAGTCATACTAAAAATTAAATTCCTTGCTCATGAAACCCACGAGACAATCATTGCAATAACAATTTTATTTTTATTATTTTCATCAATTACATAAAATTACAATTAGAAATGTCATTATGAAGATCGAACCTAGCAACTTTTCAACACTCCCTCTTAACTAGGGAGGTATTCATAATAGTATTTGGTCATTCTCAATCTGAATCATACATATCCCATTTTTCCTTTGGGTCATCCAGACTTCCTGCAATAGCTTCCTTGATTGAAAGAGCTTCAATCCCTTGATCTGCTTCACTTTTATGTTGGCATACCACTATCCCATGAATTCCACAAGTTTGAAATTCTTTATGAAACACTTTCTTCCCCACATGATCAGTGAACCTTTTAATGAAGATTCCATCAGAGAATCTTGAGGATCTAAAATATCCCCATCAACAGATGTTTCCTTTTGACAGATGTATAAGGAACCTTGAACTAGATGACCTTGCCACTTATGTTTCCAATGAGATTCCCAAGAGTTAAATCCTTGATTTCCATAGATTTTAACCATCTTTCATGATTTCTTATGATGATGTCTCGAGCTCTTGCTTCCAATGCTTCCATGATGCCTTGATGCATCCCATTTAGTGAATCATGATAGCCATATCTTACAACAAAAGACTTAGGAACTTGAAAAGAACTTAGGTGAGAACGACTATCTCAGTCATAGTAGAGATCTCTTACTTCTTCTTTCTTGGAATTCTTCCTTTCAACTTCCTCTACTTCTTTGGTGATATGGACTTCTTCTCTTCCTCTTTTGTTGTCCTTCTTGACCTTAGGACAGTCTCTTTTGTAGTGTCCATATTCCTGACACCCATCGCATTTAATCTTAGACGTGTTCCTTTTCATTTTCCAAGAACCAGACTTTCCAAATTTTCCTTTTCTTTTTGTCATAGTAACATAAGCTTGACTTTGCTCACCTGCTACCACATCAGATTTGACCGTTAGTCTAAATTCTTCAATCTTGCAAAGTGTACATAGTTCCTAGAATGGAGTAGCTTCTTTCTTCCCATAATACTTGAAGTAAAGCTACCCGACTCCTCGGGCAGTGCATTTAATACAACTGTAGTCATTTCACTATCAGACATGACTTCTCCCAGTTTTTGTGGTTGATCTCGGATCTCAGATATCCTCATAAAGAATGAGACTATTTCATCTTCCCTAGACATTTTCAGCCTGTAGAGTTCTTGCCTTAATGAGATGACTTCTCCAGCAATGCTTACTAAATACAACTCTACCAGTTTGTCATAGATTTCTTTTGAAGTTTTGGGTTTAGATACATATGAGATGAGGGGATCCTTGATGGATTCCATGAGAATCCTTCGAGCCCTAACTTCCCCTTTCATATACTTGTCAAGCGATTGAGCATCTTCCTCTTTTGGTTTTGTGATAGATCCTTTGACATGTTCCATCACCTCATTTTCAATGAGATTCAGATATGTCCTTTTCTTCCATGCAAGATAGTTTGAAGCCCAAACCAATTTGTTGTTTTCCTTGCAAAAAGACATTTTGACAGATTCAAATGTGGACATAAATATGCTTACTTGATAGGATGCTACTTCTCCTTGTTGCTTCCTTGATGTTGATGATGATATAGAGAATAGAAAAACTTCTCCTTGATGTAGGTATTTTTCTTCAAGAGTGATCCTTCATCTCACAAAGCCTGAGATTACTTTGGATACTTTGATGATGATCAATGATGACTTCTCGGTGATGTCTTCAATGGAAATAACCTTGATTCGTAGATCTCTTTAACTTAGCATTATTTTCTTCATAACGATCTCAAGACTTCTTTGTAGACTCCTCCTTCGACCTAAGGTTGTAATGCTTCCTTTGTATACCTTGTCTTAAAGATGATCTTTGCTTTGATGTCTTCCTCGAGATTTGAGCCTTGAGTGCCCCTTGAAAAGATTCCCTTCCTTGACTTTGTTACCTTAGCTCTGATACAATGTTTAGAAATCTAAGGCATAGAGATTAAGTGATTTATCTTCTATTAGTAACTCCTTGAGAGTACTTTTCACTTCTTTAGATTAGGATCTTCTTTTACTTAGGTTATTAGTGTTCCTCTTCATCAAACAGCTACCAATGTATAAACCATAAAGAGAAAAGAGACACAGAATATAGGCTATCAGCAAGGGTCAAAACCTCTCACTCTTTAAGAGGAAAACCCGAACAAACTCTTCTTCTTATAGAGATTCCAATTGACGAATACCAAGACCAAGACCCTTGACCTATTTGCCACTCCAAGATCAAGACACAAAGCTCCCTTGATGAAGTCCTTCTTCCTTGAGTCAACAATAGTCAACCTTCTACTTTCTCCTTCTTCTTGGCTTCTCTTTAACTTCCACTGCTTCAGACCTTTACTAGTTTCGGTCTCCTTGAAATAGGCCCTCTTTGCAAGGTGATTCCTTCTAGCTTCCCTCGGCTTCCTCTTGCATTTTCTTCAATCTCGACTGCCTTATTAGGACTGGTTCTTTCTGCAACAAGTATCTTTTAATTCCTTCGTGTGTGTGTCTTCAAAATAGACCCAAAACAAATCCAAGAGATGCCCAAAAATAACTTCTCTCTTCTTTCTATATTCACGCTAGCTAGGAGGCTTTCCTTTCTAACCTTTGCAATTCTAGTTAACTTCACATATCTACTTCGTACTTCAGACTGCGATAACCGAAAATATGGCTCTGAAATGAAGTTGAGCACTGCTATTTATAGTTGTTTGCCTCTGTAATTAACCAACATCAATGTGTGTGAGTTGACATGTCCTTTCGAGGAGTTAATTAATTCAATATTGAAGCCAACTTGCGGGTGTGGTCTTGTGCTTGTCTTGGAGGGATTTTTACTAATTTAATGACTCATACAAATGTTTAACATGTCCAAGAGGGTCCTTCATACATGATATTGACTCAACCTGACTTTATGACCAATCCTAAGGACTCACAATGGGAGTCATACTAAAAATCAAATTCCTTGCTCATTAAACCCATGAGACAAGCATTACAATAATAGTTTTATTTTTCTTCTTTTCATCAATTACATAAAATCACAATTATACATGTCATTATCATATACTAGATAATGTCTTGAATCTCGCAAAAGTTGGTTGAGTCTAAGTGTTTATTTTTAATCATTAAATTTCCATCTGGTTAGGAAATTTAATAATTTGGATGTAAATTGTAAAATCAAATGATTGTAAAAGTTGAAAAGAATAGAATACCCATAATTAAAACCCGTTAAATTTAGCAAATAGAGCCAAACTCCATGTTGCACTACTCATATGATGGAGATGATATTTTTGTTGAATTCCTCTTTCGAAGAGGTGCAAGATTGATCTAAAGATCATCTTGTTTGGATGAGCAGAAGTTGTATTTTGAATTTATTTTCCACACATGTGCAAATTGTCAAGGTCGGCCAAAATTGTAATATAGGTTCACAAACCCATGTGTCGCACACCCACAGTCATGGATATAAAAAGGAGAGACATTATGCTCATTTCATCATTCACTCATCTCACACATCTCTCTCATCTAATTGGTTTGTACAACCTTAGAGGCTTCTCTCTCTCCTCCGCACGTGTGAAAGGGACTCTCCTGAAGATGATGACAACAACAACTTCAAGGGGAATGGGAAACAAAGGAACAACAGGTTCAAATGAAAAAGGAAGGCTCCCTCCGATCGAAATGGGATTGGAAATGGTCAACCTTTCAAGAGGTCAAGAAACTCCAAGTATGATGAATCTAATGTTGTTGATAATAAAAATGAATATATTCTTATATCTGCCCTCTCTATTGCATCTCCTTCCAACACCCTGGACAATTGGTTGATTGATAGTGGTGCCTCAAGGCGCTTCACTGGATATAAAGAAGCCCTCTCTGATGTTATTGAAAAGGATACTAATTTGGAGATTATCCTTGGAGACAATGCCACCTATCCCATGAAAGCGACAAGGACTGTGACCCTTCATCTAAATCAAGGTCAAGTCCTTCGTTTGCAAGATTTGTTGTACGTACCTGACTTGAAGAAGAATCTAGGGTCTATCTCAACAATGGAAGACAAAGGATTCAAGGTGGCATTCATCGATGGAAAGGTACGCATTTGGAAGAGGAATTTCAAAGAAGCGTTCACTCTTGGGTTAAGGGTTGACACACTCTATCAGGTTGGAGGAAGTCCATTGGGACCATGATATGTGACACAACTCTTCAATCTGAGCTATGGCACCGAAGGTTTGCACACCTTCATTACAAAGCCCTCCCGAAGCAAGGAAGGTGGTGACAGGGATGCCCAATTTCAAAGATGATCATGAAGGTGTATGTCAAGGTTGTGCCGAAGGAAAGCATACAAGGGGACCACTCCCCGCAAGTGTCTCAAAGACATCTGATATTTTACAATTGATACATTATGATCTATCTGGTATGCTACCCGTAACACGCTTGGGAGGATGCTTATATTATATCACTTTTATAGATGACTTCTCTCGCAAGACTTGGATATAATTTTTGAAGAAGAAGGATGAAGCATTCAATTCGTTCCATACCTTCAAGGCCTTGGTTGAAAATCAAACAAGGAAGAACATCAAAATTTTGAGGACCCATAATGGAACTGAGACTGAGTTGAATGAATTTAATGACTATTGCAGGGAAGCTGGGATTAAGAGGGATACCACCACTGTATATACTCCCGAACAAAATGGTGTTGTTGAAAGGAAGAATAGAACCATTTTGGCAGTTGCCTGTGCCATGCTTTAAGACCAAGGTCTTCCGAAGTTCCTATGAGAAGAAGCTGCCAACACCGTTGTGTATGTTCAAAATAGATGCCCGCATTCTGCATTAGACTCCAAAACTCCCGAAGAAGTCTTCTCTGGTAAGAAGCTCGACGTCTCTCATTTTATAGTTTTTGGAAGTCCTATTTATTTTCATGTACCAAAAGAAAAGAGAAGCAAGTAGGATGCTTCTGGGAAGAAGGGAACGTTTGTGGGCTATAGTGAAACCTCGAAAGCATATAAAATCTATGTGCCTGGTCAAACAGAAGTGGTGATATGACATGATGTCACCTTCTACGAAGATGTTGCCCTCAAGAAAGTCAGGGATATTCCTCTCTCAAAGGAAGATAAAGAGGAAGAAGAAATTTGAAGGCAGGAAGAACCGAAGGATGAACCGATACCAGAAGTTGAAGGACCAATGGATCCTATAGATCCACCTTCTTCAAATAAAAGAAGACCCTCATTGCTTAGTGTTAAATTTGGTAACTAGGGCCAAACTCCATGTTGCATTGCTCATATGACGGAGATAATATTTTTGTTAGATTCCTCTTTTGGAGAGGTGCAATATTTATCTAAAGATCATATTGTTTGGATGAGCAGAAGTAATATTTTGAATTTATTTTTCCACACATGCAATTTGTCAAAGTCGGCCAGAATTGTAATGTAGGCTCACAAGCCCCAAAAGATGTGTCGCATGCCCACAGTCATGGATATAAAAAGGAGAGACATGATGCTCATTTCATCATTCACTCATCTCACACATCTCTCTCTTATCTGATTGGTTCGAACAACCTTAGAGCCTTCTCTCTCTTATCCACATGTGTGAAACAGGAAGCTGACTTTTAGATTGTTTTTAGGGTTTCTCTAGCATTGTTGACTTTGGTCAACTCTCATTGTTTGACTGCGATTTGAAGGCATAAAATATGATCTAGGAAGGTCGCAGCTGGAGGCACAGAAATCAAGGTCAAACATTGACTTTGACTGCAACATTGACTGGTTTGACCGCAGAATTTTGACTTCTGCATTGACTATTTTGTGGACTGAATTTGGGTTGTGTGTGACATTGATGGAAGGCCGAATTTGACTATGTTTAACTGACCCTGATTGGAGGTTGAAGGGCTTGGTTGACCAACAAAATCTTCGCTGGCTAGGGCATCATGTTGATTGTTGTAAAAGACATTTTCTCTCTCTCTGTTGAATAAGAAGAATTATATAAATTATTGTCTCTTGTCTTGGCTTGTCTTCTGTCGATTTATTTTATGTTCTATCATCATTTACCTTCAATAATTATGTGATTGCAAATCTGAATTTGAATTGGGTTAATAAGAAGATTGAAGTAATATGCTCTAAGCATAGAACATACCATGGTTACCTAAAATTAACATGGTTTTAGGGCTAAGGTGAAGACAAAGCCCAAGCAAGAGCAAAAAGAGCAATCACCAAAGTTGAAAAGACAAGGACCGAGATCAATGGCCTCCTCATCATATTTCAAATCTGATGACAAGTTGACTGATAAGTCTAATTATCATGCTTGGAAAATGTCCTTGGATCTGACATTAGAAGAACAAGATGTTATGGATTATGTACAGGGAAAGATCAATGAGCCTCCATCAAATGCATCGGTTGCCACTAACACAAAGTACAAGAAAGGGGAAGTCAAGGTGAAGAAGATCATCAGGGATTCTATTCATAAGCACTTGGTTGTTTATATCTCTGAGTTGGGCACATCTAAGGAGATGTATGATAAGTTGGTTAGCATTTTCAGAGCTAGCAATGCTAATCAAATTCTATTTTTGAAGAACAAGCTGAAGGAGATCAAGATGGGCAAGGGAGAATCCATCCAATCATATTTCATGAGGATCACCGAAATCAAGAATGATCTCTTAAGTATTGGAGAAGCCATACCTGACCGAGAGCTCACTCTCATTGCTCTTGGAGGACTTCCCCAGGCATGGTATGTATTCAATACTACTATTCTCAATAATAATATAATTCCTGATTTTGATGAATTGTTGACGAGATGCACTCAAGAGGAGACAAGGATGATGGAGACTCGAGAGAGACCATCCCTCTAATGGGAATGGAATTGACGCTACTTGCTTCACCACTCATACAAAGAAGAGGAACAATGTTGGTCCGAGAAATCAAAATCATGGAAGAGCCGGTCCCAAAGGAAGAAAAGGAAGATGTTACACTTGTAACAAGTTTGGTCACTATGCAAGAGAGTGCCCCAATAGAAGGGACTCTCCCGAAAATGATGACAACAACTTTAGGGGGAATGGGAATCAAAGGAACAACAAGTTCAAAGGAAAAAGGACGACTCCCTCTAATCGAAATGGGAATGGAAATGGTCAACCTTTCATGAGGTCAAGAAACTCCAGGTATGATGAATCTAATGTTGTTGATAAGAAAAATGAATATATTCTTATATCTACCCTCTCTGTTGCATCTCCTTCTGACACCCTAGACAATTGGTTGATTGATAGAGGTGCCTCAAGGCACTTCACTGGATATAAGGAAGCCCTCTCTGATTTGATTGAAAAGTATACTAATTTGGAGATTATCCTTGGAGACAATACCACTTACACCATGAAAGGGACAAGGACTGTGACCCTTCATCTAAATCAAGGTCAAGTCCTCTTTTTGCAAGATGTGTTGTAGGTACCTGACTTGAAGAAGAATCTAGTGTTTATCTCGATAATGGAAGAGAAAGGATTCAAGGTGAAATTCAACGATGGAAAGGTACGCATTTGGAAGACGAACTTCTAAGAAGCGTTCACTCTTGGGCTCAAAGTTGACACACTTTATCAAGTTGGAAGAAGTCTGCTAGGGGCCATGACATGTGACACAACTCTTCAATCTGAGCTATGGCACCGGAGGTTTTCACACCATCATTACAAATCCCTTTTCGAAGCAAGGAAGGTGGTGACAGGGATGCCCTATTTCAAAGATGATCATGAAGGTGTATGTCAGGGTTGTGCCGAAGGAAGGCATACACGGGGACCATTCCCCTCAAGTGTCTCAAAGACATCCGAGATTTTACAATTGATACATTCTAATCTAACAGGTATGTTTCCCGTAACATCCTTGGGAGGATGCTTATCTTATATCACTTTTATAGATGACTTCTCTCGCAAGACTTGGATATACTTTTTGAAGAAGAAGGACAAAGCATTCAAGTGGTTCTGTACCTTCAAGGCCTTGGTTGAAAATCAAACAAGGAAGAAGATCAAAATTTTGAGCACCGATAATGGAACTGAGTATGAGTCAAATGAATTCAATGACTATTACAGGGAAGCTGGTATTAAGAGAGAGACCACCACTATATATACTCCAGAAAAAAATGGTGTTGCTGAAAGGAAGAATATAACCATTTTAGAAGCTTCCCATGCCATGCCTTATGACCAAGGTCTTCCAAAGTTCCTATGGGGAGAAGCTGCCAACACCATTGTGTATGTTCAAAATAGATGCCCACATTCTGCATTGGACTCCAGAACTCTCAAAGAAGTCTTCTCTGGTAAGAAGTCTGATGTCTCTCATTTTAGAGTTTTTGGAAGTCTCATTTATTTTCATGTGCCAAAAGAAAAGAGAAGCAAGTTGGATGCTTCTAAGCATAAGGGAACGTTTGTGGGCTATAGCGAAACCTCAAAGGCATATAGAATCAATGTGTCTGGTCAAAGAGAAGTGGACATATGCCATGACATCACCTTCGAAAAAGATATTGCCCTCCGGAAAGTTGAACCGATGCGCGAAGTTGAAGGACCGATGGATCATATAGATCCACCTTTTTCAAATAAAAGAAGACCCTCGTGGCTTAGAGACACTCTCAAAGATGCTGAGGGACATATTGCTCCTAGGGGAACATTTCGTGAAAGTAAGAAGCCGAATAAGTACCAACAGTACCTAGAATCCATGAGCACTATAGTACAATCTAAGCCCGAAACATTTGAAGAAGTCATTGAAGCATCAAGATTGGAAGGATGCTATGCACGAGGATTATGAGTCTATCATGAAGAATGATGTCAAGGATGTGGTCCCTAGACCGAAGGTTAAATCTGTTGTCACGTCAAAATGGCTCTACAAAATCAAGCATGGAGTCGATGGAAGTGCTGAAAATTTCAAGGTAAGATTTGTTGCCTGAGGCCTCTCATAAAAGGAAGGCATAGATTATGATGAAATCTTTGCACCTGTTGCCCGTTACACTACCATCTGATCAATCATTTCCCTTGCCGCAATGCAAGGATGGAGTATCCATCAGATGGATGTGAAGATTGCCTTCTTACATGGTTCAATCAAGGAAGAGGTCTATGTGGACCAACCTCTAGGGTTCGAAGTCTGAGATAGAGACACATATCTATGAAGGTTGAAGAAAGCCCTCTATGGGTTGAAGCATGCCCCAAGGGCATGGTATGAGAGGATCGATAACTACTTGATGAAGTTGGGCTTTCCTCAAAGTGATGCTCATCCAACACTTTAATTTAATGTTGATAATGACAATCTTCTCATTCTGGTTCTCTATGTGGACAATCTCTTGCTGACAAGTGTTGACCCTCTCATTCATCAATGTATGAGGGACCTAGCTTCCGAGTTCGAGATAAAGGACCTTGGACTTATGCACTATTTCCTAGGCTTGGAGATCTGGCAAAAGCTAGGTGAGATTTTCCTTTCTCAAGGAAAATATGTTGTTAATTTGCTGGAGAGATTTGGGATGGTGGACTACAAGTCCGTGACTACTCCGATGGAACTCAACTTTAAGAAGTTGTGTGCAAGTGTTGTTGGGCCCGAGTTGGGAAATCCCACCAAGTATAGTCAACTCGTGGGGGCCTTGATGTTCTTAGTGAACTCACGTCTGGACATATGTTTTGCAATGAACACGTTGAGTCAATACATGGTCGAGCCTCATCACATTCACTGGATTGGTGCCAAGAATCCCGTGAGATATCTTCGGGGCATAATCAACCATGGACTGAGATACACTGTCAGAAGTATGAGGCTCCATGGATATACTAATGTTGATTGGGCAGGCAGTGAGGTGGATCGTAAGACCGCATCTGGATGTTGCTTCACTCTAGGTTCTGCTTCGATTTCTTAAATGAGCAAGCAAAAATCGATTGCTTTGAGAACCACCGAGGCCGAATACATTGCAGCAAGTATGGCCTGTTATGAAGTTGTTTGGTTGAGAAAGCTCTTCAGTGAGCTAATTGGACATGTGTTGGATACCACTGTGATACTTTGTTATAACCAAAGTGGGATTCATCTTTCTAAGATTCTCATGTTCCACAACTAATCCAAGCATATTGATATTAGGTACCACTTTGGTCGGGACAACGTACAGCGAGGCGTCGTAACGCTCCATCACATTGGGACTAATGAGCAAGTCGCTGATATTCTTACGAAGACCCTGGGGAAGGTCAAATTCTTAACCTTCCGTGAGAAGCTTGGTATCGTGGACAGACCCTATTGTGAGGATCCTACTTGAGTTGAACTATGAGCTCTAGGAGATCTAGGGGGCTTGGGGATAAGCAACCACAGGGCTAGGTTCGCCTTACCTTGTTAGTGTACTTCTTCCCCACTCTCATGATATTGAGTTGGTTCACCCTCTCTTTGATCTATGCCCCACATGCATCCTACCCATGTAGTCTAGGGCTCATGTTAAGTACCTCTCATCTGTCCAATGAGTTGGGAAATGAAGATAGAGACCATAACATTACCGATGGACGCATCGGGAATTGTCGCACTCTCTATGTCTAGGATGGGATGTGTCCAACAACTTGGTCTGAGATCAAGTCTGATTAAGGTTCTTACCTCTAAACTGACTTCGAGTCAGTATGTTTGGATGAGGTTTTTACCTCTAAACTGACTTCGGGTCAGTGGAGAGTGGTAAAGTCTTTGTGACTCACTCTCAATGATATTTTCTTATTATTTCTTCTATAGCAGAGCAAAGCCAGCAAAGCAGAGACAACAGGATGACACGAGATTGCATCATGATATATGGAGTACATGATGGTACTGGATGACAAGATTGCACAGGTGGACAGATGGAGTTCACCCTAGTTGAGAGAGCATTAAATTTGGAAACTAGCGCCAAACTCCATGTTGCATTGCTCATGATGGAGAAGATATTTTTGTTGGATTCCTCTTTCGGAGAGGTGCAAGATTGATCTAAAGATCATCTTATTTGGATGAGCAGAAATTGTATTTTGAATTTATTTTCCACACGTGCAAATTGTCAAGGTCGGCCAGAATTGTAATGTAGGCTCAAAAGCCCCAAAAGATGTGTCACACACCCACAGTCATGCATATAAAAAGGACAGACATGATGCTCATTTCATCATTCACTCATGTCACACATCTCTCTCATCTGATTGGTTCGTACAGCCTTGGAGGCTTTTCTCTCTCCTCCATACGTGTGAAACAGGAAGCTGCATTTTCTTATTGTTTTTAGGGCTTTCCTGGCAGCGTTGACCAGCGTTGAATTTTGGGCAGCTCTCACTATTTGACCTCGTTTTCAAGGCAGAAAATCCGATCTAGAGAGGCCACAGCTTGAGGCACATAAATCGAGATCAAACGTTGACTTCGACCACAACGTTGACTGCTTGGACCAAAAAAATTTGACTTCCGCATTGACTATTTTATGGACTGGATTTGGGCTGTGCGACATTGATGGAAGGCTGAATTTTAATATGTTTGACTAAACCAGATTGGAGGTTGAAGGGTTGGTTTCACCAACAAAGTCTTTGTTGGATAGGGCATCCTATTGACTATTGTAAAAGACATTTTCTCTCTCTCTCTACTGAATAAGAAGAATTATATAAATTATTGTCTCTTGTCTTGGCTTGTCTTCTGTCGATTTATTTTATGTTCTATCAGCATTTACTTTCAATGATTTCTAATAAGAAGATTGAAGTAATCTGCTCTAAGCATAGAACATATCATGGTTAACTAAAATTAACAAAACCTCTACACCTACTCTTAGTGTCTAGACACCTTTTGAAGTTTGAAATTATGTCTATCCCCTCAAATTATTTCTTCTTTTGGTTTATGGCAATAAAAGGAAAAAATTTAGCCTGAAAATCGCCAAAAAAATAAAATTGACATAAAGTAAAAGCCTCCAAGTGGAAAAATGAATTATTGGGAGAAGGTAGTCATTCCCAAAGAAGAATTAAATTGACAAAACCCAATTCCAAGGCAGAAAAACAACAAGAAATTATTTGGCGCCAGAAAGGAATTATTTTTTCCAAGAAAATTATTTTTTGTGTCAAGTTAGTTGAAGAAAATTCGTGGGTCCAAAAGAAGTGAAATTTTTAAGGTCCTTCATCTAGGGAAAAATCATTTTTTAACAAAAAATTAGCTTATGGACCAAGCTAATTAAGTCAAAAGTGATTTTTGGAAGGAAAAAGGTCAAAATGATATTTTTTTTTACCATGAAAAAAGGGAATTATTATGGAATTCGAATTTCTTCATCAAGATCAAGGGACAAGATTTAATTTTGGCATGGATCAAGCAGCGACTAGTCGTTATCCTCTAGGATCAAGTCAAAATTGTCAACTTCTTGGACCTAAAATCTTTCCACCAGATGGTCATCTAGAACTCTCAATTTTTCGATAAATTGAACCCGAGGCTCCTCATTCTAACCTCTAATCCTTGGATGGTGTATTATCTATTAAGCTCTGTAATTTTTCTTGATTAATAAAAAAGGGAAGTCTTTGCGGCTTTTACCATGGCGTTCCTCTCAACTTATTATGGTAATGTGTTCTGAATTGTGCTTATAATTTCTACTATGGTTTTCAATATTTGTTAAATTCTTTAGCCAATTAGATTTATAGTTGTTTGTTTCCACTTGTATCTACGTTGGAAACATAGTTGATTAGTTCGATCTAGTGAATTCTTGTTTGAATCACTAGAGCTTCTTTTCACTGTATGGCTCACCCATTTTGAATCGAACAAAATCCTTCGAAGTTTTCTAGATATATTTTTGTGATCAGGTATCGAGGACTTGTGGTCGTTCTTGTTTGAAACAACTAAGTACTCGAGTTGGGCATCTGGTGAAGTTCTTGCTTGAACTACCCACTTATCTAGCATGGAATAACTCAGAACCCATAGTGGGGTTTTTTCCAAAGGGTCACCATAAGATTTATTAAAGGGGATTTTTCTTCGCTTAACATCTAAAGGAAAATTTTATAAATCTTTAAAAAATCTTATTTCATTATGTTATATTTGATATATTTTCTATTTAAAGAGATAATCTCATTGTAGATATTTGTAGTAACATTTTCAAAAATATTTTTTTATTTTGTAGATATTTATTGACTAACCCTTTTGTTGAGAAATCAATGTTAGTAGATTAGGGTTGTATTTCTTCTTTCTTGATAATTACTTGTGAATTATGTTGCCTTTTCTCACTTCTTTATTATATTATCTTTCATCAAGCAATTACCAAATTATGTGTGTATGCAGATCACAAAAACACAAGACACAAGATGTAGGAACTTTGTCAGGGCAAAACCCCTCTCTAGACACAGACCCCTCCAAACCTAGTCAACCCTATCTTCGATCTTGTATTAGCAGCAGCACTTCGATCAAGCAACTTCGACTTGGGAACATCAACAGCGTCGAGTTGACAAAGAGGCTTCTTCCCTTCCTTCTTTGCCATCCTCGCACTAATTTTAGCCTTCTTCT
Organism: Pinus albicaulis; assembly: GCA_034641835.2. Classification (NCBI taxonomy): domain Eukaryota; kingdom Viridiplantae; phylum Streptophyta; class Pinopsida; order Pinales; family Pinaceae; genus Pinus; species Pinus albicaulis. The sequence goes on along the minus strand of CM076570.1, from coordinate 181,801,304 downwards.
CCTACTTCGCACTTTTTCCCAACTTCTTCTAGGATATCAAACTTCTGAGAGTGACTGTGTCCAAATGAATTTGAACTACTTCAATATATAGCCTTCAGGTGAGGTCGAATTGCCCAGTTTGAGGACGACTTGAACTCCTTGAGGCCGACTTGGTGTGGAGGTGACAATTCATTTTTGCCTCAAAAATAATTATTTTTACATTATTCAAAAGCGCAAGAAGGGTGTCATAAAATGTACAATGACTCTAATGACTCAATATTAATACTAGGAATCCACAATGGGGACTTTGAATCATAAAATGATGACCCAAGAATTAAACATATACTTTAATAAGTCAATGTAACAATTATAAAAATTATTTTTGATAAGTAGATTACATAATGACTCAAATATATTTATCAAGACCGAACCTAGTTACATTTTTCAACACCTTTTGAATATATCTAACTCAGTATATATATATATATATTTTATCTATCTTGTATATATTTTTGGATTCTCATTCTCTTTCCTTTCAGATCTAGAGCTAAAGTGAGGGTTTGGATTTGGATTTCTTGACAATATTATTTTGTACATGGAAGGCATAAAAATTAAAGGAAAAATCAAAACCTTCTGAAAACAAAGCTCTCTTCTTTTACGGCTAGGGTTCTTGCACATTAAAAAATTTGAAGGTCGTCAATGCCTTTTTAGCTTAATTCTCTTCAGTCGAGACCTCAAGGAGGTTTATTCCAATTTCCTATGTCTAAATCAAAGATATTTAAGGGTTTCTTTTATAAAAGAATTCATAAAATTTAGAATTTTATTGAAAATCAATTTAGAGGAGACTTTCTTTGGATTTAAATTCCTTATTATAGAATTAAAACAAAATTTTGAAGGAATTCGAGAGTTCTTTCTCAAGCTTAACCTTCTAAGTCGAAAATTTTCAACGGTTTTATTTAGAAAAAATTTCAAAAAAAAATCGGAATTTCTCTAAAATAGATTTGGAAGATTTCATGGCGTTTTAAAATTTTACAAATCCAAAAAACTAAATTTTGAAACACCAGCAAGCATTACAAGAACTGAACCACAAGCACAGTTTTTTGGGAATATCATTTCAAGAGAGCCACAAGCATTTCTTGTGTACATTTGCTTGAGGCCGTAAGAATTTATGAGGGTGTTGTCTCTCAAAGTCGCAAGCCCTTTCTCCTCTTTGGTGCAGATTTTATCACTAATTTATTGCTTGCAGGGTGGACATTTCTTCATTGCTTCCGAGCTAATTTTTTTAAGGAAATATCACATAAATATTTGAGCTTGAAACTGAAACTATTAAGCCCCTTTTCCTCTGGGTCGAGAACTCAAAAGGATCATTTATTTTTCTCTAGTGTGAGAGTTTATCTGAGTTGGATGCTAGCCATGAACCTTTGAAGCCATTTCTCTCATAAGTCGTGAGCTTTTTTGGAATTTGTCTTTGCATGCAAGCAATTCCATGAGTGAGAGATCTCCATAGTTAAGCCAAATTTTCTAGAAATTGTGGCCCATGAAGAAATAATTACACGAAATTTTAGCGTTTAGGTTTAAAAAAAAATTAAAGTTCCATGTTTATTTTTTGCATACTTCCACATCACCTTTGGACTATAATTTTTGGAAAAGTGGAATCACTTTAGGAGAAAATTTTATCATTTCAATTATTGTAAAACCATTGTAAAGTTTTCTCCTATTGATATTTTAGAAAACTGTGAAAATTTATGAATCCAAATTACAGAAACCCTAGTGCAGTATTCTGATTTACTTCTCCTACTTGTTTGATTTAATTAACAAGTTATTTTTCTGAAATATTCAATAAAACATCAAAGTAAACACTATTGCAACCTACACACACATACAGATCAAGAACTGAAAAATAAAGCCCACATGACAAAGCACACAATATTTTTTGGACAAATGTCCTCGGCAAAATCCAATGTGGGAAAATTGGTGCCGCAGCTCTTAGAGGATTTTATTATTATGCAGAATTCTGAATATATTCAAGGGCACCAGACATGATTTTCCCAAATAGAGAAAATCACGAAAGATGTACCTCTATCTCTCAGAGTCAGAAAATTTGGTTGATTCAGCTGAGGATGAAGAACCCCACTGATGCCTACGCAGTCACTGCATCACCCTTTAGTGTGCCTGCTTCACACCTTTTGGATCTGCTGAAAAAAAGCCCTTTCTATCCCACTAGAACCTCAGCGTTGCCTCTCCCACCCCTCCGGCCTTCCGTGAGCTTCTGCGCAGTGCTGGTTGGCCCTATGTCATCCTGGTTGAGCCTACGCTGCCTCTACGTACCTCTGGCTTGGCCTATGTCACCCTGATTAAGCCTACGTTGCCTATGCGTTGCTCTGGTTGGGCCTGCATCACCCTTGTTGGGTCTCTGCACTTCTCTGCTATGAATCTGCCTCTCTGCCAATGTATCCTCGACCTGGGATCTGAAATCTCATTGTCGATCCGCCCCTCACTGCACTGCAAGCTCACTCGAAAATTCTCATCAAACCGCGCCCCAGGATTTCGACTTAGCTCAAGTGCTACCACTCTATGTGTGTCCTCAAACTGAACCCAAGCCTTCCTTTAATACTTTTCTCGTTGAACATTTGACAGTCATCATCTAATCTCTAATCAATGACTAAGATTAGAAAATACTTGATCTGCGTCACTTAGAACATTCGCACCAACGTGTCTAAATTAATTCACATTAACTAACTAATTTCCCTAAGTTAGACTTAGGGTCTCCATTAAAATAATTACTATTTTGAATAACTTAGGTTCTGGGTGGAATTTCTCCAAACGATTTATGGGTCTTGGAGTTCTCATGTGTTCTAGCCCCTCCACAAAGTTTCGGAGCTAGAGCACAACCGATGTTACCCAAAATCTCAGCACTCCCTCTTAGCGAGAAATGTGCTCTAGCAAGACTTCACTCCAAAAGTGTTACTTTGATCCATGGCATCGATCCCCTGCATTGTTGATGCTAGGCCTGCTGCCCCTCATCCACTGCGTTGTTGCCTCCTGTATTGTTGCCCATGACTCTGCCACAGTCACTACCTCATCTGTACTTCGGCTCCCTCTCAAATGTTGCATTGTGTTGCCCATAGCACTGCCACTGCTAGCCACTGCACTACAACTTAGTTACTGAGAAGTAAGCAACTGAAGGACATCACCCAAAATCCTAACAGACAAGTCAGTTTGGCTGCATCTCGATATCGAATCACCCTCTGCTGCTGAATTGTGTTGACCCTCGTAAGCTCTGCGTTGTTGCTACTCTGCACTATGTAAGCACTGCCCCTCTGCACTGCTTAAGTCCCATCAGCCTCTATGTTGTTGCTTCCACGTTGTTGTTGCCTTTGCATTGCCTTGCTCCAGTCTTCAATGTCCTCACTGCCATCGTACCTCCATAATCCTCTGCACCAACTGACTCCAGTCATCCTGCTACTGTCTTTAAGCGCTCTTGCAGATCCTATGTGATCCAAGAGTTTAGGGACCTCAAGGATCTTGCCCCCTACACCATTTGTAGCTCAATCTACAGATCTATGTCGCCCCACCTCTTCTCTCGAGGCACATGAGCACTCATAGCCAAATCATCATCACTGCCATCATCCCCTTTATCTGTCGCAGGCTCAGAATCTTAATCTTCCTTGCCCTTCTTCTTTTAAGGACAATTATTGGCAAAATGTCCTAATTCGCCACATTTGAAGCACCAGACCTTGGAGAGGTCCCTTTTCTTCTTCACTTGTTGTTGCCTCTGTCCCCTAGATACAAGAGCTACATCTTCCTCCTGCTCCTTTTAGATCTTGGCTCCTCCATTGTTGTCGCCCATCTTGGACATTCTCGTGATCTCCTCTTGACAAAGAGTTGCCCACATGTCCTCCCAATTTGGAAGTTGTGCTCTGCACAAAATACTTTGGACAAAGGTCTCCCAATCATTGGTGACTGCATTCAGGGCAATCTTGACGACGATACCATCATCAGGAGTTGCCCCCATAGCAACCAGTTGATCTCGAATTGACTTCAATCTTATGAGAAAGGGGTCGGTTTCCTCTACCTTATGCATCTGAAATAGTAGCAACTGATTCTCCAGAAGCATCTTTCCCTGGAAAGAGGTGCCTTGATACAGCTTGATCATCGTTGTCCACATGTCATTTGTCTTGTTCTTCTCAGCAATATGTGGCACCACATGATCCTTCACTCCATCCATAATCAAGCTCTTAGCCCATGCTTGATTTTCCTCATACTTCTTCAATGGATCAGCATCGACCGGAATGGCTACAACCCTCTTGGCATGGTCTTTGATGCAATACTCATCCAGGACAGATAGGATCCTGGCCTTCACACGACTAAGTTAGATGCACCATCTTACCTCTCGTGATCCCTCAATCCATGAGAGGCCATCTCTGCTCAAAAATTGTCGAAACAAATGATCTTCTCCCTTCTTCTGTTACTACTCTCATCAAGAGACCGAATCTGGGTTTCTTGGCGATAGAAACCCTCTAGAGAATACGCAACCTCTGACCAGTGATTTCCTTCTCGGAAATCCTCCACCAATTCTGTCGAATTAGCCCTCTCCAATTACTCCGTTGATTGGATCTCAAACTTCTTGGCTAGAAAGTCTGTTGAGGAATTGTTTCCCCTTACTTTGTCAACCCTGTTAGACACTGTTCTGCACCGGAAAAAACAATGCCCCACCAGCAACTTCAAAGAACAAAACTGCACCTCTTGTCACAGCAACTGGCATAGCGTCACCCCCTCTCGAACTGCATCACACTCTTGGGCCTGCATCAGCCTCTGCGTGAGCTAGACAGGCTCTGTGTCACCCTTCTGGTCCTGCGTCAGCTCTACGTGAGCTATACAAGCTCTGTGTCACCCTTGTTGGGTCTGCATTGTCCCTCTATGTTGAAAAGTGTAACTAGGTCGGTCTTCATGTTGACTATGTAATTATGTAAAGATAGACTTCTTCTTGATGTCTTTTACGTTTTGTCTTCTAGGTTTAAATAGCATTAAGTGTCACATTCATGAAGGTTCTAGTCTAGAAATTCATGCTCCAAGACCTTGTGGAAGAATGGAAGACAAGTTGGAAGACAAGCTCACAACAACCCTCGAACATCGATGAAAGACCAGCTCTACATACAGTGAAGAAAGCCTTCATCAACGTTGGAATAAACTCACTTAAGTCGGCCTTAAACTCTGTAAGGAAGTTGGCTCATTAGCTGACCATGTGGTCGGCTTAGAGGCTGGAACATTGTCATATATATACCTCTATTCTGCGGCCATTTGAGAGACAGAAAATGTGGATCTCTCTAAACTTCAGTGCGGACTTGAGACAGAACTTCAGTGTGGACTTGAGACAAGATTCAGTTTGTACTTGAGGCAAGATTCAGAGCGGACCTGAGACAGGATTAAGTGCGGATACCAAAGGTACAATAAGAGCGGGTTTCTATAAGTATAAAATTGCGGATTTCAGGAAGTTGGTACAAGGTGTCAATTGCAGATTTATCACAGCTTCTATTTCAGATCTTACAACTAGAAGAAATTGCATACATAATATTGTTGTACTATATATATTGAATTATGAGTTGAGCAAAATAGATAACGTTCAGGGCAGTCTGGTTAAAGGCTACAGTTCAGTACACTCCTACAATTCATGAAGTGAAGACAGTGACAAAAAGAAGAAAGCAGTGTTAAAGGAAAGTAAGAGTGAGGAAGGTAAGTCTGTGATTTACCTTCCTAACTATAATACAGTTGCAAGTGAATGCAAGCGGAAGATAATTCAGTTCCAATATTTGATTGAGAAATAAGAAGTAAATCTTGGAGATCGAGTTCTCTAGTGCAGAACAGTGCAGATTGTTGAAGAAGAGAAGAATCAAGTTCGAAGAAGCTGTGTCAAGGTCTTGGAAGCATATCTAGGTCAAGGGTCTGAGTCTTGGTCATGGTACTTGTCATTTGAAGATCTATAAGAAGAATTCTTTGTGGGTTTTCCTCTCCAAGAGGAAGAGTTTTTTCCCTGGCTCTAGGGGCCTAATTTTGTGTCCTATTTATTTTGATAATTGACTTGATAAAAGACTAAATAAGATAACAAAGAGAAGACATAAGTAACTCAAGTAAGCCCATAAGTAATTATCAAGAAGAGAATTTGAATTAATCATCAACCCTCCAAATTTTCAACATGGTATCAGAGCTAAGGTGTTAATCTCAAGGGTTGCTTGACAAAGGAGACACTCCACGAAGCGAAGATCAAAGTTTGGGTTAAAAAATCAAATCAGTTTGCAAAGGAAGACTCTCTAGCTACTTCAAGAAAGATCTGCTATCTCATTTAAAGGATCAACTCAATCAAGAAAGTAATCTTTGACCATCAAAGATTTACATTCAAAATTTTGTTAGAAGAATGACCTTAACTTCTAAAGATATCCTTCATCAAGGATTCAAGAACAACTACATTGAAGATTTCTATCTTAGAAGAAACTCTTGACTTCATTTTCAAACATCATCAAGGAAGCTGCTAGCCACTCTACTCAAGTAAGTATCTATGACCTTACTTAAATCTGTCAAGATGACTTATTGTAAAGAAAGCAACAAGTTGGTTGGGTCATCAAACTTTAGCGCATGGAAGAAGAGGACAGATTTGAATCTAATTGAAGACGAAGTTATGGACCACATTAATGGATCGACAATTCCACCATCAAAAGAAGATGCTCCAGCTCATACCAAATACATGAAGGGAGAAATCTGAGCCCAAAGGATTCTCATAGAATCCATCAAGGACTCATTCATTCTCTATGTGTCAAAACTAAAGTCTGCTAAAGAAATATATGAGAAACTCGTGGAGCTATTCTCTGTGACTACTGTAGGAGAAGCAATCTCTCTGAGACAAGAACTATATAAAATGAAATTCTCAAGGGAAGAAGGAATCACTCCATACTTTATGAGGATTTCTAAAATAAGAGATCAACTACAGGAACTAGGAGAAGTAATGTCTGACACTGAGATGACTACAGTGGTGCTGAATGCTCTACCAGAGGAATGGGGAAACTTCACTTCAAGTTTATACGGAAAGAAAGAGACCACTCCATTCCATGATTTATGGTCTCTATGTAAAATAGAGGAAACAAGACTAAAAGCCATAGCTGATATAGGGCCAAGTGAAGGGAATCAAGCCTTTGCAGCCACATTCAAGAAGAAAGGAAGATTCGGAAAACTTGGCCCTCAGAATAAAAGAAGAAATATGAACAACGTACGATGCTTTGGCTGCAATGAACTTGGGCATTACAAAAGAGATTGTCCTAAATCTGACAAGGACAAGAGGAAAACGAAAGAAGCCCATATCTCAGATATCAGGGTAGGACCTGATGCAAAGAAATCTAAGAAAAAAGAAGCAAGGGATCTCTACTATGATTGAGATCATCTTCTCCTTTAGGTGATTTTTGTTGGTTGTAAAATAGTATGATAGGGAGCAATGTATATTATAGCATCATAATAAAAGGCATGTTAGGAGCCCTTGGTGAATCAGCTCCGGGAAAACCTCTCTGATAACATTTAATGGAAAGCAGTCATCAAGATCAAGGGTCATCATGGAAACAGAATTCTGGGATGTGATGACATATTCATGAAGCAAGCCAAGGGAATGAAGCTCTTCATTCTAGAGAAATTGCTATAGGATGACTCAAGAGAACAAGGTATGAGGTATGTATATATTTATATGTTGACATTGGATGTTGTAAATTCATGTCATAAGGTTGTAGGTAATAGTCTTCAATATTTAAAAGTATGATCTATGGAGAAGGATCTCTCGGTGCATTGTCAGATGAAATCAACATAATATGTCCTCATGAAATATAAGATGGTTGTATATGAAAGAGAAACTGGAAAATTTGTAAGTTTGTGGGAATAGAGAATGTGCAAAAAGGAAGAGATCATGAAATGCAACCATGTCAAGAGGCAGTTATCATCCGGAAGCCAAAAAGATGTGACTAGGAGATCTCCGAGAGGATATGTAGACTCTGACAGAAGTCTGGTAAAGAAGACCCTTGACAAAACATATCATTAGGAGATGTATCAATCTGAATAGGGGATGTCGATGCCTATAAAAAGATGTCATGGTGAAAGATCATCACTGAGGTAACTTTTGTTTTAAAAGGTTCATATGTATATGTTTATCTGGATAAATTTCTGCAGCGCTGTTAATCATCAGAAAGGATACATAATCCTTGGAGATGATTTGAAGGAAAGCAGCATGGCATAACAGTGGACAAGATAAGAAACACTGATGAATCACTTTCTGATAGTGGACATGACTCATGACTGAAAGTGATGGATGATATGTGCCCAATGAAGCCAAAAGTTGAAAATTCCTAAATATAGAAATCCATGACATCAAGGGGAGGAATTCTTCATGAGTAGTTGGATTGTTGTTGCAGGACCCTGACGGAACTTGGTTGTAAGTTTCTTACTTGGAAGAAACTTGAAGTATGTCCTTTTTGTGTTGAGAGGGAGTGACATATGTGATTCTCTAATACATGTTGTTTAGTCAATTTAGTGTCCTAAATTGCTTTGTGTGGTGCACCAAATGTGCTTAAGCAACCTATTCCTTACTTCGTTGTGTTGTGTTTTATGTCGTTTTTAGGGGGGATTTTGTTCTTTGAGATCTAAGGATGGTTAATCTAGAATTATGAAAAGACTTAAGTGAATCTAAATTAATTTTAGAAGGAAGAAAAAGACGTATACTAAAACTATTCTATTTGTCATAAAAGCAAACCAAAAGCCAAGGGCTAGTTAAGACCTATTTGATAATCAAAGCATCTATCTATTTTGTTTGTTAATCCTAATCCATGGATCTATTTCTAAAAAGAACTAAAATTGAGAATTACAATGCCTATCTTAAATGAAAGCAGAAAATGAATCAACTATTGTACCTTCAATTATCTCAACATGCAATTTTTAGGCATGACCCTATTGAGATGGAGTTAAGCAACTATTTGTACATTAGTCTGCTAAAGTCCTAGAACAGAAAACAAGGAATGCAAATGAAAATATCTAAGATGTGTTTAGTTACTCTTCAATTATTCAATTTTTAAAGAGTGACATTCTTGAAGTAGTGTTTAAGTAACTAATTACACCTGTTTGAACTAGAGAACTAGGAAAATTTTGTAAATCAATAACTCGAAAATTGCATTACGTTTAATCATTCAACCATCCCTTCTTAATATGTTTAGATCAATTCCTTTTAGAGTGGTTTTTAGGAAGATTATTGTTTGCAATTAAGTGAGGGTCTTGAAAGTAAAAGCATGTAAGATCTAACTAAAATCAACTAAATGTATAATTGACTTGCCAACCACACTCAAATGTGGAGTGTTTAACCTCTTGAGATACCTTCAGAGAAATCAATTATGCCTTTAGTCCTTGGCAAGAAAATGACAAGAAGTAAGATAAATTCAACTACTACACATGTGAGATATTTAACCATTTAATGTAGAATTTAGCATATTGAAAATGGCTTTCATAAATATCAGTCTGACACAGCAATTGACAACTTTGTTTTAATAAAAATAGAAGGCAAGAAAAGTAAAGCTAAACAAATGTGGTTTCTTAACACTTCAATCCTTATCCCAATGTTGAAAACAGAATTTCTATTTCCTTGAAATGTTTTGGAAGAGCAAGTCTGCACAATTGCAATTTATCATTAAATTATTTGAAAACTGGAAATGAAGCATAAACAAAAATTGCTAAACAGAGTAAAGGAAATCTAACTAGAAAACATAATAAAAACCTCCTTCAGAAGCAAGGGCCCTCTACTACTGAGTTGGTTGACTCCTAGCTTGTCAAAAGTGCAATCAAACAATCATTTGGTAACCGAACTTCTTTATTAAAACAAAGTCTAGAAAACAGAGTATCCACTTTAGAAATCTAAACTGTATTGAACTGTCTCTCGGTTCTGTGGAACCACTATTTAAAGAGAAATTACATAACTAATTGCGAGTTAAACTAGCTACAGGTGTCTAACTTGAATTGCAATTGAAATAAGACTGTTGGAATCATGATTTGCTACGAAGAGCAAATCAGGAGTCCTAATGTTGTAAGTAACGTTCTTTGACTTGTAACTTTGACCATGAGTTTAGGCTCTTTTTATGTCGATCTGGATCAAATGAATAGGATAAAATCCATGTAGGCAAGATTCTAGAAACACCCAGGTGGCCCAATTCCTTAACTGACACCTGGAACCTGCTAAAACATACGAGTGGCTACAGAACGCACAGTTAGCTACAGAACAGGCTGCATTCTGTAGCTAATTTGCAAAAACTTATCAAAATAGCAAAATCATGAAAATACAATATGGCAATCATTTAAATGAATCCTTGAGACAAAACCTTAGTATTCTTCATTGATAAGGGTTTATGAACTTATGAAAAAGTGGTGGAATGAAATGAGAAAACTGTAAAGGGGAGGGTAATCCTAAGATTCAACATACCCCCACTGCAAAATCATTACATGTCCTCATGCAATTTGCCAAAATTACGAGTTCTTCTCCCTTACTGCATGTGCTCAGATACTTCAGCTACGACATCTAACCTTATTCTTCTGTTCCTCTTTGAAGTCAATGTCATTCTTGGCTTTTACATAAGAAGTTTGAAATTGAGGTTTATGATTGCTCTATTCAGTCTTTTGTTCTTCTTTTTCAATTTCATATTTTCATTGTGCAAGAGTCCTAGTTGCGGAGTTGTATTATCATGCATTGCTTTGTCCAACTGTTTTTGTTCCTTCAAAATCTCATTTTCCTGCTTGATGTGCTTGTTCAATATCTCTAATTCATAAATATCTTGCTTAAGAGAATCAATTAGAGGTTCTTGTGGATTGACAGATGGTTCTTGGTTCATTGAGGCACTTCTTCTTTCCAATGACTCTACATAATCATATATCTGATGATGAACTGGATCTATACCTGGAGATCTTCTACTGGGGCCTTATTCAAAATGATAAACAAAAGAGTTTTGAGGACTATACACAGGAGAATTATCAACAGGTGATGGAACTGGAGTTTCCTCTTCTATATTTATGAGCTCTGTCTCTTTGGATGGTGTTTTCTTCATGATACCTCGGAGTCTAGAGCTCCTTCTTAGTTTTGGAGGACCTTCATTCCCTTCATTTGTAACTTCACTCTCTTTCTTTTTTCTTTCCTCTAGCCTTAATTTGTTTTCTAATTTCTGACAGTTCTTCAGAAATTAGGTTCTCATCATTCCTATGTAGTGAACTTTCAGGTTTGTCTTCAACAATTATATTAGTTTTCTTTCTTTTACTTCTCTTGACATTTTCTTGCTTGGGTGGTGATTCTGGTTGTTCTTGAAAATGATTCCTAACAAGGAAATCCTCCCAATTGTCTCCTATGCTCCTTAAGTGAAACTCAATCAATATTTTCACCAAGCCATGATATGCATAGCAGTTTCTATGGATTGTATTCTCTTTTGTACATTTGAAGCCATTCTTCTTAGATTATTAAGCAGAAATAAAGGAAGGTTGATTTCACCATTTTCTAGAAAATTCATTAATAAACAGATATGATAAACATACATGGTTCCAAATCTTCCTTCACAAGTTATGAATTTTTTCAAAATCAAAAGCATATTCCTCCATTTTCTTTTCAAAGTAGTACTTGGGATTCCTTTTCTAAAGACTGAGACATCCATACCTGAGTTTTTAAGTATCACCTTCCATGATTCATTATGGAATTCTTTGTTCTTGAACCATCTCTCTCCATGCCTCGGAAATTCTATAGCTTCAGCCAAGAATGACTATGTCACTGCAAATTTAATGCTCCTAGTCTCTACTTCGGTTCCATCAAAAGACCGGGCAAATGATTTGGTAATTTCTTTATGAAAACCATCAAACTTTTCTATGAACCTCAACCATCTAGCTTGCTGTAGCAGTTCTGTAACATGTGGGTATCCTTCCATGTATTTTACCCCCACTGGTTCTGTTCTAACAATCAAACCCATCCTTCCTCTATGCAGAGTGCTTTCAACCTTCAAAATTACCCCTCTGTTTTGTGGAAAATGAATTGGCTGCAAAGTTGAGGGAGATAAATTGGTTGTCGAATCGATGGAGATGAATGAGCTACGGATCTGATGGAGGGTTTATGGTGAGTTGTAGAAAATAAGTAAGTGATACGGTCCTGGAGAGACGTACACAAACAGTTTACGTCATGATCATGACCGTTAGTCATCAATCAAGGATATTTAATGATGGACCGCTATGCAACTTTATATGAGGGATATGGTGGAGATATATCATGATGAGGATTTGTAATCAATTCGAATGATAAGTTGTCAAGGAACATATGAATGTACACATTATACATATTTCATGTTTTTAACTTTGTTATTAAAATAAATTTTTACATCTTACCTCAGAACTTAACCTTATTGTTTGTTGTTGCTTGATGTTGTTCCTTAGGTACTCCTTTTGTAGCATGGTGATCTTCAAAACATAATCCTTTAGTCCCTTTGCAATCATCATGTCAGAATTGTTGAAGTGGCTACAAAATGAAATTCGCTGCAGAATAGAATCAGCTATAGAATGTAAAAAAAAAAATTCTTTTTAAGTATGAAACATGAATGGAATGAGTGAAAAATATGAAATGAAAGTGGAATGAAATGGTATGAATGTGAAAATGAAATGAAAGTGGAATGAAATGGAATGACAGTGGAGTGTTATGGAATGAAACTGAATTTGCAGATTATGAACTACAAATATTAATGTAGTTTTCACTACTTTATTACAGAAATGAAAATGGAAAATATAGGATGTCAGAGAGCTCTGATTTTCACCCTGCATTTTCTGCATAAGTATGCCAATCATTGAATGGTTTTCATACTTATACACTTTATTATATATATATATATAAAATGTAGGAAAAGTAAAAGCTAAGTGAAAGCGGTTTTTGATACACTTTCAACCGATGACCATTCACAAGAAGAGATACATTTTCTTCATCTATTGCTCTAATCTTCACTGCTCCATTATCGAAGAATTTCAATCTCATATGGCCCAAGCCAATGAGTCTAAAATTTTCCTTGAAAATCCTTGAATTTTGAATCAAACAAGAGTGCCCAATCCCCTTCATTAAACTTTTACTCTTTGATATACTTGTCATGTCATTTAGTCCTTTGTTGTTGGACTATACTGGCTCTTTGGACTGCATCTTGTCTGATTTCATCTAGTTCATTGAGTTGCTCCAGTCTATGCTTCTGTGCTTTTGATAAATCAGGTCCCAATTGCACTGCCATCATGAAAGTTTTGATCTGAAACTCTATAGGGAACAGGACTTGCTTCCCATAAACAAGTTCATAGGGAATATGTCCTGTTGTGTTCCTCCATGTAGTTCTATAGGCCCATAAGGCTTCAAGAAGCCTATCTGCCCAATCTCTTATGTGTAGATAAACAGTGTTAATGAGAATTCCTTCAATCACCTTATTGGTAGATTCAACTTGACCATTTGCTTGTGGATGGTAAGGAGTAGACTTTTTGTGCTTGATCTTGTAATCTTCTACCATCGTTTTCACCGTCTTTGATGTAAATTGAGCGCCTTGATCTGTTACAATTTCTCTTGGAACACCAAAACGAGTGAAGATATCCTCGAAAATAAAATTAACTACAGATCCTTCATTAGCAAAAGATAATGCTTTAGCCTCTATCCATTTAGTAACATAATCAATGCATAGCAAAATATATTTCTTTTGTTTAGATGGAGGATTGATAGGTCCAACAAAATTCAAGGCCCATTTTTCAAAAGGTTCAATAAATACCTGAGGTTGCAATAGCATTTCATTTGAAGGAGCAGGTTTCCCTACCCTTTGGCAATTGTGACGCCTTTTGACATATTCTTTGGCATTTTTGAAGATGGATGGCCAATAATATCCTAAATGAAGGATTTTATAGGTTGTCCTCTTGCAGCAAAATGTCCACCACAAGTTTCATCATGACATGCCTTAAGAATTTCAGGCATTTCATCTTCTCGAACACATCTTCTGATAATGAGATCTGGACCTGTCTTATACAATTCATTAGTAATCCATCAGTACCTTGCACTTAATTATTCTTAAGGCATTTCATCTTCTCAAACACATGTTCTGATAATGAGATCTAGACCTGTCTTATACAATTCATTAGTAATCCATCAGTATCTTGCACTTAATTAAATGATTCTTCTTTTCTCTCTAGAATGCAAATGTGAAGGTAATTTTCCTGTAACTAAGTAATTGACAATATCTGCAAACCAAAGGGTCCGAGTAGTTATTGCAAAAAAAAAAATCATCAGGAAATTTATCTTCAACTGGAGTGTTATCTTTGATATTTTGAATTCTAGACAGGAAATCAGCAACTTTGTTTTGTTTTCCAGGCCTGTCTAGAACAGTAATGTTAAATTCTTGTAGGAGAAATAGCCATCTTGTAACTCTGCCATTAGTAATAGATTTATTCATTAAATACCTAATTGCAGAGTGATATGTATGGACAAAGGTTTCATAGCTTTTTATGTAATGTCTGAATTTGTTAATAGCATGAACAACAACTAAGAATTCTTTTTCAGTTACAGTGTAATTCAACACTGTAGGAGTCAAATTCTTGCTTGTGTAATAGATGGCATAGGGGATCAAGTCTTTTTGTCCTAACACAGCTCCTAGAGTTGTGTCTAAAGCATTTGTTGAAATATGAAAAGGTAGTTTCCAGTTAGGCCCTCTTAAAATAGGTGCTTCAGAAATTTTTGCTTTTAAGGTTTCAAATGCTAACTAGCAATCAAGATTCCAACTCAATTCACAATCTTTGATGAGTAATTTGAAGAGTGGAGATGCTATTTTGGTGAAATTTTCTATAAATCTTCTATAATACCCTGTGAATCCTAGAAAACTTGTAACATCCTTCTGGCAACTTGGAACTGATAACTTGGAGATGACTTCAACTTTGGATTTCTCAACCTTAATTCCATCTCCTGAAATGTGTTGTCTTAAAACAATCCCTTCAGTAAACATCATGAAACATTTTTCATGACTTAGTGAGAGGTTTGCTTCCTTACATCTTTTAAGAACCTTTTCCAAGTTTTCTAAAGTTTCTTCAAATGTATTACCATAAACTGTAAAGTCATCCATATATACCTCTACACAATCATATATTAGATCAGAAAAAATTCCTAGTACTGCCCTTTGGAACGTTGCAGGTGCATTGCACAATCCAAAAGGATGTACTTGGTAGGCATAAGTCCCCCATGGACAGGTGAATGTTGTTTTATCCTGATCTTCAGGTGCAACCTGAATTTGATTATAACCACTGAAACCATCCAAGAATGAGAAATACTTCTTACCTGCTAATGTATCTAACACTTGATCTATAAAAGGCAAAGGAAAATGATCTTTAAGGGTAGCTTTATTCAATTCTTGATAATCAATGCATATCCTCCATTTACCATTCTTTGTAGGTACAATCACTAAAGGAGAAACCCACTGACTGTCTGAAATTGGATAGATGAAGTTTACATTTAACAACTTTTGCAACTCTTCTTTCACAATTTCCCTAAGATTTGGATTCATCCTTCTTTGAAGTTGCCTGAGAGGTTTGCAATTTTCCTCAATGTAGATATGAGATGTATACAAGTCTTAGGATTAATTCCTTTCATGTCAGTGTATTTCCATGCATATGCAGATGAATGTTGTTGCAATGTTTTGATTAGCTTCTCTTCTTGTAATTTTTCCAAGTTTTTGTGTATGTTCAAGGTTTTCCCTGGAAAGATTTCAATTGTACAGCTACCAAATTCTTCCATAGAGTAAATAAACATCTGCCTAGATGACAAATATTCAATATTGGATTTCTCTTGAAATTGATCATGTTCAGATTCTGAAGATGATTCATAATTTTCTATTGTATTTAAGATTTGGCTATCTTCACTAATGTTTGAAATAGTGAAGAGTTGTATATCTTCTTCATCATTAATCCATTCTTTGTCATCTATTTTTGTGATTGTTCTTGTTGGAGGATACAGAGTGAATTTCTTAGTTGAATTACCATTAGAAATATACATGTCACCAGATCTACAGCTAATGAAAGCATCAGCTATAGCCAACCAAGGTCTTCCTAGTATGAGTGGGTGTTCTCCTAGATTGTTCTTAGAAGTTAAAATCATAAAATCAACAAGATACTCCGAAGAATCTAAAGACACTGAAATATCTTCTAACACGCCATCTGGTTTGATTACAGATCTATCTGCTAATTGCAGTAATGTAAGTGTATAAAGAAGATTAGGAAGCTTGAGTTGTTCCATGGTCTGCTTGCTTATGATGTTTATTGCTGCTCCTAAATCAATCAATGTATTTGGAATTTCTACTCCATTGTTATGTGTTTTTACAACTGGACTTCCGGGATCTAAATATTTTTGAATGGCAATTTTTCCCATCATTATGTCTGCTATTTTTCCTACACACTGGATCCTTTTTATTTCTTTTATTTTTCTTCCCGGTTTCTTCATACTCAACTCCTTTATTGTTTTAGCTAATATTGGAATTTCCTTGATGGCTTGTAACAAAGGAATTTTGATACAAATATTTTTCAATTCATCTAGGGAATCATAATTAAGCAACATAATATTGTTTTTCTACTCCTCTATCAATTTGTAATCTTTTAGGAAAATAAGGTGTAGAAGTAGATACTGGTGGTTGCTCTACAATTGGAGTTGAATTTATTTGTTGTTTTTGCTTTTTATCTTCAAAATTTTGGTTTTGAAAAACTACTTCTTCCTCAAAACTTTTATTGGTTTGTAGAGAATATTCCTCAGAATTGTCTTGTTCTTGAATGATTACAAAAGGCTTCCTCTTTTCTAATATTCTACCAGATCTTAGTTGGACGTCATTAAGATCTAGAGGAATAATCATATAGGTTGGAAATTGCTGACCTTCTATCATATAGGTATTCTGAGGATTTTTATATTTGGGATTTGGTAATGGTCGAGCAGGTAACTGATTTGGTCTCTGAGAGAATGGTAGTGAGAGTTGTGGATTTGGATTTTGGATTGGAGGTTGTTGATTTTGTTGAAAAATTTGTTGGGGAGGATAATTTGGATATGATGAAGGATATTGATAGTACTAAGAAAATCTTCCATATGGATTTTGCATACCTTGAGCCCAAGGTTGAGATTGGGTCCAAGGTTGCTGCCAAGAATTCCGATTTGGTGGGGGCTGAGTATTCATTTGGTTGTTAAACCCTTGAGTTTGTGGCCCCTGCCATGGTCTTCTAGAGACAAAACAAAGAGATTATGTAAGATTTGATGTTGTTTCTTCTTGAAAAACAACCTTAAGACCATGAATTGAAGGACAATTCTTAGTCTCATGACTTTCTGAACAAACCATACAGGTTTCTATGACTTTTGCTTCAAGAGGACATTCTCTCAAAGCATTTTTCTTTCTGCATTTTGGACAGAAAATGGCTAAAGCATTAGTCTCAGCTTTCTGCTTGTTTTGTAACTTCAGGGTGTCTATATGTTCACTAAGACTCCCTAAAACATCTATTTTGAATTCATCAAGCATGTTTCCAATTCCTGCTCTACTCACTGTTCCGATTGCAGATTTGTTTACCCTAGCAAGAGCAGGATCTCTTAATCCTTTCAAAAATTTTGATTTTCCTCTTGAGAGATTAATACATAGTTCCCCAATATTAGGTAATGCAAGTTGAGATATGTCCCCCTTCCCCATCATGTTAAAGATATCTATCCACTCATCTCTAATTGTTTTCAACAAAAGAGTTTTCAAAGTGTCTTGATCTAGATTTTCCATTTTTTCTCTCTTAATGTTACAGTTGAATCTTTCAAGTAGATCCTCCAAATTTTCATTCTCTTCTTGCATCATCTTAAATACTTCCTCTTTGTGATTAATAAGTATACAATAGTCCAAATAACTTTCTAGAAATGCTCTCTTCATATCATTCCATGTCTTAATAGACCTAGTGATTAGACTCATGAACCATTTTAGAGCTGCTCCTTTCAATGTTGAAGGAAACAATTTGAGTTTTGAGCATCTTGTAGATAATCATAAGTTTTGCACAAGACTTCAAATTCAAATAAGAAGGTCTCAGGGTCTTCACTTTTTAATCCATGAAAGTTTAGGAGAACAGAAGGTGAGATATTTTTCATGCTAGCATTTGTCTCTTCATTTATTAGGGAATCCAAAAGAACTCTCAATTCCCCTTCTACCTTTACCTTCGTCTGCATTTCCCCTGCCTCTTCCTCTATCTCCTCTTCTACCTCTACCTTCTCCAAATAGTACATTTTCTCCATTGAAAAATTCTCCTTCTCCCTCTCCTCCTCCTTCTCCTCTTCCTGCCATGATAGATTCTTCAGAGCTGATATAGGGTTCATCCTGCAGGGTTAATTGCTCCTCTAGTTCCTCTATCAATGGTATGTTGAAGAAAAGTTGTTTTTCTTCCTCTCCACTAGGGATTTCTAACTCTTCAGCTAGAATATGTTCCCCTGTAGAAGTGAAAAATGTTACTCCTTCTAGTGGAGTCCAAGGATCTTCTTCCTCTAAGATTGCCTCAGTGGATGAAGTAGGAGATCCTCCTAACTGGATATCTGATCTTAGAACTTCTGGAAGTCTATGGCCAGTAAAATATGGGATATGAGTTTGAGATGGTGGTGTACTACTTCTTGGTCTTGGTGGAGTGAGTGGTGTTGCAGGGATTAAACTTCTGCCTCTAGCTATGAATCTGCCCCTAGAGTCTCTTTCTCTACGCATATCATTGTTTTTGGGATGTAAGAAATAAGGCTACCTAGTTACGCTTCCCGGCAACGACGCCAAAATGTTTAGTCAATTTAGTGTCATAAATTGCTTTCATTAATTATCAACCAGGGCTAGTAAGCTGATGAAGTGTGGTGCACCATATGTCCTTAAGCAACCTATTCCTTACTTCGTTGTGTTGTGTTTTATGTTGTTTTTATGGGGGTTTTTGTTCTTTGAGTTCTAAGGATGGTTAATCTAGAATTATGAAAAAACTTAAATGAATCTAAATTAATTTTAGAAGGAAGAAAAGGAAGTATACTAAAACTATTCTATTTTTCATAAAAGCAAACCAAAAGCGAAGGGCTAGTTAAGACCTATTTGATAATCAAAGCATCTATCTATTTTGTTTGTTAATCCTAATCCATGGATCTATTTCTAAAAAGAACTAAAATTGAGAATTACAATGTCTATCTTAAATGAAAGCAGAAAATGAATCAACTATTGTAACTTCAGTTATCTCAACATTCAATTCTTAGGCATGACCTTATTGAGATGGAGTTTAGAAATTGTTTGTACTTTAGTTCGCTAAGGTCCTAGAAAAGAAAACAAGGAATGCAAATGAAAATATCTAAGATGTGTTTAGTTACTCCAATTATTCAATTTGTAAAGAGTGACCTTCATGAAGTAACGCTCAAGTAACTAATTACACCTGTTTGAACTAGAGAACTAAGAAAACTCTGTAAATCAATAACTCATAAATTGCATTACATTTAATCATTCAACCATCCCTTCTTAATATGTTCAGATCAATTCCTTTTAGAGTGGTTTTTAGGAATATTATTGTTTGCAATTAAGTGAGGGTCTTGAAAGTAAAAGCATGTAAAATCTAACTAAAATCAACCAAATGTATAATTGACTTGTCAACCACACTCAAATGTGAAGTGTTTAACCTCTTGAGATACCTTCGGAGAAATCAATTATGTCTTTAGTCCTTGGCAAGCAAATGACAAGAAGTAAGATAAATTCAACTACTGCACATGTGAGATATTTAATCATTTAATGTAGAATTTAGCATATTGAAAATGGTTTTCCTAAATATCAGTCTGACACAGCAATTGACAACTTTGTTTTAATGAAAATAAAAGGCAGGAACAGTAAAGCTATACAATTGTGGTTTCTTAACACTTCAATCCTTATCCCAATGTTGAAAACAGAATTCCTATTTCCATGAAATGTTTTGGAAGAGCAAGTCTGCATAATTGCAATTTATCATTAAACTATTTGAAAACTGGAAATGAAGCATATACAGAGATCGTTAAACAGAGTAAAGGAAATCTAACTAGAAAACATAATAAAAACCTCCTTCAGAAGCAAGGGCCCTCTGCTACTCAGTTGGTTGACTCCTAGCTTGTCAAAAGTGCAATCAAGCAAGCATTTGGTAACTGAACTTATTTATTGAAACAAATTCTGGAAAACAGAGTATCCACTTTAGAAATCTGAACTACGTTGAATTGTCTCTCAGTTCTGTGGAACCACTATTTAAACAGAAATTACATAATTAATTGCGACTTAAACTAGCTACAGGTGTCTAACTTGAATTGCAATTGAAATATGATTGTTGGACTCATGATTTGCTACGAATAGAAAATCAAGAGTCCTAATGATGTAGGTAACGTTCTTTGAATTGTAACTTTGACCGTGAGTTTAGGCTCATTTTTATGTCAATCTGGATCAAATGAGTAGGATAGAATACATGTAGGCAAGATTCTAGAAACACCCATGTGACCCAATTCCTTAATTGACACCTAGAACCTGTTAAACCATATGAGTGGCTACGGAACGCACAGTTAGCTGTAGAACAAACTGCATTTTGTAGCTAATTTGCAAAAACTTATAAAAATAGCAAAATCATGTAAATACAATATGACAATCATTTAAATGTATCCTTGAGATAAAACCTTAGCACTCTTCACTGATTAGGGTTTATGAACTTATGAAAAAGTGGTGGAATGATATGAGAAAACTGTAAAGGAGAGGGTAATCCTGAGGTTCAACACATGTGTCATGCACTAGACTAGGACTAACAGTCGTAAGTCTTAGTGAAGGCCATGTGGAGAGAATGGATAGACACAACATTTTCGTCTTCACCTGGAAGACAAAATGGAGGATTGGGTAATCATCTGGGCTCCGATACTCTTTGAGAATGAGAAAGGGCATTCAAGGTAAGAGTAGTCGAGGACCGATATTCTTTGAGGGATGGCTACCCAAGAGAAGAATAGTCCAAGGTCATACTTTGGGATCACCAGGGTGGAGTATGTACCTTGGAGAGGCAATGACTATGGTGTCTATTAGTCATGTGTCTCGCCAGCATTGTAGCCCATTGTCTCATTGAGAGATGGGGTTGTTATTCAAAGCCATGCACTAGGATAATGTTGGTCGATATGATGCTATACAGATGTGATTACCAATCCGATTCTTCTTATGAGATTCTTCAGTTAAAAGTGACCATGTACATGTATGAATACCTTCCTAGTTAAGAGGTAGTGTTGAAAAGTGTAACTAGGTCGGTCTTCATGTTGACTATGTAATTATGCAAAGAAGAAGACAATAATAATAAAATATATTTTTGTACTTGCTTCATGGGTTTCATGAGCAAGAATTATTATGTAGATAGACCTCTTCTTGATGTCTATTAGGTTTTGACTTCTAGGTTTAAATAGAATTAAGTGTCACATTCATGAAGGATCTAGTCTAGAAATTCATGCTCCAAGACCTTGTGGAAGAATGGAAGACAAGCTCACAACAGCCCTCAAACATTGATGAAAGACCAGCTCTACATACAATCAAGAAAGCCCTCATCAACGTTGGAATAAACTCACTTAAGTCGGCCTTAAACTCGATAAGGAAGTCGGCTCATTAGCTGACGGTGTGGTTGGCTTAGAGGCTGGAACAGTGTCATATATATACCTCCGTTCTGCAGCCATTTAAGAGACAAAAAATGTGGATCTCTCTGAATTTCAGTGCAAACTTGAGACAGAACTTCAGTGCGGACTTGAGACAAGATTCAGTGTGGACTTGAGGCAAGATTCAGTGGTCCTGAGACAGGATTAAGTGCAGATACCAGAGGTACAATAAGAGCAGGTTTCTATAAGTATAAAATTGAGGATTTCAGGAAGTTGGTATAAGGTGTCAATTGCAGATTTATCACAGCTTCTATTTCGGATCTTACAACTAGAAGAAATTGCAAACATAATAACGTTGTACTATATATATATTGATTTATGAGTTGAGCAAAATAGATAACGTTCAAGGCAGTCTGGTTGAAGGCTACAGTTTAGTACACTCCTACAGTTCATGAAGTGAAGACGGTGACAAAAAAAAGAAAGCAGTGTTAAAGGAAAGTAAGAGTGAGGAAGGTAAGTCTGTGATTTACCTTCCTAACTATAATACAGTTGCAAGTGAATGCAAGGTGACGATAATTCAGTTCCAATATTTGACTGAGCAACAAGAAGTGAATCTTGGAGACCGAGTTCTCTAGTGCAGAACAATGCGGATTGTTGAATAAGAGAAGAATCAAGTTTGAAGAAGCTGTATCAAGGTCTTGGAAGCATATCTAGGTCAAGGGTCTGAGTCTTGGTCATGGTACTTGTCATTTGAAGATCTATAAGAAGAATTCTTTGTGGGTTTTCCTCTCCAAGAGGGAGAGGTTTCTCTCTGGCTCTAGGAGCCTAATTTTGTGTCTTGTTTATTTTGATAACTGACTTGATGAAAGACTAAATAAGATAACTAAGAGAAGACAAAAGTAACTCAAATAAGTTCACAAGTAATTATCAAGAAGAGAATTTGAATTGATCATCAACCCTCCAAATTCTCAACACTCTGGCGCTGCGTTGACTCTTTCTGGATCTGTGATGTTTCAGTCGTCTTCCTGCAGCAAAAATCTTCGTCACTTCGTTGATGGCTTCAACTCCCCCTGATCAGCAATAGCTCTTATACCATGTGAAAATTTCTAAATCCAAATTACAATAACCCTATTGCAGTATCCTTATTTAATTCTCCTACTGCTTTGATTTAATTAACAAGTTATTTTTCTAAAATATTCAGTAAAACATCAAGGTAAACACTACTACAACCTACACATACATACAGATCAAGAACTGAAGAATAAAGCCCACATGACAAAGGACACAATATTTTTCAAACAATTCCCCCCGGAAAATCCCCACGCGAGAAAACCAATGCAACAACCCTTAGAGGGTTTTATTATTACGCAGAATTTTGAATACATTCAAGGGCAGCAGACATGGTTTGCCCAAACAGAGAAAATCACGGCATACGTACCTCTATCTCTCGGAGACAAAAAATATGGTTGATTCAGCTTAGGATCAAGAACCCCACGAGTGCCTACGCAGTCACTGCGTCACCCTTCAGTGTCGTTCCTTCACACCTTCTGGATCTGCTGAAAACGAGCCCGTTTTGGCCCACTGGAACCTCAGCGCTACCTCTCCCGGCATTGCGTCAGCCCTACGGCCCTGCTTGAGCCTCTACGCAGCACTGGTTGGCCCTGCGTTACCCTAGCTGAGCCTACGTTGCCTCTACGTAGCTTTGGCTTGGCCTGCATCGCCCTGGTTGAGCCTACGTTGCATCTGCACTGTTATGGTTGGGTCTGCGTCACCCTTGTTGGTTCTCTGCGTTGCTCTGGTACGGATTTGGCTCTCTACCAATGTATCCTCGACCTCGAATCTGAAATCCCACAATCGATCTGCCCCTCAATGCACTAGAAGCTCACTCAAAAATTCTCAGCAAACTGCGACCCAGAATTTACATTTAGCTCAAGTGTTGCCACTCTATGTGTGTCCTTCAACTGACCCCAAGCCTTCCTTTAATACTTTTCTCGTTGAACATTCAACGATCGTGATCTAATCTCTAATTGACAAGAGATTAGAAAAGACTTGATCCACGTCACTTAGAACATTCTCACCCATATGTCTAAATTAATTCACTTTAATTAATTAATTTTGCTATGTTAGACTTAGGGTCTCCATTAAAATAATTAATATTTTGAATAACTTAGGTTCCGGGTGGAATTTCTCCAAACGATTTCTGGGTCTTGGAGATCTCATGTGTTCAAGCCCCTCCACAAAGTTTCGGAGCTAGAGCACATCCGATGCTACCCAAAATCTTAACAAAAACTGAATTTCACTTTTGGGAAACATTTTTCATATTGAAATATTTCTAAAAAGCATTATAAATGTTTTCCTTCATTGTTAACTTGAGGACGAATATTTAATTTCTAAACCCCCCTTAGAAGTTCTAAAAAACCCTTTCTCTCAAACTATGTTATTAGTCACTAGAAATTTGATCTAACATAAATTTTCTTGATTGAATTTTCTTTCCTAGTGAAACTCTTAGGCGCCAATTAGCAATCTCATCTGTTATCTCATTGCATCATTGCTTCTCGCTTTGATTAATTAGGTTGCATTCCATGATTTAATATTTTCTTGTTGCGTTATTCATTTTATTGCACCTTCTAAGTTGCTTGCCTTGTTTCAATTGATGATCTAAAATAACTTTGAAATCATTGTTAGCAATCTCATTTGATATATTATAAGTGTGACATCTACCCCATGTTGTCGTTGCTACAACACCCTCCAAAAAATTCACTACATTCAAATTCTGGTGATCTCATGTGTTCAAGCCCCTCCACAAAGTTTCGAAGCTAGAGCACATCCGATGCTACCCAAAATCTCAACAGAAACTGAATTTCACTTTTGGGGAACTTTTTTCATATTGAAATATTTCTAAAAAGCATTATAAATATTTTCCCTCAATGTTAACTTGAGGACAGGTATTTAATTTTTAAACCCCCCTTGGAAGTTCTAAAAAACCCTTTCTCGTTTTCCCTCATTATTAACTAAAGGACGGGTATTTAATTTTTAAACCCCCTTTGGAAGTTCTAAAAAACCCTTTCTCTCAGAATACACTATTAGTCACTAGAAATTTGTTCTAACATAAATTATCTTGATTGAATTTTCTTTCCTAGTGAAACTCTTAAGCACTAATTAGCAATCTCATCTGCCATCTCATTGCCTCATTGCTTCTCCCTTTGATTAATTAGGATGCATTCCATGATTTAATATTTTCTTGTTGTTTCATTCATTTTATTGCATCTTCTAAGTTGCTTGTCTTGTTTCAATTGATGATCTAAAATAACTTTGAAATCATTATTAGCGATCTCATTTCATATATTATAAGTGTGATATCTACCCTCTATTGTCGTTGCTACAACACCCTCCAAAAATTTCACTACATTCAAATTTTGGAGCCTACTTTATTGTCATATCTAGTGTCGCCTTGGTCGACAAGTGTCATTAGATGTCACTTTATATGTTTAAAGTGTTCTTGAATGTTCTGAAGTGTCGTCGCATTGATTAGAACATCGTTAGTGCATTTCCTGGTCATAACATCTTTGTTGATGTAAAACAACACTCTCGGTCGGAGTCAGACACACTTCCTCTGTTGTACTTAGGGAATGCATGTAAACAGGCATTTTGATGTATATTTATCCTTGTTCAAGCTTGTCTAAATTTTCTCAATTAGTTGGTGTGTGTCGCACATGGTTTTATGTTTGATATCATCATATTTGCCTATTGCCCTATTATCCCAGACTTAAACAAATTTTGGCTGCAAAGCGAACCCATTGAGGCAAGAAGTACATGAGCGCACTCTTAAGCCTCAATCGGAAATCTTTGGTTGTTCGGAAGTGCGCCATGCAACCTCTAAGAGCACAGAGTGCACTCCTTAAGTCGTTTCCTCTTCTTTGTTCCGAACTACGCCCCTTGAGAATCCAAGTCTTCCTTTGAGCGCACTCCTTCGTCCCTATGGAATGTGCCCTCACTGAGCGCATCAGCGCACCCCGAAGGCCTTAAGCTCCATCGTTCAACCTTCCACAATGCGCCATGTTCCCCCTGACCCTTTCAGGGCATTAGCGCACTTCAAAGGCACGAAGCTTCACCCTTCAACCTTCAGACTTGAGCCATGCGCCCTCCTGGGCCTCTTGAGCGCATGGGCACACCTCGAAGGCCTGAAGCCTTCAGGAGTGTGCCCTACGCCCTCCTCCTCTCCCTTGAGCACACAACACACTTGGGAACCCTGAAGCCTTCCCCTTCCTCCTTCGGACTTAAGCCATGCACCCTACCTTGATTGTCTCTTCCTCTTGAGTGCACGTCGCAGACCTGAAGCCTCTCCCCTTCAGACTTTCAAAGTGCGCCCTTGCGCCCGGAAGCTCTCATTGTTTTTTCCAAAGCACACAGTTAAGGCATGAACATAAAAATTTGCATCAAACATGTTAGAATAGGAGATTTCTAGGCTGATGGTTGCTTGTAATGAGTGATTGCAGCAACAAGTATTTCAGGAATGTCGTGGCAAGCATGCAAGAAGAAGATCGGGAAAAGAAGGATAGCAAAAGAAGCATCGAAGAAAAAAGGACACTTGAAATCTTGATGATCAAAGCCTGAAGACTCCAATAGATCAAAGACCCTTTGGAGGGTGAAGACATCAATGATCGAAAGTTGCATGAAGAACAAAAACACGAGTGGCAGCCATGTCACCATTGAAGAAAGTCCATCTCATTAGTCACTATTAGTTCTAGTCATCAAGGATAGTGACATGGCACATCTTCATCACATGATGATGTGGAAGTTATGATGTAATCATGTAATCATTGTAAAGACAAATAAGTAGAAGTTCAAGGGTCATTTATGGGCAAAGAGTCATGGAAGTCCAAGACATGTAATACCAAGAGTCATATGTGATTCCAAAAGTCATTTGGAAGTCCAAAGGTTGTAGAAGTCCAAAAGTCATTAGGAGTAGGAAAGTCAAGACTCGTGGGAATGTGAAAGGTCATGCCTCAAGTTATAAAAGGATCCTCATTTCTCATGTAAAGTACTTTTAACCTTGGCTTCTCCCATAAGGCATTAGAGAGAGAGGGTTAGTACCTTTGGGGAGCAAGTAGTTGCACTAATGCTCCCCTATTGGAGCTAGTGATGTTCATTGTATTTATGTATCTTGGAACTTTTGCTTAATCCTCTAAGCCTTCCAGGCCAGCGCATTTTCACACATGGATTGTGGATGTTTCTAAGACTATTCTTTGGATGTTTATGATCCATGTTTGCTTTCACATGTACTGGAGTAATTCAACTATTTTGGTGACCTCAATGCTTAACTTATTGGAAATGTGTTGTAATGTTTATAACAATCATCGCATCAATGTGAACTATTTCGCTTGATGTTAAACGAGACTTTCTCATCATGTGTGTCTCCATTAGGGTAGTACTATTACTTCTCTCCTAGAGGCACACTTTATTTCCCCCTTGCAGTAAGATAACCTTGATACATTTGCAATCGAACATTCACAAGGCACATCCACTTGCTCATTCAAAAGCACATTTGCGCTTCTCTCTCATGTTAACAGCTAAAGCCAAGGCATATCTTTAAGTAAACGACAGTCGACCGGTATTCCAGATGGGACTCCTACACCAAATGGTGTTAGGTCCAATTGAGACCTCATATCCGATTGATCCCCTATATGTTGGTAGTATCCAGCAACGTCAACATTCTGGCGCTAGGAGGGAAGCCAGTTTTTTATGGTTGACAACTCCACATACCCTAACCATTCATCTTCTGGACAACATAGCAACATTCTAAGTACCATTCCAAACTTTATTCCTGAAGTAGGAGGGTCTTCTCAGCCTGGTCCAGAGTTGACATACGAGGTCACCTACGAACAACTCTGGGCACTTCGACCTATAACACATCGGCTCGTAAAGGCTATTAACTTTACTTCCTGTTGCGCACAATTTTCCGCATCACCCGAAGAAGAAAGAAACTACTCGTACCAGTGTGTATTAGTTTCAACAGTGGAAGATTTGGTTTTTGCGACTTTTAAAGAGTTAGCAAGGTCCTCGAAAGACACAGTGCCACAAGATCCACTTCCACCCATTAATGATGGGTATGAGGACGACCTTGTTCTTTCTGACGACATTTTTGACAATTTAAACAGTGAAGGAGAAGGGTCCTCAGATTTGAGGAACCAAGAGACGAAGACATGGTCGACCAAGACTTGTATTGGAAACAGTGAAGGAGAAGGGTCCTCAGATTTGAGGAACCAAGAGATGAAGACATGGTCGACCAAGACTTGTATTGGATTTCCCAAGGGCCTTTCGCTCTTCAGGATAATCTCTATAAGATGCCCACACATCTGGAAAAGTTTCTATCAAAGTTCGATGCATCTACAGATGTTGGAGGTAAGGTACGATGTTGTTGCTCGCAGAATTTTTCCTTTTGCACTAGAAGGTAGAGCA
This sequence comes from Pinus albicaulis, assembly GCA_034641835.2. Lineage (NCBI taxonomy): Eukaryota > Viridiplantae > Streptophyta > Pinopsida > Pinales > Pinaceae > Pinus > Pinus albicaulis. The sequence goes on along the minus strand of CM076570.1, from coordinate 181,773,193 downwards.
ACAACATGATACAATAGTCTGCTTGTCAATTTAGTCCAAAATTGGAGGGAGTTTAACAAGTTATTTCTGGAGAAATTTGTCAATGACAGGACTCTCGCCATGTTATTGAAAGAGCTCGAAAACAGCAACATGTCTTCCAGCATCTTCGAGAGTGTCTTTGAGCCATAGTGGTTGTTTCCTTGAGGTATAGGGATCACCAGGTGGTGGATCAATAGGATCCATCAGGCCATAAACATCGTGAGAAAATTTCTAACTTGAAATTCTACTGCAGTAACTGATTTATTTCTCCTATTGATTTTCTGCCATAAGATATTTACAAAACCCTTCAGTAAATAACAAAATCAATTCTACTACAGTTATCACATAATTGCATAGAGAAAAGAACAGTGAAATACAAGCACAAGAATCAATCACATCAACACAGTTGTTTTTGGACAATAGTCAGCGGAAAAACCCAATGCGAGAAAACCGGTGCAGCAGATGAGGGTTTATTTATTATTATTCAGCAACAATCTCTTTACAAGGAATGATTTGTAGAATTATGGAGAAACTTTTGTGAAAACACCTGAGATAGTTTTCCTCCAGTCACTCGAGAAATTTTGACACCCTAGAGACCCTCTAGCCTCCACTGCATCACCTTTGCATCCTCTTTTGCGTGAGGACTGCGTCCTCTACTGCTTTACCTCTCTGCGCTATCCCTTTGCGTTGTCTCTCTACTGCTCTGCAACCCTCCTCCTCGGACTGCTGTTGATACCCTCCTCTTCCTTCACCATGCAACTCTCCCTCTAAAATCGAACTCTTATTCCTGAAGTATAGACTTCCCTCGTGTTACTGAGCACTTGCCCGATGTATCTTCAACTGTCCCTCAAGTCTTCATTTATACTTTTCATGTTGAGATATCAATGGTCGTGATCAAATCTCTAATCAACGGCTAAGATTAAAGCAGACTTGATCCTCATCTCTTAGAAGCTTCTCACCCATATTTATATTAATTCTCTTTAATTATTTTAATTTTCTAAGTATTAACTTAGGAATCATTAAAAATAATTAATTATTTTCATATAATGCACTCCGGGTGGAATTTCTTGAAACTATTTCTAGGGCTTGGAGATCTTATGTTTTCTAGTCCCTCCACAAAATTTCGGAGTTAGAGCACCTCCGATGCTACCCAAAAATCAACACTCCATCTTAGCGACAAATGTGCTCTAGCAATACCTACCACAAGAAGCATCACCCTGATCCACGGCATCGGTCCTCTACGTTGTTGATGCTCGATATGTTGCCCTTCATCTACTGCGTTATTGTTGCCACTGTACTGCTGCCCATGACACCACTATTGTCACTGTTGCATCTGTACTGCAGCTCCCTCTTAAGTAATGCACTATCCGTCCGTGCTACTGAAACAGATTCTCAATCATCCCACACTTCTTCTTGAAATAAACAAACTTTGTTCTTCCTAGAGCCTTAGTGAGGATGTCTGCCTCTTGTTCTCCTGTCGGAGTGTACTGTAACTGTTTTGCACCCCGCTGGACATAGTCTCTGATAAAATGACACCTGATGTTAATGTGCTTCGACTGATCATGAAAAATCGGATTCTCATAAAGCTTGATGCAACTTTGATTATCACATAAAATGTTGGTCGCTTACATCCTTCTCTTGAATAGATTCACAAGCAACTTTCTAAGCAATATCGCTTCACACGATGTTGTGTTGGCTCCCATATATTCTGCCTTAGCTAAGCTCAGTGCTACGGACTTATGTTTTCTACTGCACCAGGAGGTCATTCCTGATTCAATGTTAAAATCGTACCCAGTGGTACTTTTCCGATCTACCGAACTTCTTGCTCGATCTACATAAGTGAACCCACTCAGTCTCATGTCATTGCCTCAGTTTGTATTTTAATCCATGTTCGATTGTCATTGTATATATCTGAGAACATGCTTGGTTGTTGCCCAGTGCGCCCTCTTAGGTTCCATCATGAACTGACTAAGGGTGTTGACAGAGTAACAAATGTTTGGCCTAGTGTTTACCACATACATCAAGGACCCTATGAGTTGTCTGTACAAGGTGGGATCTACTTCTTCCAGTTGGTAATCATTGGGGTAGCCATGGGCCTACAGTCCTGCATCCTGAACCTCTTTAGAAATTTTGTAGCACGTCTCCCTTATCTAAGGATGATTTCTCCCTTTGCTACCAAACTTCCAACCCCAAAAAATAATGCATCAGTCCCAAATCCTTCATGTCAAATTTTGTAGCTAGGTTATCGTTGCAATCCTTGATGAGCCCAGATGAACCCGTCGGGAATAGGTCATCTACATATAATACCAGAAATTGAGGCTCATTCTCTACTATAAGATAGTAGAGGTTAGTATCTGCGTCACTCTTGACGAATCCCATTTTCTGCAGGTAACCATCAAGTCGACTGTACCATGCTCTAGGTGCTTGTTTAAGCACAGACAAGGCTTCCTTTAGCCTGCATACATGAGTTTTCTTCTCATATGTCGCAAAGCCCTCTGCTTGTTCAATGTATACTTCCTCTTCTATCACCCCATTCAAGAAAGTAGTCTTGACATCCATCTGGTGAATCTCCCACCCCATCTGTGTTGCAAGGGATATCACGGACCTAATAGAAGTATACTTGGCTACTGGGGCGAAGGTTTCTTCGTAGTTTATCCCTTCATTTTGAGCATACCCCTTAGCCACGAACCTGGCTTTGTACTTTTCCACGCTACCATCTACAGCATACTTGATCTTGTAGATCCATCTCAAACCTACAATTGATCTGTCCTGAGGTCTAGGAACCACTTCCTAGACATCATTGGACATTATGGAATTGTATTCCTCCACCATAGCATCTACCCACACTTGATGTTGAACTGCCTCGTGAAAACTAGAGGGTTCTCAAACCTGAGCCACCAAAGCTTGGTATCTGTCTGGTTGTCTACGTTGCCTTTTCTCGGTTTTAGGAGCTCCAATGTACTCCTCTGTGTCCCTTAGTATCTGTTGCAATTCCCAGCTCGTTCCTCCACTTGTAGTGGATGGATCTTCTTGCTCCTCCTCCTGTGAATCTTCCTGCGGTGATACTTTTGGATTCTTATGCCTTGGAGAAGCACAGGTGCTGGTTTCAGCTAGTCGAAGTGGCTGGACCAATGGATCGTCCTCTAACTGCTTTTCGAAAGGCATTTCTCGAGATTTCCTTAGAGCTCTGTCCTCCATGAACTTTACATCCCGTCCTACTACGACTTTCCTACTGCTTCCATATGCCTTAGCATTCTCAATATATCCCACCAGATATCCTTTTTCCACGATCTGATCCAACTGTTGATTTTATAGCATCGGGAAGTGTTACAAGTCTCAAATTTAGTGGAGAGGCTTGGACAGCAGTTATACAGAGAACCCAGAAATCGTTTGTGGAAATTCCACTCGGATCTTGCTTTATTAAAATAATTAATTATTTTAATACAGACCCTAAGTCTAAACTTAGGGAAATTAAATAATTAAAGAGTATTAATCAAGCAGAGTGTGAATCTTCTAGAAAACAGAGATCAAGTCATCTTTTAATCTGAGCCATTGATCAAAGATATAACCTTGGTCATTGATTCATCAGCGAGAGGATTATAAGAAGAGGCTTGAGGGTTATTTGGAAATCAAGCCAAGGACATTCTCAATACCCGAAGGAAATCGATTCTGAAGTAAGAGAATTCGATTTCAGTGGGTGAGTTTGTAGAGGCGAGATTGCAGTGGCAGAAGGAGGGAGAAGTTAGTCGACGGAGAAGCAGAAGGCAGAAGGGTGAAGAGTGTTGGGCAGTAGCATCATCCCTTCCACGCCGAGTTACGCAGTCCAGGGAGGGATTGCACAGTCCAACTACGCAGGATGACGCAGAGGGTGTAGAAGGACATCCCGTGTGTCGGGAATTCTATCGGGGTGACCGGAAAATTCATGCCAGGTGTATGCTATTTTATTTTGCTCACCAAGACTTTTGTAAAAGATCTTTTCATTACTGACGATAAATACAAACCCTCATCTGCTGCACCGTTTTCCCACGTTGGGTTTTCCAGGGGACAATTGTCCAAAAAAAATTGTGTTGATATGGTTGTTTTTATTGTATTACATGTGTTATTTTTTTTCTTCTTCTTTTGATTAGAGTGAAGTACTACAACTGTGTTTATTTCAAAATTTACTGAAGCATCTGTAAATAACTTATCTAATAAGTAGGCGACATAAATCAATCACTGCAGTAAAAATTTTCAGATTTGAAAATTTCACATGGTATCAGAGCTAAAGGCTAAAGAGAGAAAGGGAGAATATGCTATGGACCAAAGATCCGACATTCGAAAGGGTTCACACAGTCAAAAAGACTCACATAGTCTCCCACAACATGCAGAAACGCAGAGGGCACATGACATGACGGTGTTGGCATCCAAACTCGAGGAGGATCTCGCTTGTGTGTCAACCACGGCTCCTCCATGCAATGTCCCGTGTGCAAGTAGGGCCTGCAGCCACGTGTCCAAGTCTGCGTAATGAGGGGTGCTGCGCAAGGGCCCCCACCCTCAGATTCTCCAGTGAGCCTTAAGACCCCACCCTTAACACCCTGGGATGTTTCCATTACTAATAGGCCGGTCTTTTGGTGTAGTGGTTGGGCCTTAGTGGTATCAGAGCCGAGGTCTCGAGGTCGACACTCGCGGAGCGTGGTGGGCTGTAATGTTCTATGTGCAGGTAAGGCCCACAGCCACGTGTCCGGGTTTGCGTAATGAGGGGTGTTGCGCAAGGGCCCCCACCCTCAGATGCTCCGATGAGCCTTAAGGCCCCACCCTTAACACCCTGAGATGTCACCCTTACTAACAGGTCGGTCTTTTGGTGTAGTGGTTGGGCCTTAGTGGTATCAGAGCCGAGGTCTCGAGGTCGGGACTCGCGGAGTGTGGTGGGTTGTAATGTCCCGTGTGCGGGTAGGGCCAGCAACCACGTGTCTGGGTCTGCGTAATGAGGGGTGTTAAGAAAGGGCCCCCACCCTCAGATGCTCCGGTGAGCCTTAAGACCCCACCCTTAACACCCAGGGATGTCGCCCTCACTAACAGGCCAGTCTTTTGGTGTAGTGGTTGGACCTTAGTGGTATCAGATCCAAGGCCTCGACGTCGAGACTCACAGAGCGTGGTGGGTTGTAATGTCCCGTGTGCGGGTAGGGCCCGCAGCCACGTGTCCGGGTCTGTGTAATGAGGGGTGTTGAACAAGGGCCCCCACCCTCAGATGCTCCGGTAAGACTTAAGACCCCACCCTTAACACCCTAGGATGTCACCCTCACTAACAGGCCGATCTTTTGGTGTAGTGGTTGGGCCTTAGTGGTATCAGAGCCGAGGTCTCGAGGTCGAGACTCGCGGAGCATGGTGGGTTGTAATGTCTCGTGTGTGGGTAGGGCCCACAGCCACGTGTCCGGGTCTGCATAATGAGGGGTGTTGCTTAAGGGCCCCCACCCTCAGATGCTCCGGTGAACCTTAAGACCCCACCCTTAACACCCTAGGATGCAGCCCTCACTAACAGGCCGGTTTTTTGGTGTAGTGGTTGGGGCAGAAGGTTTGTAATATTCCCTTTTTTGGTGTCACCTATGACAGGGTTAGGTTGGACTTCCAGAGTTAGGAGCAGACAGGTCACAGGTACAGATTGATGCTATCAGCGTGCTTAGGGGCTTTTTGGAGGAGTTTTGAGGAGTTTCCATGGTGTCCGGTGGCATTCGCTTGATATATTCCATCATCCGAGCAGTTTGGCTTTCATTCCGGTGCATTTCGACAACTTTCGAAAATTTGACTTATTTATGGGCTTAACTCAGCTGATTACGCTCAAGGTGGCATTCCAGGAGGAATACATGATGGAACACCTTAGTGTAATAGCTCATTGGAACCGCGATGAGGATACCTACATGATGGGACGATTGGGCATGAGCTTCAGTGACAAGAGGAGACATGGTAGCCGATTTACTCTTTTCTACATTAAAAAGGAATATTTTAATAAGAGGGAAAAGTGCACCATGAATAAAATAATAAAAAAATAATGCTCTGGAAGGCTCCAAGAGATCTATAAAAGAAGAGGAGGCCATTGACGAATACCTTTGGATCATATCATTTTGTTGTATAAGAGGTTTGAGACGTGGTTCTCTACTTCAGCCGTAGCCCCAAGACAGAAACCCTTGGGTAATTTCTGAGTGTTGGACGAAAACCCAACTCTCTTTGAGGAGACTTCATTCAGAAGTTTCGCAGAGCTTCAGAGATATTGGAGTGAGTATCATTCAGATCTTCAACAGGTGCTTCAGTGGATTCAGTGGTAGCTATTTCCGGAGGGAGAGTGCAGCAGTTCAGTTTTGGAGGCCATCGCAGTGTAGCAATGCAGCAGATTTTCTTGAGGCCAGTTGTATTTCAGTTATCTCAGCTATCTTTCATTTCAGCATGTAACCCCAGTATATTATAATAAAGCTGAGTTATTTTCTGCATTGTGGAGTTATGGATTTGCATGAAATTGTATGTTTATTTTACATGGCAATATTCTATAAAAAATGCATGTTGATTTACGGCATAATTCAGGGTTTAGATTAATTTATGCAAATTTAGGAAAATATCCCATTTGGGGATACTACAGTGGTATCAGAGCTGGCTTTTCCTGCCAGCCTGTCTGGTTTCAATTATCTGTAGTGGCAGATCGACATGGGTTTATGGGGAGAAGCAATTGCACGTGGGGGGCTTATTGGAGTCGTGAAAACAACCAGAGTTTTGGCGTGATTAGAGAACAACTCAAGTACCCAGTAGCATAACATATAGTCAAAGGAATTCACAATCACAGTCAAACTTTATTTATTTATTTTCTATCTGGTGACAGTAAGTTCGTGTGCCAATTTTGTGTCCAACGTCTCCGAAAAGAAATCCACCTATGCTCACGGATCCATTGCAAAAAGATCACATAATTTCTGAGCTGTCACACTTGTAGCTGAGCAAAAACCAAATCTGTGAACGAAGGAGACAATTATCGCAATAGCAAATTGTTGACAAAGTGACTGTCCATTGACTATGCGTGTGGAAGAAAGGAACTTGCAAGGAGGACCACAGGCCAAATCGATAGATCATTGTCTGTGGAGGGCCAATGTCATAAATAGCACAAGGACCGCAACTTGGATCCGAGCCACTGCTTCAATTGGGTTCAGGTGCTACGTACGCAAGTTACAAGAGAATCAGATCGGTTGTGGTGGATTGGGAAGCCGAGCTGCAAATCCACATGCAGTCTGCGTGGAGTGAATAATCGATGCTATGAGCCAAGTTTAGTATTATCAATCTCTGCGCTGAGTATGAAAGACCAAGATATTGGATCTGTGGGAATCAGGTAACAAACTCAAGTTCGCCCAAAATAATTGTTTGCCAATTTAATAACACAGGTCGTATCACCAGATTCTAAGTTAGAGTTTGCTAGAAATTCGTGTTGAGTAGCGAGGTCGTGCGGCGAGAGCAAATTTCTTGTGCATGAGTATGCTAGTCGTGTTATTGGTGCTTGTATGAATTAAACTTTAAAGCCCAATGAGCAGACATTTTCCACTTTTGCGTAGACTACTCTCACGATGAATAGAGGCACATTTTTTATTAGTTGGGGCTGCCACTTCCAAGTTTTATGACGGATATATTGGAGGCTACAGAAAAACCATATTTCCAGAGAATTTGCTTTTAATTCCAAAAGGGAATCCCAAATTTCGAAAGGATCACCGTTGCCGAAAGTTTGAATTATTGTCTCATTGCTGTGGTAAAAGATCAATTTACCTAGGTCGAAGTTCCTTCAGCAAAGATACATTTCTCTCTTGCCTGAAATCACCATTTTATCCTCTGGAGGTCGTGCGTATTTGTAGAAGTTGAGTTTGGGCACAAAAGGACAACAACTATTATTCTCATCAACAGCCACATGACAGCAAACAACCTATTCAAATCTAGGTTCTATTTTCACCTATTGTCATTTATTAATATGAGTTAAATCATTTTCATTTGCACACAACAGTGGTTTATACGACTTTCTGGGTATATATGAACAAAGTGCATTGCCTTGAAATGTTTAACAAGAGAGTGAACATGCATTATGATATAAAATTATTTTGAAGTTTGTTGGGTATGTGTGGAACACTGTGTAAATGATTGTGGGAATAAAAATGGCATTAGTCACCTACAGCAAGTTTGCCACCTAACAGTTTGACAATACTTCTTAAAGAAATTACACCAAATACACTTGGGAAAACAATGACCACATCATTGGTTGAACTATGGAGGGATTCCTAAATAGCTTGAGAAGAATAAATGTTGGTTCCTTGAACCACCATGCATCAGAGGACCAGAAAACAAAACAAAACAGTAGACCCTTCTCCAAGAAGGTACATAATTTGCTCCAACAAAGGCATCCAAGGAATTTACAAAAGCAGGAAGAAGTGGGAAATTGACTTTAAGCATTTGGGATGCACTTAAAGAGTGGAAGATCATAAAATGACTTTCCCATGTTAGAGAAACTGGAATCTTGCCTTTCAAAGGTAGAGCAATCCGATTGGAGTTTAAATTGGGCTTTGGAGCCATCTATGTTTGCATTGGTACAAGCTAGATTCTTGGAACATCCAAGTGAGAGAGTCAAGCTTATAGTTTCCTCTTGTTTCAGTGATATTTTGAGGATAACAGCACCCTTCCCTCCCTACAATGATGAAATTATGAAAAGAATTTTCAGACTGATAGTAGGAACCTTTCGGGATTTATACAACTGTGCAGGCTCTACATTTGGGAGAAAGCTTAAGGTCTTAGAAGCCATGGCCATGACCCAGACTTATGAGGTCATGATCGATCTTGGGTGTGATGGTTTGATTCTGCAGATGTTCCAATGCTTCTTCAGCATTAGGAGACATCATTCTGACATAGCCTTAGCTCACATGTAGGCCATCGTGTCATCATGCATGGGTGACTGTGATGCCATTTGTCGAGAGCTGCAGACTAGGTTTTTGAGCATTTGGAGGAGAGAGCAGTTGGTCTCACCCGTTGCTTATGAGCTAGCCCAAGGGCTAGTTGAGCAAAACATTGAGCTTTTCAGGAGACAACTGACCAAGGAGGAGTTGCTCCAATTTAGTGGATCAGGCAGCAGAAATGAGCTAAGGAGGAAGGTACTTTGCTTCATTTGCAAAGAACCTTGGGGGCCTGATCACTCATGTTTGAGAGATGCAAATGAGGTGGCAGAGCTAGAGCAGGTAGACGTTCCTTCAATATGCCAGGATGAGGACTCTTCTTCAGATGAGTCCATGGGATCAGTTGAGGGTGTTTCTAGGGAGCGAGAGCAGTCATGCAGAGGTGATGACAGTAGGTCGGAGCTGTATTCCGGTGTGCAGGGTGAGCTATCAGGGGGCTCTACGGGAGATACTCTGAGTGATGAGTCACTTGTGACGATTCAGCTAGAGCAGCATATGATGAAGCCTGAGTCAGTAGAGGAGGATACTATGCACATCATGCATGATAGTCCCTTGGGGGAGATCCAAATGGAGGCTCACACTGAGCCTATGATGCGTGTGCGGCTAACCTTAGGGTCAGCCATGGAGGAGCAGTCAGATGCACAGACATCGAGTACGGTGATAGCAGTTGCAGATCCACATCATCTAGAGATGGTGGAGGTTGATGGGATAGTTCTGCAAGGGGCTAGTGGACAGTCGGAGCATTACATTCCCGATCAGGAGAGGGAGGAGTTGTTGGAGATGGTGGAGCATCCATCTTTGGGCCGACACATTGATGAGGTGCAGATAGATGTACATGTAGTCGACCGAGCTGCAGTGCTTTCTGTGAGTAGCACTCTCCAAGAGTACATTGATAGGACTTGCAGCATATCTTGCCCACTTTGGCCCATTATAGAGAGAGAAGCTTTCTTCTATAGGCAGCTTTCGTTGGCAGATGGGGCAGAGCAGTGTGAGTTGATGATGGGCTGGCAACAACACTCCAGACGTGTTCCGTATGCAGTTGTTGCTACATTGGATTCTTCTTCCAAGATGGATTGGCGGGAGATCATGAGTTGGTACCCTCTTGATGGTATGATATTCTTCGTAGGGAGCGCAGCGGAGGAGGGGCCCTTAGACATGACATATAATACAGATTCCAGTTGGCAGTGGGGCACAGATCGACATTTCTTCAGCATCCCATCCCGGTTTCAGGGGAGCAAGATCAACATTGGATTTAGTCAGGGATTGGATTGGAGAGAGGTGATGAGTTGGTACACAGTCGGTGGGGCAACTTACACCGTCATAGATACAGCACAACATGAAACGTGGTCTTCACCTCTTAAAGCATCAATTATAGCCAGAGGCAATGCGCAGTCTGAACCGTGGGACTTGGGCGATGATTGGCCATCGTGTCGTGGGGATCCAGGAGGATTGTTTGATGACAGGTACAATGAGAGAGCAGTTTGGGATCCCGACATTAAGGGGTCAATTCCAGGTGGCTTGACACAGGCACATAGTAGCACCAGCAGGTTTGTATGGGATTTGGGCATTGGGTCTCAATTGCATCGGTCCAGCAGAGTGGCCCACATATTTGGATTGGTTGAGGGCAAGCAATCTTAGTGGGCTTAACTCCTAAAGACCGGCCTATTAGTGAGGGCGGCATCCCAGGGTGTTAAGGGTGGGGTCTTAAGGCTCACCGGAGCATCTGACGGTGGGGGCCCTTGCGCAGCACCCCTCATTACGCAGACCCAGACAAGTGGCTGCGGGCCCTACCCGCACACTGGACATTACACTCCAATTGTTTGGTATATTGACAGTGTAGCATCTGCTCATATGACGGAGGTTCGAGAATGTTTTTCGAGCTACCACGAAGAATAGATGAATTTCCCGATTACTATGGGAAACAAGGCCAAGTGTACCCCCATTGGAAGAGGTACCATAACATTTCAAACAGAAGCTGGCAACAAGATTCGGGCCACAAACGTTCTGCATGTACGAGGGTTGGGAATGAATTTTCTCTCAGTGTCACAGCTTCAGAACAAGGACTATGACGTATACTTTATTGGAAACAAAGTTTATGTCAAACATCCTAGCTCGAGCAAGAAGGCACAAATTGGAGTGAGTCATAAATTATATAAGCTCCAACTTGAATCCCTTGTGGCTTTGATTCACAGTACGAATGAAAGAGATCTGAATGAATTATGGCACAGAAGGATGGGGCATCTACATCATGGCGCCTTGATGATTCTCAAGAAAACTGCCATAGGAGCTCTTGAACTCAGCACAAGGAGATATGAAATTTGCAGGGGATGCGTACTAGGGAAGTATGCTAAAGCACTGTTTCCAAGAAGCAACATCAGGGCCAAGAGCGTATAAGAGTTGATACACTCGGATCTTTGTTGTCCAATGTCCACAACCGCTCTCATTGGTGCAAAGTATTTTGCTATCTTTATTGATGATCATTCCAGAAATACTTGGATCTATTTTCTCAAAACCAAAGATGAAGTCTTTGAACGTTTCAAAGAGTTCAAAGCGTTGCTAAAAAATGCAACAGGAAAGAAGATCAAGAAGCAGTGGTCGGATAATGGTGGAGAGTATATCGATAAAGACTTCACGAGTTTCTGCGCAAAGCAAGGCATCAAGAGAGAATGGACAACTCCATACAATCCAAAGTAGAATGGAGTTGCGGAGAGGAAGAACCGAACCATTGTAGAGGTTGCAGGGGAAATGTTATATGACCAAGATCTGCCCAAATTTTTGTGGGTAGAAGCCTGCAATAGAGCGGTGTATGTGCAGAACAGAGTACCCCATAGAGCATTGGAGAAGGTAACTCCTGAGAGTCTGTTCACAGGCATCAAGCCGAAGGTGAGCCATATTAGGATATTTGGCAGCATGGTGTATTGCCACATTCCATATGAGAAGAGGAAGAAGTTGGATCAAACTGCAGAAAAGGGTTATCTTGTGGGCTATAGTGAAAATGCGAAAGCATATCGCATCTATATTCCAGAAAGGAGGAAATCGTAGTAAGGCGGGACATGAAATTCATGGAGGAGAGAGCCTTCAGGAAATCCCGAGAAATGGCTATAGATACGCAGATTGAGGAGGATCAACTAGTACAGCCTCAACAGCCTAGAGAGGATGGGTCAAGTGCCTCTCCATGGCACAAGGATTTTGAGGAAAGTTCCTACGAAGAAAAGCAAGCAGGAGAGCAGGTAAGATCGCCCGACACCAGTGGAAGACCGAGCAGTGAACTACAACAAATTCTAAAGGATGAAGAAGAACTTGTTGGAGCCCCTAGAGACGGGAAGAGGGTAGGGAGGCAACCTGACAGATACCAAGCCCTGGTAGCTTAGGTTGGAGAACCCTCCAACTTTCGAGAGGCAGCTCAGCATCAGGTGTGAGTGGATGTCATGGTGGAGGAGTATAGCTCCATCATGACAAACGATGTCTGGGAAGTAGTCCCTAGACCACAAGACAGATCAGTTGTAGCATCAAGGTGGATCTACAAGATCAAGTATGCTGCAAACGACAGCATAGAGAAGTTCAATGCCAAATTTGTGTCTAAGGGGTACGCACAAAAGGAAGGGATCGATTATGAGGAAACCTTCGCCCCGGTAGCACCCTACACTTCTATCAGATCCGTCATCTCTCTAGCAGCGCAGATGGGATGGGAGATTCACCAGATGGATGTCAAGATAGCGTTCTTGAACGGGGTGATAAAGGAGGAAGTGTACATAGAACAACCAGAGGGCTTCGAGACACATGAGCAAAAGACACATGTTTGCAGGCTTAAGAAAGCCTTGAATGGTTTAAAACAAGCCCTTAGAGCATGGTCTGGGCGAATTGATAGCTATTTGCAGAAGATGGAGTTCGTCAAGAGTGACGCAGATCCCAATCTCTACTACTCGAGAGTAAGGGATGAGTCGTTAATCCTAGTATTACATGTGGATGATCTGTTTCTTATTGGATCATCCAAGCTCATCAAGGGCTGCAAGGAGAAACTGGCTACAGAATTCGACATGAAGGATCAGGGGCAGATGCATTATTTTCCTGCTTTGGATGTCTGGCATCAGAAGGGAGAATTCTTCCTAGGGCGAGGAAGATACACTAAATAAATCCTGAAGAGATTTTAGATGGAAGACTGTAGACCCATGGCCACGCCAATGATTACAAACTAGTAGAAGATAGACACAACAGAGGATGATGAGGCTTATCCCACCTTGAATATGCAGCTCATCAAATCATTGATGTGTTTGGTCAATACCAAACCAGACATATGTTATGCAGTGAATACCCTTAGTCAATTCATAGTGGAACCAAGGAGGGCTCACTAGGCAGTAGCCAAACATGTTCTCAGATATCTGAAGGGGACAATCGAATATGGATTGAAGTACACCAAGGCCAATGAGGTCCAGTTGAGTGGGTTAGCAGATGTAGATTGGGTTGGAAGCACAGTGGACCGAAAGAGTACCAGTGGGTACTGTTTCAGTTTCGAATCAGGAATGACCTCCTGGTGCAGTAGGAAACAGAAGTCTGTCACACTAAGTTCAGCCGAGGCAGAGTATATGGCAGCAAGCATAGCTTCATGCTAGGCCATATGGCTTCGTAAATTACTCTTGAACCTACTCAAGAAGAGGATGGAACCGACCAAGATTATGTGTGATAATTAGAGTTGCATCAAGCACTCTGAGAATCCTGTGTTTCATGACCGATCGAAACATATTGACATTTGGTGCCACTTCTTCAAGGAGTATGTCCAACGGGGAGCAGTGGAGTTGAGGTACACTCCTACAGGGGAACAGGTGGAAAATATCCTCACCAAGTCTCTGAGTAAGATTAAGTTCACTTACTTCAGAGAGAAGATGGGGATGGTCGAGAACCCCTTCCATTAGAGGAATGGGTGGTGTTCAGAGACAGAGGGAGTTGCAGTACGGATGAGGCAGTGGCAAACACAATATCACAGGCAGCAGTATAGAGGGCAGTAGCGCAAATATGAGAGGCAGCAGCCAGGACATCATCAGCACAGCAGATGTTCTAGAGTCAGAGTAGCATTGTGGTATCTTGCTTGAACACTTTTCTCGCTAAGAGAGAGTGTTGATTTTATAGCAGTTATCCAAAGAACCCGGAAATCGTTTGTGCAAATTCCACTCGGATCTTGCTTTATTAAAATAATTAATTATTTTAACATAGACCTTAAGTCTAAACCTAGGGAAGTTAAATAATTGAAGGGTATTAATCAAGCAGAGTGTAAATCTTCTAAAAAACAGAGATCAAGTCATCTTTTAATCTGAGCCATTGCTTAAAGATAGAATCTTGGCCGTTGATTCATCAGCGAGAGGATTATAAAAAGAGACTTGAGGGTCATTTGGAAATCAAGTCGGGGACATTCTCAATACCCAAAGGAAATCGATTCTGAAGTAAGAGAATTTGATTTCAATGGGTGAGTTTGTACAGGCGGGATTGCAGAGGCAGAAGGAGGGAGAAGTCAGCCGACGGAGAAGCAGAAGGCAAAAGGGTTAAGGGAAGGGAGTGTTGGGCAGCAGCACCATCCCCTCCACGCAAAGTTACGCAGTCCAAGGAGGGACTGTGCAATCCAGCTACGCAGGATGATGCAGAGGGTGTAGAAGGACATTCCGTGTGTCGGGAATTCTTCCGGGGTGACCGGAAAATTCATGTCAGGTGTATGCTATTTTATTGTGCTCAGCAAGACTTCTGTAAATATATTTTCATTGTTGAAGATAAATACAAACCCTCATCTACTGCAATGGTTTTGCCACATTGGGTTTTTCCGGGGACAATTGTCCAAAAATAATTGTGTTCATATGATTGCTTCTATTGTGCTACATCTGTTAGTTATGTTCTTCTGCTTTTGATTAGAGTGAAGTACTGCAACTGTTTTTATTTCTGAAGAATCTGTAAATAACTTATCTAATATGTAGGCGAGATCAATCAATCACTGCAGTAATAACTTTCAGATTTGAAAATTTCACACCAACTTCCTTCTCTTTTCTTTGGGTACATGGTAGTATGCCAAAATCCCAAATATCCTGAAATGACTCACTTCCAACTTTCTGCCAGTGAACACACTCTCCAATGTAATCTTACCTAGTGCCCTGTGAGGAATCTTGTTCTGAACATACACAGTTGTGCTGCATGCTTCTACCCATAGAAATTTGGGCATATCTTGATCATACAACATTGCCCTCGTTGCTTCAACAATAGTTATGTTTTTCCTCTTTGCAACCCCATTCTGCTCCGGATTATATGGAGCGGTCCATTCTCTTTTGATGCCATCCCTTGCACAGAACTAAGTGAAGTCTTTATCAATGTATTCTCCACCATTGTCTGAATGCAATACTTTTATCCCCTTCCCTGTCAGATTCTCAACCAAAGCCTTAAACTCTTTGAATCGATCAAAGACCTCATCCTTGGTCCTAAGAAAGTAGATCTAATTCTTCCTAGAATGATCATCAATGAAGGTGACGAAGTATTGGGCACCAATAAGAGTTCTTGTGGACATTGTCCGCAGATATCTGAGTCTATTAATCCCAAAACACTCTTTGCCCTCATGTTACTTTTGGAATAACCCTCTTTGGCGTACTTTCCTAGTACGCATCCTCTCCAGATATCATCGCGTTTGGTGCTTAACTCTGGAACTCCTGTGACGGTTTCTCTGAGAATTCTTATAGCCCCATGGTGTAAGTGCCCCATCTTTCTGTGCCATAGTTCATTCAAATATTTTTCATCATTGTTGCCTCCTATCGATGTCATTGAAGATTCTAGCTACAACTTATATAATTTTTTGCTTCCGACTCCAATTTGGGCCTTCTTCCAACTCGGGTGTTTGACATATACTTTCTTTCCAATGAAGTATACATCATAGCCCTTGTCTTCTAATTGAGATATAGAGAGCAATTCCATCCCCGATCCAGGCACATGCAACACATTGGTAGCCCGAAGCCGATCCCCTGCTTCTGTTTGAAAAACTATAGTACCTTTTCCAACAGGGGTACACTTAGCCTTATTTCCCATGGTGATTTGAAAGTTCATATTTTCTTCTTGGTAGCTCGAGAAACATTCTCGTATTCCCATCATGTGCCCAAAAGCCCCGCTATCAATATACAAAACCTCGGAGGAAGCAGAACTTGACACGCAAGCGACTTCTTCTTCCAATCTAGAAGTCAACACAGAAATGTCGTGATCCATCATATCTTTCGTGCTTTCCTCTTTCCCAAGAAAACTGCGTGAACCCCTTCGAGTTGTTGCTCCAGCGACATCAAGACCACAACTCATTGCAAAATCTCCAACCATGTTGCTCGATCTCTGCTCTGATACCATGTGAAACTTTCTAACTTGAAATTCTACTGCAGTAACTGATTTATTTCTCCTACTTATTTTCCACAATAAGCTATTTACAAAACCCTTCAGTAACAACAAAATAAATTCTACTGCAGTTATCACATAATTGCATTTAGAAAAGAACAGTGAAATGCAAGCACAAGAATCAATCACATCAACACAGTTGTTTTTGGACAATAGTCCCCGAAAAAACCCAATGCGGGAAAATCAATGCAGCAAAAGAGGGTTTATTTATTATTCTTGAACAACAATCTCTTTGCAAGGAATGATTTGCAGAATCATGGAGAAACTTTTGTGACAACGCCTAAGATAGTTTTCTTCAAGACACTGCAGAAATTTTGACACCCTAGAGACCCTCTAGCCTCCACTATGTCACCTCTCTGTCCTCTTTTGCGTGAGGATTGCGTCCTCTCCTGCGCTGTCCCTCTGCGTTTTCTTTCTGCTGCTATGCGTCCCTCCTCCTCTGACTGCTGTTGATACCCTCCTCTTCCTTGACCCTGCAACTCTCCCTCTGAAATCGAACTCTTGCTCCAGGAGTATCGACTTCCCACGAGTTACTGAGAATTTGCCCGGTGTATCTCCAATTGTCCCACAAGTATTCATTTATACTTTTCGTGTTGAGATATCAACAACCGTGATCAAATCTATAATCAACGGCTAAGATTAAAACAAACTTGATCCTCATCCCTTAGAAGCTTCTCGTCCATATTTATATTAATTCCCTTAAATTATTTTAATTTTTTAAGTTTTAACTTGGGAACCATTAAAAATAATTAATTATTTCCATATAATGCACTCTGGGTGGAATTTCTCCAAACGATTTACGAGTCCTGGAGATCTCATGTATTCTAACCCATCCACATAATTTTGAAGCTAGAGCACATCCGATGCTACCTAAAAATCAATACATCGAGCATAGGCTCATCCGTCGGAGGTTCATCTTGTTTTTGCACGGCATCATCATAGTCCTTCCTTGAGATGGGGAGATCTTTGGCTTTTCCAAGGGTTGTGTCTTCATCAAAGCTAACATCATGGCTTACTTCCACATCTCTTTGACCAGGTACATAGATTCTATATGCTTTTGAATTTTCACTATAGCCGACAAATATATTTTTCTTCCCATAAGCTTCCAACTTAATGCTTTTCTCTTTAGGCACATGAAAGTATACTTGACAACCAAAGATTCTAAAATGAGAAACATCAGGTTTCTTACCAGTGAAGACTTCCTCGAGTGTCTTGAAATCCAAAGCTTGATGTGAGCTCCTATTTTGAACATATACAGCAGTGTTGGCAACTTCTTCCCACAAGAATTTTGGTAGACCATGATCATAGATCATGGCACAGGTGGCTTCCATGATTGTTCGATTCTTCCTTTCAGCAACACCATCCTGCTCAAGAGTGCATGGAACAATTGTCTCCCTTTCAATGCCAGCCTCTCTCCAAAGTTCAGTGAATTCATTTTATTCATATTTGGTTCCATTGTCGGTCCTCAACATCCTTATCTTCTTCCATGTTTGGTTCTCCACCAATGCTTTGAAAGAACGAAACCATTTGAACACTTCATCCTTCCTCTTCAAGAAATAGATCCATGTTTTGCGTGAGAAGTCATCCACAAAGATTGCATAATATATGTATCCTCCCAAATAGGTCAGAATGTACCAATTGAAGAATATCAGTTGTTATAATTTCACTACAAGGGAATGGTCCCTTTATATGTTTCCAAGCTCCACATCCCTGACAGACTCCTTCATGGTTCATGTGAAAGGCATCCTTGTAACCATCTTCCATTGTCGGTCCTCAACGTCCTTATCTTCTTCCCTGTTTGGTTCTCCACCAATGCTTTGAAAGAACGAAACCATTTGAACACTTCATCCTTCCTCTTCAAGAAATAGATCCATGTTTTGTGTGAGAAGTCATCCACAAAGATTGCATAATATATGTACCCACCCAATGAGGTTACGGGCAAGGCACCAGATAGGTCAGAATGGACCAATTTAAGAGTATCAGTTGTTATACTTTCACTAGAAGAGAATGGTCCCTTTATATGTTTCCCAGCTCCACATCCCCGACAGACTCCTTCATGGTTCATGTGAAAGTCGTGTTGAGATTGTTTATTGGGGTAGCATCGAGTGTGCTCTAGCCCTGAAACTTTGTGGAGGGGCTAAGAAACACATCACCTCCAAAACCCAAAAAGCATTTGGAGAAATTTCATCTGGTGTTGAAGTTATTCAAATAATTAATTTTTTTAATGAGGACCTTAAGTCTAACTTAGGAAATTAAAAAAATTAAAGTGAATTAATTAAACACGTGTTGAAATGTTCTAAGTGACGCGGATCAAGCAGTCTTTTAATCTCAACCGTTGTTAAGAGATTTAATCACGATCGTTGATGTGTTCAACAAAAAAGTATAAGAGAAAGGCTTGAGGGTTAGTTGGAGATACACACACAGAGGCAGCACTAAGACACTGAGCTGGAATTCTAGGGCGGGTTTTCTAAGAATTTCCAGAGGAGTTTTCTACAGCGAGGGGTATTATTGGCTGAGGATGATCTGATCCCAGAGCCAAGAGTCAGCAAGAGGCAGAGGAGCAGCAATCAAGGTCAGCGCAGAGGAGCAATGGCTACAGCAGCAGTTGCGCAGCACAGAGGCTTCAGGTGCTACGCAGGCCCAGGAGGGGCAGCGGTGCAGCTTCAAAGGGCTTCCAAAGTTGTGCAGAGGCCTCCAGAGGCAACGTAAGGACTGCATAACCCAGTTTGGGGTTACACAGTCCCCTTCTGAGCAATGCAGAGGCACGAAGAGCCTAGCAGGGCTGACGCTGGGGCTTTAGGGGCAGCGCTGGGGTATCTAGGGCCAGAAAATAGCTGAGTCTTGTAAATCCCGTTTGAGAGTGTGGATCAGTTAGCTTTTGGTCTCAGAACAACAGGTATTGCTGCAGATCTATTATTTTCTTTGTCGGGTTGACCAGTTGGGTGCCCAGATTTGTTGTACTCAGATTCAACATAATAATAATAAACCCTCATACCTGTTGCACCTGTTTTCCTACATTGGGTTTTTTCAAAGACTATTGTCTAAAAAATCTGTGTCACTTTGTTTGAATGAGCGTATTATTCAGTAAATTATCTGCATATGTGTAGGTTGTTAGTTGTGTTTACTTCGGTATTTTCGGAATATTTTCTGGAAATAACTTGTATAAGTAATCACAAATAGGAGAAGTAAACCAAGATACTACAGTAGGATTTATGCATTAACGTATTCAGAAATTTTCACAAGTCGGGTATCCTTGTGACCATCTTCCTTACCTGGTAAGGCTTTGTAATGTAAGTGGGCAAATCTTTGTTGCTATAGCTCACATTGAAGAGAAGTACCACTTGCCAAAGCTCACAAAGGACTTCGACCAACTTGATAGCAGCGTTTTAAAACTAGGTCGGTCTGAATCAGATTCGGCCTGGTAGACCGAGTCATACCCCTTCCCAGGTCGGTTAGGTAGAAAAATTGGTTTGGCGACCAGTCTCTTACCAAACCGACCGAGTCGGACACCGATTCAGCCGGTTCGGTAACAGACCGGTGGGTTTGGCCAAGTCCATCTTAAACCGACCAAGCTAGTCCATGGGGAAAAAAGGCGACAACTCGAACTTCAAACTCAATTTTTTTTGTTTTTTTTCTTAATGCCTCTACCCCTCTCCCAAGCCTATAAAAGTGACCCAACCCCCTCACATTTACTCACAGCTATCTCATTTCATTTGTGTGAGCATTTGCGAGGAGCTTGTGAAGAGTTGCAGTTCGTTTTTGGAGCAGTAGTGAGGAGGAGCCATGGGTTTCCTCATCTAACTCTGATTCAGAGTTTGAGCGAGATGATCTTGCCTTGTTTAGCAATAGTGACTGACTAGTGATGTTTTTTTGTAGAGGCCATTTAGAGGCTCCTTGGTTATGTGTTTTTGTTCTGATCTTTATATATTACATTTATTGGATAGTGCATTGGGTGCCATTTTGATATAATAGATATATTCATGAGCATACTTTGACCATATGTTGTCTTCTCTCTAATATCCTAATGCTATGAGTTTGGAAACATGAATGAAAATCTTTAAAAACATGTTTTTTCATACCAAAAAAACAAAAAAAAACAAAAAATATATATATATATATATATATATATATATATATATATATATATATATATATATATATATATATATATATATATTTTACAACGACAGAGACGTTGAAATCAACTAGGCCGAGTCGATACCAAGTCGGAGTCGACCCTCTGCTGGTTTTGAATCTGAGTCAGAGTTTTAAAACTATGCTTGATAGAGACCATCAACTCTAAATCCGAGACTAAATGCATCTTTAGGGTTTCTATGCCAAATACATACCTTTCCATCAACGAATGCTACCTTGAAGCCTTTGTCTTCCATCGTTGAAATAGACACCAATTTCTCCTTCAAATCGGGCACATACAACACTTCCTGTAGATGTATGGTTTGACCATAATTCAAGTGAAGACTGACAGTTCCTATCCCTTTCACGGGTAGGTGGCATTACCTCCAAGTAAAATCATTAGATTAATTTTCTTCTCAACCAAATTTGAGACGGCCTCCTTATATTCATGAGCATACTTTGATCATACGTTGTCTTCTCTCTATATTCTAATGCTTTGAGTTTGGAATCATAAATAAAAATCTTTAAAAATATGTTTTTTCATAAAAAATAATTATTTAATGTATTTTTTACAACGACAAAGACGTTGAGATCAACTAGGTCGAGTCGGAGTCGACGCTCGACTAGTCCCAAATCTGAGTTGGAGTTTTAAAACTATGCTTGATAGAGACCATCAACTCTAAATCCAAGAGTAAACGCATCTTTAGGGTTTCTATGCCAGTAACGTACCTTTCCATCAATAAATGCCACCTTGAAGCCTTTGGCTTCCACCACAGAAATAGACATCAAGCTCTTCTTCAAATCGAGCACATACAACACTTCCTGTAGATGTATGGTTTGACCATATTTCAAGTGAAGACTAGCAATTCCTATCCCTTTAACGGGGTAGGTGGCATTAACTCCAAGTAAAATCTTTAGATTAGTTTGCTTCTCAGCCAAATTTGAGACGAGCTCCTTGTATCCAGTGAAGTGCCTTGAGGCTCTACTATCAATCAACCAATGATCCAATGTATCCGGAGGAGAGGTAGTAGATAGAGCAGAAATAAGATAAGACTCATCTTGTTTTTCTACAACATTACTTTCATCATACCTGTCATTCCTTGTCCTTTTGGGAGGTCAACTATTTCCATATCGAGCAACTGGAGCATTTCTCTTTCCTTTGTTGTTCCTTAAATTGTCATTGCTTTTGTAATTGTTGTTGTTGCGGTTATCATCCCTTGGAGGATTCTTTTTGTGAGGACACTCTCCAGCATAGTGGTCGAACCTATTGAAATTGTAGCATCTTCATTTGAATCCCTTCTTAGATCCTTGACCCTATCTGCTTGGACCAACATCATTCTTCCTCTTTGCATGGGCAGAGAAAGCAGTAGGTTCATTTCCATTTTTGGATTTATCTATGTCCATCATCCTTGTTTCCTCTTGAGTTCATCTAGCCAATAACTCATCGATACCAGGTATCTTGTCATTGTTGAGAATGGTGGTGACAAATACATCCCATGGTCTTAAAAGACCTCCAAGAGCAATGAGCCTAAGATCCTTGTCAGAAGTAACTTCTCCAATAGATAGCAAGTCATTCTTGATTTGAGTTATTCTCATGAAATAGGATTGGATAGACTCCCCTTTATTCATCTTGATATCCTTCAACTTGTTTTTGAGAAAGAGGATTTTATTTGCATTGTTCACTTTGAACATCACAACCAGCTTATCATACATTTCTTTAGAAGTTCCCAAATCAGAAATATAGGCAATCAAATGCTATTGAATGGAGCCAATTATAATTTTCTTAGCTTTGAGCTCACCTTTTCTATACTTTGTTCTAGCATCAGTAGGTGGATTTGAAGGAGGCTCCACCACTTTTCATTGCACATAGTCCAATACTTCATGCTCCTCCAAACTCAGGTCCAAAGTCATCTTCCATGCATGATAATCTGATTTGTCATTGACCTTGTCCTCAGTCTTGAATTAAGATGTAGAGGCCATGGAGACTTGTCAA
This sequence comes from Pinus albicaulis, assembly GCA_034641835.2. Lineage (NCBI taxonomy): Eukaryota > Viridiplantae > Streptophyta > Pinopsida > Pinales > Pinaceae > Pinus > Pinus albicaulis. The sequence continues at coordinate 181,750,708 of CM076570.1, read as the reverse complement.
ATATTATTTGTCCAAGATATCTTAGTGATTTCTTTTCTCTTTTTTTCTTGGGTTTGTCCTCACCTAGGCTCTTCTAATACCATGTTAATTTTAGATAACAATGGTATGTTCTACGCTTGCAACAATTACTTCAATGTTCGTTTACTAACCCAATGATAATTTCCACTTTAATTTCCAATAGCAATCACATTAACCATTAATCACATTGACAATAACTGTAGATAGAAAAAAAACAATAAATGCAAAAGACAAGCCAACACGAGAGAACACAAGAATTTGACTCAAGCCAGGAAAAAACTCCAAGGTGGGGAAAACCCTTGATCAATCCTTCTTATTATAAATATCAAATGTTCAGCAAAGGGATAGAGTACAATAATTCAAAGTCAAATTCAAAATTGACTTGCCAATTTGATAATCCAATACGACTGTCCAAAATAGTGGAGTCAAATCTGCAATTTTGCCCTCAGTCAACAACAGTCAAATTCTGCCCTAACCAAAAAGTCAACAGCAGTCAAACTCTTCCAAAACAGCGTGGTCAAAGGAGAGAGGAACTCAACCTCTCTTACTGGTCAAAGTCAACCTAAAACAATCAACAAATCAGCATTCAAACTCGATCAACCTAAAGTCAACCCTATAGTCAAAATGGCCTAGAATTCTTCAGTTCTTGTGCCAGTCAATGTGATTGGTCAAACAGGATCAAACCCTCCAAAATCACAGTCAAATCTAGTCAAGATCACCTCGGACAGTATTGGTAAAACTTCAACTAAAACAAAAAATTCAACGCATTGTAAAAGATGTCTCTTGAAATCCACACGTGTGAGAGAAATAGGTTGCCTACAACTTGTACGACCCAATCAAATGAGGAGAGAGAGGATTTGATGAGTTGTGATCAATGTGCCAAATGAAGATGGAGGTTTCTTCTATTTATATGCATTCGAGGGGGGTCAATTTGTCCAACTTGACCCCAAGCCGACCTTGACAAATTACACATGTGTGGGCTTGGCTTCAAAAACATATTTATTCTTGTCCAAATTTAGTGATCTTTAGGTCAATTTTGGTCCTCTCGAAAAGAGGAATTCAATCCAATAATCATCTTCTTCAAATGAGCTGCCCAAAGTGGACTTTGGTCCTAGTTGCACATTGTAATAGTAGTATTTTCCTCTTTCCTAAAAATAGGACTTTATTGTAACTCTTTCTCTCTAGACTCTTCAACCCCTTTCCAAAAGGGACTCATTTGTAACATTCCTTTTCTAACTTATAATTATTTGGAAGAAGGCATTATTTATCCCTTTAAGGGACTTTGTTGTAAGCTTTTTCCTCCAAGCTTCCCTTCAAATCTCTTCTCTAAAAGGGACCCATTTGTAAAATTTGGAATCAACACTTATCCCTTCGAGGGATTTCATCGTAAACTCCTTTCAAACTCATTCTTCATCCCTCATTCTATAAGAGGGACGGAATAAATTAATTTTTTTCTTGGGAGTTAGGGGATTCTTCCCCTACGCATCCCCCCCTTCCCCATTTGGGGAAGTCTTTCATGTGATGCTTGAGTGGCTTTCTTGGTTAGCTAAACTAAAGTAGAGTGGACTAATCAGCTAAGTGCATCAAAAAAAATTCGCAAGTTGTTTCCATTTCTTCATGCAATTCCCTTACTTATGCAATCTAATCTTTCCACTTCATTGTACAATCTAATTAGTTTAGTCTCTCTATTGGCCAACTCTACTTTGCATCAAAGTTTCTTTTATGCAATTTCTACTCTCATGCAATTTGGTTAACATGTAAATTTACTCGCTTTTTGCAACTCACTCGTTCATTTCTTAATTGAATTAAATTAGTTAATCTCTCTCATTGATATCTAGTTTAATGATTTTGCTTTGCTTTACTTTGCAAACAACACTCTTTAGATTAGAAAGTGATCTAATAATTGGTTTATCAATTTTTTGCAATCATTAATGCACCTCTAACTTTGGGTGGTTGGAGTAGCAATTTAGGGACCCTCCATTCCCTATTGACTCCTTATTCCAAGATCGGGGCACGTGTGGGGTTAAGGTCGAGGGAAGAAGTTTAATTGGAACTTGTTTTGACAATTTTGCAATTAACTTACTTAACCTCAAGTGATAACTAAATTTTAATCCAAAATAAGCCAAGAGCATTCCACTACATATATCTTGCAATCTTAGTGCTTGAGTTTTATCTCATTTGCCTTCCTTGTTTTGCCAAGTTTATCTATCTATTGGAACAAATCGTGATTTATTTCGAATACATGAAATTTATTTCTTTCGAAGCATTCACATTGTGAGCATTTGAAGATTTACTTTCCAAGTTTTACTTGCTTTACTTCCAAAGTTATTTTATCTCACTTGGATTATTTTGCTCGCAAGTATCACACATGTTGGCACTAATCTATTTTGCTTTATCTTGCAATATCTTGGATGGTCATTATTACCATGCTCATGAAGTTTATGCTTTAACTCTATTTGTTACATTTTATATTGTGGATATATCCTAGTCTTACATTGTAACTCTTAGAACTTAGCTCATATAGTATAGATTTATTAAGCATTAGTTATCTTCATAGGGTCCACCCCCTTTGGTTTTGTTAGGAGTTAACCTAGACAAAGGAGTTAAGAATTGAGTGACATTTTCAACTCAAAGCTTGCCCCCACGGCCACACCAAGTGGAGTGAGAGATTTTCTCCACGATAATCCGAGGTGTGGATTAAGGTGGCATCACATTGCACACCTATCTCTTAGATAAAATCATTCAGTAATTCAGATAACAATGTCAAATTTTTTAAAATGTGGCAAAGTATCAAAGGATTTAGTAAACATTGATCTTTCTCTTCGCATCCATCTAACCATCAAACATCACCATGCATCCAATGGCCTCAATGATTCCCTTATGTCCTCCAATCTAGTATTAATTTTCCTTTTCCCCTTGAAAGATTTGCCCTTGCCATTTATAGGTAGGGGCTTTATACATAGGCCAACAACAATAATAACATCAAACATTGACTAGTAAAATCATAAAATGGATTTGCTTTTGTCATGCTCAAATATATCTCACTCCAAAAAAGACACCAACCCACAACCCTATCTACTTGTTGCTTCTCTTTTCTTTTAATTATTGACTGGATAGAAGGTTGTACACCATGTCCAGTTCTTAGAAAAGAGAAAGGTGAGGTCATCAAGGAAGGATAACTATGGAACCCCTCATTATCCCAACCCCAAAGATCCTTGTGGTTCTCAAACATCAACAAAAATATTCATGTTTGAGAGCCATTGTGTCTTACTTCTTTTCACCCTTTCCATAAATAGCTTGACAGGCAACTCACATAGTTTTTGGTGATGAACTAGTACAAATTGTAAACATATGCTATAGGATTCTAGCAAGGAGGTGGTATTTTAACCAACTAACCTCTCCAACCATGGACAGCCCACACAGTGTACAACTCAACTTATGTCACTTTGTCCCATATTTGGGTTCAGTGCACAGTTAAAATGGATGCAAAAGCTTCAGCATTTTGGTAAGGCAATACTCAACTTCAAACTTCAAACCTAATGCCGAAAAAAACAAAAATAATGAACTCCAACGAATGCTCATATAAAATTGTTAAAGAGTGCAACTAGGGGCTAATTCCCCTTCCTAGAAGCTTGTTCTGAATGAAATCTATATAAAAATAATATAAATAACTATAAATAATAACAATCATAAGTAACTAATAATTAGTGTTGAAGAGTCATGTCTCCAAAGACATGACCATTTGGGAATGGATACCTACCTAGGTATATAATTGGGACCCTCAGTTGTAATCAAATCATATCATATCTTCTTGCACGTATTGTTGATGTTCTATCTACAATTGTTGTCAATGATGATAAAACATTGAAGTAATTGTTACAAGCATAGAACATACCATAAAAATTTAACATGGTATCAGAGCTCTAGTGGAGAAAGGCCTCAACAAAGTGCTAAATTATTGGGGTTGTTACAATATTTACGTACAACATTTTTTATTTTTACTCTTACCAAAATATAAAGAATGCAAAGAATTCCATAAATTATGGTGGGCAGTAATTCTTGGTAAATATGTCTAATTACCGAAATATAAAGAATGCAAAGATTTCCATAAATTACGGTGGGCAGTAATTCTTGGTAAATATGTCTAATTACCGAAATATAAAGAATGCAAAGAATTCCATAAATTATGGAGGGAAGTAATTACTTGTAAATATGTCTAATTACCAAAATATAAGGAATGCAAAGATTTCCATCAATTATGGTGGGAAGTAACTACCAGTGAATATGTCTAATTACTGAAATATAAAGAATGCAAAGAATTCCATAAATTATGATCGATAGTAAATACTGGTAAATATGTCTAATTACCGAAATATAAAGTATGTTTTTGCTAATAGTAATTTTTGTTTGAACGATCTTGAAGATTATATATGTCAATATGGAATAAGGCATAATTGAAAGACCGTGATTCAAGCATATGTCTTTTGAAGTTAATTTGCTCAAATAAGATTACCTAAGACCCTATTTCATAAACCTTAAGTGGCATTGGCAATAAAGAGGTGATAAGATTGAAGCGCTTTCAACTTGACATATTACTTGGTTCCTAGCTTGATAAAGGTTTTCATGCATAACATACTATAATGTGAGAACTAAGTTTTTGGATCGATGATTTCTTGAATCATTGGAATCAGAGTTATGCATCAACAGTACAATCTTGTTTTAAGTATCCTTTGTATTAAAGCATGCACCTTAAACCAAAGAGTGTTCGATCATATGAAAGAAAATTATGCAAATCGGGCAATGTGGCACCTTCATGAATTAGACAAGCTTAGGCTTGTGGTCTCCCTGAGTAAGAGGAAGTAAGGTTAGTTAAATATTTTCTTTAACATGATTTTGATTTAGTATCCCGGATGTACAGGAAATAGAGGATTGTTAAATTCACTGCTGCTAGAATGGCTAGTTGTAAGACAATGTATTTTGAAGAAGCTTTTTAGTGAGTTGTGTGCCATCATACATCTATATGTTGTTGGGAGAAGCACTAAGGCTCTGTTGATATATGGTCAGCTTGTTGATATCCTCACAAAGCCTTAGGAAAGGCAAATTTCTTAGCCTTCAAAGAACAACATTCCCTATATCGAGGGATCTTGATTGAGTTGAACATTGGGCTCTGGGAACTCCTAGGGGCCTGGGGTACTTCTTGGAGCTATATGAGAATAGGGTGAGTAGCTCACCTTCTCCTGGAGTACATACCCCAGCATGTGAGCATAGGGTGATTGGTTCACCTTCCCTTATGGAGTACACTATATGAAAAAAGGGTAAGTGGTTCACCTTCCCCTGTGGAAACCCCAACATACAATCTACACTTGTAGTTTGGGACTCTTGGGAAGTATCTCTTATTTCGCCAATGAGTTGGGAAAAGTGGTTGGGGTTAATTAGTACTATCGACAGAAAAATCAAGAATTACTATATTCCTTATGATTAGGATGTATGATGTTCAATAGCTTGATCACTAAGGATCAAACTTGGTAGGGGGTTCTATCACTGGACATGGGGACTTGCCTCTATCATTTTGACAAGAGTAGCAAGGTCTTGTGACCCACCCTCTTTCAATCCTTTCTTATTGGACTATGATATCAATCTTCAGCATAGGCAAGACAAGTTGCAGAGATGGCACATGATGGACATGATGGCATAACAATGGATGAATGTTAACAGGTGGAATTCCTCCCTAGTTGAGAGGGAGTGTTAAAGGGTGCAACTAGGGGCTAATTCCCCTTCCTAGAAACCTGTTATGAATAAAATATATACATATAAATAACTATATATAATAACAATCATAAATAGTGAATAATTAACTAATAATTAGTGTTGAAGAGTCATGTCTCCAAGTACATGACCATTCGTGAATGGGTACCTACCTAGGTATATAATTGGGACCCTAAGTTGTAATCAAAACATATCATACCTTCTTGTATGTATTGTTGATGTTCTATCTACAATTACTGTCAATGATGATAAGACATTGAAGTAATTATTGCAAGCATAGAACATACCATAAAATTTAACAAAAACCCAAACCTGTAAATAATTCTATGACCCACAAAAGAAAATAATAATATAAGGCAAGAAACATGCATTTTGGAAACCCTCACATAAATCTTTAAAATCAATCTAATTAAAGGGTGGAATTTTAGGAAATATCTAAGAATATCAAAACCATCAATAGAAATCAATCCCTTTCCAAGAAAAAAATATTTGAGGCTGATGAGAACAATTGTTTGTCCCTCCTAAGATTGATGGTTGATATTGATAAGCACCTTCCCTCTCAATCCCCCACCACTGCAAAGGCAAATAACCCTTAAAAAATCCCAAATCAACTATTTCACCACTTAGCAATTTATTGAGGCCAAGACATACATTTTACGCAATTTTCAGTTTTCAGTAGACTTTTTGTTTAGCAGTTGACATCACAATTTTTCAGCAACGTTTTCATCTATGTTTCAAGCTATGCATTAGCAATTACTATCTTCATGGATTAATTTAAATTCTGAAACTTCAACTGCGCAGCACACCTCCCTGATTATAGAATTTTGATATTTAATTAATAAAATTGTATTGTGTTATGAGCTTGCTGACATGCAACCTCATTACTAACAATAGATTCCACCAAATGCAGCATCCCTCTGTGCAGCTACCAAACAATACCATGTGAAACATCCAATAATAGACAATGTCAAGCTAAACAACTAGAAAACTTACGAAGGTTGAAGAAGTATCCTCCTGCGTCTTGCAACATACCAACCTTCAAAACTTTCTGTATTTTACCTGCTTCACTGCAAAAAATCAAAGAAGGAATCAGGTATTTGTTAACTCAAAATTATATGTGAAGCATAACAATACATTTCTGCCACTAAGTTGACAAGCTTTTGTCAGCACATGGTCAGAAGCTTAGAATCTACTAAAATACCGCTAAGAAAGTAGCATCACCATCCTAGAAATACCCAATGGGTGAAAACATTTAACAAAAATGCCACATATGAACAGCAATCCTAAGTAATATTAGTAATTATAAGCCAGTTTTCGTCCTTATGCATTTTTGTTTATGACACCTTATCCTACTGGAAAGGAAACATCCTGTAAATCATTGTAGGAACAACCTAATGTTATGAGAAAAGAATGGTCTCTATGCAGGAAAATCCCTGAACTCTTCACGAGAAAAATGCAATAATTTGGCACTTGTCCTCTCCATTTTTCATCTGAACTCTGCAGCAGATACTTCTTCCTCCTCACCCTCTACCACCTCATCCTAGTTGGTCATTTGCACTCTTTCCTCTTTCTTCTTCTTTGATGTAACATTTAGTTCATGTATTTCTTGTATGTCCTTGTTTTATCTTGATTTACACTTCTAGGGTAGCCTCAAGCACCCCAACAAACTGTCATCACTAATTGTATGTTCTAATCTTATTGAACCATCTTTCTTTTGGTCATTTGTTAGACATTAATAAAATCATCTTATCTAATCGCTATCTATCATACAATCTTGCACAAATTTCAGACCAAATTGCTTGAGTAATAGCATTCAGTAAGGTGTTATTAGGAACCCCAATGATTAAATAAGATGTTGTTAGAAATGCACATGTTAAGAGAGACATAACTAATTTATGACCCATATTACCTATTAATTAGAGTAGTTAGGTAACTTACTACATGGTGCATAGCAGATGGCATTGCTGATTGTTATGGAGGAAATGCCTTGAAAATGATAAAAAGTCAATGAATACAATCCACTTCAAGGGGAAACCTCCCTTTACAATGCATACAGTGTACAAGACAAGGTGAGATGATCCTAAAACTAGGCCTCCTTATAGAATGTTATAATAAAATATTCTGGCTGACCTACTAATATAACACTAAAAACATAATAACTCAATATCCAGGGCTTCATAAGGGGTTTTATGCTTAAGATGCCCCTTCCTTTCAAACAACTGTTATCCTCAACACTTGATTTAGGGTGTTCCACGTGAATATATTATCTTCCAATGTCACCTCTTCCACTAGTAAGTTCTTCCATTTCATGAGGTACTCAATAATTGTTTGATTTCACAGTTGCCAAATCATACTAGTAGGTTCTTCCAATTGATGAGGTACTCAATAATTGTTCAATTTCACAGCTGCTTAATCTGATACTCAATAATTACTCAATTTTGTAGCTGCTGCTTAATCTAGTACTCAGTAATTGTTTGATTATGCAGCTACTTAATCCGGTACTCAGTAACTGTTCAATTTCGCAGTTCCTTAATCCTAAGGATTAAGCAGCTGGGAAATCAAGCAAATATTGACTACCTCATCAAATGGGAAAACCTACCGGTGGAAGAGGCAACATGGGAAGATGAGTTACTCATGCAGAAACGCTCGCAGTTATCAAGTGTTGAAGACAACATTTGTTTGAAGGGAAGGAGCATGTTAAGCATAAAACGCATTATGAAGCCCTAGATATTGATGTAGTACATTTCTAGTGTTATATTAGTAGCTCAGCCAAAACCTTTCATTGTACCCTTTCATTATAATCGTACCCTTTGTCTCCTATACACACATACACACACCAAGAAGACCTAGTTTTAGGATCATCTCATCTTCTCTTCTACATTGTATACTGTTAATTTCTGCGTATGTTCTATGCCATTTCAAATTAGGGCACAATACTGAAGAAGATAGAACATACTAATAGATCGATAGAAGACAAGCCAAGAAAAAGATAAGAAATGGTGGCGTTACAGCGATCAGCAGGATGCTTCTACCAACAAAGTCTCCAATAGGTCATTCAGCCAAGCGTGTCACACATAACCCCAGAACAACCCAAACAAAGAATACGCAGCTCCAACGCCATCAAGAGAGAGAGAATTCCTCCACACCAATGTGTGTCAAATGAACTCCAAGTCTCTCCAATATATAGGAATCTTTGGGGGTGTGTGACACGTCCTTTAAGACATGTAAGTCAATATTTTATTCCAGGCCGACCCAGCACATAAGTGGAATAAATTCAAAGTACATGTTCTGCTCATCCGGTCGAGATGATCTTTAGATCAATCTTACACCTCTCCGAAAGAGGAATCCAATAAAAATATTGCGATCGTCATCTGAGCAGCACAACCCGGAGTTTGGACCTAGTTGTCCAAATTTAACACTCCCTCTCAACTAGGGAGAACTCCGTCCACAAGTGCAATCCAAACATCGTGCGTCATCCCGCCGTAACTTGCTTTGCTGGCCTCTTTATTTCAGAACAGAAGTGGGTCAGTCACAAAGACATCATTCCCCGGCTGACAGATTCAGCCCAGAGGTCCGAAACCTCTATCGGACCCACAAAGAGTCTCATACCAACTCGAAGTTGGTTTCCCTGACCCAAAGTCAGTAGGAGGTTTGAAACCTCGCTTGGACTCAAGAGAGTCATATATACTAACCTGAAGTTTGTCTCACTAACCTGAAGTCAGTTGGAGGTCCGAAACCTCACTAGACTTGATCCTAGATCAAGTCGTTGGACACGTGTCATCCTAGATAGAGAGTACGGCAATCTCTGATGAGTCCATCAGTCTTTGCTACTAGTCTCTAGCTTTTCCCACCTCATTGGCCAAATGAGAGGTACTTCCCATGAGTCCGGAACTCAAATGGGTAGGATGCATACGAGGCACAAATCATGAGAGGCGAACCAACTCAATCATCACGGTGGGGCCCAAGCACACCAACAAGGTTCGGCAAGCCTAGCCCTGTGGTTGCTTATAGCTCCGAGAAGCTATCCCCAAAGCCCCCCAGAGCTCCCAGAGCTCATCGTCCAACAGGACCCACATCATAGGGTCGTTCCACGACACCAAGACTCTCATGGAAGGTTAGGAACTTGACCTTCCCCAGGGGCTTAGTGAGAATATCCGCAACCTGCTCATCAGTTCCTATGTGATCGAGCCTTACGGGGTGAGGCCAAGGCCCCGCATATCCAGGATGTTTAACCGTGCCGACCATCAACATCACTTGGATCGTCGTGGAACCCAGGATTCTATGACAAATGAATCCCCCTTTGGTTATCACAAAGGATAACGGTGGCATCTAGCACATGCTCGAACAACTCACTAAAGAGCTTCCGCAACCAAGTGACTTCACAACAGGCCATACATGTTACAATGTATTCGGCCTCAGCGGTGCTCAAGGCTACCGACTTCAGTTTCCTGCACGAAGCAGATCTACATGTGAAGTAACATCCATATGTGCTCTTGCGATCCACCACACTGCCAGCCCAATCGGCATCAGTATATTCATGGAGTGTCATACTCCCGGCAGTGTATCTCAGCCCATGGTCTATCATGCCTCAGAGATATCTCAAGAGTTTCTTGTCACCAACCCAGTGAATGTTATGATCAGCCATGTGTTGACTCAAAGTGTTCACTGCAAAACATACGTCAGAACGAGTGTTCATTAAGAACATCGGGGCCCCTACGAGTTGACGATACTCAGTAGGATTTGTCAATACGGGCCCAGCAGCGCTGCCACTCAACTTCTTGAAGTTGAGCTCCATCGGTGTCGACACAGACTTGCAGTCCACCATACTAAATCTTTCCAGAAGCTTCACAATGTATTTTCCTTGAGAAAGGAAAATCTCGCCAGGTCTTTGCCAGACCTCCAGGCCTAGGAAGTAGTGTACCAATCCTAGGTCCTTCATCTCGCACTCAGCAGCGAGTTCCCTCTTGCACTGATGAATGAGAGGGTCAGCACCTGTCAGGAAGAGGTCATCCACATAGAGCACTAGGATGAGAGGTTTTCCCTTGACAACCTTGAAGTAAGGTTCGGATCAGCACTACTTCGAGTGAAGCCCAACTTCATCAAGTAGCTATCTATCCTCTCGTACCAATCTCTGGGTGCTTGATTCAGCCCATAGAGGGCTTTCTTCAACCTGCAGACATGGGTGTCCCTATCCTGGACTTTGATCCTCAGAGGTTGCTCAACATACATCTCTTCCCTTATCGCATCATGCGGTCTTTACATCCATCTGATGAAGATTCCGTCCTTACGTCGCAACGAGGGAAATAGTAGATTATAGGTGCAATAGTAATCAGTGCCTTCAGGCGACACATTTTCCCATCAAATCCATCCTTGATCTTATATCAAGGTGACAACCACTTTGATCTATGGTTTAGGAACCATATCCTAGACATCACCCTCGCATCCTTGCAGACTTTGATGCTTTACAGTTTCTTCAAATGATCCAGGCTCATGTTGTATCCATGGCAGCTAGATACCCCTGGTAATTATATGGCTTCTCGGTTTTCTTCCAAAATTCCCCCCTCTGAAGCCATATGTCTTTGAGCCATGAGGATCTTCTTTCGTTCAGTAATGATATGAGGATCTTGAGCATATACAGATGTATTCTCCCTATAATGCCAGCTTCTCTTGAGAGAGAAGACATCTATTTTAATTGAGGGCATCCCAGATACCAACTCGAAAAGAAGTTTTGTACTCAGGGGTCTGAATCTTATTCTCCCTCAGTCAAAGCCATCCAAGACTCATAGCCATATACTGTCATATAGCTGTCATGCATCTAGGCACACATCATATACAATATTTGTTCAAAACTTCACAGGTATCTTTGCTAACCATGGTTCAAAACTCCAACAACGTGACTGAAGGCTGCAAAAACTTCTCAGTTCACACTTTCAAGAATATCATTACACTCCAATGTGAGACTGATACAGTCACAAGCTTACTGCACTATGAATTTCGTAAACATAAGAGTCTGTCTATGTCACTGTCATAATGACAGTGACATAGAATCACAGATTACTTTCTTAGCTCCTCAGATTTGCAGCTGTAGAAATAATGCACCCAGCCTCTCCACCATGAGTTGATATCGTCATCATAGAGATACTAACACAACTGTCATGGGGAAACTGTCAAGGCAGTGTTGTAATTCAGCCTGAATATAGTGTACTTCCTTGATATGAAACTCTGCATATTCACTTTTCTCTCAAGAACATTGCATACTGCTTTTGCCCATGTATCCTTCAGATTCTTATGCATATTAAATGTTGTCAGATTAATGTCACAATTAGGCAAATAAGTTTTCAGCGGTACAAACCTTGCAATTTAAGAAATTATGAATAAGATCCTGCACGTACAGCATTCGTCCTCTCTTCTGAAGAGCGGTTTGGCAGAATGCAAGCAATCAACTCTGCTTCATCAACCAGCAATATCATCTCGAGACTCTACAACGCTTTTAATAATGGCGCGGTAGACTACATGCCCAAATCTTCAATAATATTCATATATCATTCGAACAAGCTAATGACCCTCAATAACATAATAACTCGGCTTTCTGATATGTATTCGAATGAATATGTTCCGATTCAGCAAGAACTCTACTCATCAATATGTGATGCTTGAGTGGTGAAACAAATTGCAAATCAATACGGTGATCATTCAATTCATCCTGCTCATTTCTCACCGTTTTTTCAAGGGCAACTTTCACAATGTGGATTAAGGATGACAAACCATTGACATCGGCAGTCTGCCCAACAGACATACCTCTGTGCACGAGCAGCCCATTAGGTCCCCTTAAGGACCTTACCATAAATAGTGTTGTATCAACAATATTACCAGAATGCGCATATATAGGACTTTCCATCTTCACATCAAGACTGAAACCCGTTATTTTTGCATAGCATTTCCAAAAAAAAAAAAAACGAGACGCCCTATCTCTGATTCCCGGCATTGTCATGTCTTCGGCTCCTTCTTCTTCGTCTATAAAAAAAACAGCATTCTCATCTGTTGCATTTTCACGGGATCGAGCCTCAGATGCTCGAGAAGAGAATGAGAGAGCATGCTTCGATGCGAGGCAACTTGGATTTCATCCAACACCATTTGATCCTCCCACTTTCTTCTGGATTCCCTGCCACCACTATCTGTTCCTCGGCCCCTTCCAAGGGTCTGGGTTGTTCCAGCATTAGAATACGTGATATAATACGTGCCTATATCCAGGGCAATGAGAAACAAGCTTCGATCCCTTTGGAAATGGCGTCAAAGAATCGAATTTGTCTATTATTGCAGAGACCAAAAATTTTCCCGCGCAGGTTCGAACCCTGCTGTCGACGCCAAGGAATTCAACCTGTCGTTGCCTAGTCACACTTTCCCCTTTCAAGGAATTTTCGTCCACCACTGCTCCGCCCGAAATTGTAGTTCACGCAAATAATGCGGCGCCAGCAGATTCTGAGCTTCGAACTGACTTCTACGCTTCAAAATAGTCCTCGGCTTTCACAAGTGCAATTCGACTTCTAAAGTGCAATTTGACTACTGAAAGACAATTTCGGCCCTTCCAATAGCATCTTAACCACTGTAATTACGTGAGACTACTCTCTTTCAAAGATACTTCATACTTCAACCTTTGCGTTAGAGAAGTGACATACATGCCTCAAAAACACCTGCAAGAATATTCAATCGAAACCCTGATCCAAGAATTCAGAACTTCAATCTTCACGTTGACATTTAGAAGTGACTACAACGCCATCATTCAAATAAGTAAATATGTTGTCGCGTGATTCCTGGCACCGATTCTCCGGAAAGAAGAAATCTCATCGGGCTCCGATGACTTAGATTCCAGGTATTCTAACACAGATCGATCGAATTACAATTTATTTTTTTTCAATCCAGATAACTCTAATTTACCCTCGCGAGTAATATGCTTTGACGAGAGAGAGAGAAAAAAAAATTATCGACCACAGCAGAAAGAATATCAAATTTTCGAGATCTACTTGGCCACGGATGTGCGGCATTTTCCAGCGTGAAAGCAAACAGAACAATGGCAAATGCTTGTGGCCTTCTTCTACGCCGCACTCGCGAGCGATAAGACCATTATTGCCAAAATGAATATCGGAATTAGAAAACTGTGTTGTGTTCCCCCTCTTACCTCAAATCAAGTCAAAAGACGAGATCTTCTTCTGGAACTTTCTCCTTGGCCTCAACAAATCCGTAGTCACTTACAGCTCCTCAGCCTCCTCTCCGACTTTGTTTTGAGAAGACTTCTTCACGCTGAAGTTTAGGGCATAAAACAGCCCTAAATCTACCCACGCTATCACCTGTTGTGGTGGTATTGCCTGCGGCCTACCACACAGCCTTACAGCACCTTTATTTTCTTTTGGGCGTTGTCTTCTCCCAAGCTCTGATACCATGTTAATTTCTGCGTATGTTCTATGCCATTTCAGATTAGGGCACAATACTGAAGAAGATAAAACATACTAATAGATCGATAGAAGACAAGCCAAGACAAAGATAAGAAATGGTGGCGTTACGGCGATCAGCAGGATGCTTCTACCAGCAAAGTCTCCAATAGGTCATTCAGCCAAGCGTGTCACACATAACCCCAGAACAACCCAAACAAAGAATACGCAGCTCCAATGCCATCAAAAGAGAGAGAATTCCTCCACACCAATGTGTGTCAAATGAACTCCAAGTCTCTCCAATATATAGAAATCTTTGGGGGTGTGTGACACGTCCTTTAAGACATTTAAGTCAATATTTTATTCCAGGCCGACCTAGCACATAAGTGGAATAAATTCAAAGTACATGTTCTGCTCATCTGATCGAGATGATCTTTAGATCAATCTTACACCTCTCCGAAAGAGGAATCCAATAAAAATATTGCGATCGTCATCTGAGCAGCACAAGCCAGAGTTTGGACCTAGTTGTCCAATTTTAACATATACATTGTAAAAGGACATTTCCCCCTAAAAGTGGATTGTATTCATTTATTTTTTTTATCATATTCAAGTTATTTGCTCCGTAATATTGATGTACTCAATGACTCCCTCATTAACAAAACACATTCTCCTTATATCTCTCTTGAGTCTTATGTGATGATCATAGATCTAGATCACAAATAATTTCTAATCCCTGTCATTCATACCGAATTTGTATAATGCCTTAAAGTCAAACATGATAATTCTCAATAGCAACACAACCTCGATTCTTACCTTTTTCCCATAAAAGGATCATGGAAGAATTCACATGGCTCTTTTGGATCAAAGCTTAACAGGGTTCCAAGTTCAAGAACAGATAAAGCAAATATCTGCATGAAACGATAAGCCTTCAAAATCGATTAATTGAAAATCCAAAAATAATGGAAACAAGTTTAAAATTAATAATATTTATCTATAAACAAACCTTGTCACCCAGAGAGATTTATTAAAAGCAAGATGATTGAATCGGTATTGTCAATTACCTTAAGCTCTAGTAAATTATGCTATAAAATACCATATCCGATAAATTAAAAAAAATGCTGATTCCTATCATTGATGTACCTAAATCATTTAGACCTTAACTTCACATATAAAATGAATTATCGCTCTTATAAAACGGTGAGAAGAGAATGAAGGAACATTCAAACATAAGAAAGAATAGTTGCATATGCTATCTATAGGGTGAAGATACCTGCTTCTTACTCCAATCATACTGGCGAGTACCAACGGCAGGAGCAAACTCAAGGAACACACAACCTTCTTTTGAAAGCCTGATTCCTCCCGACTTAAGTGACAAAAAAAATTAAGAAGGAAATTTATGCCTGCTATTGTTAGAATATTGAAAACTTGCATTAACAGAATTACAATTCACAAAGTATATGAAATTGAAGAATATTACAAGAGCAACTATAGAAGAGGACTGTCAAGTCAATGTTTACATGTAACAAATGCAGAAAACCCACCAAACATAAACAGAAAATACAAATTGCATCCTACAAAATACTTGAGTAAAATTACAGAAGCAACTGAATTAGAAATACTTACATCCACTGTACTATACTCAGGTGCTTTGGGTTGAATCCCAAGTGCTGCTTTACCTTTGTATAATGTATACTTAACATATATTTTGCTGGGCTGACCTGAGAAATGAATGTCAAATCATTAAGTCTGAACTTGAAAGTCGTTAATGATACAATTTAGCCCTCCCATCTCTGCTCCCTGTGTGTGTGAGAGAGACAGTATAATCTTCTTGTCCATCTACCCTTATAAAAATGCCCTTGACTACTTGCGTATGTGTGTGAACATTTAAATGCATTCTTTATAGCATTATGCTATACACAATTAATATATGCCACATTTAATGTCATGAATAAGTTAATACATAAAAGGCCATACCAAGGCAATTTTTTGCCAGACAGAGTGTGCACACATATATCATGCCCACCAATCGATCCATATGGGCACCCCCTAGCTTGAATGATTGCCTGTGTATGGCTTTGCGTGAATATTCTATAATATCATATTATAAGCATGTACAACAATGATTGTGGTGATCAAGCTATTAAATATATAAATTTGTGGCAGCAACAATTACCCAGGGCATGTATCTATCTATCCATGATTGTATATATAATTTAGACAGGCATGTGTATCTATACATAGAGAGAGAATGGGAGAGAAGACTGTCCATGGAAAATAAATCACAACACTTTATTTATAATATCTCTCAAGAAACTACCAGCAGGGGAGAGATAGGTGTCCATGGAAAATATTGAACACAACCCTTTGCTAATAATACCTCTCAAAAAAACATCAAAGGAGAGATTCAAATTTAATGTATTAATCACAAAATTTAATTAATAATACCTCTCAAAAACACCAGAAAGGTAGATTCAAATTCATGGTACTTTATATTTTGTCAGTTTTTGTTAACGACGCAATCAACTGATATGGAAGGAAGCTGATGCCAAAGGCCAGCAGCCCAGCTAATGATTATATATTCAGTACTGAGAAATCAAAACTAGAAGATGATACACTTCTGGAAGTCCCTGGATCTCCCAATGGAATCTGTGGAAAAATAAAACCACTAATCTGGAGGAGCGTTGAAAAGTAGCGAAGGAATGAATTCCTTGATTTGTGCCTTA
Organism: Pinus albicaulis; assembly: GCA_034641835.2. Classification (NCBI taxonomy): domain Eukaryota; kingdom Viridiplantae; phylum Streptophyta; class Pinopsida; order Pinales; family Pinaceae; genus Pinus; species Pinus albicaulis. Next base: position 181,733,775 of record CM076570.1, on the reverse strand, counting down.
ATTCAAGGAATCAATTTAGTGATCTTCTTAATCATGCGCGAGTTGCAGTGATGTGGACAAGTTCAAGAAGCAGTTTGACTAGTGCGAGTTTGTGGAGGACCGAGTTATCTATCCTCTAGTTTGAGTTAAATTGGGAATTGAATGCTCAAGTGGAGTTAGCCTCCTAAATTTTAGGATGATTCAGTTAACTAAGTCTGTTGACTTTTGTTAAACTAGAAAAGCTCCAGATGAACTCCTAATTTAGAAACTCACTAACAATAGCCAAATTGAATTGCTTATAGCGAGATCGAAGGCACACTTTTTATTCATTATTCTTGAGCATAAGTTTGTGAGCAAGTGAGCTTGTTAGAGGAATGAGCCAAGAAGTTCTCTCTTGTGCGAGGTGGAGAAGGGAGGAAGCCTTGAGAAGTGCGCTGAAAAATAGGAGGAGATTCCTATTTTTTAGCAGTTGGGAATGTGCTAGGAAATAGGGGCATATCTCCTAAGGAATGCGCATAGATTTAGGAGCTCAGGTTTGCACAGTGTTCGAGGAGGAGATCAGTATTCTAGCAGGTGTTTCAAGATTAGTTCAAGGCAAACATAATATTGTATTTTTCTGATTGAGACACGCTGGTTGTAAGAGATCTGTAGTTTATTCTTCTTCAATAAAAAATCTGAAGCAAGCAAGGGTTTTCCCTGTTGGGTTCCCTAGAAAAATTGTGTTGTTTTCTTGTGTGAATTTGTGCAATTATTTCTGTCCTATTCCGCTGCCATTTGGTGGAGAAATTTTGTGTCTATGTGAAAAGAAAATTTGTTTTCAGATTGTTCATACTAGCAGATCAGAATTTCGTGGAAATTCTACATGGTATCAGAGCTTTGAACAGGAATCTATCAGCACATAGTCTTCAAGTTTGAAAGATGACCACTCATACAGGATTAGGATTAAGAGAGCAAGATAGACTGAATGCTCCTCAAATTTTGGTGTTTGGAAGGTCCGCAAATTGTTCTTGTTGGACGAGTTTGGGCTGAAGGAATTTGCTAAGAAAGGTGTTGCAGAACCTTCAGATCCAGACAAGTTGAGGCTCTTCCAAAGGCAGATGGCCAAGGTCAAGAGGATGATCTTGAATGGACTTCAAGATCATGTAGTCCTTCATGTTGCAGGTAAAAATACAGCTATGGAAATGTGGGATGCCTTAGTCCAGTTCTACTAGGATTCTTCTGAGAACCGGAAGATGGTCCTCAAAGAGAAGTTGAGGACTATCAAGATGCAGAAAGGTGAGAATGTAACTGCTTAGCTCACCAGAATTCAAGAAATCCGTGATGAGCTAGCAGCAATTGGAGAAAAGAACATGGACACAGAGCTAGTGCGTGTGGCTCTCAATGGGTTCACCAAAGATTGGCATACTTTTGTTAAAAGTATTAATGGACGAGATAAGTTGTCGGATTGGGAACGCCAATGGAGTGACTTTATCCAGGAGGAGCTAAGGCTCAGGCAAGTTAAGACTTCTAGCAGCAGTGGCAAGGGTTCCAAGGTTGGGAAAGAGGAGGAGAATATTTCTCTTGCAGGTAAAGTCAAAGGCAAGAAAGGCAAAGGGAAGAGCGAAAACAGTCAAAAGGATGACAAGAAGAAGATAGACCTGAGTAAGATCAAATGCTTCTATTGCCATACTTTTGGACACTATGCTTCCAAGTGTCCTAACTAGAAGAAGAAGTGGTCGAATCAGGAGCATGTAGCTGCATCAGCTGACATAAATGAGTTTGCCTCTCAGTTTGAGAAGGATTTCTCATTGATAGCTTGCATGGCAAGCTCAGTAGGGAGCAATACGTGGTATATTGATTTAGGAGCCTCTTTTCATATGACTGGAAATCGAGAGTATTTCAGCGAGTTTGATGACAAGGATATGCAAGTGAATATCGAGCTTGGAGATAATGGCAAGTATGCTACCAAGGGAGTTGGTACTGTCAGCTTTGAGAGGGAGTCACGTAATCCTATTCATCTCAAAGTTCTCCATGTTCCAGGGCTGAAGAAGAACCTGGTTTCAGTAGTTGTCCTTGAGGACAAAGGGTATGATGTCATCTTCAGCAGAGGTAAGGTTTACCTCGAGCATCTAGCTTCAGGAGCAGTGAAGCAAATAGGTGTGAGAGTGAAGAATCTCTACAAGTTGCAGGTCCAGACAAATGCAGCCTTGAGCAACAAGGTAGGTTATGCAGATGTAGGTGAACTTTGGCACAGGCACATGGGACACTTGCATCATGGGGCGTTTAATATTCTTCAACAAATTTCCATAGGATTACCAGCAGGAGGCCTTGACAAGAGTGGAGTGTGCAAGGGATGCATGTTTGGCAGGTATGCCAAGTCTTCCTTCCTTGGTCAAGGCAACAGAGCCAAGGGATTTTGAAGCTGGTGCATTCCAATGTGTGCGGGCCCTTTTCTTTTCCATGACTGATGAGACACAGTCACACAGGTATTATATTACTTTCATTGATGATTTCTCTCGAAAAACTTGGATTTATTTTATGAAAAAGAAAGATGAGAAATTAGACAGGTTCATGGAGTTTAAGGCCTTGGTAGAAAAGCAATCTGGGAAGAAAATCGAGGCAGTGAGAAGTGACAATGGTGGAGAATATATCTCCAATGCCTTCAAGGAGTTTTGTGCAAATGAAGGTATTAGGAGGGAGTTGATAGCACCTCATCACCCTCAACAGAATGGGGTGACTAAGAGGAAGAACAGGAGTATTGTTGGAGCAACTAGGGCTATGTTGCATGATCAAGATATTCCTAGGCTCTTGTGGGCAAAAGAATACGACATTGTTGTATTTCTGCAAAACAAGAGTCCACGCAAGGTGCTTGGATGAGTCACACTAGAAGAGGCTTTCACAGGAAAGAAGCCTGATGTTTCACACTTCCAAATCTTTGGCACAAACGTCTATTGTCATGTGTCCAAAGATAACCAGAAGAAGTTGGACGCCACAGTAGAGAAGGGTATCTTTGTGGGGTATAGTGAGACATGTCAGGCATACAGGGTGTATCTTCCAGGACTTAGGAACACAGTTCTCAAGCGAGATGTGAGATTCCAGGAGGATTAGGCACTGAGAGTTTCCTTAGAGCATGAGAAGATTGCAGTACCTGAAGAGGGGCTACTTGCTCCCAAACAGGAGTCACAGCTAGCACCTGAGATTCAGCCACAGCCACAATCTAGTGGCAAGAGGGTAGCGCAACAGGATTCGAAATAGCATGAAGAGGAGAAACAAGGCCAAGAGCAGACAGATCAGCCAGAGCCACCCACCACAGGAAGGAAAAAGGCCAAGTGGGCCTAGAGATTGATCCAAGAGGCTCAAGAGCAAGTGGAGGCTCCCACCACCATGTTTAGACAGAGTAAATAGCCATCGAGGTACACAGGTTATATGGCATTGATGACAAAGTTGGTGTACATTGTTCCTTCTTCTTATAAGGAGGCAACTTCTCAGCAAATTTGGCAGGATGCCATGGTGGAGTATTCCTCTATCATGAAGAATGACGTATGGGAGGTTGTCAATGGTTCTTAGCTCAAGTGGTTGGGATTGTGGCTTGCCACCCGACTCACCCAGGTTCAAGACTCCACAGGCATGTTGTAGTCTGTATTGATTAGGCTAAAGGAGTAGGCGGGCCCCAGGGAGTGTTCACTTCGTTCGTGGTCAATACGGGACATCTCGACTCTTGCTTAGTCATTGGGTCTTTCCTGTTAAAAAAAGAATGATGTCAGGGAGGTTGTTCCACGACCTGAGGGGAAATTAGTAGCTGGATCCAACTGGTTGTACAAGTTGAAGCATGGAGCAGACGGGAGTGTGGAAAAGTTCAACGCCACGTTTATGGACGAGGGCTTCTCACAGATTGAGAGGATAGACTATGAGGAGACTTTTGCCCAGTAGCACAGTATTCATCCATCAAGGCTATTCTGGCACTTGCGGCACAGATGGGGTGGAAGATCCACCAAATGGACATGAAGACGGCCTTCCTCAATGGAGTTGTTAAGGAGGAGACCTATATAGAGCTGCCAGAGGGGTTTGAGCAGTTCAACAAGGACACACATGTGTGCAGGCTGAAAAGAGCTCTTTATGGGCTCAAGCAAGCTCCAAGAGCATGGTACACTCAAATTGACAACTACCTTCAAGGATTATGCTTCACTAAGAGTGAGGCATATGCCAACCTATATTCCATCATGGTTGGATGGCTTCCGCTCATTCTAGTTCTCTATGTCGACGACCTTAAATTGACTAGAGATGAGAGCTTGATCCAGGATTGCAAGGAGGACCTTGCAAGGGAGTTTGAGATGAAGGATATAGGGTTGATGTACTATTTCCTTGGCTTGGAGGTTTGGCAAGGTGATGGTGAGATATTTGTGGGATAGGGCAAGTACACATCAGAGATTCTTCGGAGATTTCCTATGCAGGAATGCAAGCCTATGGCCATACTCTAGTCACAAACTGGAGGAAGGTGGATGCTAGCAGAGGAGAATGAGTGGATCCTGCAGTATATAGGCATCTCATTGGGTCATTGATGTACTTGGTCAACACACGACCTGATATTTGTTTTGCAGTCAACCAGTTGAGTCAATACATGGTGGAACCGACCAAAGTGCATTGGGTTGCTGCAAAGCATGTGTTGAGATACCTCAAAGGCACGGTGAACTATGGATTGTGGTATAGACAGGTCGATGGAGTGAGGCTTGAGGGCTTCACAAATGCAGATTGGGACGGGAGCTCCACAAACAAGAAGAGTATTTCAAGTGGCATCTTAAGCATTGGGTCAGCAGCAATTTCCTGGTAGAGTAGGAAGCAAAGATCAGTTGCACTCAATTCAGCAGAGGTCGAGTACAGGGTTGCTAGTCAGGCAGCTTGCAAGGCTATTTGGATGAGGAAGTTACTTGTGTGACTTTTCAGACAAAGAATAGTCTACCATGATACATTGTGATAATCACAGTTGCATTAAGCTCTCTGAGAATCAAGTGTTTCATGATCGCTCAAAGGATATCGAGACCTAGTATCCCCATCTTAGAAATTGTGTGCAAAAAGGGTTGGTGAAGTTACCGTACATTCCAACAGGGGAGCAGACAGCAGACATCTTGACCAAGGCATTGGCAAGAAGCATTTTGTTCATCAAAGAGATAAGTTGGGAATTGTACAGAATGCCTTCCTCGCTAAGAGGGAGTGTTGAAAACTGGCGGAGGAATGGATTCCTTGATTTGTGCCTTAATTCAAGGAATCAATTTCGTGATCTTAATCATGCATATGTGGACAAGTTCAAGAATCAGTTTGACTAGTGCGAGTTTGTGGAGGACCGAGTTATCGATCATCTAGTGTGAGTTAAATTGGGAACTGAATGCTCAAGTGGAGTTAGCCTCCTAAATTTTAGGAAGAGCCAGTTAACTAAATGTGTTGAATTTGTTAACTTGAAAAGTTCTAGTTCAACCCCTAATTTAGAAACTCACTAACAATAGCCAAATTGAATTGCTTATAAGGAGATCGCAGGCACACTCGTTATTCATTATTCTTGAGCACGAGTTTGTGAGCAAGCGAGCTTGTGAGAGGAACGAGCCAAGAAGTTTTCTCTTCTGCGAGTTGGAAAAGGAAGGTATCCCTGACAAGTGTGCTCAAAATAGGATGAAATTCCTATTTTTTAGGAACTGGGAATGCGCTAGGAAACAAGGGCATATTTCCTAAGGAATGCGTTAGATTTAGGAGCCCAGGTTTGCATAGTTTTCAAGGAGAAGATCAGTATTCTAGCAGTTATTTCGAGCCTAGTTCAAGGAAAACAGAATATTGTATTTTTCTGATTGAGACACGCTGGTTGTAAGAGATTTGTAGCTTATTCTTCTTCAATAAAAAATTCTAAAGTAAGAAAGGGTTTTCCCTGTTGGGTTCCCTAGAAAATTTGTGTTGTTTTCTTGTGTGTATTTTTGCAATTATTTCTGTTATATTCGGCTATTGACTAGTAGTGAAATTATGTCTTTATGTGAAAAGAAAAAAAAAATTCAAATTGTTCATACTAGCAAATCAAAATTTCGTGGAAATTCGACAAGGAGAATATCTACAGTGATCAGAGTGATGATGATCAAGAAAGACAGCATGTCTACCATGAAAATTATTAAGAGTAGAATTATGGAAAAAAGATATGATGGTTAATGGTTACCCTCCCAAGCCTTACTAGGATTTTAATCTTGATTATAACCAATCACCCAATTTTGTTGCTTAGGCTTATAATATGTGCAGTTCTGCAACTCTCCCCAGAATTTACCTAATCCTTTCCCCTCTTTCTCTAGTAATTGAATTGTCATCTGACAATGGCAGTGCAAACCACATAAGTTATCAAAGGAGGTGACAGAGGGGACTAAAAGAGCAACTAAAGAGTTCCATAGGAAGACCCAAGGTCAAGGAGATACAGAGCATTGTTCAACTCCTCAGTCTTGCAAAAAAGATTCATGTCCTCTCGAAAGGAACATATAGTTTAAAGGTTGAGTTAATAGAAATAAGAGAAAGTGGAGAAAATAAAATCTGGAACAGACTAGAGGGAAAAAGAGTTGGAAGAGTTGAAAATAACAACGAGCTAAAGGTTTATACCAGTGTTACCATTACCTAAACAAGTCAAAATGACTTGTTGATAAGTAAAACTCAAGTCGACGTTGTTTAGCTCATGTCCACTACATCTAACTCACAAGTAATAACAAGTAAAGTACAACTGATGCAAGTCAAACTCAATCAACCCATCTTTGACTTGTTGTGTTGTATGTAAATGCCTAGAAACCAGCTAAAAAGCTCAATTCATTTGCATTTTCCTGCTGGTTACTTCTCCCTCAGCAAGTGTAACTACAAGGTGACCAAGAGGACTCAACGATAGTACACCAAAGCAACTAAGGCATCTATGTACTCAACTAGGCCATCATAAGTTGCAGCTTCGATCCACTTTCCAATTCCAGCGACGTTGATCCTAGGCCTCTAACAGCATAGCTTTTGTTGTCACCCAATTCCACTGCATGAGAAGATGACTCCTTTGATAGTGTATGGAGTTACTTACTTTCCCCTGTCATGTGTCTTGACGCTCCACTATCAATGAACCATGCATTGTCATCATTAAGAGATCCTGTAAGAGCAATCAAAAATCTCTGACCTTTGACTTCGTTGAATAAGTAGTGGATGACCTTCTTGATCCAGCTTCCAATAGTGTTGATACCCATTCTCATATAGCTTATGAAAGAGGGACAATCCATGTTCAAACCTTTTGAGCCAACAAAGTGTTCTTCGACCTTTCCTGACCTTAGCTCTGATACCATGTTGAGAAATCAATGCAAGTAGATTAGGGTTTAATTTTTCTTTCTTGATAATCACTTGTGAATTATGTTGGCTTCTTTTACTTCTTTATTAGATTATCTTTCATCAAGCAATTACCAAAGTATGTATAAACCAAAGTAACAAAAATCGCGATCGGGATAAAATCGCCGAGGGGAAAAAATCGGAAAAAAATCGTAAAAATCGGGAAAAAATCGGCACATACAAAAATATTCATTTTTTTTCAATTTTTTTAATATCTAAAGCATCTACAGCATAAAATAAATGCATTGACACATAAATATGAAGAAAAAAACTAATATATAAGATGTGTAATATCATGTCTAGTGCTACATCACACATAAAACTGAATCCTGTCCTGAATACTAAGTCCTGAGTCTCAACTCAACCTCAAAATATCAACCAAAAATATAATAATGTATCTCATATCATGAGTCATAATGTTATATACAAAGGAATGCACCAAATAACCTATACTACTGATTTCCTTTGCCCCTCTTGCGAGAAAATGTAACAACTTTCCCTCTAGACGAAGAAGTTGGCGGGGCTGGCAATGGACTCTGTTGTGCTCCAGATCCTGAAGCACTAGGAGCTAAAGGAGGTAGACCACGTCCTCTACCGGTAGCAGGGGTAGGTGGTGTCACCTCCTCCTCCTATTGTTGCTCCTCCTCCTATTTTTGCTCCTTCTCCTCCTCCTCATGAAACTCATCATTGATTCATCGCTACTAGAAATGGGATCATCAACAAGAGATACATAAACATCATCTAGCTCAAAGTCTTCAGACTTGGATTGCTCAACCTTAAAATGCGGTAGAAAAAGATTAACATGCCTAACCCGTTGTTTTCCTTTGAGTGAAGGGTACATTCTTGTTAAGGCCACAGTAGGGGAGTTCAACAATCAATACCACCAACATCAACAAAGTTCAACAATCAATGCCACCAACATCAAGGTTCTTAAAGGACTTCATACTCTTGATCAAATGCCAATCTCATACCCTTACATAATAGAATCAAATGGAAACAATGCAAATCCCCAAACCATGAAACCCTGAAAACCATTAAGTCTGCTGAATTTTGAGTGAAATCTAAAATTCTAGTTTCTCCATATGAAATCCAATGAGGTCGAAACCACTCTTAAACATCATGAGTCATTTCATGGTAATGTTAAAAATTTAAGTAAAAGGATGAAAATGAAAAATAAAGGAAATATCACTTTTACTTTAAGAATTTAACATTACCATGAACTGCGAACAGGGTGTGTTAGGAAAATGAGAGGGCTGCAAAAATGACAAAAAAAAAAATCGATTTTTGAACTTATAGGGTTTCTATTTGATGGGCCCACGATTTTTACCAAAATAATCGCGATTTTTTCGTAAAAATCGCGATTTTTTTGCGATAACGATTTTTTCAAAAAATCATTGAAAAAATCGCCGATAAAATCGGCAGCCCGAAAAACTCGCGGTTTTATCAAAAAATCACAATGTTTGTTACTTTGGTATAAACAAAGATCACAAGGACACAAGAGACAAGAAGTGGGCACTAGGTCAGAGAAAAACCCCTCTCTTAGGGGGAAACCCAGTCAAAATTCTCTTTCTTCAAAAGTATTATTTGAGATTCTTCAACCTGGACATATACCAAACCTTCCCTCCACACCAAATCAGCCTTCTAGATCTTTGACCTAGCAACAGCAACAACTTGTCCTCCAGCAACTTCGACTAGGCAGCACTTCGAACAGCAGCAAACACAAAAATACTTTGATCTCCCAAGTAGGGCACGAAATGGAAAGAGACCACCACCAAAATTTCGATTTTCTCTTTCTCTATCTTCTTGATCCAACTCGCAATCCTTTCAACTTCCTCCACCAACTTCGCACTTTTTCCTATGCACCAGTAGATATCGAACTTGGTTGAGAAGTGATGCCCCAAATGAATTTGATCTCCTTTCTTTTATAGGCTCCAGGTGAGGTCGAATAGGTTCCTTTGAGGCCTGCTTGATGTGGAGGTACTATAAATCATTTTTGACTCAATATTAAACCTATTTACATGATTCAAATGCCCAAGATGAGTCAATTTAAATCTGTAATGACTATAAACTCAGAATAAATCCTAGAAGTCCGTAATGGGGACTTTGACCCAAAATAATATGACCCAAGCATAAAACCCATGCTTTAATAAGTCATTTAATAATAATATATATTCTTTTATTTAATTCTTTTGATAAGTACATTAAACATAATTGGATGAAGACTGAACCTAGTTACAATCTTCAACAGATCTTACAGAGTAGAATCTGTGACTTGAGTGTAGAGGACAAAGCAAGTATAAACCAAGTATAAACCAGTTGGACTTCATTGTCCCCCAACAATGGTTACTTGAATGGCAAATCGTTAAGGGTCTGAAACAAGATGTTGTACACAAGCTCCAAGGTCAGGTTCAGAGCTTGATGGAATCCAGTGTTAAGTTCAAGCAATAGATGCCTATGTGATAAGCATTGATAACGTTAGAGATAAAGCATGCTAGAATGAGTATACTTGATGTTTGCATTATAGGTTGTGTGGATCTGAATTATGATTTTCTGCTTGCTTCTCTCATCAATTCTTGTACTATGGCAACTGGTCATATAAGTATGTTTGAGATCAAAAAGGGGGATAATGATTTTGAAGCCTGTAGCAAAGTAACCAGAGAATTTGTTTTATATCAACATTACCGGTAGTATAAGAGTGATATCCTTTAGGTTTAAGCATTCATGTGTTGCTAGCTATACAGTGGGATTTAAAACAGGGGTACTGCAAATGTATGTGGACACTTAATTGTTACCTACTAGGGTTTTTCGCTAAGACGATTGGTATTGTTCTCAGTTATCTTATTGCAACATTTCAAGGGCAGCAATAATGTGCCAACATGTCATTTGATATAATGCTAGTGTTATTGCATGAACTAAGATAAAAAGGTTTGTATGATGTCATTGAATATACTATACCACAAGAGGTGTCGAGCAAACTCAAACTTGTTGTTAATAAGGTTTTGCAGAGAGACATTGTGATTCTGTTGTCTTTTTTGATGCATTGATATAAGTTGGCAAGCTACGGTTTGTGTTAGATAGGTATTGAGGACAAACCTTCAGATTGACCAGTAGAAAGAAAAACTCTGGCAGAGTTAAGCCGAGATTTTATGCACAAGTTGATGCTTGGATAATATGTGTTGCAGAGAAGAGCAATGAGTAGCTAGGGTTTGTTGAGTTGTACAAAAGCAGAGATTGAACTGTTGATAGGGTTTTACAATATTGTGTCACTGAAATCAGTATCAGCAAAGATTGAAATATATGGTGCTACTTTATTATCCGTCTAGGCTTTGAGTAGTTTGTTGCATGATTGTGGAATCAAAATTTGTTGCTATTATGTGATGAATAATTAGCATGATACTTGTTGTGCCATGCATAGTCATGTGAATATGTTGCAAAGTTTGAAGTACTTACAGTGTTGAGTATGTTGATGGGTTGATACCATCTATGCTTCAACTAGGGTTTGGGAAAGGTTTGTTGTGCAGGTTGAGATGTTGACCAAGTAAGATGTGAGCAGAGCATTTGTGGCAAGGCACATGATAGCGTCTTTGATCAAAGACAGAACAACAATATTCTAACAATGTTAATGGTTGGTTGATGTAAGCAGAAGTTTGATACACATAAGCAGATTTGATTGTTGAAGCAGAATTCATTTTGCAAAGATATTTCTATTTTGTATTTTGTATTTGACCACAAGTGGATCCAATCTGAAAATTGTGAAACGTGGTCTGTTGGTTGATCATAGTGGCAAGGTGGTGCTAGGGCAGGTTGGAGCTTACATAGGGCCTTGGAGCGTCTGTCTGGTTGTAGCTGGTAAACAAGGTGTTGGAGCATCCTTCAGGTTGAAGCCTATAAACTAGGGCGTTGGAGCGTCCTTCCAGATGCAATTGGTAAACCACGGCATTGGAGCATCCTTCAAGTTGGAGCCTGTAAACCAGGGGGTTGGAGCCTCCCTAAGTTGGAGCTGAAAATATTGATGTACATTTTATTGAAGACAAAATATTAAGAAGCATTCGATGGTTTCTCTCCATCAAGGGTTTCCACCTAGAAATATTTGTTCCCTGTTGTCTTGATGTTTGTGCATTGTTGAATGCTGTAGTTTATTGTTGATTTATGTTACATCTAATGATAATATTAATTAATGCTCTGTGAAGTTAAAAATATACTAATTGAAGAGAAATATTGATTCGGCCCTCTCTCAATATTTCCAACAATGACTTTCATAAGCACAGAGAATTTGGGCACATAAACACTTATCATAGGGTTGCTCAAGTAGGCCACAACAAAGTTACAAACCTCATAAAGGTCGCATAAAATTAGGCCTTGAAGGCCACATAATTAACACCCTAATTGTACAGGGTCAAGGCCATTAGGGTTGCACCTAGAGACTCCTTAACGTCGTTAGAATTGTTGAAAAATGTGTAACTAGGTTTGGTCTTCATAAATATGAAATGTACTTTTAATTCTTGTATATTGTAAAATGAAAGAAAAATTATTACTATTATTTTTGTTGCATGGATTTCATGCTCGAGGTCTTTTATCTTAGAGGTCAAGCACCCATTGAGTGCTTCTAGGGTTTGTCCCAGGGTCAAGAAGTCAAAAGAGTCATTGTCATATGAAGAAGACCCCATTGGGCATATTGTATCTTGTAAAAAGAATTATTTTTGTATTTAAAAGCGTCAAAATACCCTCCAAGACCAAGTCGACCTGGAAGCTAAGAAGTAGGCCTCAATTAGGGCATTTCGTCCACCTTGGAAGCCTATATATAGGAGGATACTCAACCTCCAATGGAAATCATTTATTCTCTCATCATTCAAGCGAAGGAGAAGAAGAAGGCTAGCGAAGAAGGAAGAAGGACGAAAGACAAGTGTTTGGGTTATTTCCCTCCCTCTTTTCACACGTGCGAAGGAAGGAGGCTAGGGTTTTGTTGCTGCAAGATCGAACTTGGAGAAACTGCAAAAAGAAAGTCGAAATAAGGTCTATTAGGTCATCCTCGAGACCTAGAAGAAGGAGAAACTCAAGTGCAGGTCAAAGCAAGCCATGCAAGCCCTAGATTTTCTTACACGTGCGGAGGCAACAGTTGTTGCAGGGGCTGAAAATTTCAGACCTACAGTAGAGGCCGAAATTTTGTAGATGGGGGTCGAAGTTGTGCAGTTAGAAGAGATTTGACTGGGTTTGACTTGGACAAAGGAAGCACATCATCAAGAAGGTCGAACTTGGTATTGGAAGGGTATTAGTCTTGGTCTAGAGGTCTTGGAATTCGTCATTTGAAGAATCTATAAGAAGAGAAGAGATTTGTGGGTTTTCCTCTCAAGTGTAGAGGTTTTGGCCCTGGCTTGCAGCCTATACCCTGTGTTCCTACGGAGCTGATTGATGATAAGCATAACATAATAATAAGAGAAGAAGCTAATAAGTAAGAAAAAGTAAAAAGACATCCCAAGCAGTTATCAAGTTTAAGAGAAACCATCCTATCTATAGCCCTATAGATTTCTCAACATGGTATCAGAGCTAAGGTTGGCTAAGGGGATGATGGAGATCACTACATCCTTGAAGAAGTGTTATATGGTAGCAAGTCATCTCAAGATAGGTATCAAGCATTGTGGAATCTCCTATTATCCATCAAAAATAGTATGACCAAGACTTCTACAAAGGATGAAGGGTTATTCTCAGCACTTACTGGCACATTCGAAGATGAGAATATTTGGGTAATTGACAGTGGAGCATCAATACATATGAGAGGTGAGCACAAGCAACTAAAGGCCTTATCAACAGGAAAATATTCTTACTCCGTTGAGTTTGGTGACAAGAATAGCTATCCTGTAATAGGAATTGGATCAACCTCGTTGAAGCTAGAGAATGGAGGAAATATTCATCTCAACAACATTATATTTGTTCCACATTTGCAAAAGAATCTACTTTCTTTTTCGTGTGTAGAAGATAAGGGAGATAAAGTCGCTTTTATAGATGGAAAGGTTATAGTATGGGATAAAAACTCTAGCATCAAAAATGCAAAGATCATTGGGATTCGTGAAGGAGGACTCTACAGACCGTTGATTCCTCTCTCTCAAGCTTTGGTTCACATTGAAGTAAGTCCATGTGACCTTTGGCATAGAGGGTTTGGTCAAATTCACTACAAAATCTTACCAACTCTGGATTCAATGGTGAATAGTATCCCTAAACTCAAGGAGGATCATGAAGGAGTATGCAAGGGATGTACATTAGGTAAAAATGTTAAGAGACCATTTGGAAATAGTACTTCAAGGTCAAAAGAAATTACGGATCTCATTCATTCTGATGTTTGTGGTCCTATGTCTACACAGTCTCTTGGAGGTAATATATATTATCCAACATTCATTGATGACCACTCAAGGAAAACTTGAATCTATTTGCTGAAGTCCAAGGATGAAGTATTCTACAAATTTCAAGAATTCAAAGTTGAAGTAGAGAACCTTACAAAAAGGAGGATAAAGATACTAAGATCCAAAAACGGATACACTTCAAAAGAACTCATAGCTTTTTGTAATGAGGCTAGGATTAAGAGGGCGTTGATAGTCCCATATAATCATGAACAAAATGGAGTTGTTGAACGAAAGAATCGATCAATTGAAGAAAGTGTTAGAGCCATGTTACATGATCAAGACTTGCCAAAAATTTTGTGGGGTGAACCAATAAAGACTATTGTATATGTTCAAAATCGAAGTCCTCATAGATCACTAGACAACATGACTCCTGAAGAATCATTCACTGAGAAGAAACCAAGCGACGACCATCTCCAAATATTTGGTTGTCCTGTCTATATTCACATTCCGAAGGATAAAAGAAAGTTGCATCCTACAAGCATGAAGGGAATATTTGTTGGCTATAGTAATACTTCAAAGGCATATAGGATCTACATAAAGGAAAGATATTGAATAGAAGTAAACTAAGATGTGATCTTTGATGAAAGTATTGCATTCAAGAAATGAAAGGATCTCATGATTGACTCTGATGATGAAGAACTACCAACATTTGAAGAAGAGTGCACAAGGGAGGAAGAAGATTCAAAAAATGAAGAGATAGGTCCCAATGAACCTGTGCCACCAGTTCTTGTCCCTAAAAGTAGAAAGAGACCTAATTCGTTAAAGTCTACTCTCCTAGATGTCGTGGGACATGGAGCTACCAAAGGCACATTCAATGAAAGTAAGAAACCCAAAAGATATTCAGGATATGCAGCCTATATAATGAAGTTAATAAAAGTTGAACCGTCCACCTTTGAAGAGGTTGTCATGTGAAAATTTCTGAATCTTACAAACAGAAACCCTACTGCAGTTAACTGATTGGCATTTCCTACTTGTGTTCTTCAATTAACAAGTTTATTTACAAAATTATTCAGTAAATACTAATGCAAATACACTGCAGCCTACACCAATATACAGATCAAGTACTGAAAAATAAGATGAGACAATCACACAAAGGACACACTTATTTTTGGACTAAAGTCCCCAGAAAAACCCAAAGCTGGAAAATTGGTGCAGCAGATATGAGCGTTTTATTATTAAGCAGATTTTTGAATACAACTTGTGAAAAATTATGAATGTTACTTTATGCAGAAATATATTGCTAGATCTAGTTATACTTCTACTTAAACAAGTTATTAATGTTGAAACCTTCAGATTAACATCGAAGTAAACACATAACAGGCTTTCACTGATTCAGATCTAAAACAGAAAAGTACATGCACAATAGACAAAGTGACACACAAGATTTTCTGGATAACTGTCCCAGGAAAAACCCAATGCGGGAAAACCGGTCTTCTAGCTACTGGAGGGTTTTTATTATTAAGTAGTTTTCCGAATACATCAAATCTGGGCACCACACTAGTTAACCCGACAGAGAAAAAGATAGATCTGTACCTAACCTATTGTTCTGAAGCCAAAACCTTCACACCCTCAAACGAGATTTACAAGACTCAGCCAAATTCTGGCCCTAGAAACCCCAGCGCTGCCCCCGAAGCCCCTGTGTCAGCCTAGTCAGCCTCTGCGTGCCTCTGCGCTAGCCTGGAGAGGGTTGTGTAACCCCAAAACATGTGATGCAGACCCTACACTACCCTAGAAGGGTCTCTGCGTAACCTAGATGGGTCCCCTGCTGCCCAACGCTGCCCCAGAAGGGACTGCGTAGCTAAAGTTGCCCTTTGTGTTGTTCAGCTACTGCGTAACTATTGTTGTTGCCTCTGCTTCTTTGCGCTGCCTCTGGATGCTACTCTCTATCTCTTGTTGATTCTAGGCACTGGGATCAAACCATCTCCTTTGCCTAAACTACCCCTCTTTGCAACTGAAACACTTCTGAAAATTCTTAGCAAACCCTACCCTAGAATTTCATCTTAGTCTCAGTGCTCTGCCTTCGTGTGTGTGTTCTCCAAGTGACCCCAAGCCTTTCCTTTATACTTTCTCATTGGGAAACCAATGGCCATGATCTAATCTTGAATCGATGGCTAAGATTAAAAGAAAGCTTGATTGATGTGACTTGAGTCATTTCCATCACATGTTTTAATTAATTACCTTTAATATTTTAATTTTCCTAAGTATCTCCCGAACTAGATGGAATTTCCCAAATCTTATGTACTCTAGTCCCTCCACAAATTTTGGGAGCTAGAGCACATTCGATGCTACCCCAACACTAAAGAAAACTCAACACTCCCTTTTAGCAAGGAATGTGCTCTAGTACAACTTTGCTTCACCCTAAAGCTCTGCATTGATCTCTGGTGTGGGTCTCTGCACTGATGTTGGACTTGTTGCCCTTCATCATTGTGTTGTTGTCGCCATTCTGTACTATTGCCCATGACGTTGCCATCGCCATTGCCACATCTGTACCGCAACTCCCTCTCAATCTGTTGCATCGTTCTACCAACTTCAATTGCTGAGAGAAACAACTGAAACCCCTTCCCAATCTTTGACAGACAAGTCAGTTGGGTTGGATCCTCATCACTAAAGCTCCATAGGATGTTGATTTCTGCTGACATCTAGAGACAGCTACACAGCTATAGCTCTGCACTGCGTAAGCATACCTCCACTATGTTGTCGAAGTTGCATCAGCCCCTGCACTGAAATCTCCCACGTTGTTGTTGTGTTGCGTTGTCTTGAAGCCTCTACGATATTGCAGCTCTACACTGCGTAAGCAACTCTTCTCTGCGCTGCTGAAGTCACATCAGCCCTTGCGCTGCCGCTGCTGTTGCATCTGCACTGCGTTGCTCCTGTCAGCCTTCAGCTCCGCCTCTGCTCCATCGGTGAATCTCTGCAACAACTGCTCCACTTGTCCCACTATTGTCTTAAGGCTCCCGTAGCTCGGATGTGATCCAAGAGATGAGCTACTCAAGGATCCCGCCACCACTCTGAAGTTGCTCTACAGATCGATGTCGCCCCACTTTCGTGGTTCATGAGCGCTCATGGTTGCATCATCTTCTGACCCATCGTCCGCCACAGCTGCCTTGGAAGTAGAAGCTTCTTTGTCCTTCTTCTTCTGTGGACAATCGCTGGCAAAATGTCCTAGTTTGTCGCACTGGAAACATTTGATCTTGGATAGATCATGCTTTTTCTTCCCTTGCTACCTCTTTGATGCCAAGGTTGCATCATCTTCCTTTTCCTTCTTCACCTTACTGGATCTCGTGCTGTACTGCCTCTTGGTGATTCGGCGAAGTTCTTCTTGACGAAGAATTGCCCACATATTGTCCCAGTCCGAAAGGTCCGCTCTGCCCAAGACACTTTGGACAAAGGTTTCCCACTCTTTTGTGACCGCATTGAGTGCAGTCCTTACCATCACATCATCCTCCACCTTTGCACCCATGGTAGACAACTGATCTCTAATCGACTGTAGTCTGAAAAGAAAGGGCTCTATTTCTTCTCCCTTGGTCATCATGAATGACCGCAACTGATTCTCCAAAAGCATTCTCCTCTGGATGGGCTTCCCCTCATATAGGGTTGTTAAGACTTTCCATATCTCATGAGTTGTTTTCTTTTCATCTATGTGTGGAACAATATGATCCTTAACCCCATCCATTATGAAACGTTTGGCATGTGCCGCAGCTTCCTCGTGCTTCTTTAGGAGATCCACAGCGGTCGATGTGGCCAGGACTTTTTCTGCATGGTCTCTTAGATCGTATGCCTCCATGACTACCAAGATTCTGGCCTTCCAGACTGCAAAGTTGGACAGGCCATCCAACCTATCCAGATCACGTAGTCTGTGAGGTGCCATTGGCTCAAATCTACTCTGTTGGAACTTCCTCTCCCTGCTTCTCTAGGGTCCTTGGCGAAAAAGGCACCCTCTACTCCCTCTCACAACTGATTTCCTCTCTTGGAAATCTGCCAAAACAACGAAACAGCTCTCTTTGATCCTCTGATCGATCTGAGGATTTCCTTGGCTAGAAACCCTCTAAGAAATTGATCTCATCCCACTCTTTGTCTCCCAGTGCTTAGGCTAAATTATGAATCTTCTGAAATTTAACCCTACTAGCAACTTCTGAAGTTTTGCAGCTCTGCTTCTGGCACTTCTGAATCGGACAGCTTCAGATCTGCGTCACCCTAGCTGGCCCTCTGTGAGCAGACAATCCAGCATTGCTTCTACGTAGTAAGTATGTGGGCCTGCGTGGAAACTGTGTAGGACTGCGTCACCTTGACCTCTGCGTGGCTCTGCTCCCTATGAAACTGCGTTGTCCCTTCAGATCTGGCTTTCTGCTGCTGCATTCTGCAGCAAGATTCTTCAGTCTCCTGCTAGTCACCCTGATAGATCTACAATCGCTTTGATACCATGTGAAAAATTTTGAATGTTACTTTATGCAGAAAACTACTGTTAGATCTAGTTATACTTATCCTGCTTAAACAAGTTATTAATGTTGAAATCTTCAGATTAACATCGAAGTAAACACATAATAGACTTTCACCGATTCAGATCTAAAATAGAAAAGTACACGCACAATAGACAAAGCGACACACAAGATTTTGAGGACAACTGTCCCCGGAAAAACCCAATGTGGGAAGCCGGTCTCCTGGCTATTGGAGGGTTTATATTATTAAGTAGTTTTCTTAATACATCAAATCTGGGCACCACACTGGTTAACCCGACAGAGAAAAAGATAGATCTGTAGCTAACCTATTGTTCTGAAGCCAAAACCTTCACTGATCCACACCCTCAAACGGGATTTACAAGACTCAGCCAAATTATGTCCCTAGAAACCCCAGCACTGCCCCTGAAGCCCCTGCATCAGCCTAGTCAGCCTCTATTTGCCTCTACGCTGGCTTGAAGAGGGTTGCATAACACCACAATGGGTGATGCAGACCCTACGTTGCCCTAGAAGGGTCTCTGCGTAACCCAGATGGGTCCCTTGTTGCCCAACGCTGCCCCAGAAGGGACTGCGTAGTTGAAATTGCCCTCTGCACAACGCAGCTACTGCATAACTGTTGATGCTGCCTCTGCTTCTTTGCGTTGCCTCTGGATGTTGCTCTATCTCTTGTTGATTCTAGGCACTGGGGTCAGACCATTCCCTTTGCCTAAGCTACCCCTCTCTACAGCTGAAACACTTCTAAAAATTCTTAGCAAACCATGCCCTAGAATTTCATCTTAGTCTCAATGCTCTGCATCCGTGTGTGTGTTCTCCAACTGACCGCAAGCCTTTCCTTTATACTTTCTAGTTAGGAAACCAGCAGTCGTGATCTAATCTTGAATCGATGGTTAAGATTAAAAGAAAGCTTGATCCGTGTGACGTGAGTCATTTCCATCACATGTTTTAATTAATTACCTTTAATATTTGAATGTTCCTAAGTTAGACTTAGGGTCCTTAATAAAAAATATTAATTAATTAATTATCTCCCAAACTCGATGGAATTTTCCAAATCCCTTTCTGGGTCTTGGAAATCTCATGTACTCTAGTCCCTCCACAAATTTTGGGAGCTAGAGCACATCCGATGCTACCCCAACACTCAAGAAAACTCAACACATCTAGGGTGCCAAATACGGCTCATCCAACAGAGAAAAATCCTGGCAGAAGTACCTCTATCCGGAGACAAATATTTTGGCTGATCCAGCAACTGAGTGATCAAACCCCACAGGTGATCAAATCCCACTGTGGAATTGCCCCTCTCTGCACTAGAACTCACTCCGAAATTCTCAGCAAACCCTGCCCCAGAATTTCGATTTTGCTCAAGTGTTTCTCTTTGTGTGTGTGTTCTCCAACTAACGCTCAAGCCTCCCTTTATACTTTTCCTCTTGAGAGATCAACGATCGTGATCAAATCTTTAATCAACAACTAAGATTAAAATAGACTTGATCCTCGTCACTTAGAAGCTTCTCACCCACATTTATATTAATTCACTTTAATTATTTTAATTTCCTAAGTTTTAACTTAAGCTCCATTAAAAATAATTAATTATTTGAATAACATGCACTCCGAGTGGAATTTCTCCAAGCGATTACTGAGTCTTGGAGATCTCATGTGTTCTAGCCCCTCCACGAAATTTCGGAGCTAGAGCACATCCAATGCTACCCAAAAATCAACATGTCAAACATCAAGAATGGTAAGATGCCATGAATGAATAGTATCAATCAATAATGAAAAATGGAGATTGGGAGATGGTACCTAGGCCCAAAGACAAATCTATGGTGACTTCCAAATGGCTCTATAAGATTAAATATGCAGCAAATGTAAGTATAGATAAATATAAGGCAAGATTTGTGGCTAGGGGCTTCTCCCAACAAGAAGGCTTATGAAGAGACATTTGCACCTACAGCAAAGTATACAGCTATACGTTAGTTGGTCTCTTTGGTAGCATCGATGGGATGGAACATCCATCAAATGGATGACAAGATAGCATTCATAAATGGCACTATTGATGAAGAAGACTATATAGAACAACCCTTGGGATTCGAAGTAAAAGATAGAGAGACTTATGTCTGCAGGTTGAAGAAGGCATTGTATGGCCTCAAGCAAGCACTAAGGGCATGGTATGCAAGGATGGATGCATACCTACAAAGATTGGGCTTCTCGAAGAGTTTTGCTGATCCATATCTCTACATCAAGGTTGTGAAGGATGAGCCCGTAATCATTCTTCTATATATGAATGATCTTCTCATGATAGGTATGGAAGGTCGCAAGAGTGCAAGAAGCAACTGGCAGCAGAATTTGATATGAAGGATCTAAGGTTGATGCACTATTATTTGGGGTTGGAAGTCTGGCAAGGACCTGATGAGATTTATCTAGGTCAAGGAAAGTATGTGGTCGAGATGTTGAAAAGGTTTGACATGCTGGACTGCAAACCTATGACAACCCCTATGATCACAAAATTGAAAAGGCTAAGTTATGAATCAACCCCAGTGGATCCAACAAGGTATAGACAATTGATTGGCTCACTGATGTATTTGGTAAATACTCAATCAGACATTTGTTTTGCAATGAATGTTCTCAGTTGGTTTCAAGTACAGCCCATGCATGATCATTTGGTAGCAGCTAAGCATATACTGACATATATGCAAGGAACAATCCACTATTGCCTGAAGTATGATAAGAGGAATGATGTCCACTTGATTGGATATACAGATTCCAACTGAGTATGTAGTGAGATGGATGGGAGAAGCACTACTAGAAGATGTTTTTGTTTGGGATCCTCCATGATCTCCTAGATGAGTAGAAAGCAAGAATTGGTTGCTTCGAGTAGTGTTGAGGCTGAATATATTATAGCCTGTGAAGTAAGCAAAGAATTTGTTTAGTTGAGGAAGTTGTGGTCTGACTTCTATGAAGGAACAATGGACCCTACAATGATATATTGTGATAACACCAATTGTATAAGGTTGTATGAAGACCCAGTGTTTCATGGAAAGACAAAGCACATAAATAACAAGTATCACTACATTCAAAATCTGGTGCTGGATGGAGCGTTGCAGATACAGCATATCTCCACTTATGAACAAGTAGTTGACATCTTGACAAAAACTCTTCCAAATAAGAGGCTTGTGTATTTGAGAGACAAGCTTGGGCTGGTTGATATATCCTCCCTAGTTGAGAGGGAGAGATAGACACGTCGATCTTGTCTTCACTTCGTGAAGAAAGAATAGAGGACAGGGTAAGCATTTGGCATTCAATATTCTTTGAGGATGAGGTAGGGCATCTAAGATAAGAGTAGTCGAAGAGGAAATCCCTTGAGGATGTGTTATTCAGGGATAGGAATTGTCCTAGAAGGACATACCCTGTGAACGCACAGGTGGGGTATGTGCCTTGAGAGACAATGATGATGGTGTCTATCAGTCATTGGTATCGCCAGCATTGTGCTCTGATCTTGCGGAGAGATAGAGCCATTCCGTCCTAATTCGAACTAATGCTCATGTGGCCATATGATCATTTCCAAGAGTGACGCTAGACATCAATTATATAGTCAAGGCCTTATTATATGACAATGTAGGTTCGTATGATGCAAAGAGATGGCTTACCAATCTGACTCTTTTTATGAGATCTCTTCAGTTTGAGAATGTCCATGGACCATTTATGAATCCCTAGTTAAGAGGGAGTGTCGAAAAATGTGTAACTAAGTTCAATCTTCATAAATATGAAATGTACTTTTGATTCTTGTACATTGTAAAGTGAAAGAAAAATTATTATTGTTATTTTTGTAGCATGGGTTGCATGCTCAAGGTATTTTATTTTAGAGGTCAAGCACCCATTGAGTGCTTCTAGGGTTTTTCCTAGCGTCAAGAAGCCAAAAGAGTCATTGTCATATGAAGAAGACCCCATCGGACTCATTGTAACTTGTAAAAAGAATTATTTTTGTATTTAAAAATGTCAAAATACCCTCCAAGACCAAGTCAGCCTGGAAGCTAAGAAGTTTGCCTCAATTAGGGCATTTCGTCCACCTTGGAAACCTATATATAGGAGAGAACTCGACCTCTAATGGACATCATTCATTCTCTCATCATTCAAGTGAAGGAGAAGAAGAAGAAGGCTAGCGAAGAAGGAAGAAGCACCAAGGACAAGTGCTTCGATTATTTCTCTCTATCTTTTCACACGTGTGAAGGAAGGAAGCTAGGGTTTTGCTGTTGCAAGATCGAACTTGGAGAAATTGCATAAAGAAGGTCGAAATAAGGTCTATTAGGTCATCCTCAAGCCCTAGAAGGAGAAACTCAAGCAAAGTTCAAATGAAGCCTTGGAAGTCCTAGATTTTCTCACATGTGTGGAGGCAGCAACTATTTCAAGGGCCAAAAATTTCAGACCTGCAATAGAGGCCGAAACTCTGTAGTTGGGGGTCGAAGTTGTGCAGCTGGAAGAGATTTGACTGGGTTTGACTTGGACAAAGGAAGCACATCATCAAGAAGGTCGGATTGGTTCTTGGAAGAGTATTGATCTTGGTCTAGAGGTCTTGGAATTTTTCATTTGAAGAATCTATAAGAAGAGAAGAGATTTGTGGGTTTTCCTCTCAAGTGGAAAGGTTTTGGCCATGGCTTGCAACGTATATCATGTGTTCCTGTGTACAGTTGATTTTCTTGTTTTGGTAGTTGTTTGATGATAAGCATAACATAATAATAAGGGAAGAAACTAATAAGTAAGAAAAAGTAAAAAGACATCACAAGCAGTTATCAAGTTTAAGAGAAATCATCCTATCTATAGCCCCATAGATTTCTCAACAGGGATATTCCCATCTTCTCAGAGAATGTCCGAATATAAGGACAAGAAAGCCGCACATACTTATAAATAAAGAGCGTATAAGAGGGTTGCATATATCCATAGAGAAAGGTCACAGATACATTTGAGATAGGTTGCATATGATCCACTAAAATAGGTCACGAATGTCACCAAAGTAACCACAGAAGAAGGTTGCATTAGGTCTGAGATAGGCCGCAAAGATTCACTGAGATAGGTCGTAGATGTCACCAAAGAAACCCTAAAAGAAAAGGCCGCATTAGGTCTCAAATAGGCCGCAGAGATTCGCTTAGATAGGCTGCACATATTAGGCCACATTAGAACAAAGATAGGCCACAGAGATTAGGTGAGGTAGGCCGCAGAGAATAGAAGAACAGGCCACAGAGATAGATCTTCATATGCCAACCATGTAAGTTGCCTCAGAACTAGCCACAGACCATCCAAAATCTTTCACAAAAGAAGTCCGCAATTGAATGCAAGTGTTGGAGGATAAGTGATAATTTATAGTTGTTTCTCCATGCGAAGGGTCACGACCTTTGAGGCAAGCCGACTTGAAATATTATGAGTTCAAATTGAAAATATGGAGGGAAAACATAAAATAAATTTGCTAATAAATGCCTTGGTGATTGCTTGCCCAAATAAATTTATCACATCAAATAATAATAAGAGGAGTGCCAAATAACAATTTCCTTCTATCAAATTTAAATTCCTCTTGGGGCAAGATGGTTTCTCCTTTGACAGAATTGGATTCCCCTTGGGGAAATTCATCCCGAGGTTACCCAAATTTCAACACTCCCTCTCGGAGGGAGGAATTTATAGCTATACTATGTCTCATCTCGAATGTACATGTCTCGACATAAGAGAAGCCCATCTCATCTCACAGAAGAAGAATAAACCACAACCAATGGAAGGTGAGATCGATTTACCACAACCAAGTCCATGGCAGTTACAAATGACCTTAGTAAAGATCACACACACCATACTGGTCTCCAGGTTAAGCTCCATGACCTCATCTCAGTTGAACAATGATGACCCGATCCATAGAAGAAGAAGAATGATCCACTGTGACAATAGGGGAGATCAATCTACCACAACCAAGTCCATGGCAATCATAAATGACCTTGGTAGAGATCATCCAAACCCTATGTCCACTGACTGACCCTCCCCCAACTTGATCCTCATCGATCAAGTGGTAGAACACCTGCTTCTAATACTTGGGGGAGATCAATTTACCACAACCAAGTCCATGCCAGACACATCCGTCCTTGGTAAATATAACACACACCTAAGTCTCCTCTACCATGTGGCCAAGATGGGAGGCAATCGCAACAAGCTTAGCCGAGTCCACGACCCCTTTATAAGGGTAACTTGTGGGTAGAATGTGTTGTTATAAGGTTGTCATTGATGCCAATATGAGGATCAATATTCTTGTAAAGACCTAAAAACCTTAAGGGCAAACCTTTGTAGTGATATCATGCGACATCGTACGAAGAGGCCCTTGCTCGTGATGACAAGTCCCTCTTGGTTAGTAAGGATGCCATTAATGATGATGTGCTTACTCTTGATAAAGAAGCCTGGAACCAACATGATGTCAAGATGGCAAATATTCTTAAGGTGCCAAGTGTTAATCATGTACCTTGTTTGGTAACCTAGAAGACTACACTTGATGATGTCATTCGATGAAGGTCTTGATGACATGGTTGGAAACTATATGATGACATGGAGAACCATTTGATGACATGGACAGTGATTGGGGGCATGAAATGAAGGACTTGAAGAACACTTGATGGCATATGATGACATTGTTGGAAGATCTCATTTAATGATCTAGATGGTGGTTGGAAAACTCTTTGAAGCTCTCCAAATGGAAAATTATGGATTCACTATCATGATGACCTTGTTGGATACTCGAATGTTGACACTCATAATAATATTATTGGTGCAAAAAATGGAGAAGCCATCAATAACCACATGTTGTCCCAAACACTCATTCTGTCCCAAATATTTTCTGCACAGAATTTCAAGGTCAGTCTCATTAAAAAATATTTTTCACTACCCTAGAGGCAGCTTCTCAATTTGAATCTTGTACCATCTTTTAGGGCATAATTTTTCCTTTCTAATGAGCCCTCACTCAGCCCCTAACTCCAAATAGTTTAAGAGAAATTAATTTTTTAAGATAGCATATCAAATTATTTTACCCTAGCCGACCTACACTCAGTCACTCATGTCGGCCTCCCTCCATAAGACGTGTCCATTCACTTTAAAGCCAAAATTTGTATAAATACAACACTGGACTGTTCATTTTAAAACAGAAATCCGGTGATTAATTCAGAGAAAAACAAAGAACTCGGATCTGAAGTAATAGAAGACAGTTCAGGACATCGAAGATGGTTTGAAGGATTATTGTATGGGTTAAAAATCTGTGACAAGGAGCTGTTACATCAGGGAAAAAACCCTCGGGCCTGTTACAGCCCAGAATTAGGGCTCGGATCCCTGTTGCAGCCCAGAATTAGGGCTCAGATACCTGTTGCAGCTCGAAATTAGAGCTCAGATCTCTGTTGTAGTTCAGAATTAGGGGTCGGACCTGTTGTTTACACCCTCGGACCTGGACACTCATTTGACAACTACTGTGGAGGAGTTGTAATTCAACTGTGGCTAGGATTTGTTGGATTGTTAGAAAGGTACCTGAACCTTGGTCGAGTAACTTCAGAACTGTGGTGTTACATCTTGAGACTGTGATAATAATACAACCATAGTTTGGAATCTTGAAGGGTATTTCTGTGGTAATACAATAGTGGAGGATTGATGAAACAATAAATCTGTGGAGTTTGTATCAAAGATAGCAGTTACACTTTGAAGAGTGTGAACAGTTAATTGGTGAGCAGCTTCAAATCTGTGATCTAACACACTTGTTTGTGGCATAGTGGAGGACAACCTGTCCTGTGGAAAGATCAGTCGAAGGATTTGGTACATAAATATACACACACTGACTTGAACACATTATGACAGTTTTCTAATCTTTTGTGATAACGTGCGAT
This sequence comes from Pinus albicaulis, assembly GCA_034641835.2. Lineage (NCBI taxonomy): Eukaryota > Viridiplantae > Streptophyta > Pinopsida > Pinales > Pinaceae > Pinus > Pinus albicaulis. The sequence goes on along the minus strand of CM076570.1, from coordinate 181,707,723 downwards.
GGAGTCATACGGCTATAAGAATAACACTTATATACAGTGCAGCACCTAGAAGAAACTGTGGAGGCATCATTCAGGCATGTGTAGTCAATGATGGAGACCTGAAATTTGAAAAAGATTGGACTGGGAAGCACTTGATATTTTTGGAGCAAATTGAAGCGTTGAACAGTGCAGAATTTGGAAATTCATTGAAGACACCTTGAGACATCATCAAAGATAGTTTGGAGTTTGCAGATTTATTGAGGACGGTGATTTGTGGAGCTTCTCTTTTTTGGATCTGTTTGGTGGGCATCATATTTGGAGCAGTGATTGAAAATCTTGTAGACCTCTTTGAAGGCTTTGTTAAGTATTGTTGAAAGATCATTGGAGGCGATGATGCATTGATGAAGCCATCATGAGGTAACCTTGGAGAAATTGTTTGGGTAACATGAAGAGCTATGGAGACACCTTCATGAGCAGACAAGGTTGTTATTGATGATGTGACGTGATGTGTTGATTAAGGTGAGGGGAAAACTGAAGATTGTCAGGGCTCATTGAAGAAGACATTGGGAGCCGTAAGTATAACCAAATATATCTTGACGAAATGAAGCAGGAGGTTGGAGCCTCATAGAGACAAGGTTGGTGCCTTGGAAGATAGGGTTAGAGCCCTTGAGGTTGGTGCCTCGGAATTGACAAGGTTGGTGCCTTGGAAGATAGGGTTGGAGCCCTAGAGGATAGGAGTCCTCAAGAGACCACGTTGGAGCCTGTACCAGATATAGAGTTGGAGCCCTTGAGGTTGGTGCCTCAAAATTGACAAGGTTGGAGCCTTGAAAGTCCAAATCGGTGCTTGGTAAATACAGGTTGGAGCCTGGGAGATTGAAGATTGGTGTCTTCATCTAGGGATGGAGCCCTACATATATTGTACTTGATTTATTGTAAAGAAGAAACTAATAAAAGCATTTATTCTTATTGTTCATTTTGTGTTCTAAATATAGGTGATCTAACTAGTAAAATTAACAATTGAAAAGAAATACTAATTCACCCCCCTCTTCGTATTTCCAACAGGATGCATATGGGGGTATGTACTTGGCCAAGTCCATGGATTTAAGGAGTACCCTCACCCAAGAGTATAGCTGCACACCCCCCTTCACCAAGTCCACACTGTCATAAAGACGAGGGAAGGCATATGCTCAGTGTTCTCGATCAGCAGTGTCCCCTCACAAGGAGGGATACATTCTCCTGCACTCCAAGTTGCTCTCTGAAGAATAAGAACTTCAACAGCTTGGTGATAATCTTTGCAACCTACTCATTTGCTGAAGACTCACTGCTTATATTCTGCAACAAGTCATTATTGAAGCCTCATTGTGCCCTCTTTGTTGGAACTTCAATGCTCCATTAGTGGCACCATGTCTGACAATACTGTGGATAGCTCGCAATTCATACATACAAGTTGTAATATGATCAGCCACTGTTGGACTGGGTGTAATGGAATCATGCAACCTGCTCATCCAGGAAATCAAAGCAAGACCCATATTGATGCAAAACATCAATGCGTTCTTCCTGTTCACAACACTCCTAGTTCACTTAGCATAGGCATATCTCTTTAGTCATAGCACTATCTCAATCCATGTAGGTATCTCAATATTAGCTTTGCAACTTCCCAATATACATGTCCAGGCTCTATCTAACTCAGGCTACACACTGCAAAGAAATGATCCATCTGGCCATCGGCTCATCGTGGGATCGACCAAATCTAAATATGAAGAGGAGTCTCCACTACTTCAGTGTAATCCATCATGGCGAATCTCTGACAACATACTTCCCTTGACAAGGATGTCCTCATCATTTCTCTGTTAAACTTCTAATATCAAGAATTGGATCACCTTGAGCACAGAGGTCAACTCCTAGAACTAAATGATGAGATGATTTGATCCTATCATAAATAAATTATTAGCATATAAAACCAAATATCAAAGACATACCTTCAACCTTGAAGAGAGGTTGGACTCTGAATCAGATGTCCATCAATCCAAGCATACCAATCCCAACGGACTGTCTTGAGTCCATATGGGGTTTTCTTTAGTCTGCAATCATGAGCCTTGAAACCTTGAGGTAGCTCCAAGTATGCTTCTTCCTTAAGTACATCATGGAGGAAGCCAACATATATCTGTAATAGAGCATCTAGCAACATGTGTTAGGATCTTATCATAGTCCTTTATCACTGATGATTTTCTATTGCAAAAGCACTGACACTGTTGCATCTTTGTCATCTACCATGGTCCTTTCATGAAAGACATATTGCTCTCAGAGACTTCTTATCACAGTGCGTCTCATCTAGCTGTTACATCCAATCTACCAATCTACTCCCTTTGAATAGGAAGTCTCTTTAGTCATAGTCATTAATATGGGAGACTATAGTCCTTCCTTCGAGGTTTGAGCTCTTGTATGTTTTTAAACGCCACTCTAATCATGGGGTGGCTCTACATCCCCCTCAATCTCGATATTTGAGGACTTGGACCTTACATCTATCCAATGTACCTGTTGACCCCAGAATAAGAGTAAGAGCAATAATAGTGTACATGATGATGAAGCAAGACTTTGCACAATGCAATCTTCCTATCAGGAGAATCCTCTAAATTTTGAGCTTCTTCATGTTGTCATCATTTGTTGCAAGCTTCATCCAAAAGAAATCATTGTCTTTCTTCTCTAGATATGAGAGTGGATCCTTCATTCTCCGGCACCAACTCCCTCTTGGAGCTAACTCTTCATGCATTACTCCTCATCTCGAAGGCCCTCAAGATGGATTTACTTTCCTTGATCACACCCTCGTCAAGAAGTCAGGGAAGGAAGCATTTGGTTAGCCAATTATACATGCAAGAAGAATAAATAGTAGTCAAAGAAGATAAATCAATTAAACAGGAACAGTGTCACAAAGAAATAACATTAGTCTTGAAAGTACTTATCAACTCCCCCTTGGTCCTGCATCCTTACCATGAGGCACCATTGTCTATCAACCATATGTCAATGTCGTCTGCAAAAAAGAAATGCTTCTTGGTGTACACCACCTATATCCTTAATATCCTTCTTGGGCAACCAAGCCCAACTATCAATGTACAAGATGACCACTAGATCTGCATCATACTCATATTGGATAGGAGACAAGTCTGACTAGGGTTACTCTGAATTTGCCATATGTAATATATCATATCATGAACATTCTAAATCACACTAGAGTTCCAATGCTATAGAACCTAGGCCTTTTTCCCATATACAAGGCCACTCCTAGGGTTTTTCCCAAACCCTAACCTTAATTTGTAAGAACAAGGTCTCCCTAGAGTTTCCTCCAAACCCTAGCATTCTTTTAGGTCTCCAACACCTTCATCTCTTTTACTCTGCTAGATCAAGAAATGCATCATAGGTGTCCACACGGGGGTGATCTCAATGACTTTTCTTCATCTCGACTCTGATATAATGTTAATTTTAGGGCTGGAGAGTTCTTTGTTGTAGATAATTGCATTTTAAAACTTTTTCAACATTTTTCATATTACATTCACACCATATCATCATATGAATTATATAGAGAGATCATTAACATTAACAATGCAACAGAACAATAAGGAACATCAGAAGAAAAGCGTACACAAAATAGACACCAGGATTTTTGGTCAAAGACCAAGGCAAAACCCCACAAGGGGGAAAACCCAAAATCAATTCTTCTTCTTCTTAGATATTCATCAAATGTTCAGCTGAGATATAAAGTACAATTATATAATAAGACACAAGTCTTCCAATATCAATCACATTAGGCCTCCTAGGGCCAACCCTGGATCATACAAGATCCTCATGAGAAGGCAGCGAACAAACCTATCAAGTTGGCATACACAAGCCTTCCACAAGAACTATGATACGTCTCCTAATGATCAACAGATGAACCCCTAAAACTTGCCTCCATATCACTGTCACAAGTAGCATATACCTTAGTCTCAGGTTGTCGAGGGAGCACCTGTCACATTCATATCATCACAAGCATAAGATCAAGTATTACTACCATATAATAACAAGTATCATTGTCATATAGGAACAAGTATCATTGCCATATAGGAACAAGTATCTATGTTATATATCAATGTCGCAAGAGACATATATCACTGCCATACATCACTGTCATAAGAGACAAATATTACGGCCATAAATCTTTGTCAAGAGACAAATATTACTGCCCTACGTCACTATCAAGAGAACAAATATCATTGCCTTTCATCACTATTTGGGCACATAAACCCTTATCATAGGGTTGCTCAAGTAGGCCGCAACAGACCTCATAAAGATCGCATAAGATAAGCCTTGAAGTCCACATAAACAATACCCTAACTGTACAAGGCTAGGGCCACACAAGGAGACTCCTTAACATCGCAAGAATAGTCCCCATCTTCATAGAGAGAGGCCGCATATAACAAGGACAAAAAGGCCACACATACTTACAGAGAAAGAGCGTATAAGAGGACAACATATATACATAGAGAAAGGTTGCAGATAGGTCTAAGATAGGTTGCATGTGATCCATTGAAATAGGTTGTGTTGTCGCTCAAATTTTACAGGTGAATGCGACAACTCAGGGCGGGGGTTGTCACTTCGATCTTTGCCCTCTCTGTTCTAGTTGTCTCCCTACAGCAGGCTATGGGGGCTAGTACCAATGAAATGTGTGAATGAAAGACTTGTCGGGAACCGATTAGTTTGGGAGACACAACTGAATGACCTAGCAACCTGGTTAATGATGATGAGCAAGCTTTATTATTAGCACGATTAGATTAGATTATTTGCGAGACCAATTCCCTATGGAGTCAAATTACTTGCAAAATATAAATTAGCTACCAAGTTGTCGGATGAACAGTTGTTGCTTCGCATGCACACTATCCTATATGAGATGCGACACCTAGAAACTAAGTGAATTGCAAACTCTTGGTTGATTTTAAATTAGATGGCTATCTAAATGAATCCTTTTTCTTAGTTGTTTTCAAGCTAGTCTCAAATGTAGGTTGTGGACAGAAACTCAAGAGAATATAGCAAAGGCTATATTAACAATACCTCCCCTGGAGTTTATAACCACTCGATGCCTTCAGCGTTGCAAAGACTGTGACTCTGACGACTGCAAAGTCGTCGTGTTAAAAACAAGTGAGGGTCTAAACTATTGAGAAATCTAGGGGCAACTATATAAGGTGATTTCTCTTACTTTGATAACTGCTTGTGATGTATTTTTGCTTAACTTGATTAGCTTCTTCTTTCACTTGATTATTATTAGTGTTCTCTATCATCAAATAGCTACCAAACAATGAAAGAACAATGAGACAAAAGGACACAAGATATAAACTATCAGCCAGGGCCAAAACCTCTGCTTTTGAGAGGAAAACCCACGAGAACTCTTCTCTTCTTATAGAACATCAAGTGTTGAATTCCAAGAACTACGACCCTTAACCAAGACCCCTCCAAGACCAAGACAAACATCTCCTTTGAATAACTTCTAGCTAAACCAACTCAAGTCAAACCAGCTTCACAATTGTTGCAACTCCTCCTTCGACCTCAACTTTGGACCTGCAATTTGTGACTGCAACTTTCAGCCTTCGTACAGAAAACCTAGCTTCGTATGTGTGGGAAGAGATGGATAAATTAGCCTTTTCTTTCCTTCGCTTGAGGAGTACTTTCTTTCTTGATAATTCAATTTTCAGAACAAGTCTTCTTGGCACCAAAATGTGTCTTCTTGATGGCTTTGCAATTCGGTCTTCCTGCAGCAGAACGTAGCCCTAAATATCTCGCACGTGTGAGGTGTATGGCCCAAAAACAATCCTTCTAAACTTTGCTTTTCTCCTCCTTGGATTCTCTCTCTTTTGTTGGATATACTCATGCTACTTGTGCTTCAAAACGAACTTGATTGATGCCCTTACAAATGAGCTTGAGCTCTTTATATATATGCTTCTTGTCATAGCTTGTAGGCCAACTTGTCACTGTTACTAGGCCGACTTGTTGCTTGCACGTTGACAAGGCCTTGGAGGGTCTTTGACTCTAATTTTGACTGAAATAGATTTTCGCTACAATATGTAACATGCCCAAAAGGGTCTTCCATACATGACAATGACTCTTATGACTTGTTGACTCAAACACAAGCCTCGAAGCACTCAATGGGTGCTTGACCTATAAATCAAATAACCTTGAGCATGAAACCCATGGATCAAGAAATAAAATAATTAATTTTATTTTTCTCTTTATATCAAAAACATAAAATTATGATTACATATGTCATTATGAAGACTGAACCTAGTTACATATTTCGACACTCCCTCTTAACTAGGGAGGTATTCATAATCTATACAAGGTACTTGGACATTCCCAAACTGAAGAATTATCATAAGAAGAGTCGGATTGGTAAGCCATCTCATAAGTTATCTTATCAGCTTATACCAGAGCATCTCATCATACCAACCAGTATTGTCACATAGCAAGGCCTTGACTAACAGCTCTATCTCTCCACAAGATCATAGCACAATGTTGGCGAGACCAATGACTAATAGAGACCATCATCATTGTCTCTCAAGGCAAATACCCCACCTGGGTGTTCAAAGGGTATGTCCTATTAGAACAATCCTTGTCTTGGAATAACACATCTTCAAGGAGTTTCCTCTTCAACTACTCTTGCCTGTTGGATGCCCTACCACATCCTCAAAGAGTATCAGAATCAATCTCAGATGCTTGCCCAATCCTCCATTCTTTCTTCATAACATGAAGACAAGAATGATGTGTCTATCTCTCGCTCTCAACTAGGGAGGATATACTCATTCCTTTATAGGAATATACTCAAGCTCCCTCGTAACCAAGAACTTGCCCACGCTCCCTCTCAACTAGGGACTTGATTCCAAGCTCCCTCTTAACTAAGGATTTGTTTCCAACTACAGCTCTCTGCTCTTTGGTGGAGATGATGGTACTACCAGTTGCTTGTAGGAATCCTCCTTTCGATGTCATGAACTTCAATTTATTCATCATGAGCCTTCACCTTCTAGATTTTTCTTCGTAGGGCAATGGCCATCCATGTTGAAATCACAATTGTCGTTAGACCAAAACCCACAGGCCTTAGTCTCCGCTACAATCGCTAGAGTTAGGATCCACGAGAGGCAGTTAGTCAATGTCGCGAAACACACAGGGAGCGTTGAACCCAATGTCCAACAATCTCCTCCCTAATGCGAGTCGGGTGGGTTTCGAACTCGAGACCTATCGCTCTGATACCACTTGTTGGAATCACGATTGTCGTTAGACCAAAACCCGCAGGCCTTAGTCTCTGCTACAATTGCCAGAGTTAGGATCCACGAGAGGCAGTTAGTCCATGTCGCAAAACACACGGGGAGCATTGAACCCAATGTCCAACAATCCATCACTTTCCTTCAACGAACCATAGGATTGAACCAATAGTCATGTCATCCTTCTTTTCATCAGAAAGTGATTTTCCAAGTCCACATTTGGCTTTTCTTCATATAACTACCTCTTCCAAGTCATGTTTCTTTCAGGATCTTTCATCCATTCTCATGAGTACTAGTTGTAGGTGACATCTACAAAACTCTTTCGATAGCCCTATTTCAACCCAACCAGATGTTCAAAAATCAAAATGAACATCAAATCAAGGTTACCTTTTATGATGATCTTTCATCATGACATCTGCTCCTGCAACATCAACATCCTACACATTCATAAACACATCTCCAAGACTTTCAATGTCAAGGGTCTCCTTCCTTTACAGACTTTTTCAAGGTCTTTATATCTTCTCTATGGAGATGTCATAGCTAATTCTTCTACTTATCGGATGTTGATCACTTATCTTATCTTACGTGACTATAGTTGCATCTTTCACGAACTCTTCTTATTTTCTTCACGTGTAGCTTTTCCAGGAACTTTTATACATAGTTCCTTCATTATTGTTAACCACCTCATACTCCAGATGAGGTCATATTATGTTGATTTCTCTTATCAAAGGGTGAACGAGTTCCAAGCATATTGTCTTCATGCCTTTATGCATATTATAAAGGAAGTGATCCTTCTTCTTCAATCATGCACATGAGATAGAACATTCAATCATTCTAACTACAACCACATGATGACATGACTCTATCTATTTCCAAATACATACCTCTTCCTTCATGTGGTCATCTAGACTTCCTTCGACAACTTCCTTTCCTTGCTTGAAGATTAAAGTACTTCAACCAACTTCAAATGTTGCACATCTTCATCATCATACCTTAATAGAGGATTCCACACAAGCTGGATCGTAGACTATCAGTGAGACACTTGCTTCTTCCAAGTAGAGGTGAACCTTCTTATAAATATTCTAGTGGGGGATCTTGATAATCCTCATTCTGCAAATGATCCCTTCTAATAATGATGATGTATGATGACCTTTTTATATCTTTTCTCATGCTAGATGACTTTCTTCCAACCATATATACTAGTATTTTCTATGCTACCAATGAAGGTATCATGAGCTACTTTCTTTCTATCATGATGACTGCTACAACCATGTAGACTTCTTACTTCAGGTATCCTTTCAAGCTTCTATAATGATGTCATGAGCTATTTTCTGCTTCAATCGTATGCTTCTAATATGATGCATCCTATCATACTTACAATGTGTCCTATAATGATAGCTATCTTTTACAAAACTGAAAAGAACTAAGTGAGGGAGATTATCGCAGTCATAGTAGAGATCTTTCACTTCCTCCTTTGATTACTTCTTTTCAAGCTCTTCTACTTGCTCGATGACATGGGCTTCATTTCTTTCCTTTATCTTCTTGTTGTCCTTCTTGAGTTTAGGACAATATCTCTTGAAATGCCCATATTCTTAACATCCATAGCATTGGATCTTTGACATATTGATCTTCTTCTTTTTATGAGGACCAAACTTTCTTTTTCTCCTAGCCATGGCAGCAAATGTTGTAGAAATTTTAAAAACCCACACCAATTTTCAGTTTCTCCTTATTTCTCCCATAAAGTTAAATGCCCATCCCCATAACCATACATTCAACACGCTGGAAAAATAAATATTTTCTGAAAACACAAATTCTGGAAATTTCACAATGCTGAAAATGCAAAAATAAAAACTCAGAAAATAAATTAACCACACACAGAAATTTGACACGTTGATTTTTGGTCAATATGACCCTGGAAAAACCCCCTACAACTCTTGGGGAAAACCAGTTCGAAAGTTTCTCTTTATTTCTGAATATGATTTTACAGTGAACAGAAAAACACAATAAAAATTACAGCAAACACAAAACCCAATTATCTTGATTTCTGTGCCAACTTTCCACCTTGAAAATCATGTCAACAGCAAATAGAAAATTACAGCATTAAATGTTGTACTTGTTGCCTTGAAATGCGTGCCAAATTTTGCATGTATGGAACTGTACAGATGGGTGCAGCAATCCCTCCTCGATTTTTGTGCCCTGAAAATCGTGCCCTTGACTATTGAATTTGCTCCTCGAAAACAACATTGTACCTTGCCTCGAAAAGCATGCAAACAGTGTTGTATGGATTCTGTCTTGATAACCATGCCAAATAAATGCTGATGTCCGAAATTACTGCCGTGGGAAATGTGCCAAGCTGCTGTACCGATTTGCTGTGTATCTTTCCTGCTCTCCCTCCGCTTCAGAAATTTCTCCTTTGCTTTCTCTCCTCCTCTCTCAATCTGCTCATGAAAGACTGAATGATCTTTTCCCTCTTTTCCTCCTTTAACCTAACCTTAAGTGTCTTTTGGGGAATCCTTAAATCCAATGGCTAAAATAGCTTTAGATCTAGGTCTGAGATTAAATGTGCATTTAAATCTCACTTACTATTTTTTAATTCACCCCACTTTAATAAGGACCCTCTTAGTCGTTTATTTCCAAAGTCACTTTTCACTTCCTAATTTCACATTGACTTTATTAAAGTCACTTTAAAATTAGACTTAGTAACTTTATCAGTTAAAGTCACTTTTAAATTAGATTTGACTAAAGTCACATTAGGAGAAAAAGTGAAATACATTTGGACACTTTTCCCTAGGCCAAAGATCAAAGCTTTAGGGAACCACCTGTCCTCCGGTAACAAAATTTCAACAAATGCTTGAACTTGTTCATTTGATCCAACATCGCTTTTTTCTTTCAACCTAGTTTCTTCAAATTTACATAATGACCAAAGTTCATTGAATGAGGTGGTCTCCTTCTTTCCATAGATACTTGATACAAAGTTGCCCCATTCATTACGTAGTGCATTGAGCACAACAGTGGTCATTTCTTTATCGGACATTATTTCCCCTAACTCTTGTAGTTGGTATCTTATTTGTGACACCATCATAAGATATGAGGCTATCCCTTCTTCTTTTGATACCTTCATCTTGTATAGCTCAGTTCTTAAAGATATAACTTCTCCTGCAGTGCTTACAGAGAACAATTCCACCAACTCATCATAGATTTCCTTTGAATTCTCCAACTTTCCTACATAAGGGATGAGGGAATCCTTGATTAATTCTATAAGGATTCTTTGAGCCCTTATTTCTCCTTTCATATATTTTGGTAGAGCTTGAGCTTCTCCTTGTGATGGTTTGACAATTCAACCCTTAACATGTCTAATAACTTCATTCTCTATGAAGATTAAATCTGTCCTCTTCTTCCATGCAAGGAAATTTGATAACCAAACCAGTATGTTACTCTCCTCACAGAATGAAGTCATTTTGATAGTAGCTTCAGACATAAATATAAAGGTACTTACTTGTCCAGTGAAGACGTTGCTTTGATGATAATATCTTCGACTTGATGCCTTTCTTGATTTTGATGATAGTTGATGATTATTGCTTCCTTGAAGATGACAATACTTCTTCTAGAGATGTCTTTCTTCAAATATGCTTGAGATGTGATCCTCGATCCAAAGAGAGGGAGATCACCTTGATTCCTTTGATGATGATGGCAATGCTTCTTCTTGCTTCCTTGGATGATAATGTAGAATGTGGAGGCTTCAAGATGCTTCAAATGTGTAGTCCTTACTTTCTTTGAGTGGAGGTAGGGTCCTTCTTGAAAAAAGAATCTTTGAGGTCTTCTTGTTGTTGCTTCTAGAACACAACAATGCAAGTGTTTTTCTAATGATATGAGATGATTGTGGATTACCCCTTATGTCCCTGTTAGGTGTATTATACCACTGCAAAATTTTGTTTAGAGGTTGCAAATGAAACAGTGATGAGAAATACGAGCTGAAGAGACAGAACACTAGGCCCAATGGCCTTGATTGATGACTAATGAGGCTTCTAGGAGTCTTCCAATATGTCTATCCCCCTACAACCACAATGTTAGCTCCACAACTTCCTTGATACCCCTGCAAAACAAAATTGTCAAGCAAAAATACTAATGCAAACCAAGAGATGGCAGTGACATGGCAAGGAAAGAAAGGCAAGGGCTAAAGGAAGGGAACGATAGGGCTAGAAAGGTTAACGTTGGGGCTAGAAGAGCTAAATAAGGTCATAGTTAGGGCTTCAAGGCTTAAAGAGGCCATGGATCAGAGGAATAAGGCCTTAAAGGCCTGCAGTAGGGTAGAGGGAAGCCTAATAAGGGCTATCGTAAAGTATGAGAGTCCCTAAGGGCTTGCGACTCAACGGTTAAGGCCCTTCTAGGGTTGCGGCACCCTTAAAGGAGAAATGTAAGGGCACAAAAGAGGCCCTAATGACCTACAGCTCACTCAAATGAGGCAACTAGAGCTGCGACAGGGGTAAAGGAGGCCACAGCTAAGAGAAAAAGAGCTTGGTTAGGCCTTAGAGGCCTAAAAATTATTCAAACCCCTACAAACACCAAGGAAATTAGAAAAAAAAAACACAAAGTTTATCACAAATACCTCAAAAAATCACCTTGTTGGGCTAGTGGCTCTCTTCCTTGTCTGAGCGTTGAGGTTGGAGGAAGTGTAGAGGCTAGATTTTGTTTTCCTAGGCCTATATCTACCTCAAAACCCTAACAATTTTGCTCAAGAATGCTAGATGTCTCACTTGGATGAAAGGAACCCTTCAAACCCTAGCCTTAGGGCTAGTTCCTCCACAAAATAATTCGATCTCTTTCAGGGCTTGAAGATTCACCTACATAAATAAATAAGAAGAATTTCCCTAAACCCCAAAATATACAAAAAATTCAAAAAATCCCAACCCAAAATACTATATAAAATCTAAAATTTAAATACAAGGGTTAGAAATAATATTTAACAATATCTACAATATTTACAAAATTCAAATTTTGCAAGCTCTAATTAGCGAATAAATTATTTATAGCACAAGAGAAAGAGATCGAAAAAAATTTAGAGTTTTTAGAGTGGATAATATAAATGAATAACTTTGAAAATTTATTGGCCAAAAACCCTCCTGCAAAATATATCGTCACAATGAAAGCCCGGAGCTCAAACAAGGTCAATCCTTCCCCACAGTCTATGAACTTGGATCCCAAGGGCTAGAGTACCTACAGATCTCTATTCAATCTTAAAGATAATTGTTAAATCATATGGTGAATCAGATCGCCTAAGATAACTCATATTAATAGAATGTTCTTATCACCGACAAATGAAATAACAACTGCAATATTTGGCACAATATAGAGTATAGACAAATAAAACTGGCGCATACCACAGATCAGCAGATAGAAGAACACCATGAACTGAATACCCAAAGTCTCTCTATTATGAGAAAAATAATTCCAACGGAGCAAGGCTCAGCACAAGCGTTACAAAATTAACTCATCCAGAGATTATCCAAAGATACCAAATAGGAGCTCCATAGCTTGCTTATATAGAGAAAACCCCTCCAAGTGGAAAATAACGACTAGTTGGCTTGATCCTCATCAAAATAATCTCTTCCGTCAAAAAAAACTTGATCTTCTTTTAATCTCCACTGTCGATTTCTTATTTTTTGAGGAAAATTCGAATTTATCTTAAAATATTATTTTATTAATCCAAAAATTAATATTTTGGGTTAATTTCCTCAAAATTTTGACTTTGACTTAACAACCAAGGTCCAAGGGCTCAAATTTTCTTAAAATATTCATTTTTCCCTTGGTGGAGGACCTCCAAATATTTAATTTCTTTTTTACTCACAAAGTTTTGAATATTTTCCACTTGGAGAGAATTTAATTTCTTTATAATTATTTTGTTTACTCTAAATTAATTAATTTTCTGGCTTAGGATTGTTATTTTATTTTGCCAAAAAAATTAATTAATTGACTTTAGAGGGGATTAATTATTTTTCCACCCCCAATTATCTTACCCATCGTGTCTAACTATGAGGGACCATGCACTAAAATATTTTTTACATCAAATTATTACAATATCAACCCTTAGAAGAGGAAACACACATTTAGACCAGACCCTCAAGACACTACCCAATTCTGCGACACAATATAACCAAGTGTATTTATAATAAAATAATTTAGCCATGGTGTTCTAATTATGAGGGACCACGCACTAAAATTATTCCTAAACACACTTTTACAATAGACTTGACAAACACTAAGACTCACCTAAGACACTGCTAAAGAATCCCACACTAGCTTTGGGGTTATAACTAGAAGAAAAACTCTATCGATTATTTGTGTGTACAAACACACATAATTCGGGGAGGTTAAAATGCTTCCTAGGATGAAATCCTTTGACAAAAATCATAGGCTTACCTAGGTGCAATTACATGACTCAAAGGCCATACTAGCATCATTTACAATAAAATTTTGCAGAAATTGGGTTTACAATCATATACTGGAAGTTGAATGATGACATTGATCCTTAAAAAAATTGATTTGCTGCTATGTACTCTACTTCTTGGATTGTTGACAAAGTGTGGTCAACAAGCCGCAAATGTCACCAAAGTAACCACAAAATAAAGTTGCATTAGGTTTGAGATATGTCGCAAAGATTCACTTAGATAGGTCGCAGATGTCACCAAAGAAACCACAGAAGAAGGTCGCATTAGGTCTCAGTCTTCAGATAAGCCGCAGAGATTCGCTAAGATAGGTTGCAGAGATTAGGTGAGATAGCCCGCAAAGAATAGGAGAATAGGCCACAGAGATACATCTTCGTATGCCAACCATGCGAGCCACCTCAGAACTAGCCACAGACGATCTGAAATCTTCCACGGATGAAGTCCGAAATTGAATGCAAATAGTGGAGGATAAGTGCCAATTTATAGTTGTTTCTCCATGTGAAGGGTCACGACCTTTGGGGCAAGCCAACTTGAAATATTATGAGGTCGACTCATAAATATGGAGGGACAACATAAATTAATTTTGTTAATAAATGCCTTGGTGATTACTTTCCCAAATAAATTTGTCACATCAAACAATGATGAGATTGCAAAATAATAATTTCTTTTTATCAAATTTAAATTCCTCTTGGGCCAAGATGGTTTCTCCTTTGAGGGGAATTGGATTTTTCTTACGGAAATTCATCTCAAAGTTGCCCAAATTTCAACAGTCTCATCATCTCCTTAGATCTAACGATCGTTATTTAATCATAAAGTCACTTAACAATATTTTATAATAAATCAGTAGTTTAGCAAATATTAATTAATTAAATTAATTAATGTGCCTTTACATAGGAAAAATAAATCGCAATGCTTAGAAAATTTTGTCGAACATCTTTTGCATGCTCAACACTAAGCCTATGCAAAATCACTTGTCTAAGCTATCAAAATTCAACACTCCCTCTTAGTGAGGAAAGTGTTTTGCATCACCCCTAGCTTATCTCTAAAGAAGATGAACTTGCCTTTCTTCAAGGCCTTCTTGAGGATGTCTACCACTTGCTCATATGCAGTTTCACTATCCCCTTTTGTGCACAGTTCTGAATGAAGTGATACCTAATCTACACTAGATTTTCCAAGAGCTTGATGCAGCTCTAATTGTCACAATGTATCATAGTTGGATCCAATTCCTGATCAAACAACCCCACAAGTAACTTTTGCAGCCAAATGCCTTGACCTGATGCCAATTCGGCTCCCATGTACTCGGCCTAAACAAAACTTAGTGCAACTGACTTATGTTTCCTATTGAACCAAGAAACAACTCCAAACCCTAAGTTGATACAACAATCTAAACTACTTTTTCTGTCAATTGTGTTGCCTGGGCAATCAGCATGTGACTAACCCACTAGCTTCACTCCATCTCCCTGGATATAGCTCAATCCATACTCTGCAAATATCTTAGGACATGTTTCATTGCCACCCAATGCACTCGCTTTGGCTCAACCAGAAACTGTCTAAGTGTATTGATAGCAAAACATATATTCGATCTAGTGTTGAGCAAATACATGAAAGAGACAATTAGTTGCCAATTTAAAGTGGAGTCTGCTACATCTAACTTAGAAGCATCAATTTTCTTCCAATTGGTCACCATTGGCGTAGCCATAGGTCTACAGTCTTGCATACCGAATCTCTTCAGGCTCTCCACAAAGTACTTCCCTTGTCCAAGGAAGATTTTCCCATCTACCTGCCACACTTCCAACCCCAAAAAGTAGTGCATCAACCCCATATCCTTCATTTCGAACACCGAAGCATGATCCCTCTTGCAATCTGCAATAAGCTTCTCCGAACCTGTAAGGAACAAGTCATCTACATACAACAAGAATGAGTGGCTCTCCCCTGACAAATATGTAGTACAGGTTTGAGTCGGCATCACTCGTGGTGAATCCCAAGCCCAACGGATAATTGTCTATCCTAGAATACTACGTACATGGTGCTTTCTTGAGTCCATACAACTCTCGCTTCAATCTGCATACATGAAAATCCCTCCCATGTACTTCAAAACCCTTTGGTTGCTCTATATAGACCTCTTCCTCAATCACACCATTACGAAATATCTTCTTGACGTCGATTTGATGGATCTTCCAAACCATCTCTACAATAATAGAAATCATGGCCCCAATGGAGGAATACCTAGCAATAGGGGCAAATTTCTCATCATAGTCAATTCCCTCTCTCTGAGAGAACCCCTTAGCCACAAACCGAGCTTTGAACTTCTTAATACTGCCATCAACAACGTGTTTAATTTAATGGACCCTACCACTAATTTCCCTCCAGACCATGGCACAACCTCCCATACATCATTCTTCATGATGCAAGAGTACTCTTCCACCAAGACATCCCATCACACTTGTTGCTCATATGCCTTTTGAAAACTGGAAGACTCGACCTCTATCAACTCACTCACAAAGCTATGTAGCTAGAAAATCTTTGTGGTACTCTGCGCTCCTTGACTAAGTCCTAGGCGCATCCACCTACTCCTGAGATTCCTTTAAGGCACACTCTACCTATCTCAGCCTCTTCATCCTAGAAGTCTCAGCCCGGGTAAATGGAGCATCCTCCGAAGGAGAAGAATGAAAAATCAAAGAACATGGGGAAATAGTGAGACACCCATAAAAAATTCATGGCAAACAACTATATATGACACCTCAAACAACCATTACTAGTCAAGCTAAAAGCCTCAGACTATTATTCAATGTTGACATAACCAAAGACAATGGATTGGGGAAAACAAATCATTAATGGTGAACTCAGTGTTACTATTGCCACCAATAAGATCCAACTTTATGAACCACAAGAGAGAGAGAGAGAAGAAGGTTAGTGCAACGTCCACACATACATGTGGGTGAAGGAGACAACAATGTGTTTCCTTATTAATATAAGCGACTAGATAAGATAAGATAATTTTATTAATGTCCAATACATCACCACAAAGGTAAGTCAATGGGATTGAATAATACAACCAATATTAATACAATGTGGGATTGCAAGCATAGTTCCTAGATAAGGACGAAAATAACATAAAGAAAGAAACATACAATGGTATAACCTCAAACACATGTATATAACCGTGAAAAAGTACGATGATACAAAATACCAAGTGGGTTTATTCAAGACTAAAAAAATGCCAACTCATTAGCATGTCAGGAGAGAGAGAGAGAGAGAGAAATCTGACAATGAAGCTAATGATGTCAAGGTCTCTTGGGTGTGATGGTTGAGTGCAAGGGGGGTATCTAGGTGTTGGCTCGATATCAAAGTCCTTTAGAACCATTCAGGAGTCTGATTGTATGGTCCTCAAAGGGATGTAAGAGTGGGGGATACTCCTAACGTCCAAAGTCAAAATAAAGAAACTCTAGATAGATTTCTAGCTATTATCTTGGATCTAGAAGGCAACTGAACAAAGAGGAGGCACCCTACTTTAGATCCATCTAGAGCTAATACCAACGCTCAAAGGATGTATGTAGCGATGGACAATTTGGCACTTCCAAATAGTTCTTGATGATATCAATCGATCTCCCAAAGGGGGAGGTTAAGGAGAGATTGGAGGTCTCACCTATCTATTATCTAGTGCACTCTTGGACTTTGCTTGTCCTTGTTGCTCCGATCTAATCAATCAACATGAAAGTATGATATGATTGTCTCGGTCACCCCAACGTGAAGCATCACATGTGGGAACTTTGTGGTCGAAGATCTCCCTAATGAAGAGGGATAGACATCTCTGGTTCTAGTACCAAAAGAAAGTAGAGAGGGAGGACTCTGAGGCCCTATAAAGGAAGTTATAGTGTTCTCTGATCTCATACGGGGCACCTAAAAATGAAGTGCATCTTTGTCTCTAACTCCCATAGGTGGCACATCTGTAAAATCCTATCAAGCATGAGTATATGGTTGTCCATCTCAATCTGAAGCCGATGAGAACTGGCTAGACAATGTCCGAAAGGGATCCTGAGCAAGAGCATCTAATGCCTACGCGCATAAGGGGGGCGAACATTGATGCCATCTCGTAGCTCCAAAACGAGGTCTAAGTAGGAGATCTTCAAGCCTAGACTTGTTGAAGATGAAGTCTAAGTGCCCTGAATGTACAATCCGTAGATTGCCTCTCCAATAGGTTGATTCAGTACTTGTCTATTCGAAAAGAGATGGCTTAGCACATCAAGGAGAATCTAGACAAGGGAAGGCGCTCTAAGGGGATAGTCATTAACTAGAAGAAACTAATCTAAAAAGAGGCCATCAAGAAGATCAAGTTGCCAATGACAATGCACCCCCAACCATACACAATCAACTAGTTAATACAGGGATGACACATCCATGTTAATCAACAATGTCGCCTCTAATACAACATCAACTCCTTTAAAAGACAATATATTGCATGACATTAACTTCCTTGAAGTTGATGGTGTTCTATTCAAGCATCCATATATGTGGAAGCATCATGTTGTTTACCATGCAAGCATATGTGTCGAAGCATCATGTTGTTTACCACTCTCGACTCTATGGTATCATTGTTACCCTAAGGTCAACTCTACAAGATACAGGTAGCATCAACTACTATATTTTCTCTAATCACTATTAAGCAAAGTAGGAAGATAATCTCCCAAACTGGGGGATTTTTCCTTGTTACAGTTCCATGTGTTGAAAATTGGAAACACTGAGAGAGCAATTTCCCCATTAGGGAAGCCCCAGCAAACCCTGAGGAGACCCATCTTGCACTTGGAAAAATCAAATTTGCACATGGGAAAATATTATTTTTTATTGTTGGTCCAAGTCAACTCAAATTTGTCAAGTCGGCCTAAAGGAGAAATTTGACCTCCTAAGCCACATCTAAATTGACCAAGGTTGACATCACTTGGAGATATCACATCACATATCAATCTTCTTTATTTGGTTCGATCTCATCTAAAAATTGCATGGCTTAGTTCACGCATTCGAGAGGAGAGAGAAAATTTGTTGACTGCGTTGACTTATGTTTTTGGGACTATGTTGACCAAAGTTGACTTCATTTGACTTGGGCTAGTTTGAATGAATTTTGGATTGTTCTTGGAGGTCGAATTCAAGGAGACCTTTGACAAAAATTATGGGCATGCATTGACCATCTTTGACTACAAATCCGAAGCTAGGGTTTTCAGAAGTTGATTGTTGACTTTGACTGATTTGTGGGCAAAATTCTTGGACAATTTTGATTAGGTTTGACCAAGCAAGGAAGGTCGAATTTATTGTTTCTTTGACCAAAATTTTCTATGCATTTTGGACCGTTGACTTTGACTAGTTAGGGTTGCGTTGACTGTTGTTGACTGAACTTTGACAAGGCTAAAAATTGCAAGACTGGTACTTTGACCAGATTTGAATTTTATGCACATCTTTGATTGGTTATTGGATTGTTGACTTGAATAGTCGAGGCTTTGACCTTTGACTTGTTGTTGGATGTACTTGGATTATGTATCTCTGCTAAACATTTGATGAACATCTAATCGAAGAAGAATCTGCTTAGGTTTTCCCCCTTGTGGGTTTTTTCCTTGGTCTTTGACCAAATCTCTGTGTCTCATTGATCTTGGTTGTCTTTTATTGTGCATATTGTTTACTGCTCTATCTACATTTGCTCATTGTTATTGGGTGATTGAAAATAAATTGGAAAAGTGATTGCTACTGAAAGAAGAAATTGTTAAAGTGGTTGTTACAACATAGAACATTCAACAATTAGCATGGTATCAAAGTTGAGGTGAAGACAAGCCCAAGGAGACAAGAAGATATCTTATCCACTGTTGAAGGCCATTTGACTTACCTCATACTTCAAGATTGAGGAGAAGTTGAATGACTCATCCAACTTTGCTCCGTGAAGGGCTAGGCTAGATCTAACCTTGGAAGAGAATGATGTTATGGAATATGTTGAAGGCAAGGTACCTGAGTCTCTGAAGAGTGTAGTTGTTGCTACCAAGTCCAACTACAAGAAAGGTGATATCAAAGCCAAGAAAATCATTATTGATTCTTTGAGATATCATTTGATCACTTATGTTTCAACATTGAAGAAGTCCAAGGAAATGCATGATAAGTTGATTGGGATGTATGAAGTCAACAACTTGAGCAAAATTCTTGCTTTAAAGAATCAACTCAAGGACATCAAGAGGGTGAGACCATTCAAGCATACTTCATGAGAATATCTCAACACACAGATCAACTTTTGATTGTTGGTGAGATTGTATTTGATAGAGAATTGGTGTTGATTGCCCTTGGAGGTCTTCCTATGATTTTGGAGACATTTATCACAACCATTAGCAACAATGACAAGTTTCCTTCATTTGATGAGCTCTTAGGCAAGTGCACCCAAGAAGAGACTGGGATGATCTCTAGAGGAAGAATTCAAAAGCATGAAGAAGGAGAACTTATTGCATTTGTTGCTCAAGCCAAGAAACATAAAGAGAAAGGAAGGCCCTCGAATTGAAAGTCAAGGAAGCAAGGTCAATCAAGGATTCAAGAACAACAATAGAGGATTGAAGAAGGACATGTCCAACATCCACTGCTACAATTGTCAAAAGCATAGTCACTATGCCAAGATTGATTGGAAGAAAGAAATGCTCTCAGAAACAACTACAATCTAAGAAGGAAGAGAGGACGACCCCCTACCCAAGAAGAAACCCATTATCCTCCCAAGAGAGCAAGGAACCCAAATGATGATAATAATGTAGTTGAAACTCAATCTGAATACTTTCTTGTTTTTGCTCTTTCAAGTTCCTCTCCTCTGGATCCATTTGATAGTTGGTTGGTAGATAATGGGGCTTCTAGACATTTCACTGATTATAGAGAAGTCCTCTCAAACTTGGTTGAGAGGGAGTCTGATTTCAAGATAATACTTAGAGACAATTCTACCTATCCTGTGAAGGGGTTCGGATATGTTTCTTTTCATTTGAACTATGGTCAAATCATACATCTACATGATGTCCTATATGTGTCGGGATTTAAGAAGAACCTTGTCTCAATTTCTGCCATGGAAGACAAGGGTTTTGAAGTTGCATTCATTAATGGGAATGTCCTTACTTGGCCAAGGAGAACTAGCATGAGAGATGCCTTCACACTTGGGACCAAAAATGAAGGCCTATATAAAGTTTGTGGGAGCCCTATATGAGCCTTGGTTCATGATAGTTCTCATCAATGTTCGTTGTGGCACCAAAGATTCGCTCACCTTCACTATGAAGCCTTGCCTAAGGCGAGAAAGATGGTTTCTAGAATACCCAAGGTTCGAATAGATCGTAATGGGGTTCGTCAGGGATGTGCAAGTGGAAAGCATGTGAAGGGACCATTCCCTTCAAGTAGAAGCAGGACCAATGGAATAATTCAACTTATACATTATGATCTTTGTGGACCCATGTCGGTGACTTCTCTTGGTGGCTACATGTACTATATAATATTTGTGGATGACTTCTCTCGATGACCTCTTTGTTCCTATTCCGCTGCAAAATTAATAGAGAAATTTTGTGTCTATATGAAAAGAAATTACTTTCAAATTCTTCATATTAGCACATGTAGAATTTCGTGGAATTTCTACATGGTATCAGAGTAGTGAACAGAATCAAGACTAGCACAAGTTGAGGCAAGTATCATAAGAAAAGAAGTTTTGAAGCAGTCACGGCCTTTAGGAGCCTTATCAAGTGAGGAGTCGAGTTTATTGTGTCTTTATATGATTTGGTACAGGGTGACTTCGAGGGCAGTTCATGGCTAAGCTTGAGGGAAATTATGTGTTTTTGTGTGTGTAATTCTCTGTGTATCAGGCCGAGATTTTTTGTGTCCCTTAGAAGGAGAACTGAGCCGTTGTAGTCTTAGCATTGGAGGGATAGAAGGCCTAACGGGTGGCTAGAACATTCCTTTAGGACAGTGTATGAAGGAGGCTTGTAAAGGGAGGGTTACACAATTTTTTGTGGAGGTTTAGAGGTTGAGTTGTGGAGGACTGGTGCACTATGTTCAGATGCACTAACCAAAGGCCAAGGAATCTCAGAGGAACAGCCCAAAACTGTAACCTAAGAAGAGCAAAAGAAGTCTGTTAGAGTAGGTATGTTTTGTGTTCTTCAATGATTGATGCATTAGTAGCTAAGTCACATGACACGAGGACACGAGACACGGAGGACACGTAAATACGAGTATTCGACACGAGACACCGTGACCTCGAAAACAGGACACGAGGGACACGTTTTATATATATATATAAATTAATAATTTATAAATTAATATTAACAAATTAGTAAATTACAATTATACAACTTACAAGGCTACAAGCACATTAAAACCATAAGCTATAACAATAGTCATTAGTCAATGAGTCAATGACTCATGAGTCATTAAAATTTAACTCAAATACTCCCATCCCTGTTCCCATGCCTAATCGTTTTTTTCACAATGGCTTCACTGCTTCAACTTTTATCATTTCTCTGTGAGTTGATTTTTTTTTCCACACATGAATGAGATGAAATTCAGCTTATCTGATACAAGGTAGGTGGACATTAGTCGCAGGCTCGAGAAAAATCATTAATCACAGGCTATAGACATGAAATAATTCAACGCACCTAGAAAACGAGGAAAGGCATCACTATTTCAAGGGAGAAGGAACAACACTTCCCTAGATCGAGAGTCGAGATTGCAGCCTCATTAAAACGGAAAAGAAGGAATTTTGAACTCCTTCTAGAGAGCAGAATGAGTCTGTCTATTTATCAGTTTGTTCTATTCATAATGGCTTCCATTTTATTTATTCCTCTTTTTAATTGATCCCTTTTCCCCACATGAATGAGATGAAATTTAGCTTATCTGATTCAAGGTAGGTGGTGATTAGTCGTAGGCTCCAGAAGCATCATCAATCAGAGGCTACAGGATCTGGTTCTGTTTAGTTTTAGTTTATTTATTTAATTTTTTTCAAATTAATTCGAGTGAAATGGTTAAAATTTGCATTAAAAAGTTTCTAAGGCTGCACCGTATAGTATGATAATACATACAAAATGGGACTTTCAGAAGTCAGTGTTCCAAGAAATCCTAAAATTTCACAAATGGTGCCAATAAAGCTGATCTGATATTATTGTTTTGAAAATATAACTATGAAACAGACTAGTTTGGATCCTCACATTCTGATATAAGAGCAAAACTACCTTACATAACATTTAAAAACCTGAGATTAATAAAAGAAGTGTTCTCCAAGAAGAACTTCTCGCTTGATGTTTGCCTACAGCTGGAACACATTTGAAATTTTCCATCTTCCAATCTCCATGTGCTTGCTGGATAGTCTCCTCATCCTTTACAGCAGCAGGGACGGAGCCAGTTGATAGCCAATTGATACCTTTGATAGCCAAAAAACTAACGAATTTTTTGTCATTTTGGTATTTTTTCGTGGAAAACATGTCCTAATGAGGGGAATACGTTAGGGCAAGTATTCCAAACCTAGGACACGAGTATTCTATCCAAGGACACGAATGCCAAAACGGAGGGTACGTATTCAATTTCGGAGGACACGACCAAAAACGTATTGGACACGTTTTAGGTCGTATTTCGTGTCCGACACGTGAAATACGGGACACGTGACCCTGGAGGACGTGTCCTGTGACTTAGATTAGTAGGTTGTGTAGGGTAGTTCTATAGTCTATTTGAGCAACATTTGGTGGTAGCTTAAGAGCAAATCTGTGGGCTACTGGAAGGTGTCTATTCGGCCATAAGTTCAGTCCTTGTGAAGGACTACAAGATTGACAAGAGAGGCAAAATCTTATTTTGGTAGCTACCCTTGAGGACAAGGGATATGATATCATCTTCAGTAGAGGTAAGGCATAACTCTACCACTTAGCTTCTGGATGTAAGAAGTAGATAGGTGTGAGGGTGAAGAATCTCTGCAAGTTGCAGGGAAAGACCAATGTTCCACCAAGACTCCGGTGCGGGGAGACGCGAGTGCGGGGAGACGCACAGGGGGGACGTGTGGGAGTACCTTGAAATTTTAGGGAAATTTCGGGGGTGCGGGGAGTCGTCGGGGTATATAATTTTTAATTATATATATATATATAATAATTCAAGTTCATATTCATTGTTAAATAATAAATAATACTAAATACTAAATACTAAATTTAAATTCATAATTGAAATGAATAATGACATACATTGATCCATCCTCATCATTCATTGAATCATTTTGATGCATAGTACATACATATTACAATGTACATCATTCATATGACATACTCAGTATTTTAATTTCTAAATTCTAATATTCATCCATAATCAATGATCATTCAATGAATAAATTCAATAATGAAATCTCAAAATAGTAAAATACATTGAACCATGATTCCATATCATTCATCATTCATCATTCATCATTCTACAATCTACAATGTACATTGATTTAAAAAATTAAAAATTAAAAATTAATTTCATCATTCATCATTCTACTATTCTAGAATTGAAATTGAAAGCGAATTGAAAACAATGAACATGTTAAAGTCTAAATCGTAAAAGTCTAGAAGTAGATAATATCATGATTCATAATAGATAACTTATAAGTTTCAAACTCAATAATAGTTAAGAGTCAAGAGTCTTCAGTCTGAGGTCATCAACTGAAAAGTAAATACTATAAATGGATAATGAGCACTGAAAATAAAATCAATATCAAGGACTCAATCTCAATGATTGGTCCTCGACATCCATCTGCTGCATGAAGTCATCAGGACCATCAATGGGAATGTCGGTATCTGAGTCGGAGTCACTCTCTTGAGTAACCAACGGAACTCCAACCAAACCATGTTGCGGCTCATCTGGTCCATCCTCATCATCTATCTGTGCAGTATCCTCTGGATCCACGTCCCATCGTGTTGCCGGTCCCTTCCGATACTCTGGTGTCTTCCTATGTGCAAGACGTAGAGAATTGTGCACTGCAACTAGCTTCTCTGCTCTCCTAGAGGAAAGTCTATTCCTCTTGATAGAGTGGATGAAGCTATATGTGGACCAATTCCTCTCTGCTGCAAAGGAACTAGCAATTTGAGACAATAAGCGAATAGCAAGTTGTTGGATATCTGGAGTTTCATCCCCATGCATGGTCCACCAACCAATGGGGTCAAGCTGGCCTAAATCATTGCGATCTTCCCTTGCATCATGCTTGTTGAAGGGACCACTGAGACTTGCAAATTGCATCCATTGTCTTCTGATTGTTTTCCCTTCTTCTGAACTATACATCTTTGTAATGGCAGCTCGAAATCCCTTTTTGACCTCAGGATCTTCAATGGGAAGAATTCTACCAGTCGTTGGCACATACCATTTTGGGTTGAGAGCATATGCTGCCATGTGCAAAGGTGTATTCATTCGATCCCACCTACGCTGAACAATGGGTCGAATCTGGGTCGTATAAAACTCTAAGGAAGGGTCTTTCTCACGAATGGCCACCTTACTTGATCCAACATACTATCAAAAGTCTCATAGATTTCTCCAAGAGTAGGAGAATCTGTGTCAGTGTAGCGAATGACCTCAACTACAGGTCGTAAGAGTGACACCAGATAACCACAATCTGTCCACCAATCATTATCCAATATCTGAATCCTGATTTTCTTCCCTTCCTCTGTCTTGGATTCTGCCCATCTATTCCAATCTGAAGTCACAACCATGGCCTGCAATGCTGACTGCACCATCAACATCCTCTCTAATAAAAGAAAATAACTAGCATATCTGGTATCAGTAGGCTTGAGGAATTCCTTCCTCGCATGAGACCTGTACATGGCTAAAGAGGTGTGGTGATTGCAAATAAACATTTGCACATTTCTTGCAGCTGTCACCAAGTTAGATACCCACTCAATTTTGCCAATGTCTTTCAATGCATTATTGAGCGCATGCACACAACAAGGTGTCCAGAAAATATGCTTGTATTTACTTTGAATCATTAATCCTGCTGATCTACACACTGCTGCTGCATCTGTCACAACCTGTACCACATTTGTAGAGCCAACCTCCTCTATAGCATCACGAAGAAGCTCAAATTGGAACGCTGCATCTTTGCGCTTTCGAGAACAATCAATAGCTCTAAGAAAGAAAGGCCCATCTCGGCAAGTAACTATGATGTTAATAAGTGGACGTTTGGCAATGTCTGTCCACCCATCCATAACAATAGAACAACCTTCCCTCACCCATGTCTGCCTCAGTTTTTCCTTTTGCACATTAATATTGCTCACTTGCCTTTCTAATATCACTGTCCTCAACTTATGTTCACCTGGGGGCACATATGAGGGTCCGGCTGCTGCAATTTCCTTGACCATCGCCTTGTAGTAAGGAGAACGACTAACATGGAAAGGAATGCCATTGGCAAAAAGAAATTTGCCAATGGCATCATCTGTATCATCACGGTTCAACTTACTATACATCCCTGCAAGAGTTGGTCCCACTGTAGAAGAACGGGAACCCTTAGTCCCAATAGGAGATGGTGGAGGCATATTGATATTTTTCTTATCTTTTAAATATTTTTTGGAGCTTGTGGCTTCATCAAAATTTTGCTGAGCTTCGTCCATGAATTTTCTACTTGCAAAGGTGCCCTTTGCATTTGCTGCCATTTTCATCCTCAAGAGCTCTGATTTTTGCAATATGGTTAATTTTGTGCATATGTTAACCCCTTTGCCACCTACACCCAAAAGATGCATCTTGATCCGACTATAACTGCCAACCCAAGAATGACCACAAACATTGCATTTCCAACGGCGTGTCCCACCTCTTTGTTTCCCTGGTTTTGGTTGGATTGAATAGTTAGTCATTTTGCTAGCATATAACAAAAGATGTTTCATTGGATTAAATGTCCCATTTGCATATTCTGCCAATGCCCTTGATGGGGTTGCACTTACAGGTGATGCGGTTGTGGGCGTAAGAGTAGCTGAACTACTGCCATGGTGATGGATTTCATTAATTGCAGATCCCAATGGACTTTCTGTTTGAGGAGTGTATTCATTATCACTGTCAGTGTCACTGTGGCTGCTCATGCTGTCCTGATCAGTCATTATATAGTGGTTGCTTGCTGTGTTTTAATTTATTTTGCAAATTTTTTTAGTTTTTCAGTTTCTGCCCTGCATGAAAGATTTTTTAAATAAATTAAATTTTAAAAATTTAAATTTTAATGGAATACTGTAATGGAATACATCTTCTGTTTTTAAAATTTAAATCAAAATGTCAAGCAATACAAATGAAAATCACATAAAAATGAAAACATATATACGTTCTGTTTAAAATTTTAATTAAAAATTTTTAAATGTTAAAAATTTAAATACCTGTAGGCTGTAGCCCGCGCTGTGTTTGTGGCAGTCTGCAGAGAGGGCCGAGCTGCAGTCAGGCAGTCGGACTGCAGGCGGGCGGGCGGCCAGAGTCCAGGCGGGCGGCCGAGCTGAGGGCTGCCGGGCGGGCAACAAACTGCCGAAACAGTGGAGCGGCGGGCGGCCAGGTGGGCGGGCGGCCGAGCTGAGGGATGTCGGGCGGGCGACAAACTGCCAGAACAGTGGAGCGGCGGGCGGCCAGGCGGGCGGGCGGCCGAGCTGAGGGCTGTCGGGCGAGCAACAAACTGCCGGAACAGTGGAGCGGGAGACAGTGCCGTCGGGCGGCCGGTGGAGGAATGCAGTCGGGCGGGACTGTAACCAATGGCGGCGACTGAGGCGGCACGGCGGGAGTGAACAATGAAATGAAACAGTCGGGCGGGACTGTAACCAATGGCGGCGACTATGGCGGGAGGAGAGCACTCAGAGCAGTCGGTTTGCATAAGTTGAATGAAGTTATGGTTAGAGGGTCGATAGGTTAGAAACTTAGAAATGATTTTAGTTTAGGTTTTAATTTCGTTTTATTTTTATTTATTTTTAATTTTTTTTATTATTTAATACACACTTAATTTTTTTTTTTAATGTAAGGTTTTATTAGGCAAAGTTGGGGGTGCGCGACTCCCCTAAAAAAGAGGCACCCAGAAGCTCATTTTTTAGGGGAGTCGCCCAGAAGCTCATTTTTTGGGGAGTCGCGACTCCCACACTGGGGAAACGCACCCCCCGGAGACTCCCCAAGACTCCCCAAAAAGGGTGTGTGGGGAAACGCACCCCCATGAGACTCCCCGTCCCGGGTGCGCGGGGTGCGAGGGGTGCGTGCACCCGACCCTGGGAGTCGCGACCCCGTGGAACACTGGGAAAGACAAGTGCAACCTTGAGCAACAAGTAAGGAAGAGCTTAGAGTAGAGAAGTGGTGGTTGACCGAGAGTAGGATAGAGCTCTCAAGATGGAGCCTTGGCCAATATATCAATTTGAGTCTAAGCTAGTCGACAATTGGTCTAACCAGCAAGATCATGAGAAGCGTAGCCCAGGGCGAGTGGAGGCAACCACTTAGTCAGAGACTTTCAGTATAGGGAGAGTTTGAGCCAAGTGGGCAAATGATTTGGTTAAGGGAGATCAGAAGAGAGTTGAATCTTCCAGTATCACTTCCACCCAGATGAAGCAGCCACAAAGGTACACAGGGTACATGGCACTTATGACTGAAGTGGTGGACTTGCAGAACATGGTGGGAAAGAATGGGTCTTCAGATCAAGTTCCACAGTAGAAAGCATGGAATTCTTCCAGTTTAGAGGGAGCAGCTGCAGCAACAGAGAACGTGGTAATATTCGAGACAGATCCAGGTGGACGAGGTTCTTCCAAAAGCACCTTCTTTGCTAAGAGGGAGTGTTGAAAATGATAGCAAGAAAGGGTTCCTTGATTTGTACCCTAATCAAAGGTACCTCAACAAGTTCTTCATTAACATGCTTGAGTTGCTCTAAGTTAGGAACCAATTCCTATAACTTAGGAATCAATTCCTATAAGTTAGGAACTAATTCCTATAAGTTGGGGCAAATTCCTAAGATTTAGGATAATTCCCTACAAATTAGGACGAGTTCCTATAATTTAGGATGAGCTCTTAAAATTTAGGACGAGTTATGAAGCAATTAATTAATGCACAAAAGTGGAAGCTCAAGTTCATTGTCTTCTAGTGTGAGTTAACTTGGAAAAGGACGAGTGACAAGTCTCTAATTCAAGATCGAGACTTAGGACAGGTTGCATAAGCCACTTCAACTCAGTTAACAACTCAATTACCAGTTCAATTCCTAAAATATTGACTTGTCAAATTAGCCATTTGAATTACTTATAAGGAAGAGCGAAGGCACAATTGTAATCATAATTATTGAGCACGAGTTTATGAGCGTGTGAAGGAAAGAACGTGCAAGAAGAGTTTGTGTGAGTATTGAAGAAGGAAGAATTTCCTTGGGAATGCGCTAGGAAATAAGGGCTTATTTCCTAGGATTTGTGCAAGGATTTCAAAGCTCATACAAGTAAGAGAAGAAGGCATGAGGATCAAGGGTCTTACAGGGATTTCAAGCTCAGTTCAAGCAAGAAGATCATTGTATTCTTTATTGAAACAAGATTGTATTGTAAGAGATCTATTACTTATTCTTCTTCAATAAGAGTCGCAATCACGCAAAGGGTTTCCCCAATTGAGTTCCCTAGAAAAATTGGGTTGTTGAATTGTGTGATTGTGTATTTATTTCTTTTCCTATTTCGTTGCAAAATTAGTAGAGAAATTATGTGTCTATATGAAAAGAAATCAGTTTCAAATTGTTCATATTAGCAGTTGCAGAATTTTGTGGATTTTCTACATCCACCTACAAGGAGGAGGACCTTAGGTTGCAGATTTAGATGGGGAACAAGTCCAAATGCAACCCAGTTGCAAGAGGAACTATTATATTTCAGAGGGAGAATGGCAAGCAGATATCTATCCATGATGTCTTACACATGCCAGGCTTGGGAATGAATTTGATCTTCGTATCGGTCCTTCAAGACAAAGGATATGATGTTATCTATAGAAGGGCAAAAGTGTTGTTGAAGCACAAGGATTGGAGGTCACCTATAGTAGTTGGAGTGAGGAGCAGCAGGTTGTACAAACTGCAAATGGACACTCTGAAGGCACTAGTTAATAGCAACAGTATGAGGGACCAAGGGGGCTATGGCATAGGAGGATGGGCCATATTCATCATGGAGCACTTAGACTACTTCGTGAGACAATGACAAGTGTTCCAAAGGTGAGCACAACACATGACGATGTTTGCAGAGGATGTGTTTTGGAGAAGTTTACCAAAGCGTCTTTTCCAAGAAGTGACAACAAATCGCAAGTTGTACTTGACCTTGTGCATTCAGAGACATGTGGTCCGATTGCAACGAAATCTCTTAGGGGGCATGAGTACTTCACTACTTTTATCAACGATTTCTCGAAGAAGACCTGGATTTGTTTCTTGAAAACCAAGGATGAGGTCTTCAGTCACTTTCAAGAGTTTAAAGCTCTATAGGAGAATGTGACAAGCAAAAAGATCCGAACTCTCCAATCAGAAAATGGAGGTGAGTACACCAACAAAGAGTTCCAAGAGTTCTGTAACCAAGGCAAGAATCAAGAGAGAGTGGAAGGTTCCTTACAACCCACAACAAAAAGGGGCTGCTGAGAGAAAGAACCAGTCTATTTCAGAGGTAGCAAGAGCGATGTTGTATGACTAAGATCTCCCACATTATTTATGGACAGAGGCATGCAGTACTGCAATCTATATACAGAACAGGGTCCCACATAGAGCACTTGGCAAGATGACACTCGAGGAGGCATTTACCGGGAAGAAGTCAAACGTCAGTTATTTCAGGATATTTGGTTGCCTAGTGTATTGTCACATTCCAGGGGACACATTTGAAGTTGGATCAAACTACAGAGGGAGGTTACTTCATGGGCTACAGTGAAACCTCAAAGGCATACAGGATCTTCATCTTAGGGGCCAGGAGGATTATAGTCAGGCAAGATGTCAAGTTCATGGAGGACAAGGCGTATAGGAGGTCCAAAGAATTGCCAACAACTAAAGATCAAAGTGAGTAGCCAACAGAAGCTCCTAGAGTTGATCAGCAGAATCAAGGACAACAGCAAAGCACGAATACAATGACCATTACAAGTAATTGTTCAGGTGTGAGTGTTCTTGAAGCTTCACAGAGCATGGAGCAATAAATGCAACAGATGAAGGAGAAGCATCAGGAGGACATGGAGGTGGATTATTCCTAACTCCACAGTTGGCAGGAGGAACCAGGAGGTTTAGCAAACACTCAAGGATGCTCAGGAGTTTTTGGGAACTCCTAGGACAGGCAAGAGAGAGCAGAGACAACTAGAACGATATACTGGCCGCATGGCGTTGGTCAGTTAGTTGGTAGATAGCGAGCCTTCCAACTATCAAGAGGTTGCACAAGAGCAGGTGTGGCGGGATGCAATGGTTGAGGAGTATTCCTGAATTACGCAAAACGATGTGTGGGAGGTAGTACCCAGATTGACTGACAACCCAACGATTGGATCATGTTGGATCTATAAAAGACCAAACATGGCGCAGATGGCAACTTTGAGAAATACAAAGCTAGGTTTGTGGCCAAGGGGTTCTCTTAGAAGCAGGGAATAGATTATGAGGAGACATTTGCTCTTGTGGCAAGGTACACTTCTATATGAGTCGTGATCTCATTAGCAGCACAAATGGGATGCAAAATCCATCAGATAGATGTCAAGACGTTGTGTGAACTAGAGGGGGAGGTGTACATTGAACAACCGGAGGGCTTTGTGGCGCACAGCAGAAAAACTGTAAATTTTTTGAAGATGTTCTATGATTGATACAACTTTACTTTTATCCCCAATGTCAGACAGGAATCACATAAACAAGAAAGTAAAGTGTTGATAGAACATACCAGTAGATCGACAGAAGACAAGCCAGAAAAATATAAGTGTGTTGGTGCGTTACGGCGATCAACAGGATGCTTCAACTAGCAAAGTCTCAATACGGTCAGCCAACCAGAAGTGTCACACACTCATCCCTTAAAGACAGCTCATCAAAAATCAACATAATTCAACAAAAGAATCCCACATCTGGATTTTCGGCATCACCTAGATTTACGACATCATCCATATTTACGGCATCCATTTCCGGCATCACCCAGATTTACGGCATCATCCATATTTACGGCATCCAGATTTACGACATCCATTTCCGACATCATCCATATTTACGGCATCCATTTCCGACATCATCCATATTTACGGCATCATCCAAATTTACGGCATCCATTTCCGGCATCATCCAAATTTATGGCATCATCCATATTTACGACATCCATTTCCAGATCATGAGGATGTGTGTGATGAGATGATTGAAATGTCCTCCAATGATGACTCATCAATCACTGAGGGTGTGTGACATATTTGCTGGGGGTGTAAAACCTTAAGGCCGACCTGCACATATTTTGAAAATATTAAACATAAATTCAAAATAAATGTTCTGCTCATCGAATCAAGATGATCTTTAGATCGATCTTGCACCTCTTCGAAAGAGGAACCCGATAAAAATATTGGTGTCTTCATCTGAGCATCACAACATGGAGTTTGGACCTAGTTGTCCAATTTTAACAGAAACCCACGTGTGCAAGTTGAAGAGAGCTTTGCACGGGCTCAGGCAAGCTCCCAGGACATGGTATGAGCGCATCGATAGATACTTGCAGGGTATGGACTTTGTAAAGGGGGAGGCGGATTCAAACCTCGACTACTTCGTGGTTAGGGGAGATGTTCTCATTCTTGTCCTATATGTGGATGACTGGTTCTTGATAGGTTAACAAGGGCTCATCGAGGAATGCAAGAGGGATCTTGCAGTTGAGTTCGAGATAAAGGATTTGGGACTCATGCACTGTTTTTTAGGCATGGAGGTATTGCAAACAACTAGCGAGATTTTACTTGGACAAGGGTAATACTACATCGAGATCTTGAGGAGATTTGGGATAGAGGATTGCAGAGCCATGTTTACTCCCAAGATCACCAATTGGAAGAAAATAGATACATCCATGGAGAAGGATGTGGACCCCAACTTGTTCATGTTAGTTTTTGTATCATTGGATGTGTTCTAGTCACGAAACTTGGTGGAGAGGCTAGAATACATGAGATCTCCAAAACCCATAAATTGTTTATGGAAATTCCACCTAGAGATGACGTAATTAGATTATTAACCTATTTTTTAATGTTTCATAAGTCTAAACTTAGGAAAATTAGTTAATTAATCAAAATTAATTAAGTCAAGGTGAGAATTCTCTAGAAACTCACATGGATCGACTCTGATATGATCCTAGCCCTTGATTAAGTTTTAATCTTGGTCTCTGGTGCTCCAACAGAGAACTATAAGATGAAGTCGATGGGCACTTAGAGAACACACCAGAGACACTTGGAGGATTCGATTTTCCAAAGTAGCAACAGTCAGTTGTCGGAGAGTTCAAACTTCAGAGAGGAAGCAGAGTCAATGAGGGGTAGGGACAGTGATCCGGAGGAAGTTTTCCATATCTGGAGAGGCAGGAGCAAGAGGTCGAGTTATTCCCAATGAGGCAGCGCAGAGGACCACGTAGTTGCTTTAGAAGAGCAATTTGATTTGGCTGGAGGAAAATTCGATTCAGCTTCCAGAGGCCGAGAATGTCATCTGGAGCGTCGGAGAATTAGTTTCCTCGGCAAAGACAACCTGAACGACTTGATCAGAGGCAATTCTAGTGTAAATTTTAGGTAACGATTGTATGTTCTATGCTTAGAGAAATTTACTTCAATATTTCGTATTATCCCAATTCAATTTCCTGTTTATCAATCACATTAACATTGACAGTAAATGTTGATAGAACATAAATAAACAACCAAAAGACAAGCGAAGACAAGAGGCACAATAATTTGGCGGATGCCAGGGAAAAACCCCAATGCGCGGAAAACCCTTTGATCAAATCTTCTTATTATTCTTCAAATTCAGCAGAAAGAGAAAGTACAATTTTCAGCAGTCAACGGGATGCACTAGCCAACAAAGTCAATGCTTGTCAAACCAGCAAAATGTCTCCCAATGGAGCTCAGTCAAAGACAATCAAACTCAGCCTCATGAAACATTCAAAGTCAACCCAAAACAATCCACAATTTCTTAGTCAAACATGGTCAACGTTGCAGTCAACGTTGTGGTCAACGCAATAGTCAATTCAGCCTCGAATTTCTTGATTCCTATCCCACCAAATTCGGCCTCCCAAACTCAGAATTTGTCCCAAAAAATTGAAGTCAAACAATGTGAGTTGACCCAAGGTCAACGTTGGTCAATGCTACAACAGAAACCCTTAAACAATCTGAAAACTTCAGCAACCCTTTCACACGTGCGGAGGAGAGAGAATGTCTCCTAAGGCTATACGAACCAATCAGAAGGAGAGAGAATGTGTGAGGAGATGATGTCCAAAATGAAGTTTTAGTCTCTCCTATTTATATCCATCAATGAGGGCGACACATCTTTTGGGACTTGTGAGCCTACATTACAATTATGGCCGACCTTGATAGATTGCACATGTGTGAAAAATTGTAAATTTTTGTAGATGTTCTATGCTTGATGCAACTTTACTTTTATAACAGAAATCACATAAACAGTTAAGTAAAAATGTTGATAGAACATACCAGTGGATCTATAGAAAACAAACCAGAAACAGGAGAATGTGTTGGTGCGTTACGGCGGTCAGCAAGATGCTTCAACCAGCAAAGTCTTCTTGGTCGGCCAACCCAAAATGTGTTACAACAGTCCTCAAATCAATTATCCAGTCAACTCAAAGTCAACCCCAGAAAAGTCAACACAATCTAAAAAAAGTCAACGCAAGGCAGCAACAATAAAGTCAACACAACTCCAACTTCGGTCAACCTTTTGACCTCGATTTTTGTGCCAATGAGTACGGCCATCAAAAATCGAACTCTTCACAAAATTTCAGCTCAAACGGACCATGCGTTGACCAAAGTCCACGCTGGTCAAACTTGCCCAGAAACCCTAATTGTAGAAAATTTCGTCTAGAAACCCTAACTGCAGAAATTTCGTCCTTTTTCCAGCTACAGCTACTTCGTCCTTTTCCCACGTGAAAACTGTTTCTTAGATGCTCATATCAAATGAGAAGTGTGTGGATGAGATGAGTGAAAAGCTCTCCAACGTTGACTGTATTTATATCCATCATTGAGGTGTGTGACACATCTGTTGGGGGTTTAAAACCTTAAGGCCAACCTGCACTTAAATTTATTATAAATAATAAATTCAAAATAAATGTTCTGCTCATCAAATTAAAATCAATTTTATATCGATTTTACACCTCTCTGAAAGAGGAATCCAATACAAATATTGGAATCTTCATCTGAGCATCACAAGATGGAGTTTGAACCTAGTTGTCCAAATTTAACACTCCCTCTCAACTAGGGAGAACTCCATCCACCAGTGCAATCAAACATCGTGCGTCATCCCGCCGTAACTTGCTTTGCTGGCCTCTTTATTTCAGAACAAAAGTGGGTCAGTCACAAAGACATCATCCCCCGGCTGACAAATTCAGCCCAGAGGTCCTAAACCTCTATCAGACTCACAAAGAGTCTCCAACCAACCCGAAGTTGGTTCATCTGACCCGAAGTTAGGCGAAGGTCCGAGACCTCACTAGACTTGATCCCAGATCAAGTGGTTGGACCGTGCCATCCTAGATAGAGAGTACGACAATCTCTGATGCGTCCATCAGTCTTTGCTACTAGTCTCTAGCTTTTCCCATCTCATTGGCCAAATGAGAGGTACTTCCCATGAGCCCTGAACTCAATGGGTAGGATGCATATGGGGCACAGATAATGAGAGGTGAACCAACTCAATAATCACAACGGTCGGGTCCAAGCACACCAACAAGGTTTGGCAAGCCTAGCCTTCTGATTCCTCATAGCTCCGAGAAGCTGTCCCCAAAGCCCCCTAGAGCTCCTCGAGCTCATCATCCAACAAGACCCACATCATAGGGTCGTTCCACGATACCAAGTCTCTCACGAAAGGTTAGGAACTTGACCTTCCCCAGGGGCTTAGTGAGAATATCCGCGACCTGCTCATCAGTTCTTATATGATCGAGCCTTACGGCGCCTCGTTGTACCATATCCCGGATGAAATGGTAACTGATATCAATATGCTTGGATCAGTCGTGGAACACAGGATTCTCGGTCAAGCGAATCCCACTCCGGTTATCACAGAGTATCAAGGTGGTATCTAGCACATGTCCAAACAGCTCACTAAAGAGCTTTCGCAACCAAACTGCTTCACAACAGGCCATACTTGCTGCAATGTATTCGGCCTCTACGTTGCTCAAAGCCACCAACTTTTGCTTCCTGCTCATCCATGATATCGAAGCAGAACCAAGATTGAAGCAGCATCCCGATGTGCTCTTCCGATCCACCACACTGCCAGCCCAATCGGCATCAGTATATCCACGGAGTGTCACGCTCCCGACAGTGTATCTCAGCCCATGGTTTATCGTGCCCCGAAGGTATCTCAGAAGATTCCTGGCACCAACCCAGTGAAAGTGATGAGGCCCAACCATCTGTTGACTCAAAGTGTTCACTGCAAAACATATATCTGGACGGGTGTTCACTAAGAACATCAGAGCCCCTACGAGTTGACGATACTCAGTAGGATTTGCCAATACGGGCCCAGCAGCGCTGCCACTCAACTTCTTGAAGGTGAGTTCCATTGGTGTTGACACAGACTTGCAACCCACCATACCAAATCTTTCCAGAAGTTTCACAATATATTTTCCTTGAGAAAGGAAAATCTCTCCAGGTCTCTGCCAGACCTCTAGGCCTAGGAAGTAGTGCATCAGTCCTAGGTCCTTCATCTCGAACTCAACAGCGTGCTCCCTCTTGCATTGATGAATGAGAGGGTCAACACCTGTCAAGAAGAGGTCGTCCACATACAGCACCAGAATGAGAGGCTTACCCTGGACAACCTTGAAGTAAAGGTTCGGATCAGCATTACTTCGAGTGAAGCCCAACTTCATCAAGTAGGTATCTATCCTCTTGTACCAAGCTCTGGGTGCTTGCTTCAACCCATAGAGGGCTCTCTTCAACCTGCAGACATGAGTGTCCCGATCCTGGACTTCAAACCCTAGAGGTTGTTCTACATACACCTCTTCTTTTATTGCACCATGCAGAAAAGCGGTCTTGACATCCATCTGATGAAGACTCCATCCTTGCGTAGCAGCAAGGGCTATGATTGATCAAATGGTGGTATATCGTGCCACAGGTGCAAATATGTCATCATAATCTATTCCTTCCTTTTGACAAAAGCCACGGGCAACAAATCTTGCCTTGAACTTTTCAACACTTCCATCAGATCCATGCTTGATCTTGTAGAGCCATTTCGCGGCGACAACTGATTTGTCCTTCGGTCTTGGAACCACATCCCAGACATCATTCTTCATTATGGACTCATATTCTTCGTGCATAGCATCCTTCCAGACTTGATGCTTTACGGCTTCCTCAAAAGATCCAAGTTCAGATTATACAACAGTACTCATGGCAGCCAGGTACCCTTGGTATCTACACGGCTTCTTGCTTTCTCGGAATGTCCCCCTCGGGGCAGCATGTCCCTTGGCATCTTCGAGAGTGTCCCTGAGCCATGATGGTCTCTTTCTCAGTGAAGCAGATGGATCAATTGGGTCCATTGGTCCTTCAACATCAGGCATTGTCTCATCCTGCGGTTCTTCTTGATTTCCAGGCCTTGCTTCATGATTTTCCTCAGATCTCGGAAGATCTACTAGTTTCTTCAGGGAAGCATCTTCGTCAAAAGTGACATCATGGCATATCTCTACTTCCCTTTGACCAGGTACATAGACTCTATAGGCCTTAGAGGTTTCGTTGTAGCCTACAAACATTCCTTTCTTCCCAAAAGAATCCAACTTACTTCTCTTTTCTTTTGGCACATGAAAATAAACAGGACATCCAAAAATTCTAAAATGTGAGACGGCAGGTTTCTTACCAGTGAAAACCTCTTCGAGAGTTTTGGAGTCCAGGGCGGAATGAGGGCATCGGTTTTAAATGTATACAGCAGTATTCGCAGTTTCTCCCCACAAAAACTTCGGTAGACCCTAGTCACATAGCATGGCACGGGAAGCTTCCACAATGGTCCTGTTCTTTCGTTCAGCAAAGCCATTCTGCTCAGGAGTATAGGCAGTAGTAGTCTCCCTCTTAATGCCAGCTTCTCTGCAAAATTCCTTGAACTCATTTGACTCATATCCAGTGCCATTGTCGGTCCTCAAAATCTTGATCTTCTTCCTTGTCATATTTTCCACCAAGGCTTTGAAGGTACGGAACCACATGAAAGCCTCATCCTTCTTCTTCAAGAAGTATATCGAGGTTTTGCAGGAGAAGTCATCAGTGAATGTCATATAGTAAGAACATCCTCCCAAGGATGTCACGGGTAGCATACCAGATAGATCAGAATGGACAAGTTGCAAAATATCAGATGTCTTTGTGACACTTGAGGGGAAAGGTCCCCTTGTATGTTTTCCTTCGGCACAACCCTTACAAACACCTTCATGATTATTTCCAAAATCGGGCATCCCTGTCACCACCTTCCTTGCTTCGGGAAGGGCCTTGTAATGAAGGTGTCCAAACCTCCGGTGCCATAGTTCAGTTTGTCGGATAGTATCACATGTTATAGCTCCTAGTGGACTTCCTTCACCCTGGTAGAGTGTTCCAACTCTAAAACCAATCACGATAGCTTCCTTGAGATTCTTCTTCCACATGCGCACCTTTCCATCAGTGAATGCCACATTGAAGCCTTTGTCTTCGATGGCTGATATAGACACAAGGTTCTTTTTCAATTTTGGTACATAGAGTACATCCTGCAAATGTAGGACTTGTCCTTGAGACAAGTGGAGGGTCACAGTCCCTGTCCCTTTCACGGGATATGTGGCATTATCTCCAAGGATAATTTCCAGATTAGTATCCTTCTCAACCATGTCAGAGAGTGCTTCCTTGAACCCAATGATGTGTCTTGAGGCACCACTATCTATCAGCCAGACATCCATAGTGTCGGGCGAGGATGCAGCAGAGAGGGCAGATACAAGAATGTATTCATTTCTTTTATCAACAACATTTGACTCCTCATACTTGGAGTTTCTAGACCTTTTGAAAGGTTGATTGTTTCCGCTAGAGGGAGCCTTCCTCTTTCCTTTGGACCTGTCGTTTCTTTGATTTCCATTCCTTCGGTTGTTGTTGTTGTCATCACTATCGGGAGAATCCTTCTTGAAAGGACATTCTCTAGCATAGTGACCAGGCCTATGACAAGTGAAACACTTGCCCTTCTTTCCTTGGGCCCTTGCTCTTCCTTTGTTCTTAGGACTACCAGAGTTCTTCTTTCTAGAATGAGCAGCGTAGGCAGCATTTCTGTCATTTTCGTATTCCTTCATTCTTGTCTCTTCTTGCATGCATCTTGACAGTAGCTCGTCAAAGTTAGGAATTGTACTATTATTGAGAATGGTAGTGTTGAATACTTGCCATTCATATGGGAGCCTTCCAAGTGCGGTGAGTACCATCTCACGATCGGCTATTGTCTCCCCAATATCCAGCAGATTGTTCCTGATCTCAGTCAATTTCAGAAAGTATGTTTGAACAGACTCATCCCTGCCTTTCTTCAGATTCTTCAATTGATTCTTGAAGAATAGCACTTGGTTTGCATTGTTTACTTTGAACATTTGTATCAGCTTATCATACATCTCCTTGGATGTGCCTAGCTCAGACATGTAGGCAACCAGACTTTTATGTATGGATTCCCCGATCATTAGCTTTGCTTTGATCTCCCCCTTCTTATACTTGGTTTTAGCAGCAGCAGTAGCAGTGGATGGAGGTTCTTGTATCTTACCCAGTACATAGTCCATGAGATCATGGTCTTCCAATTTGAGATCTAATATCATCTTCCAAGCATGAAAGTCATCCCTTCCAGTGAGCTTGTCATCCTCCTTGAAGCCATAACTTGTGGAACTCATTTTTCTCAGTTGGTGATTGCTATAAGTTAGGGCTTGTCTTCACCTCACCTCTGATACCATGTAAATTTTTGTAGATGTTCTATGCTTGATGCAACTTTACTTTTATAACAGCAATCACATAAACAGTTAAGTAAAAATGATGATAGAACATACCAGTGGATCTATAGAAAACAAACCAGAAACAGGAGAATGTGTTGTTGGTGCATTACGACGATCAGCAGGATGCTTCAACCAGCAAAGTCTTCTTGGTCGGCCAACCCAAAATGTGTCACAACAGTCCTCAAATCAATTATCCAGTCAACTCAAAGTCAACCCCAGAAAAGTCAACACAATCCAGAAAAAGTCAACGCAAGGCAGCAACAATAAAGTCAACGCAACTCCAACTTCGGTCAACCTTTTGACCTCGATTTTTGTGCCAATGAGTACGGCCTTCAAAAATCGAACTCTTCACAAAATTTCAGCTCAAACGAACCATGCATTGACCAAC
This sequence comes from Pinus albicaulis, assembly GCA_034641835.2. NCBI lineage: Eukaryota > Viridiplantae > Streptophyta > Pinopsida > Pinales > Pinaceae > Pinus > Pinus albicaulis. Next base: position 181,667,582 of record CM076570.1, on the reverse strand, counting down.
GTCAACGCTGGTCAAACTTGCCCAGAAACCCTAACTGTAGAAAATTTCGTCTAGAAACCCTAACTGCAGAAATTTCGTCCTTTTTCCAGCTACAGCTACTTCGTCCTTTTCCCACGTGAGAACTGCTTCTTAGATGCTCGTATCCAATGAGAAGTGTGTGGATGAGATGAGTGAAAAGCTCTCCAACGTTGACTGTATTTATACCCATCATTGAGGTGTGTGACACATCTGTTGGGGGTGTAAAACCTTAAGGCTGACCTGCACTTAAATTTATCATAAATAATAAATTCAAAATAAATGTTCTGCTCATCAGATTAAAATCAATTTTATATCGATTTTACACCTCTCCGAAAGAGGAATCCAATACAAATATTGGAATCTTCATCTGAGCATCACAAGATGGAGTTTGGACCTATTTGTCCAAATTTAACAAAAATAAATTCAAAATCCAACTTTTGCTCATCTAAACAAGATGATCTTTAGATCAATCTTGCACCTCTCTGAAAGAGTAATCCAACAAAAACATCATCTCCATCATATGAGCAATGCAAAGTGGAGTTTGGCCCTAGTTTCCAAATTTAACATCCGGGCTAGACATCCAAGGATCTACGCAAGCACTGCATAAGAAGCTGACACAGAGGGTCCAAGAGGACAAGTATTCTGAGGTAGAGTTGTGTCGGGGTTGCTTATGGAGGAAGGGAAATTCCCTTAGAAAATTTTGGCCAGATGTACTTGTTGTTTGGATTGTCAGTTGGCCATCCATAGATTGTACTCAGATTTCACTGTTGCATAATAATAAAAACGCTTAGTTGTTGCCCCAGTTTTCCTAAGTTGGGTTTTTCCAAAATCATTTGTCCAAAAATAACGATGTCATTTTTATGTGTGTGTGTTATATTTTCTCAATTTCCAACGTTATTTTTCTTCCACGATATTTATTTGCTATTTGGTATTTGCCATAGCAAACTTCAAATAAATTAACAATTAAGAGAATAATTTCCGATTGTTGTGATAGATGAAATTTTCACATGGTATCAAAGTGTGAGTGATCAGCCGAGAAGCTCAAAAGCGGAGGTGAGAATTTTGTTGTTCAGAGAGAGTAGCAGGTCGAAATTCTCAGAGGTTGCGCAGTACCCACACAGGCAAGCCAAATTACTGCGGTAGGGGTTCAATTTTCAGTTGCAGGCTAGCAGAAAAGTTGAGTTGCCCGAGATAGTGATTCCAGCAGTCAGAGGGAGCAGCAGCAGCTCAAATTTTCACTTTGCATAATCCTTGGTTGGACGCGGAGGATTTTGCAGCAACAAAACCAGCATCACGTGGAAGAGAATTTGCACACATAGAGGGAGATTTTTCTCAGAGGGTTTCTAGCCAAGAAATCTGATTTTCCCAATGGCAGGTGGCAGTAGCAACTAGCAAAACTATGCATTCCAAGAGGGAGTGTGAGTAGTAGACCAACAATCGAGCAGAGGAAGAGGGAGTTTCTAGATCTTATCAGAGATGGACACAACTGGGCTCAGGGACCAAGACAGATTGGAGGGTGCCTCCAACTATGTCATCTGAAAGGCAAGGATGTTATTCCTTCTGGATGAATATGGTTTGAAGACCTATGCAAAGAGTGTGCTAGTAGTACCCCAAGATGTCGATCAGCGAAAGGAGTACAAGGAGTCTGAGATCATCTCATCTCACATGTGGCAGAGAAGGGAACAAAAGGAGATGTGGGATGCCTTGTCTAAGTTGTTTTAGAGTTCTTCCGAGCAATGGAAGATGTATCTCCAAGAGAAGCTGAGGAACACGAGGATGCAGAAGGGCAAAAGCATAGATGCCTTTCTCACTCGAATTCAGGAAGTCCGAGATAAATTGTCAGTTGTTGGTTCAACACCTCGACCCACAGAGCTTGTACGATTGGCACTGAACAGTGTCTCAAATGACTGGCACGTATTTGTCTAGAGTATCTTAGGTAAAGATAACTTGCCAATGTGGGACAGGATGTGGTCCGATCTGCAGCAAGAAGAGTTGAGGCGAGCTCTGTTAAAGAGCACCATCAGTGGCAACAACAGTAAGGGCGTGAAGAGTGAGGAGGAGAATGTGGCCCTTGCATCTAAGGGTCCTAGTCAAGCACAGGGGGAGCAGAAGAAGAAGAAGAAGGACTTGTCTAAGGTCAAGTGCTTCGGGTGTGGTGAGTTCGGTCACTACAGCACCCAGTGTCCTCTCAGAAAGTAGGATAAGCAAGGGAAGTAGGACCAGGAGGCAGCATTCGCAGATATAGACAAGTTTTCCTCTAGGCTAGAGGAAGAGATTGGTATGTTCGCAGACATAACTTCAGGAGTGAGGTGGGGTGATTTGGTGTTGTAGCCCCAAAGAGCTACAAAGATGTGCAACGTCCTTTACAAAGATGTGCAACGTCCTTGAGGAGTCCACCTCATGGATCATTACCTGGCTATGAGGGCCCATAGTATTCAGTAGCGAGATGGATCAATGGCAGTTGATGCAGTCAATACCAGAGTGACAGTTGCAGACTAGTAGCAGTGAGATGCTAAGGATCACAGTGCAGAGTTGGCAGCAGTGCAGAGTGGCACAGTGCAGAGTTGGCAACAGTGCAGAGTGGCACAGTGCAGAGTTGACAGAAGCGCAGAGTCTTTGGTGGACAGCGCAGTCGCTTGTAGCAATCAAAGACTTGGGTGACAAATGCATCATACTGAACACAATTGATTCTATATTTCAGATGCTTCTCAATTGCAGTTGTTACAATTGCACTGTGCAGAGTGGCACAGTGTAGAGTTGACCGAAGCGCAGAGTCTTTAGTGGACAGTGCATTCGCTAGTAGCAATCAGAGACTTGGGTGACAGATGCATCATACTGAACACAATTGATTCTGTATTTCAGATGCTTCTCAGTTGCAGTTGTTACAATTGCAGTAGCAACAGATGAGAGGGAGTTGCAGTGCAGATGCAGAGCTGGCAACAATGTCAATAGCAACACGAATGCGGCATCAGAGTTGCACAATGGTTGGTGGTCAGTATGGCCAGATATCAGCAATGTGAAAGAGGATGGTACAGAGACGAAGTGTTGTGGCAGGTGTGCAGCACCAAAACACGCTCCTCACTAAGAGGGAGTGTTAGTTTGTGTAACATCGGATGTGTACTAGTCACGAAGCTTGGTGGAGAGGCTAGAATAAATGAGATCTCCAAAACCCATAAATCGTTTTTGGAAACTCCACCTAGAGATGACTTAATTAGATTATTAACATATTTTTTAATGTTTCCTAAATCTGAACTTAGGAAAACTAGTTAATTAATCATAATTAATTAAGTGAAGATGAGAATTCTCTAGAAACTCACACAGATCGACTTCGATATGATCTTAGCCCTTGATTAAGTTTTAATCTTGGTCGTTGGTGCTCCAACACAAGATTATAAGAAAAAGTCGATGGGCACTTGGTAAACACACCAGAGACACTTGGAGGATTCGATTTTCCATAGTAGCAGCAGTCGATTGTTGGAGAGTTCAAGCTTCAGTGAGGAAGAAGAGTCAGTGAGGGGCAGGGACAGTGGTTCAAAGGAAGTTTTCCAGATCTAAAGAGGCAACAACAAGAGGCCGAGTTATTCCCAATGAGGCAACGCAAAGGGCTGCGCAGTTGCTTGAGAAAAGCAATTCGAATTGGATAGAGGAAAATTCGATTCAGCTCCCAGAGGTCGAGAAAGTCTTCCAAAGGATCAAAGAATCAGTTTCCTCAGCAAAGACAGGTTGAACGACTTGATCAGAGGTAATTTCGGGCTAGACATCCAAAGATTTGCGCAAGCACTACACAGAAGTTGACGCAAAGGGTCCAGGAGGACAAGTTTTCAGAAGTAGAGTTGTGTCGGGGTTGCTTGTGGAGGAAGGGAAATTCCTTTAGATAATTGTGGTCATATTGACTTGTTGTTTGGATTGTCAGTTGGGCATCCATAGATTGTACTAAGATTTCACTGTTGCATAATAATAAAAACCCTCAGTCGTTGCACCAGTTTTCCCAAGTTAGGTTTTTCTGAGGACATTTGTCCAAAAATAATGATGTCGCTTTTATGTGTACTAGATTTTCTCAATTTCCAGCGTTATTTTTCTTCAGCAATATTTATTTATGAAAATCACAGTGTGAATTATTTGGTATTTGTTGCAAATTGCAAATAAATAGTTAGATAAATTAACAATTAGGAAAATAAATTCTAGTTGTTGTGATAGATGAAATTTTCACAGTACAAGCAGTTGATAGGCTCTCCCATGTATCTCGTCAACAACAAGCTAGATATATCCTGTGCGGTAAACTCTCTCAGACAATTCATTGTGGAGCCAAAGAGAGTGCATTGGACGGCGGCAAAAGATGTGTTGAGGTATTTGCGCGGTAGTATCGAGTATGGGATCAGGTATGCTCGAGGTGATGGTGTCAGGTTGGTTGGTTATATTGATGCAAGTTGGGCAAGTAACACATTGGATCGAAAAAATCACTTCAAGGTGTTGCTTCAGCATGAGATCAGGGGTTGTCTCTTGGTACAGCAGGAAGTCGAAGTCCATGGTACTAAGTTCTGCAGAGGCTGAGTACATAGCAATGAGCATGGCTACATGCAAGGCTATATGGCTTCGTAAGTTATTAGTAGCCTTGTTTGGTCATAAGATAGAGGCGACAGTGATACATTGGGACAATTAGAGTTGCATCGAGTTGTCAGAGTGAGACAAGTCTAAGCATATAAACATCAAATACCACTTCATCAGATATTGTTTGCATCACAAGATTGTCCAGCTACAGTATATACCTATAGATGAGCAAGTAGCAAATATACTGACAAAGGCTTTGGGGAAGGCAAGATCCGTCTTCTTCAGACACAAGTTGGGTGTTATGCAGAACACTTTCCTCGCTAAGAGGGAGTGTTAGTTTATGTAGCCCGAACAAGTGTCCTAGTCTCAGATTGTGTCTATGAGGCTAGGGAACACATTTTCTCCAATACCCATAAAAGGTTTCGCAAGAAATTGCCTTGATTAGATTTAATTAAGCAATTATTTAATTTTCCTAAGTCTAACTTGGGGAAATAGCTTAATTAATCATTATTAATTGGGGTAAATTGACTTTCCTCTAGAGACTTCCTAGAAAATCATTTGATGGGGTCAAGATGATCTTAGCCATGGATTGTGATTAGATCGTGGTTATCGATTCATCAACAAGAGATTATAAGAGGAAATCGATAGGGATTGATTGAACACATCGAGACACAGATTTGCAGTGATAGCAATGGCACATAAGCAACATGGGGACATCAAGTGAGAGGTATTAGGAGTGGATGGAGATGAGATTACCGGAGAGATTCCTCACAGTGATTTCCAGGGAGACAAGGAGAGCGATTTTGTAAATTTATGTAGATGTTCTATGCTTGATGCAACTTTACTTTTCACCACAACAATCACATAAACAATCAAGTAAAATGCTGATAGAACATACCAATGGATCTATAGAAGACAAACCAGAAACAGAAAAATGTGGTTGTGCGTTACGACAGTCAACAGGATGCTTCAACTAGCAAAGTCTCTTTGGTCAGCCAACCTAGGATGTGTCACAACAGCCCTCAAAACAGCCACACAGTCAACTCAAAGTCAACACCAGAAAAGTCAACGTTGCCCCAACGACAGCAACAGTAGCAACACCAGCAACAACGACATCAACGACAACAACAACGACAGTAGCAACGACAACAACAATGACAGCAACACCAAGTAAATGTCAATGCAGCCAGTCAACCTTTGACCTCGATTCTTGTGCCAAAATGTATGGCCTTCCAAAATCGAAGTCTCCACCAAAAATCAGCTCCTTTGGACCATGCATTGACCAAAGTCAACACTGGTCAAACTTGCGTGGAAACCCTAGCTGCAGCAACTTCCTCTTCGTCCTTCTTTCCCACGTGTGAACTAAAACTGCCTCCAAGGAGCTCGAACCAATCAGAAGAGGAGAGATGATGTGTGAGGATGAGATGAGTGAAATGTCCTCCAACGTTGACTCTATTTATATCAATCATTGAGGTGTGTGACACATTTGCTGGGGGTGTAAAACCTTAAGGCCGACCTACACATATTTGAAATTATTAAAAATAAATTCAAAATAAATGTTCTGCTCATCAGATTAAGATCAATTTTAGATTGATCTTACACCTCTCCAAAAGAGGAACCCAATACAAATATTGGTATCTTCATCTGAGCATGACAACATGGAGCTTGGACCTAGTTGTCCAATTTTAACACTCCCTCTCAACTAGGGAGAACTCCATCCACCTGTGCAATCAAACATCGTGCGTCATCCCACCATAACTTGCTTTGCTGGCCTCTTTATTTCAGAACAGTAATGGGTCAGTCACAAAGACATCATTCTCGGCTGACAGATTCAGCCCAGAGGTCTGAAACGTTTATAGGACTCACAAAGAGTCTCATACCAACCCGAAGTTGGTTTATCTGACCCGAAGTCAGTAGGAGGCCCGAAACCTCACTTGGACTCAAGAGAGTCATATATACTAACCCGAAGTTAGTCTCACTGACCCGAAGTCAGTTGGAGGTCCGAAACCTCACATGGACTCAAAGAGTCACATACCAACCTGAAGTTGGTTCATCTGACCCGAAGTCAGTAGGAGGTCCGAAACCTCACTAGACTTGATCCCAGATCAAGTGGTTGGACACGTGCCATCCTAGATAGAGAGTACGGCAATCTCTGATGCGTCCATCAGTATTTGCCACTAGTCTTTAGCTTTTCCCACCTCATTGGCCAAATGAGAGGTACTTTCCATGAGTCTGGAACTCAGTGGGTAGGATGCATACGGGGCACAGATCATGAGAGGTGAACCTACTCAAATATCATAAAGGTGGGGCAAAAGCACCACAAGGTTCGGTAAGCCTAGCCCCGTGTGTGCTTATAGCTCCGAGGAACTATCCCCAAGGCCCCCCCCAGAGCTCCCAGAGCTCATCGTCCAACAGGACCCTCAGAATAGGGTCGTTCCACGATTCCAAGATTCTCACGGAAGGTTAGGAACATGACCTTCCCCAAGGGCATTGTGAGAATATCTGCGACCTGCTCATCAGTTCCTATATGATCGAGCCTTACGGCGCCTTGCTGTACCATATCCCGGATAAAGTGGTACCAACCATCAACATGCTTGGATCGTTCGTGGAACAAGAGATTCTATGACAAACAAATCCCCCTCGAGTTATCACAAAGGATAACGATGGCATCTAGCACATGCTCGAACAGCTGATTGAAGAGCTTTCTCAACCAAGTAACTTCACAACAGGACATACATGTTGCAATGTATTCGGCCTCAGTGGTGCTCAAGGCTACTGACTTTCGTTTCCTGCCCGAAGCAGATCTACGTGCAAAGCAGCATCCAGATGTGCTCTTGCGATCCACCACACTGCCAGCGCAATCGACATCAGTATATCCAAGGAGTGTCATGCTCCCGACAGTGTATCTCAGCCCATGGTCTATCGTGCCCCAGAGATATCTCAAGAGTTTCTTGGCACCAACCCAGTGAATGTTATGATCAACCATGTGTTGACTCAAAGTGTTCACTGCACAACATACGTCCGAACAGGTGTTCACTAAGAACATCAGGGCCCCTACGAGTTGAAGATACTCAGTGGGATTTGCTAGCACGGGCCCAACAGCGTTGCCACTCAACTTCTTAAAGTTGAGCTCCATTGGTGTCGACCCGGACTTACAGTCCACCATACTAAATCTTTCCAGAAGCTTCACAATGTATTTTCCTTGAGAAAGGAAAATCTTGCCAGGTCTATGCCAAACCTCCAGGCCTAGGAAATAGTGCATCAGTCCTAGGTCCTTCATCTCGAACTCAGCAGCGAGCTCCCTCTTGCACTGATGAATGAGAGGGTCAGCACCTGTCAGGAAGAGGTCATCCACATACAGCACCAGAATGAGAAGCTTCCCTTTGACAACCTAGAAGTAAAGGTTCGGATCAGTATTACTTCGAGTGAAGCCCAGCTTCATCAAGTAGCTATCTATCCTCTTGTACCAAGCTCTGGGTGCTTGCTTTAGCCCATAGAGGGCTTTCTTCAACCTGCAGACATGGGTGTCCCGATCCTGGACTTCAAACCCCAGAGGTTGCTCCACATATACCTCTTCCTTTATCGCACCATGCAGAAATGCAGTCTTCACATCCATCTGATGAAGACTCCAACCTTGCGTAGCAGCAAGGGCTATAATAGATCGAATGGTGGTGTATCGGGCCACAGGTGCAAATATGTCATCATAATCTATGCCTTCCTTTTGAGAGAAGCCACGGGCAACGAATCTTGCCTTGAATTTTCCAGCACTTCCATTAGACCCATGCTTGATCTTGTAGAGCCATTTCGAGGTGACAACTGCTTTGTCCTTCAGTCTTGGAACCACATCCCAGACATCATTCTTCATAATGGACTCATACTCTTCGTGCATAGCATCCTTCCAGACTTGATGCTTTACAGCTCCTTCAAAGGATCCAAGCTCGGATTGTACAATAGTACTCATGGCTGCTAGATACCCTTGGTATCTACTCGGCTTCTCGCTTTCACGGAATGTCCCCCTTTTGGGCTGCATGTCCCTCAGTTTCCTCGAAAGTATCCTTGAGCCATGATGGTCTCTTTCCCAGTGAAGGAGGTGGATCAATCGGGTCCATCAGTCCTTCAACATCAGGCATTGTTTCATCCTTCGGTTATTCTTGATTTCCAGGCCTTGCTTCATGATCTTCCTCAGAGCCCGGAAGATTGACTACTTTCCTCAGGGAAGTATCTTCGTCAACGGTGACATCGTGGCATATCTCCACTTCCCTTTGACCATGCATATATAATCTATAGGCCTTCGAAGTTTCATCATAGCCCACAAACATTGTGGTCTCCCTCTTGATGCCGACTCCTCTGCAAAAGTTCTTGAACTCGTTCGTCTCATATCCAGTGCCATTATCAGTCTGTCGGATAGCATCTCATGTCTTTGCTCCCAATGGACTTCCTCCAACCTAGTAGAGTGTATCAATTCTAGACCCAAACGTGATAGCTTCCTTGAAGCTCTTCTTCCACATGTGCACCTTTCCATCAGTGAATGCCACATTGAAACCTTTGTCTCTCATGGCCGATATAAACACAAGGTTCTTCTTCAAATTAGGTACATAGAGTATATCCTGCAAGCGGAGGACTTGACCTTGAGACAAGTGGAGGGTCACAGTCCCTGTCCCTTTTACGGGATATGTGGCATTATCTCCAAGGATAATTTCCAAACTGGTATCCTTCTCAACCATATCAAAGAGTGCTTCCTTGAAGCCAGTGATGTGCCTTGAGGCACCACTATCTATCAACCAGACATCCATAGTGTTGGGTGGAGATGCAGCAAAGAGGGCAGATACAAGAATGAATTCATTTCTTTTATCAACAACATTTGATTCCTCATACCTGGAATTTCTTGACCTTTTGAAAGGTTGATCATTTCCGCCGGAGGGAGCCTCCCTCTTTCCCTGGAACCTGTTGTTCCTTTGATTTCCTTCGCTCCTGTTGTTGTTGTTGTTGTCATCATCAGGAGAATCCTTCTTGAAAGGGCATTCTCTAGCATAGTGACCTGGCCTATGACAAGTGTAACACTTTCCCTTCTTTCCTTGTGCCCCTGCTCTTCCTTTGTTCTTTGGACTACCAAAGTTCTTCTTTCTAGAATGAGCAGTATAGGCAGCATTCCCTTCATTTTCATACTCCTTCATTCTTGTCTCTTCTTGAACGCATCTCAACAGTACCTCGTCAAAGTCAGGTATCACATTATTATTGAGAATGGTAGTGTTGAACACATGCCATTCGGATGGGAGCCCTCCAAGTGCAGTGAGTACCATCTCTCGATCAACTATTGTCTCCCCAATAGCCAGCAGATTGTTCCTGATCTCGGTCAGCTTCAGAAAGTATGATTGGACAGACTCATCCCTGCCTTTCTTCAGATTCTTCAATTGATTCTTGAAGAATAGCACTTGATTTGCATTGTTGGCCTTGAACATTTGGATCAGCTTATCATACATCTCTTTGGATGTACCCAACTCAGAGATGTAGGCCACCAGACTTTTATGAATGGATTCCCTGATCATCAGCTTTGCTTTGATCTCCCCCTTCTTGTACTTTGTTTTGGCAGCAGCAGTAGTAGTGGATGGAGGTTGTTGGATTTTACCCTGCACATAGTCCGTGACATCTTGGTCTTCCAATTTAAGATCCAATATCATCTTCCAAGCATGGAAGTCATCCTTCCCAGTCAACTTGTCATCCTCCTGAAGCCATAGTTTGTGGAACCCATTTTCTTCTTCGATGATTGCTATAAATTAGGGCTTGTCTTCACCTCAGCTCTGATACCATGTAAATTTATGTAGATGTTCTATGCTTGATGCAACTTTATTTTTCACCACAACAATCACATAAACAATCAAGTAAAATGCTGATAGAACATACCAATGGATCTATAGAAGACAAACCAAAAACAGAAAAATGTGGTGGTGCATTACGGCGATCAACGGGATGCTTCAACTAGCAAAGTCTCCTTGGTCAGCCAACCCAGCATGTGTCACAACAGCCCTCAAAACAGCCACACAGTCAACTCAAAGTCAACCCCAGAAAATTCAACGCTACCCCAACGACAACAACACCAGCAACAACAACAACAAAGGCAATAGCAACGGCAACAACACCAAGTAAAATTCAAAGCAGCCGGTCAACCTTTGACCTCGGTTCTTGTGCCAAAATGTACAACCTTCCAAAATCAAAGTCTCCACCAAAAATCAGCGCCTTTGGACCATGCGTTGACCAAAGTCAACACTGGTCAAACTTACGTGGAAACCCTAACTGCAGCAACTTCCTCTTCGTCCTTTCCCATGTGTGAACTGAAACTGCCTCCAAGGTGCTCGAACCAATCAGAAGAGGAGAGATGATGTGTGAGGATGAGATGAGTGAAATGTCCTCCAACGTTGACTCTATTTATATCAATCACTGAGGTCTGTGACACATTTGCTGGGGGTGTAAAACCTTAAGGCCGACCTGCAGATATTTGAAATTATTAAAAATAAATTCAAAATAAATGTTTTGCTCATAGGATTAAGATCAATTTTAGATCAATCTTACACCTCTCCGAAAGAGGAACCCAATAAAAATATTGGTATCTTCATTTGAGCACCACAACATGGAGTTTGGACCTAGTTGTCCAATTTTAACAGATTTTTCTGCAAAGAGGCCAATTTTCCAACAGTGCAAGTTGCTTTAAGCAAGCGTGCAAATTACCCTAGCAGGTAGTGCAAATTGCTCAAAGAGGATGAAGTACTAGGGAAAAGAGAAACTTGCAAGAGAGATTGATTTGCACGAGGAGATCAATTTGCCAATTGAAGTCGGAATTTCCAGTGGAGGTCGAGTTAATTTCTTAGCTAGTGTGAGTTACTAGGATGGTGGAGTTCATCTACCAGGTTGCACATGTGAGTCAGATCAAATAGACAGAGAGAGGCCAAATTTGATTTGAGGGGTCGAGTTGCTTCCAGGGGTCAGATTGACTTGCAGAAGTGATCAAAACATTTTTCCAAAGGTTTTCTATTTTACGACAAACGATTCTGTAATTTTCTCCATCACAGATTTGTTGAAGAATAATGAAATAACTCATTTGCGAAACTAGTTTTCCCCACACTGGGGTTTTTCAAGGGACATTTGTCCAAAAGTATTGGTGTCCATTATTTGTGTGTGTGAGCTATAATTTTCTCAATTCCTGTGGATAATTATTTTTCTGTGAAGTTGCAATTGTGTTTTATTTAATATTTGCCACAAATAATTTGCAAAAGACAAATAATCTAAATTGATAGGAGAATAATAACTAGTAATTGCAACAACCTTCAAATTTCACAAATAGAAGGGGCATCAAAAAATGAAACATTCCTCCATCTCAAGCTCCTATATGTGGCAAAGTCAACAACCCTATTCTCCCATGGAATATGGTGCTCAGCTTCCTCTCAAAGTTGATGAGATCCAACCTAAAAATAAAGAAGAGGGATCCTAAGGGCATGTATCCAGTGGCAAAATGTATAGGTTGGTCTAACAACGAAGCAACCTCTCGTCTCCATGAAATAATCTATTTAATAATAAAAGGTCATATTAGGTTTGAGGCCATAGGGCGGATCCACTAAGATGACTTAAATGTATTGTGTGTAAATGTCCTCCCGATTGATCATGTTCAGTTCCTAATTGTTTGGCAAGAGATGACTCAAGGCATCCAAGGAGTATCTAAAAGGGGTAAGTTCGTCCATCAAGATCCCCATTAACTATTATAGATGCATAACCTTAACAAAACAACAATGGATTTGTGGAGAGGAACCAATCAATGCAATGGCAATGGCCTTCAAGGAGTGGTAGGCAAGGTAAGAATATTAATCTCAATCAACGACCAAATTACTGAAGTTTCAAATCTGATGAAGTAGTGACACTGGTCCAAAAATAGTCTCAAATCGAAAAGGATGAACGTCTTACTTGACCTAGATAAGATGATGGGAGATAGTCCTCTTAGATCAAATGATTCAATGAAGCAAGACAACTTGAACCATCTCCATCCTTGAATAATTGTTGAAGCATAAAACAACAAAACAAAAAACAAGTGAGAAACAATGGGTGGTTTGTTATGTGTCTCAAAGGGAGCTCTCCCAATAAACAATCTAATAAATGCATTGATGTCACCAAGACAAGATCCATGCATAGGAGAAAAAGAAACTTTGGTAAAAACTCACTTAAAAGTTGGAAGTAGAGGAGTATATACATGAATTATTACAAAAAGTTATGCTTCTACAAAGCTAGGCTTATGTTAATTACTTTACCAATGAATTAGGGGAGACAAGCCAATACTTAGGCACCCTAACTTTAGGAATGGTGTGTTCCTTACCTCCATACTTTGTCTTGAGGTGGACATGTTCAAAATTTTAAAACATTTTTATTTCAAAATGTAGGAAGGTGTTTTTGTGATGAATATTTTTAAAGGCATGTCAGTACAATTTTACTATTGATCCCCTTCACAAGGACATGACAATAACATGCATGTAAAGGCACTTTTATGAACAGATCATCATAACTAACTTTTCAAGAAATAGTTTAGATCCATCCAAATTTTCCACCCCCATGTTGAGAATTTGGTAGGGCAGTGTTTAATTCAATTATCTTACTTGATCCATCAATCTTCACATCTGGTCTAGCTTCATGTCATGTTACTCTTCTTCGGACCATATTTCTTTCAAGGATCTTTCATCTTGCCATATGGTTATCAATTGTGGAAGACATATACTTCCCTTTGGAAGCCCTACATAAGCTCATCAGATATTATTCAATTATAAATATGAATGCTTCAATCAAGAGTTACCTTAGAGATGATCTTTCAACATGACATCCTTCTTGTAGGCATCGACATCCTTCACATATGTTGAGACATCTCCAAAAATATGTATTGCCAAGGGTCTCCATCTGTTTCGGACTTCTTATCAGAGTCTACATATCTTCCTAGGAGATTCTCTAGTCAAGTCTTCTTGGCTTCCTTAGATGTTGACTACCTCTTTTCATGATTGCACTTTTCCGCGATCTCTTTCTTTTTCTTTCTTTCTCCACACAATTTTATTTCATTCTGAGGAACTTCCAATGTGTAGCTCCTTGATAGTATATATGTGAAAATTATTGAATACAGAAACACTACTGCAATATATTGATTTACTTCTCCTACTTGTTTTATTATCTAACAAGTTATTTAACTTAAATATTCAGAAAAACATCAAAGTAAACACAATCGCAGCCTACACATACATATAGATCATTTATTGAAACATAGCGCACATATGACAAAAGGACACGCATGATTTTTCAGACAAATGTCCCCAGAAAAACCCAATGCGGGAAAACTGGTGCAACAACTCTTAGAGGGTTTTATTATTAAGCAAAATATGAATACATCATGGGCACCAGTAGTGGTTTGCCCGATAGAGAATTTCAAAACAATTGTACCTTATCACTCGAAGATAGAAAATATGGTTGATTCAAACCCGCACAAGGAATTACTGAATACAAGCCCTTTCTGGCCCACTGGAACCTAGCGTTGTCTCTTCAGCCTCTGCGTCAGCCCCTGAAGCCTCACTTTTCCCCGCATCACCCTAAAGGGCTTAGCGTTGCCTCTGCGTCAGCCTACTTGGGTTGCATCCCTCGTGCTGACCTCTACATTGCTTGGTACAAATCTGCCTCTCTTATTATGTATTCTCGGCCTCAGATCAGTGTAATCCCTCATCGATCTGCCCCTCACCAGCATTGCAAGCTCACTCGAAAATTCTCGAGCAAACTGCGCCCCAGAATTTCGACTTAGCTCAAGTGCTACCACTCTGTGCGTGTCCTCCAACTGACCCCAAGCCTTCCTTTAATACTTTTCTTATTGAACAATCAACGGTCGTGATCTAATCTCTAATCAACGACTACGATTAGTGTTAAAATTTGGGTACCAGAGGACAAGTGGTTCCCTAAGGCTTTGATCTTTGGCCTAGGGAAAAGTGTCCAAATTTATTTGTACTTTTCTCTCAAAGTGACTTTATAAGTGGTAAAGTCAAATCTAATTTTAAAGTGACTTTATAAGTGGTAAAGTTACATTCTAATTTTAAAGTGACTTTATTAAAGTCAATGAAGAATTAGAAAGTGAAAAAGTGACTATGGAAATAAAAGGCTAAGTGGGTCTTTATTTAAGTGGGTGAGTTAAAAAATAGAAAGTGAGAAATAAATGCACATTTATTCTCATCCCTAGATCTAAATGAATCTCAGCCATTAGATCTTAGGGTTACCCAAAAGGTCATTTAGGGTAAAAGGAGAGAAGAGGAAAAGATCACTTTAGTCTTTCATGAGCTATTGAGAGAAAGAGAAGGAGAGCAAGGAGAAAATTTCTGAGCAGTGAGAAGTTGAAGGATGGTAGCAAAGAGACTTCAACAAATTTGTATAGCAGCTTCATTGGGCACAAATCCCAAGGCAAAATCTGTACAACAGGAGTTTCGCACAGATTCCAAGGAAGGGAGGCACAAAAATCGAGAAATTTGTACAGCATCTTTAGCACGAATTTTGAGGCAAATTTTGGGCACGAAAACAAATGAGAGGCATTGTTGTTATTTCGGCACAGTTTTCAAGAAATCTGTACAGCAGCTGGCAACACAATTTTCGAGGCAAAAGTTTGGGCACATTTTTCGAGGAAGAAGTACAACTATACTTTTTCGTACAATCCATACAGTCGTATGGCCGTACTACAGAATTTTGGGCATGCTTTCTGAGGGTGACAGTTCAGCATTTAATGTTGTTCATTTATTGCTATAATTTATGCTTTGTTGTTGGAACGTTTTCTGAGGCAATGTGCAAGCACAGAAATCGAGATAAGTTAATTTGTGGTTGCTGGAATTTTTAATGTATATTTCAATTTCTCTGTAAAAGCATTTTTAGAAATAAACAAGAGCTCTCAAACTGGTTTTCCCTAAGAGTTGTAGGGGGTTTTTCCAGGGTCACATTGACCAAAAATCACTGTGTTATTTTCTGTGTGGCTGTCATATTTTACTGTGTTTTATTTTTGCATTTTCCAGTAGTTGCAAAAATCTCCAAATTTGTGTTTTCAGAAAATTGTCATTTCCAAATTTTAGTATTTATCTGATGTTCAGATTTAAAACTATATGCATGGATTGATAAGGAAAACTGATAACCGAAGTGGGGGTTGAAATTTCTAAATGGTATCAGAGCTTGGTTGGCTGAAAAGTGCAGTTTGGGACAGCAAAGTGAAAATCACAGTAAGCGGACTTTTACACAGAAAACTAAACCTTTACCACAGATTTGAAAATTTCAGTTTCTTAGGACAGCAAGCATGTCTTTGGGTTTGAGGGTTGAAGATAGGTTGGATGGGCAGAGCAACTACAGTGCATGGAGGGAGAGAATCCATAGCATCTTTAAGGAAGCAGAAGTCTGGGGCATTATGGTGCATACCACACAGCACCCAGTAGCAGTACCTGTTGACCCTGTACAGTTGGCAGAGTTTAACAAGAAGAATGATAAGGCAAAAAGACTGTTTCTAGATGGAGTTAAAGATCATGTCATTCCTCATGTGAGAGGAAAGACTTATGCACATGAGATGTGGACAGCCTTGACCAGTCTCTACCAGAGCTCAAATGAAATAGAAAAATGGTCCTAAGGGAGAAGCTGGAGGCCATTAAAATGGCTAAGACTGATAGTGCTACAACATACCTCACAAATATCACTTCAGTGAGAGATGAGTTGGCAGTCGTAGGAGAGACCATAGCACCCACGGAGTTGGTGAGGATAGCCTTGAATGGTCTTCCCAAGACTTGGGAGAGTTTTGTGGATGGCATTGTTGCACAGGAGAACCTTCCCGGATGGGAGAGTTTGTGGGATGATTGCATTCAGAATGAGATCAGAAAGAACCATCTTGGGGCAGCCAAACAAGTGGCGAAGGATGACAATGTGGCATTGTTAGCAAGAGGCAAGAAGCGCAAAGGAAAGAAGCAAGATTCTACTAGTGGAGGTGGAGGTCGAGGCAAAGGAAAAGGTAAAGGTAAGCAGCAAAACAAGGAGAAGGACTATTCCAAAGTCAAATGTTGGAATTGTCAGAAGTTGGGACACTATGCAGTTGTGTGTCCGGAGAAGAAGAACAAGAAGGGGAAGGAGAAAACCATGGCAGCGTCTGCAGAGATAGAGGGCTTCTCGGAGAGCTTTGATTGGGAGTTCAGGTTCATAGCTTGTGAGGCCACTAATGCAGGATCACCTGCCATACAGGTTCAGAGGGAGTGTGCACTTCCCTCCACTAGCAGAGCATCTTTTGGTATTTGGTATGTTGACAATGGGGCTTCTCGTCATATGACAAGAGTCTGGGAGTACTTCTCAGAGCTTTCAGAGAGTGACACTAATATTGAGGTAGTACTTGGTGATGACAACATTGTTAGAGCAATCTATGTGGGGGCATTGACATTTGATAGGGAACCCAAACCTCCCTTGAAGGTGCCAGATGTTCTATATGTGCCTGGAATGAAGAAGAACCTAATATCCGTCTCAACACTTGAGGACAGAGGGTATGAGGTGTTGTTCAGGAGAGGGCATGTGCTTATATATCCTAGGGGAACTCCAGCTAATTCAGCTAGAGTGATTGGTATGCGCCATGCTAAGGTGTACAAGTTCTCATTCCAACCCCTGATGGCATTAAGTAGTAGTACCGCGACAGCAGATCTAGCAGTTCAGAGTTATGTGAGATTTGGCACCGTAGGATGGGGCACATGTATCATGGGGCCTTAGGGACATTGAAGAAGATCACCACTGATGTGCCAAATTTCAGTTTTGATCACCTTGATGTATGCAGAGGATGTGCTATCGGAAAGTTTGCCAAATCCCCATTTCCCAACAGTGACAGCAGAGCGACGACGATCCTTGACTTGATTCATACCGATGTGAGTGGTCGAATGTCTCATGTATCCTTGAGAGGCTATGAGTATTATGTGTTATTCATTGATGATCACTCCAGGAAGACCTAGATTTATTTCTTGAAGACCAAGAGTGAGGTCTTCAAGCGGTTTCAAGAGTTCAAAGCTCTTATGGAGACCCAGACAGGTAGGAAGATCAAGGTCCTCAAGTCGAACAATGGAGGGGAGTATACCTTTGGTGAGTTTGTTGATTTTTGTGCAGAGGAAGGCATTAGGAGGGAGTTCATAGTTCCTTACAACCCCCAGTAGAACGAGGTTGCGGAGAGGAAGAACAGATCCATCGTAGGGGCTGCCAAAGCCATGCTTCATGATCAGGGGTTACCTTTATTTTTGTGGGCAGAGGCCTGCAACACTGCTATGTACTTGCAGAACAGTAGTCCACATCGTGCCTTGGGCAATGTGACTCCGGAGGAGGCTTTTTCTGGGAAGAAGCATGATGTTGGTCACTTTTCTATCTTTGGGTGCATTACATACTCCTATGCTCCCAAGGAGAAGAGGACCAAGCTAGAACCCACTGCAGACAAGAGCATCTTTGTGGGTTATAGCGAGACCTCGAAAGCTTATCGGATTTATATTCCTGCTAAGAGGAAAGTTGGTGTCAAGCGGGATGTGAAGTTCGAGGAGGAGAGAGCTTTCAGGAGGTCACAGAAGTTAGAGTATCTAGATTCACCAGACCCTCGAGAGCAGCTGAGTCAATCACAGGGATCCAGTGGTCAGGGATCAAGAGGTACATCAATTACAGTGTCAGGTCCTTCAGTGAGTAGTGGCTCTTAGAGTCAGGTGGGTGGTGCTTCGGGCAGCATGCAAAGCAGTCTGCAGAGCAGTCCATTGATGACCAATTCGCACGGTACTTCAGCATCTACAGGCACAGGTTCAGGCATGAGGTCAATTGGCAGGCCTTCAAGAGTTCAGGCTTCTAATGATGATGAGGATTCTTTCACTCTGGTGGGAGAAGTATGCTCAAGGAAGAGGAAGCCCAAGTGCCTTCAAGACACCTTACGCGAGGCCACATCTGTTGTTGGGCTAAAGAGACAGGTTAGAGAGAGCAAACCACTTGAGCAGTTCTGTAGTTATATGGCATTGATCACTAGCATCGTTGATTCTAAGCCTTCTAGCTATGAGGAGGCAGCTAGCCAACAAGTCTGGAGAGAGACCATGCAGGAGGAGTATTCTTCTATTATGAAGAACAATGTTTGGGAGGTAGTGCCGAGGCCTGAAGGTAAATTAGTGGTTACTTCCAGATGGCTTTACAAGATAAAGCATGCTGCAGATGGCAGCATCGAGAAGTTCAAGGCTCAGTTTGTGGCAAGAGGGTTCTCACAGGTAGAGGGAGTTGACTATGAGGAGACCTTCGCTCCCGTAGCTCAATATACTTCCATTCGCTCCATTATATCGATAGCAGCAGAGATGGGTTGGAAGATCCACCAGATAGATGTGAAGACCGCATTTCTCAATGGCTTCATACAAGAGGAGGTTTATATTGAGTAGCCGAGGGGCTTTGAGGTGCATGAGAAGGAGTCTCGTGTATGCAGATTGAAGAAGGCACTCTATGGCCTGAAGCAAGCTCCTAGAGCTTGGTACTCGAGGAATGATACATACTTGCAAGAGTTGGGTTTCACAAAGAGTGATGTTGATCCTAAACTATACTTCATTGTGGTAGGTGAGCACTGAGGAGCCTCTCATTCTAGTGTTGTATGTGGATGACTTGGTCATTACAGGTGCAGAGAAACTCACTAAGGGCTGCAAGAGAGATCTTGCTTCAGAGTTCGAGATGAAGGATATCAACTTGATGCATTACATTTTGGGATTGGAGGTGTGGCAGGAGGAGGGGCATTTCTTCCTGGGACATTCTTAGCAAATTTCACATGGAGGGTTGCAAACCCATGTCTACACCTATGATCACTAATTAGAAGAAGCTTCACGCTTCAGATTCCGAGTTGGTGGCTCCTACTTTATACAGACAATTGATTGGTTCATTGATGTATTTGGTCAACACTCGACCAGATATATGTTTTGCAGTTAACACTATGAGTTAGTTCATGTGTGAGCCCAGGAGAGTGCACTGGGTGGCTGCAAAACACATTCTTTGTTACTTGTAGGGTATAATGGACTTTGGCCTGGATTATAAATAGGGAGATGGAGTGAGAGTGGTAGGGTACATTGATTCATATTGGGCGGGTTGTGCTTCTGATAGGAAGAACACTTCAGGGTGTTGTTTTGTGTTGGGTTCGGCAGTTGTGTCATGGTTCAACCGAAAACAACAGTCAATTGCATTGAGCTCCGCTGAGGCAGTGTATATGACAGCCAGTTTGGCTAGTTGTGAGGCCATATGGCTTCGCAAGATGTTGTTTGGTCTATTCGGTCAAGCATTGAGACCTTCAGTGATTTACTGTGATAATCAGAGTTGCATAAAACTCACAAAGAATCCAATTTTCCATGACAAGTCAAAGCATATAGGGATCAAGGACCACTTCATTAGAGACTATGTCCAGAAGGGAGTTGTCAAGCTTGAGTACATTTCCACAGATGAGCAGGTAGCGGACATTTTCACCGAAGCCTTACCACAGGGCAAGCATGTCTACTTCAGAGACAAGATGGGAGTGGTGAGGAACACTTTCCTCGGTAAGAGGGAGTGTTAAAATTTGGGTACCAGAGGACAAATGGTTCCCTAAGGCTTTGATCTTTGGCCTAGGGAAAAGTGTCCAAATTTATTTGTACTTTCTCCCAAAGTGACTTTATAAGTGGTAAAGTCAAATCTAATTTTAAAGTGACTTTATAAGTGGTAAAGTTAGATTCTAATTTTAAAGTGACTTTATTAAAGTCAATGAAGAATTAGAAAGTGAAAAAGTGACTATGGAAATAAAAGGCTAAGTGGGTCTTTATTTAAGTGGGTGAGTTAAAAAATAGAAAGTGAGAATTAAATGCACATTTATTCTCATCCCTAGATCTAAATGAATCTTAGCCATTAGATCTTAGGGTTACCCAAAAGGTCATTTAGGGTAAAAGGAGAGGAGAAGAGGAAAAGATCACTTCAGTCTTTCATGAGCAATTGAGAGAAAGGGAAGGAGAGCAGGGAGAAAATTTCTGAGCAGTGAGAAGTTGAAGGAGGGCAGCAAGGAGACTTCAACAAATCTGTACAGCAGCTTCATTGGGCACAAATCCCAAGGCAAAATACGTATAGCAGGAGTTTTGCACAGATTTTGTGGAAGGGAGAGGCACAGAAATCGAGAAATCCGTATAGCAGCTTTAGCACGAATTTTGAGGCAGATTCTGGACACAAAAACCGAGGAGATGCATTGATGTTATTTTGGCACAGTTTCCGAGAAATCTGTACAACAACTCGCAACACAATTTTCGAGGCAAAATTCTAGGCACATTTTTCAAGGAGGAAGTACAACTATACTTTTCCATACAATTCGTACAATCATATGGTCGTACTGTAGAATTTTGGGCACGTTTTTTGAGGGTGACAGTTCAACATTTAATGTTGTTCATTTCTTGCTGTAATTTCTATTTTGTTGTTGCCACATTTTCCGAGGTAGTGTGCAAGCACAGAAATCGAGATAAGTTAAATTTGTGGTCGCTAGAATTTTTACTGTATATTTTAGTTTGTCTATAAAAGCATTTTCGAAAATAAAGAGCTCTCAAAGTGGTTTTCCCCAAGAGTTGTAGGGGGTTTCTCCAAGGTCACATTGACCAAAAATCATTGTGTTATTTTATGTGTGTGGCTATCATATTTTACTGTGTTTTATTTCTGCATTTTCCAGCAGTTGCAAACATCTCCAAATTTGTGGTTTCAGAAATTTCTGTCATTTCCAAATTTTAGTATTTAAGTCATGTTCAGATTTAAAACTATATGCATGGAGTGATAAGGAAAACTGATAACCAAAGTGGGGGTTGAAATTTCTACAATTAGAAAAGACTTGATCCTCGTCACTTAGAACATTCTCAACCACATGTTTAAATTAATTCCCTTTAGTTATTTAATTTCCCTAAGTTAGACTTAGGGTCTCCATTAAAATAATTAATCATTGGAATAACTTAAAAGCCAGGTGGAATTTCTCCAAACAATTTTTGGGTCTTAGAGATCTCATGTGTTCTAGCCCCTCCACAAAGTTCCGGAGCTAGAGCACATCCGATGCTACCCAAAAATCAACAATATAATCACCTCATATTCCATATGAGGACATATTATGTTGATTTCATCTGATGTGGAACATGTCTATTGACAATGTGTGCATCGAAAGAGTTTTTGCTTTCTATTTTGATCATACTTCTATTTGCAACCATATGATCTGTCTATATGGCATCCAGTGTCATCATAAATATATATATACCTCATTTCCTTCCTTTGAGTTATCCTGTAGCAGTTTTCCTTAGAGTGAAGAGTTTCACTCCCTTGACCCGCTTCATCAATATGTCATCATTTCTAATCCCAGAATTCCGCAAGTTAGAATTCTCAAGGAAACCTATTACTTTCTTTCTAACCAGTGAGTCCAAAGAGGACTCCATTAGAAAATGTCAGCATCGGTTCCCACATCGATTATTGAATGATGACCCTTGATCTAGATGACTACCTTCCATAAATGTTGTTTTTCAGTGACGTTCCCAAGAGCCACTTCTATCTCATAAATGTTTTCAGACATTTTCCCATAACCAGTACTCCTTACTCAATGCTTTTATCAAGATGCCAATTCTAAAGTGATGTATTTATTTTTCTAACATACTATTTACAACCAACAAATACCTCTTAAAGAGGAAGATGATCTTAATCATAGTAGAGATCTTTCACTTCTTCTTTCTTAGGTTTCTTTGAATTTGGTTCTTCTATTTCTTCGGCAACATGGGCTTCCTCCTTTTCCCTCTTGTCCTTATATTTGGGACGATCTTCTTCATAAGTTCACTATGCCCATATCATCGTAGCTTATCCATGTTTCTTCTTTTTTTTTTAGGACCAAACTTACCAAATCTTCCCTTTCTTTTTGTTATGGCAGCATAGGCTTGATTTCCTTCATTTGATCCTATATCAACTTTAGCTTTTAAACTTGTCTCTCCTATCTTACATAGAGATCATAGATCCTAGAATGGTGTTGCTTCTCTCTTCCCATAGATACTTGAAGTGAAGTTTTTCCCATCCCTTCAGTAGAACATTCAGCACCACTGTATTACTTTTCCCAATTCCTGCAGTTGATACCGTACTTCATAAAGTATGACGTTATTCCTTCTCATGACATCTTCAACTTGTGTAGTTTCTTATCTCAGAGATATTACTTCTCCTGTAGTACTCACCGAGAATAGCTCCAACAATTTGTCATATATTTCTTTTGAAGATTATAGTTTTGATACATAGGGGATGAGAGAGTCCTTTAAGGATTCTATAAGAATCCTCTGGGCTCTTATGTCTCCCTTCATGTATGAGCTTGAGTATCTTCTTTTGAAGGTTTAGTTACCGACCCTTAGATCTGTCCTTTTCTTCCATGCAAGAAAGTTTGAAACCCAAACCAGATTGTTGCTTTCTTTGCAAAAAGACATTTTGACAGATTCAGATGAAGTCACAAAGATACTTACTTGAGTAGCTGTTTTTCTTCTTCTATCAGCTTCCTTGTTGATGATGATGTCGATAGCATCAAGAGCTCCCTCTTTGATTGGCTTCTTCAAGAGAGCTAAATCACCTTGAATCCTTGATGATGATGATGATGATGATGATGGCTTGATGGTAACTCCAACAATGTTGATTTGATTTCAACACCAAATAGTTATTGATGGTGATGGCTTCTATACGGTGTCCTTGATCTTCTTGAGATGGCTTTCCAATTTCTGCAAACTACCTCTTTAGAATCTGAAGATTGACTCTTCAATGTAGATCTCTGACTTTTGCCTTCTAGAAAATTGATCCTTGATCTTCTTGGTACTTGAATGTCTTCTTGTCAAATAGCCCTTTCTAGAACCTTACCTTTGATACCATGTTGAGAATTTGGAAGGGCAGTGTTTAATTCAATTCTCTTACTTGATAACTACTTGTGTTATACTTGTTATGCTTATATTTCTTAGATCTTATCTTCATTAGCTTATTATGTTCTTCATCAAGTCAATTATCAAAACACAAGAGACACAGAATTTTGGCTCTTCAAGCTAGGGCCAAAACCTCTCCCTCTTGGAGAGGAAAACTCGAAAGTAATTCTTCTTCTAGATCTTCAATTGACAAGTACCATGACCATGACACGGACTCTTGACACCAATATGCTACCAAGACCTTGTCTTTGCTCTTTCTTGACTCCTTATGTTGATCTCCT
The DNA here is from genome assembly GCA_034641835.2 of Pinus albicaulis. Taxonomy (NCBI): domain Eukaryota; kingdom Viridiplantae; phylum Streptophyta; class Pinopsida; order Pinales; family Pinaceae; genus Pinus; species Pinus albicaulis. Next base: position 181,643,767 of record CM076570.1, on the reverse strand, counting down.
TTTCTGCACCAAGTTGCACCGTACTGCATTGCTTTACACCGAGGCTAGGAAAGCTCGGTTCCTAGTGATCTTCCTTTTTGCACTTCCTTGAATTATCCTTGGCCTCCTAGAACTTTCTTCTAGACACTTCTTCATACACACTAGATATCCAATGTCAAGGTTTTTTTCTTGCTGTATAAACCTTTAATCTTACAGTGTATATATTTGGCCACTTCCTAATGTATCTTTCTCTTCAATAGTCCCCTTTTCTTCTATCCAAAAGTCTTCTCCCTTCGGTCTTCCTTCAGCTCCCTTTTGTCCTTAATGATTGCCCTAACCTGAACTGCAATAACCCAGGAACGGTCTTCGTCCTTCACTATGTTGAGAATTTGATAGCGCGTAGTTTAGTTCAATTCTCTTGCTTGATAATTGCTTGTGGTATACTTGTTGTGCTTCTTTACTTAGATCTTACCTTAGTTAACTTATTATGTCTTTCATCAAGTCAATTATCAAAACACAAGAGACGCAAAGTTTAGGCTTTTCAAGCGAGGGCCAAAACCTCTCCCTCTTGGAGAGGAAAACCCAAAACAATTGTTCTTATAGATCTTCCATTGACAAGTATCATGACCATGACATAGACCCTTAACACCAGTATGCCTCCAAAACTTGTCACTGCTCTTTCTTGGCTCCTTATGTTGATCTTCTTTTGTACACCATTTTGCACCAACACTAGGGAGACTCGGTCCTAATCTTTTCTCCTCTTTGCTATATACATATATATCCTTGGTTCCATTCCAAACAAGATGACCCAAGGCCGAAGCTTTACATCCTTTTCCATGCACTGATAGTAGTCTTCTCACGCACTGTATAGCAATGTTCCCTCCTCTTCTTCACATTGTATGAATGCTACTTCTTACTGTAGTTCGGATATATGATACAGACTTTGACTGAGGTTACTAGTCCCGGAAACAGAGAGTCTTACTTCTTTGTTCTACTACCAAACAAGTAGACCTTCTCCCTCGTTGAACTATCTTCTTCTATGCACCAAAATACAGACCTTTTCTCGGCTGAGGAAACCTCGTATATACGAGACCCTTTTCAGAGATGATACTTCTTTTTCTTAGCACAAATGCAGAGTTATCCTTACTGATATTATCTTCTCCCTTTCTCGCACTAGAACGCAAACATGTGATCCGAATGACTTGTCTCTAAACTAGGCCGCAGTCCCTCTATATATAGGGATTGTTCTCCCATCTTTAGGCTGACATGTCCATCTGTAGGTAGGCCGACTTGTTAAGGGTGAATCTTCAACACACTTTGAGCCGACTTCTAGGAGCTTAGTGACAAGGTTTTGGAGTGTACTTTTACATTGACGATTTGTCTTTTACAAGTGTAACATCACTTCATGTACATGACTCTAAATTATATTTATGACAAGACGACAAACTCCTAAAGACATCAAGAAGAAGTCTTTGACCTATAATAAAAACTCATTGCTCAAGAAGAAGTCTTTTTCATTACATAAATTCATAATTACTAGTCATTATGAAGACCGAACCTAGTTACACTTTTCAACACTCCCTCTTAACTAGGGAGGTATTCATGATGGTACATGGTCACTTTCAATCTAAAGAATCTCATTAGAAGAATTTGATTGGTATTCCATCTATTATAGCATCATATTATCCAACATTGGCACATAGCAAGGCCTTGACTAACAACTCCATCTCTCCACGAGATCTTGAGCTACAATGTTGGTGAGACCAATGACTATAGACACCATCCTCATTGCCTCCAAGGTACATACTCCACCCAGGTGTTCACCAAGTATAACCTCATAGGACTATTCTTAATTCCCAAAGAATATACATCCTTTCACGACTACTCTTTTCATGGATGCCTTAATACATCTCACAGAGTATCGGATGCCAGATAATTGCCCAATCCCACATTCTGTCTTCCAAAATGATGTGTCGATCTCTCCCTCTCAACTAGGGAGAATCCATTCATCATGTGTCTACATTCCTATTCATGGCCTTCACTAAGACTTACGATTGTTAGTCCTGGTCTAGTGCATGACACATGAGAGAGAAAAATACAATTGTCACTCCCTCTTAACCAGGGACCTACAGTAGCAATGATGAAAAACATCCAGCTACTCATGAAGTACTCCTTCCATTGATGTCATGAATTGAGGAGCCTTCAATTTTGGGATCTCTTCTTATGGCACAGATCATCCATCACTTTCATTCGAGAGCCATGTATTCTATCAGAGTGTGATCCATCAATATTCTCATCTGGTCTAGCTTCATGTTATGTTGCTTTCTTTCGAACCATATATCTTCCAAGGATCTTTCATCCTTCCATATGCTTATCAATTGTGGAAGACATCTTTCGAACCATATATCTTCCAAGGATCTTTCATCCTTCCATATGCTTATCAATTGTGGAAGACATATACTTCCCTTTGGCAACCCTGCATAAACTCATCAGATATTGATTAATTATAAATATGAACTTTTAAATCAAAAGTTACCTTAGTGATGATCTTTCACCGTGACATCTTCTTGTAGGCATCGACATCCTTTGTTTACAGACTGACACATCTCCTAAAGATATGTATTTTCAAAGGTCTCCACCTTTTCCAGACTTCTATCAGATTCTACATATCTTCCTAGGAGATCTCCTAGTCAAATCTTCTTGGTTTCCTTGGATATTGACTGCTTCTTTCCATGGTTGTACTTCTCACGATCTCTTCCTCCACACAATTTTATTTCATTCCCGGGAACTTCCACTGAGAAGTTCCTTAATAATGTTCAATCACCTCATATTCCATATGTGAACATATTATGTTGATTTCGTCTGGTGCAGATCATGCCTTTTGGCAACCTGTGCATCAGAAGAGTTTCTACATTCTACTTTGATCATACTTCTAAAGATAGAAGTATTCTACCTGCAACCATATTTCATAGCATCCATCATCAACATATATATATACCTCATCCTTTTTCCTTTTGAGTCATCTTACAACAGGTTTCCTTAGAATGAAGAGTTTCATTCCCTTAACCGGCTTCATCAATATGTCATCATATCCTAATCCCAGAATTCTGCAAGTTAGAATTCTTGAAGAAACCTTTTGCTTTCTTTCTAACCAGTGAATCCAAAGAGGATTCCATTAGAAAATGTCAATACCTGTTTCCTTATTGATTATTGAATGATGACCTTTGATCTAGATGACTGCCTTCTAGAAATTTTGCTTTCAATAGGTTCCCAGGAGCCACTTATAGCATAGATGTCATATATGTGTTACATACATCCTCCTACAACGAGTGCTCCTCCTTCAATGCTTCCATCATGATGCCAATCCTGGAGTGATGCATTTATCTAATATACTATGCTTCCTAACATAAAATTAACAAAAACCTCTTAAAGAGGAAAATGATCTCAATCATAGTAGAGATATTTCATTTCTTCTTTCTTAGATTTCTTTTGCATCAAGTTCTTTCCTTTCTTCGATGACATGGGCTTCTTCCCTTTTCCTCTTGGCCTTATTAGATCTGAGACAATCCTTTCTATAGTGCCCAAGTTCATTATATCCATAGCATCATAACTTATCCAAGTTTCTTTTTTTCTTTTGAGGACCAAACTTTCCAAATCTTCCCTTTCTTCTTGACCTGTCAGCATAGGCTTGATTCTTTTCATTTGATCCTATATCAACTCTAGCTTTTAACGTCGTCTCTTTTATCTTGCATAGAGACCATAGATCCTCGAATGGTGTTACTTCTTTCTTCCCATAGATATTTGAAGTGAGATTTTGACATTCCTCCAGTAGAGCATTACTATCAAACATTACCTCTCCCAATTCTGGGAATAGCTCCACCAATTTTTCATATATTTCTTTTGAAGATTATAGTTTTGATACATAGGAGATGAGAGAGTCCTTTATGGATTCTATAAGAATCCACTGGGCTCTTATGTCTCCTTCATGTATTTGGCATGACTTCATACTTAGTAAGATTTAGATATGTCCTTTTCTTCCATGCAAGAAAGTTTGAAACCTCAAACAGTTTGTTGTTTTCTTTGCAAAAAGACATTTTGACAGATGCAGATGAAGTCATAAAGATACTTACTTGAATAGATGCTTCTCTTCTTCTACCAACTTCCTTGTTGATGATGATGTAGATAGCAACAAGAGCTCCCTCTTAGATTGGCTTCTTTAAGAGAGGTGAAAAGAGCTAGATCACCTTTAATCCTTGATGATGATGATGATCAAGGATGACTTGAAGATGTCTTCAGCAAAATGATGATTTGGATTCAATCACGAGATAACTTTAGAGTCCTTGAAAAGGTCACTTTCTTGATCTTGCTTTTCCTCTTGTGCAAGTTCTTTGAGTAAGGTCTTTGATCCCTTTGAAATGGCTTGAGGGATTCTCCAATTTCTGCAAACTGCTCCTTCTTGAATGAGAGAATATCTTCCTAGATCTGAAGATTGATTCTTCAATGTAGACCCCTGACTTTTTCTTTGATGCCTTCTAGAAAAACTGATCCTTGATCTTCTTGGTACTTGAGTGTCTTCTTGTCAAATAGCCCTTTCTACCTCCTTAGCTTTGATACCATGTTGAGAATTTGATAGGGCATAGTTTAATTCAATTCTCTTGCTTGATAATTGCTTGCGGTATACTTGTTGTGCTTCTTTACTTGGATCTTATCTTAGTTAACTTATTTTGTCTTTCATGAAGTCAATTATCAAAACACAAGAGACACAAAGTTTAGGCTTTTCAAGCTAGGGCCAAAACCTCTCCCTCTTGGAGAGGAAAACCCAAAAAAATTCTTCTTATAGTTCTTCCATTGACAAGTATCATGACCATGACATAGACCCTTAACACCAGTATGCCTCCAAGACCTTGTCACTGGTTTTTCTTGGCTCCTTATGTTGATCTTCTTTTCTGCACCAACACTAAGGAGACTCGGTCCCTAGTCTTTTCTCCTCTTTGCTATATACATATATATCCTTGGTTCCTTTCCAAACAAAATGACCCGAGACAGAAGCTTTACATCCTTTTCCATGCATTGATAGAAGTCTTCTCACGCACTATATAGCATCATTCCCTCCTCTTCTTCGAACTGTATGAATGCTACTTCTTCTTACTGTAGTTCAAATATATGATACAGACTTTGACTGAGGTTACTATACCCGAAAACAGAGAGTCTTTCTTCTTCGTTGTACTGCCAAACAAGTAGACCTTCTCCCTCGCTGAGCTATCTTCTTCTATGCACCAAAATACAGACCTTTTCTCGACTAAGGAAACCTCAGATATGCGAGACCTTTTTTAGAGATCATACTTCCTTTTCTTAGTGCAAACACAGAGTTATCCTTATTGATATTATCTTCTCTCTTTCTCGCACTAGAACAAAACATGTGATCCGAATGACTTGTCTCTAAAGTAGGCCACAGTCCGTCTATATATAGGGATTGTTCTCTCATCTTTAGGCCGACATGTCCATCTGTAGGTAGGCCAACTTGTTAAAGGTGGATCTTCAACACACTTTGAGCCGACTTCTTGGAGCTTAGTGACAAGGTCTTGGAGTGTACCTTTACATCAACAATTTGTCTTTTACATGTGTAACATCACTTCATGTACATGACTCTAAATTATATTTATGACAAGACGACAAACTCCTAAAGACATCAAGAAGAAGTCTTTAACCTATAATAAAAACACCTTGCTCATGAAACCCATGAGGCAAGCATTACAAAATACATTTTATTGTCTTTGTCTTCTCCATTACATAAATTCATAATTACTAGTCATTATGAAGACCGGACCTAGTAACACTTTTCAACACACTATAATTGCAGAGGTAGGAGTCCAGCCCCTAATCCAAGTATAAGAGACCCTTACGCATTGTTATATAGTCATCCTCTTCGTTTTTTAACCCTTGACTCTTCGTTCTATAATCCTTGTTGTGATCCACATCTATATTTCAGAGATGTTCGAGTTTCTTAGTTGGATATGAGGCTGCAGACCAAGCTATATATAAGAATTGTCTCGTATCTTTTAGGCCGGCCTGATTTGCAGAGGGTGAGTTGACTTCTCCAAGGGTATAGGTTGACTACTTCAAGGAGATCTTATCATCATATTTGATTCGTCTTTCTTGGAGCGTTTAGACAAGGTCTTGGAGCATATTTTACATCAACAATTGTCCTTTACAAGTGTAACAATCCTTCATATACATGACTCTAAATTATACATTTATGACAAGATGAAAAAACTCCTAAAGACATCAAGAAGAATTCTTTGACCTATAATAAAACTTCTTGCTCATGAAACCCATGAAGCAAGTATTTACAAAATACATTTTATTATCTTTGTCTTCTTCATTACATAAATTCATAATTACTAGTCATTATGAAGACTGAACCTAGTTGCACTTTCCAACACCCCACAACTTCCCTTACAACTATTGGACCCTGCTCAACCTCTAGGTCCTTTCTACTAATGTCTACTTAACATAATGTGACTAATAAAGTTATGTTATTTGTCCATTTCGCATGAAGATGAATGTGAAATCAAAAAAAGGAGACAAGGCAAGATTCTACCTTCATCCTTTGACACTAAATGTAGCAACTTTGTTCCTCTGCATTTCACCCAAAACTATGGATTAATCACTTAAACAAGATTATGCTTCTCCAAATGGTCTTGAACTCCAAAAATCATGTTTTCAACATCAAAAGTGGTATTAAAGACACATGAAAGCATGCAAAAAAATGGTATTAAAATGGTTGCATCATGGACCCTTTTTGTGTCCCATCACCAATACAAACCTATGAGGCTCAAAGATTCTTGCAATGATATACAAAACACGCCAATATATGACCCACTTATATCGCATGTAATGACATGGCACAAAACCATAGTAGCATCATAGTATTCAAAACCGATCAATTTGAACCGTAAACAGATCAAACCGATCGGTTCATTAGCCTCAACCTTCAAAACGATAGAAAAATTGGGGCATCTGCTGTTGGAAGGAGGTTTTTGGGTCTGACCGACCATAAACCAGTCGATTTATGAAGGAACCGACTAGTTTTCCCGTAAACCAGCTGGTTTATTGCTAGGCCGACCGCAACCCTACAAAAGGCAGTTTCTTGGTTTTTGAAGTGGTTTTGAGGAAAACTAGAGGTTTTTTCCCTCCAAAAACAACCCCTCCAAGCCTTTAAAAGGATGTATCCCCTCTCATTTTCCTCACACATCTCATTTGGAATTTTTGTGAGCTTCGTTGGGAGCTTGGAAAGTGCTAAGCTTTTGTTGGAGTAGTGGAACAGCAGAAAGTTTGGGCTAAGTAGTAGCCACCATGCCTCCAAAAGCCAAGAATACTACACAGACTCATTGTGATATGATTAATGGCAAAATGATCTGTAAATATTGCCAAAAATCTATTGAAAGAGGGGGTATTTACAAGTTCAAACAACACTTGGCTGGGATAGGAGACCATGTAAAGCCATGTAGAGCACCAATTGAAGTAATAGGGCATATTAGGGTAGAAAACCTTCATAAGTTCGAGACTCAAGTCACTCAACTAGCTGAAAAGTTTGTGACTCAAGCAGTTGAAAAGTTTGAGAGTCGAGACTCCACTGAGTTTGATCGTGATGAAAAGTGATCATGTTGATCAATAATATGTAGACTTGTAGTAGGCCAGTGGCCCCATAACTTGTAGCATTGTTTTTTGACTCTAGAGGCCATTTAGAGCCTCAGTGATTATGTATTTTGTTGTTGATATGAATTGCACTCAGTATCATTTTGATATATTTACCTTTACATGGTATATAGATGAGCAAACTTTTCATAGTTTGTCTCAATTGGTTTGGAATCATGGTTTTAAATCTTAAAAAAATAGTTATTTTTCATTAAAAATTAACTATTTCATGTATTTTTTTAAAGACTGGTTCATTGAGCTCTAACCATAGTATTCAAAATTGGTCGGTCAGATGTCCAAACAGGTCAAACCGGCATGAAAACCCAATTAACCGGTCGGTTAGCTGCCACGGCCACAAAAGGACCCACAAACGTTGATTTGGCCGGTAATGGGTGGTTTTGGAGGGAAAAGGAGGGTTGTTTCCCTCCAAAAACACCCTCCCAAATCCTTTAAAAGCAGGGGTACCCTCTCATTTGTCTCACACATCTCATTTGGAGTTTTTGTGAGTTTGATTGAGAACTTGGAGAGTGTTGAATTTTTGCTGGAGTAGTGGAACAACATAGAATTTGAGCTAAGTAGTAGCCACCATGCCTCCAAAAGCAAAGGATATTGCATGGGCTCATTGTGATATGATTGATGGCAAAATGATCTGCAAATATTGCCAAAAACCTACTGTAGGAAGGGGTATTTACAGGTTCAAGCAACACTTCCCTGGGATAGGAGGCCATGTAAAGCCATGTGGAGCACCAAATGAACTAATAGGGCATATTAGGGCAAAATACCTTCAGAAGTTTGAGACTCAAGTCATTGAACCAATAGAGAAGTTTGTGACTCGAGCAGTTGCAAAGTTTGGGAGTCGAGAGTCAACCAACTGAGTTTGATCATGATGAGAAGTTTCAAGTGATAATGTTGATCACTAATATCATATATGTAGATTTGAAGTAGCCTGTAGGCGAGTGGCCCCATAGTTTTTGGACTCTAGAGGCCATTTAGAGCCTCATTGCTTATGTATTTTGTCAATGATATGTATTGCACTCAGTGCCATTTTGATATATTCACCTTTACATGGTATATAAATGAGCAAATTTTGCATATTTTGTCTCTATTGGCTTGGAATCATGGTTGAAAATCTTAAAAATTGTTTTTTATTAAAAATTAATTATTTGATGTATTTTATTAAAAACCGGTTCATTGAGATCTGACCAGTCCTGGTTTGACCGATTCCAGTTCGAAACCCAGTTCATTAGGTCCACCAGTTCCGGTTTTTAATACTATGGATCTGACCAGTCCCGATTTGACTGGTTCCTATTTGAAACCCGGTTTGATAGCTGGATCGGTCCGGTCACTGGTTCTGGTTTTGAATACTATGAGTAGTGTAAGTGTGTTTGTGTTATCAATCCACAACATCTCCAAATACTCAGCTTCGGCATAGTATTTGCAAATTGCTACTTATCTTCAGCGTAACAATCCCAAACGAACAACATATATTTACCCTTTATTGCATTGATGCATCTTCAAATCCTACCCCTTCGAGAAACATTATTCGGATCTTTTGCAATGTCGGGGTGGCTAGTAATAGAGTTTCTAATCCTTCATAATGTCTACTTTGAATAAAAATTCTACACAAGTTTCATTTACAGACAAATCTACATGGAAATAACAATATAACATATTTTTCAAGACACGTGTACAAAGATTTATTGTATTTTGCGTGGAGCAATGGGTAATATCATTTAATAAAATTATAAATTCCTAAACAAGTACTTACTGAGACACAAATATGGAAGCATCCTCCATTTATTACCAGCATAACACAAAGGATTATGCACTTACCACGCAAAAATCCCGGCTGATTGACAACAGAATGATCCGGACTCGAAGAAAAGTTGTGGGACTGAGACGAGTCATCATTGAAACTAGCTTTCACAACCTTGGGAAACGAACGACTGCAAATGCCCAACAAAAGCATACAAACAATGAATAGAAATGCGGGGAAATTTACAGGAGCAACTCTCCTTTTACTTCAATCCACTGACGAGGTCCAGCGAAGGCAAAGCCCCCATTTTTTCCAGCAGGAAATTTAAATAAGATGTTGGGTTTCGACCTCGCGACCTGCAGTTCTGTTGAAAATTTGGAATGGAGAGATACCTGGAAATGGAGGCCGTGCGGAGGGGTTGGAAAGGCCTGGCAGAAGCCGCACCCAGGAAATGGGTCCCCAAAACATGGAACCTCAGCATTCTTCTCCTCCTGTCGCTGCTGCTAATGCTGGCCTCAGTAGGGGTGGGGTATTCAACTTTGCTTGGGCGCCAAACTTGGACCGAGATAGGGGGTGAGCGGAGAGAAAAATCCTTATAAAGAGAGAAAATGTGGAACAAAACCCATATCAAAATAGATTCACTATAACGTTGGTAGAGAAAGATTACAATTTTGGGCATATGCTTGGCGCCTATCCTTCCCTTAGATTTTTCTTCAGTTTTCAAAATTTGGTTAAAAATGAAAAAATTTATCGATCTAGAATACTAAATGAATTTTGACAAATTTCAAATTTAAATAGATTTAAATATTTATAAGGACATCATTTCAATGACGATGGGATTGAGAATTTGTGAAATTTCGGACTTCCTTTTTAATAAACTTTGTGGAAATGTAAGATTTGTGATGGAAAATAAAGATCATTTTGTTAAGAATAATTTACTATTATATATTTTATTTCAAAAATATTTAATATAGGCTTTTTATTTCAAAATTGATTTAGGAGGATGATGGTAAGGTATTTTTTAATTTAAGAGGGTAGAACATGTTGTATTATAGGTAAATAAGTTTCTTAGATATTGTATGTTATGGATTCTTTTAAGTGAGGCGGAAAAGTATTTGGATTTTATTTTAACTTTAGTCATGGAAATTAATAATTAGATAAAGGGATGTGGGTTAGTTTTGAGTCAAATATATTAATAATTGATGACTTAGTAAAAGTCAAGATGTTTATTCATGGGGACCTCTATCCAAGGAAGCGTCTACTTGTTTAACCATATCACAATGAGGTAGTGTCTCATTAGGAATTTTAACCCAAGTGGAGAGAATGTTAGACTCACTTCCTCATCTTCAAGATGTGGACCTCTCGACAAGCATGTGGATTTTGTTTTATTTTTCTTGTTAACCATAGTGAATTGTAACTCATTGGAGTGATCTAAGTGAAGCCCAAGATCAAACCTATCGATCGCCACTATAACACCAAGAGTATATCCAACATTGTGTAAGCCGGATATACTAGTAATTTATCACTTAGCAAGAGCTGAGACTCCGCAGGGGTGGGGGAGCCTACTCCTTGAGCCTTATCACAACAAGCCAAAGATGTCCTCTCGTGGGATTTGAAACCGGGTGGAGGGGATGACATCCCATAGTTACAAGCATGTGGATTTTGTTAATAAGAGTAGAGATCATTTGATCTTACACAATATTTTATGTTTGGTGTATGAGAATCCCTTGCAAGGACACTTCCACCTTATCTCTTTGGATTTCAACTTCCTAGTATAACCTAAGAGACAATTGTAGTTTGTTAGTTCACATCCACGTTTAAGATGATTTCTGATAGTATGGATTTTCCATGGGTGGGATATATGGTGTCATATTGAAGGAGATAAAGCTTGTGTATCCAAAAATTAACTCCTGATTGGTCCCACTCACCTAATTGGGATGAAGAGAGAAAATCGATGTGTATGCAATATATGTTGACATATTTAGCATGAAAGATAACTTGGCGTTGTTATATGTACGAGGAAAAAAATGTGTAACTAACTATGATAGTTAGATCAAAGTTGTAATTATATAGGCCATGGAAGGGCAATGAGGTAATCATTTAATTTTGAATATATTTGATGGCTAGGAACTTGTTGTCAATGGTCATTTATAGAACATAGTATCATAAAATTATAGGTTTAAAAAGTGATAGGTAAATGGCTTGGTATTGGTAAAAGTTAAACATTCGAGATTTTGGAGATTTTTGTGGACTTGGAAACAAGATTTTAGTCACTCAACATTGTCAAACTTTAAAACATTGAGAATAAGGCATTGGTAATAAACCCTTCCAAGGCTTTGAGTTTAACACTTTTAAGTTACTAGCTATATGGTTGTGGATGGGGTGATGAACAATCTTAATTATCTTTCCCCTATGTTGCCTCATTTATCCTTCCACAAATGTGTGCTTAGCCATTGTTACAACTTTGGGGGTAAAATGCCCATTGTAGGTGGAAGTGCAATACACAATAATACGCAAAACTTTGAACAACTCATTGTTGGGAACATAATAGATTGCTCCAAAAAACTAAGAAACAATATTCTTGCAATAGCATAGGCATCCAGAATAGCAACAAAAGTAAAAAAACAAACACCCATCCATCCATAATATAAATAAAAACAAGGCATGAGCCAAGCAATCATTCATGGAGAAGCAAAATATAATGGAATATGAATATTTTATTTAACATCATGAGAGTATACTCCTATGCCTCTATGCAAATGTTGGCAATGAATAACTCAAAACAAAAGTAACAATTATTCTCACCCAACCTTGAAATGATATGAAATGGAACATAATATGATACATCATCCATTATGGATTATTCTAGGTGTAAGATCAAAGCCATGGACTTAACAAGGTCATCTTAGGGGTAGTCACTATTTTGGTGGTTTGGGGTCTTAAAACTTCTAGAACATGTTTTGGGCATTAAATGGTCATTTCAAGGTCAAAAATTTAGGATCTAGGTTCTTAACCCTTAACATTTTTCTACTTATCAAGAGTTTCCCAATGGTCCAAATGTAACCTTAATCAAACTCTGCATAAGAAATTTATTCCTCTGACGGGTTAGCTTATGCTTTAACCACCACAATATTGAGAGTGGATGATACATTGATGCTTATTAGCCACACATATGAAGCTACACTTATGGACTTTCAAGAATATTTCGAAGGGAAGATTGTTTCAAAGGTTCCAAAACCTTGCCCTTATCAAGAATTGGGGAATGTGAAGGCCTTGACCCCTAAAAGGATACTAAGTCACAAGAAAAGGAAGAGGTTTCGCCCCTACCATGAGGATTAAATATTCCATAGCTTAGCAAAATATAGGAGAGAGATACTTGAGTAGAATGGATGAAGAAGAAGATCTTATGGCAACCATTCACATGCCATAATATCCTTCATAACTCTAAGGTGAGACCATATTTATTTGTATCTCGTATTATAAATCCAAGAAGAAAGAGAAAGGTCCAATCCTCGAGAAACCATGTTGAATTTCTTGGGGTACATCTAGTGTTCAATATGTTGACAGTGTGCCCATTTTACTACTACTCTTGTTCTCTCATTTTTCGATGTTAGTTCTCCATAACAAACATGGTATGTAGTCAATATTACATTTTAATCATAAGTAATCCCTGCGTGGTGGAGCATAGCCTCAGTGTTTTTGCAATATCATTATAATAACAAAAAAAAATTATAATAGTATAATGGAATATCCATAGTGATGTACGTCATAAAAAGTACCTACATCTTATATATATATATTTCTCTTAACTATGATCGACGTAATGGAAAAGGATTTTAGTACTTACTTTATGAGTTCTATTAATTGTTTTTTTAAATAAAAAATTAACAAATAATCCAACATCATTCCCTCTCGAGGACATCATTCATCCTCAAATTGAAGTGGGAATCCAACACTATGTGGCAAAAGAAAAAGAAATAGAACATAAGATAACTACTACAACAATTATATATAGTGAAGGAGTGATATACCTCATAATTTACAAGAGAGGGGTCTACTACTATGTTTACTTACCTGTATATTCAAGTTCTTGTTGGACTGTTAATACATGTTGTCTTTTTATTTGAGATGGTAAGGAGTTTCATGCCTCTAGAATATTGGTGTGTCTCGTCTTCAAAACAAAATAAAAAATGTATCTAAATGGGGCATTTTTTTGATGATTTCCTAGGTAAATAAATCAATGATGTTGGTTGGCGATTATGATACACAAAGATTACACAATCTATGATGATAATGTTAGCATGATTTGTGCAAGGAGTGCCATCATCCACATGCCTTGGTAGATATCCCCTTGCACAACCTTCAAGCATTTCTCAATGTAGCGATCAATTGAATTGCATTACATGTTGTGTAAGGAGCACCATTGTCCACTTGCCTTGGTAGATATGACTTTGATTATATAAGATCCTTCAAGCATTTGTAAATGTAGTGATGAATTGAATTACATTACATGGCCTTGACTTGGTTGATTGATACTTTATTTTCTTTGGTGCTTCACCTTTTCTTAGTGCCCCAAACAATTGTTCCAACTTTCATAACATTTTTAAAGACTATATTATCTCCAATAAATATCAATGGCTTGAATTAGGGGTGGAAAGAGGGGGAGGGGCTATATTTAATCTCGAAGAAAAACTAGCTAGTAAGTACTCTTGGGGGCTTGCAAAGAAGACCAATAATCAAGTTGAAATGTATGGCCTCTTGTTTGGATTAATGTCGGCCAATGATATGGGAATCCTTGAGATTGTAATCCCGGGAGACTCTCTCTTCACTATTCAATGCTCGCTCAAAGGCTCATATCCTAAAGGGAACCACCTCAAACTCCTCCTTCAAATAATTGCACGTGTAATCAAACACTTCCTCTTGAAGTGTTTTTTCCATATACTCATAGGTCAAAACATGGAAGCAGATAGATGTGCTAATCTAGCATGCCTTATAAAAGTGAGTTAGATGGAGATAAATGACTCCTTTGGATGGAGAAACATACCTTAGTTTCAATGAAATTGCCATGGTATCCTATGTAAAGGTTGCTTCACTAGTGTTATGGTAGAAACATGAGCAAAAATAGTATACTTTATAATCCAACGAAGGGGCATATATGTTATGCACTTGACCTGTTAGACGAGCCATAACACAACAATTACGAAATAAAATAGCTGAGACTGATAGATATCACCAGAAAATAGACAAGTGACTGAGATATTTCATTATGAAGAAACAAGATACAATGGTCACTTGCCTCTTCAAGGGGGCAACCTCCAACAGAGCATAGCTCAATTGCAATACGACATAATACTTCTTCTTTCTATCTAATGTTATTTATAGCCTAATGAAATCCAAAACCCTAACTACTAGTGGTCCCTAACAGAATCATCGGTTAACCACCTTATTTATTAACTAAGGCTCGTTTATAACTAATTTTAGTCCCTTTTCTAGAATGTGGGTTGACCACTTACTATTATTATTAATGCGGATAACCGCTTACGGGTTTTATTGACTTAATCAACTAACTATGACTCGGACTAGGCCCTTGTGGGCTTATTACATAAATAAAGGGGTTAGGGTTTGACCCTAACATGCCCTCCCCCTTCAAAATCAGCCTTGTCCTCAAGGTTGAAGTTGGTGAAATTGTTGAAGAATAATGGTTGGTTCCCATGTCACATCTTCCTGAGAGGTGACTTTCCACTTGATTAGTACTTCCTTGATTGTGCGGCCACGAAGATGACATTCGCAAGTATCTAGGACCTGTTCCGGTTGGAGCCAAAGTGATCCTTCCTCATCTAATTTTGGCAAACTTGTTTGAACCCTGCAATTGTTCCCCACCACTTTCTTGAGGCACGAGACATGAAATATTGGGTGGATTCATGAACTGGTTGGTAAGTCCAGTTTGTAGGCGACGAATCCTATATGTTGAAGTACTTGATAAGGCCCATAGAATTTGGGTGCGAGTTTCTGACATCCTTTTTCTTTGAGAGAGATCTGCTTATATTGTTGGAGTCATAGGAATACCTGGTCACCGACTTGAAATGATTGTTTGGATCGATGTTGATTGGCCTATTGCTTCATTTTGTTATGCACCTGATACAGATTATCTTTGAGATAAGCGATCATGGCGGCACGGTTCTGTAGTAGTTGATCAACTTCCTGCACTTTGGAACAACCGGGGAGGTAAGACATTAGTGATAGTGGAAGTTTTCCATATATAGCCTCATAAGGTGTCATCTTGGTGGCTTCATGATAGTTAGTGTTATACCACCATTTAGATAGAGGTAGCCATTGGACCCATTGATGTTGCTTGTCAGAAGTGAAACAACGTAGATAGGTCTCCAAGCATTTTTTGACTGCCTCTGTCTGAAAATCGGTTTGAGGATGATAAGTTGTACTAAGTTGGAGTTACGTGCCTTGGAGCTTGAAAATTTCCTACCAAAATTTGTTGGTGAAGGTGGGGTCATGGTCTGACACAATAGAAGTCGGCATGCCATGTAGTTTGAATATTTTTTTTGTGAAACTTTGTGCCACCAATGGTGGGGTAAATGGGTAGGGTAGAGCAAAAAAATGGGCATATTTGGAAATCCTATCAATAACCACCATGATAACTGATTTGTTTCCGGACTTTGGGAGGCCAGTTATGAAATCCATGGATATGTTTATCCATGCTAAAGCAGGAAGGGGTAAAGGTTATAAGGTTATCAATTGCTTGATTGTTTCCCCTTTGTTATGTTGGCATACATGACATTTAGATACAAAAGTAAGAATGTCAGCTTTCATGCAAGTCAACAAGAAGGAGCGGTAGGCGCGCGCATAAGTCTTCTGAAATCCTGAATTTTCAGTCATTGGAGAGGAGTGCAATTCTGCCAAGATGTGGGGTTTGAGAGCTGAGGTTGGGGAGAGCCCTATTCGATCCTTGGAACACAGAACCTCATCCTGCCAATAGTAGTCAATTGAGGCATTGGGATCGTCTCTGAAGTCATTAATGAGTTGGGACAAGGAGGGGTGGGTGAACCATTCCCAGTGAGCATCTTCAATCCAATCTAATCGAGGTAGAGAAAGTGATAAAAGGGTGCACTCATCCTCAAATTATTGTGATAAGGCATCAACTACTACATTGTCGCATCCCTTTTTGTAAATGATTTCATATTCATATCCCAACATTTTTGCCAGCCATTTATTTTCTTATGGCGAGGATAGACGTTGCTCTGGAAAATATTTCAGACTAGGATGTTCACTACGGATTTGGAATTGTCTCCCCAATAAGTATGGGCGCCAAGTGTCTACTACATGTAAGATGACCATCATTTCTTTCTCATATGTGGATTTTCCCATATGTTTTCCATTGAGTTGTTCACTAGTGAAGGCCAAGGGTCTACCTTCCTGCATTAATACTGCATTGATGCCTGTACCGGAAGCATCACATTTAATCACAAAAGATTTGTTGAAGTCAGGTAGAGCCAAAACTGGAGTGGAGCACATAGCTTGTTTGAAAGCCACAAAAGCCCGTTGTGCGGTGTCAGTCCATAAGAATTATTTTTTCTTCAGAAGATTAGTTAGGGGACATGCAATGCATCCATAGTTGTTGACGACTTTGTGATAGAAACCTGTGAGACCCAAGAATCCCCTCAAATTATTCAAGGTTTTGGGTTGGGGCCAATCCTGCATTGCCTGAATCTTCTTCGGATCAACCCTTACTCCATTGCGTCCCATAATGTGTCCCAAATACTCAACTTCTTCCATTCCAAAGGAGCACTTAGAAAGTTTGACAAACAATTGATGGTCTTGGAGAAATTGTAGTATTTGGTCAACATGTTGAAGGTGTGTATCCCAGGTGAGATTGTAGATTAGAATATCATCGAAAAATACCAGGACAATTTTTTTGAGATAAGGTTTCAGAAGGTGGTTCACGGGGCTCTGAAAAGTCAAGGGAGAATTATAAAGACCAAATGGCATGACCAAGAATTCATAGTGGCCTTCATGAGTTCAGAAAGAGTTTTGGGAACTTCAACTTCCTTTATGCGTATTTGATGATAGCCTGAGCAGAGGTATAGCTTGGTAGAGAATTCAACACCATGGAGTTCATCAAACAAATCATCCACCACAGGAATAGGGAATTTGTCCTTGATAATAAGCTTGTCAAGGGCCCTAAAGTCAAGACACATGCACCATTCTTCGTCCTTCTTTAAAACCATGATGACATGAGATGAATAAGGGCTCGTGCTGGGACGAATAACCCCTACTTCTAGAAGCTCCTTGATTATTTTTTCAATCTCATTCTTTCGGGAAAAAGGATAGTGATATGGATGAACTTTTGGCAGCTGATCTCTTGGGATCAAAGGGATTCTATGATCATGCTCACCCCAAGAAGGGGGAAGTTCTTGTGGTTTGTCAAATACTCGTTGATGGCGATCTAAGACCTGTTGCATATCTGGATGAATTTTGGGAGGGGTGCATTCAATGGCTTAGATGGCATTAAATTGAGATACTAACCCATGATGGCCCTTTCTTAAGAGCTTATGCATTATATGCGAGTTGATGATCGTAGGAGCACCCGCCTGGAGTCCCCTCAGTGTATGAGTGTGGCCTTATTGCTTAAAGCTCATATATAACTCTTGGAAATCCATTGTTATAGAGCCTAGTGCGTGAAGCCATTCTGCACCTAGGACAATGTCACAACCACTCATTTCAATAGAAAACGTGTGGGATTTAAGGTGATAATCCTCCATTTGAAGCTTAATGTTTTCATAGTGGCCCTCACATTTCATGGTTCCCCCATCAACGATTAGTACTTGGAAATTAGAGACGACCCTTATAAAAAAATGGGTTTCTTCCGCTACATGCTTATGGACAAAGTTATGAGTACTTCCACTATCAATCAACACCACGACTGGCCTATGTTTATTGAAGCCAAAAATTTTAAGAGTTTGGGGTGAAGAGATTCCAGCCAAGGCATGTAGTGATATAAATGGCTCATATGGCGAAGCAGCAAGATCTTGGTCTGGTTCTAGTTGAGTGTCACCACTTCGTCCTCATCCATGTCAGGATTGGGGGCTTCCTCTACGGTACTGGTTTCAGTGGCATCAATTTGGAAGAATTTTCATTCCTTTCATTTATGCCATGAGCCGTACCTATCATCACAGTAGTATCAGAGTCCTTATTTATGTCGTTAATCCATTTCCGCCGAAGACACCTTCTGAACCTTTAGTGTTTGGGTGGGACGTGGCTTTGCGACAAAAGTTAGGCGATTGGAATGAGCTTGACAGGAAACTTCCACCTCTAAGGATTTTTGACATGCATCTAACCAAGTAGAGGGGTGGTGCATCCAAAAATGGGCTTGGATTGCTTCCTTTAGGCCACTAATAAAACATTCCAAATAAAATGCATCTGATAAGCCTCCAGTTTTGATGGCCAAATTTTCAAAAGAAGAAATGTAGTCCTTGACTGTACTGATTTTTCAGAGCTTAGTGAGTGGTCACAAGAAATAAGAATCCCAATCAAAATGGTCACAAAGGGATTTTGAGAAGATGTTCCAAGATAATGTCAATGGGTAGCATTTTTTATGCCATTGCTACCATTTCCATCTTTCTTCGTCAAAGTAAAGTGCTCCCACTCTAGTTTAGTTTCAATGTTATGGATATTATTAAAGAGGAAGTACTGTAACATTTGAGCCAACCATACTGCTGAATTCAAGCCATCAAATTTGTACATGTCTAGCTTGGGCACCCGTTGACCCAAAAAAGTGGGACCCTCCATGGAAGTGAAGGTGATGGTTGGATTCACCTTCTTCATATGCCTCCCCACATGTGTCTTCCTTGTTACATGACGTAAATAAAGACAAAGCTTCCTGGATTTGGCCAGAAAGTGTAGAAATTTTGGTCTTGAGGCAATTGATTCTTCCACTCACCTTTTCTGCAACCATTACTTGCGAGCGGGTTTCGTACATGCACTAGCCCAGATTTGGGACCGCCTGAAAAAATGTGGGCTTATAAGTGAATGGTACAACCACGATCAGCTACCGATCTAAGTCATTGCTGATCAATATTGCAGTGGCCAAATACCTAAAATCTTGATAATTCCAAATGTCCTGCGAAAATCAAGCCTGGACTAGAGTAGCTAGACCTAGATGTCTGGGTACCATAATATGTGTCGTAAGAACCATATTTGGGCGATGGCAAACAAAACCCTTACTGTACTTTGAGACGAATTTGTGCTGCGAATACCCCAAAAGCTAGATGGACGGCGTGAGCTGATCAAAATAGGTAGATTTGAGCAGGATAGAGAATAGGAGTGAGCTTCAGATATATGAGGAAACTATGGTCACAAGGAGTGTCAAGTGCTACAAATCGCAATAAACACAGGGGTCCAACAATAGTACTCGACCCAATCTTTCAGGGCACCAACTAAGGACGATCGACTAAACCCTTAGCCATACTACCCGACTACCCTATTGTATGTGTGGGTAATTTCCCCGAGTGTTGTTCTCAATGTACTGTAGAAGCAAGACAACCGAGGGATGAACTATGGTTAGGTTTCAGGGTTTCCTGGGGTGCTTCCTATATACCCGAGGGTACGTGAAAGTGCATTATGTGTGTGGTTCTGTCTAACGTGCTACTACTCGAACGGGTACCCACAAGGGCTACAAGGGAGTCCAACAAATGTGACCACCTCTTGTAGTTCCGATGTGCATGATTCCCCAAATCCGCAAGTTTATGCTCTCAACGACATCCGCAATTTTATGCTCTCAACGACAGATCCCATGGTTTAAAGACGTCAAAACACGTCTCTAGCCTATAAAATAAATCTATGAAAACTGGAGGTCTCATTGGCCTTGGAAAGAGCTTTGATACCACATGTTATGCACTTGACCTGTTAGACGAGCCAGAACATAAGAAATACGAAACAAATTAGCTGAGACATGTAGATATCACCAGAAAATAAACAAGCGACAGAGATATTTCATTATGCAGAAATAAGATTCAATGTTCACTTGCCTCTTCAAGGGGGCAACCTCCAACAAAGTAGAGCTCAATTACAATACGACACAATACTTCTTCCCTCTATATTATGTTATTTATAGCCTAATGACATCCAAAACCATAACTACTAGTGGTCCCTGACATAATCATGGGTTGACCACCTTATTTATTAACTAAGGCATGTTTATAACTAATTTTTGTCCCTTTTCTAGAATGTGGGTAGACCACTTACAATTATTATTAATGTGGATAACCGCTTACATGCTTTAATGACTCAACCAACTAACTATGACTCAGACTAGGCCCTTATGTGCTTATTACATAAATAAAGGGGTTATGGTTGGACCCTAACAATATCAAAATGGGTGTCATGGCTCCAAGAGTGGGTGCAACCCATGCATGGGAATTCTTCCCAATAACTCCACACAATCTAACAATCAAGACCGGATGGCACAACCAACCTTTATCTGACCCTATAGTTATGTAATCAATAAGGTTGGCCATGATGAGAATCAATGGTTATAGGATTGACATCATGTGTGGGATCTTTGGCTTTCGAATTATATCCATGGTTTGCACCTGGATTTTCCACCATAGTTCCCAATTGCATATACAGTGGGAGTTGTTGCTCAATTTCTCCGAGTGGTGTCCCGCACATGCTAATTTTGGACGGGCTACATTTTCTAAATTTTTTTGTGATAATTGGCTTTGTGACTTGCTCTTACGCATTCGTGGCAAAGGGATAAGCTTGCATAATGTAAATTGGGGAAAATTAGACACCACATCCATCTTTGGGCCTCGCGACATCTCACAGTCTGTTTGGGGAAGCTTCTTCTATCTATTTGAGTTTTCTCACATGGCCAGGATGTCCAAGCTTGTGGGCATTTCATCTCATAGGTCTTCCTTACTCAACTAGGCCCTTTAATTTTCAAGTATCTATTGTTCCCATGTGAGAATTTTCCTGTTGTTTATGTCGTTAATCGCTCTTGGTTGTCTTTCTGCTTTATTTGGAATTTCCCCTACTCTTGGTATGATTTTAATTGCATTCTCTTGGTCTTGTGAAATTACGAAGAAGCCTTGATCCTCCCTATGAGAAGAAATTGGTCTCCCATGGTGGCGCTCCAACTCTCTATCTAACTTTTTTCTGTTCTGAGATCATTGATGACCTATGAGATTTTCTTGATAGCCCTATCATCAACCCTCTAACCCCTCCGAGCCCTGTATTCTTTGACACCTGGCCCCTTTTCCCTAGAAATCCAACCATGTTGACCAAAAAAAGGAGTTTATTTGATGTTGGGGACATCAACATGTGAAAAGTATGCTCACGACAAAATTGAAGCCCAAGAGTCGGAGAATATGGAAATTAAATGGAAAATTAACTAACAGATGACATCCTCCATCTATCTCATGGATGAGATTCAGTGTCTGAAAGATAACACAACTCATCAAGATGATGAAATTGACACACTTCAATAGTAGATTAAGAGCCCGAAGCAACATATCAAAGCAAATGAAAACCAAAATATAAGTAGCACTGCATCTAGCTGACCCATGAGAAAATTGTAGTTAGACCTCAACAATCCTCCAGATGAAGCTTGCTCTCCTCTTTAATGATGTTTTCTTATTGTAAATGTGCCCTTCTACTCAGTCAGTTCTGCAAAGTCTATGTACGACAGTTTATTGTAGCAGTTTGTTTTCGAAATAGTATTTTCGTGTGACACTAGTCAATACCTCCTTGGAGGACCCTATGAAGGAAGAAGCAATGTACTTGATTTCTCGTGTAGTTATTGTGTCCGGACACAAATTTTAATAGAATCCTTACTCGTTTTTGTTAAAAAAATTCTCAATGGATTGAATTCATTACATCGAATTTAACACGAGATCTATCTTCTTGAATGCACAGTTGTGATACTCTCATTTTTTAGCCTTGAAATATAACATGTCAAACATATATTATTTTATGATGTGATTTACGTGGTGGAAACAGAGCCACATGGGTTGAGTTAAATGACCTTGTGTGTAAATATTGCTAATGTGCAAGCATGGATTCCCAATGCAAGTTAAAGGAAAAAACATAGATATCAAATGCTTATGGGACTAATAGTGGTATAGGATTACTATGTGGTTCTTATATTTGCTTCGGTATGATTAGGTTTTTGTAAAAACATGTATAAAGAGGATATATGTTATATTATCATATCCACTAAAAAGATAACCCGAAGAAGTAACAAAGAGACTATGATACCACAAAATCAGTAGAGGAAAGGGGGTGCATGGTTGTTTTAACATAATACTTGTCCTTTAGGAGCTACTGTACCTTTTAGTTCATGCTTTCTTGCAAATATTTCTTATCTATATTTGAATTGAGTTGTACTTTTAAACATTTCCCCATGCCTCTCGAGGTGTACTACTCGAGTAAGGAAGGTATGTGTCGTCTAAACTTTTAAGTAAAATGCATTCATTCATGATTTTTGATGGATCACTCTTCCATTTTTTGTGGTCCAATTTTGTCTAAGTATTAGTGAATAGATAATTTTAAAATATTGTGATTCCATATAGGACTAGGACAAGAAATAGTGGAAGTCCAAGGAACCATCCAATAAATACCCTATGCTCCATCTCTCCTACCTTCTACACATGTTTTTGATGACATAGATCATTTTGTATGAGTAGATTATAGCTAACTGATTCTACGATATATTTGGGAATCTTCTATAACCACTTGAATTGCCTATATATACAAGTATAATAATGTTAGTTGTTAGTTGGGAATAGAGATATGTTTGGATTTATGTTGTGAGATAAATTAGTGATTGACTTGTGATGTGATACTTAATCTACTAATACCATGGAGGAATGTTCTATTCATGTATATGTGTTTGTAAATTATATCAATGGTTTATAAGTCATTGTTTGTATTGTACATGCATTAAATTCAACTAGTTTGAATAAATGTGATTAAAGGTCAACTGATGCAATGCATGCCCACACTAAGTCCTCAACACTACACACATTAATCAATAAACTATTATATATGCCTCATTTACTACATCCTTCATTCAGAAGGTTGAATATGTTGGCCTAGTAGACCATTGTGTGCCTCTATTGGACACCTTTTGTGGGCCTCGAATATGTCATAGAGCCAAAAACATGGTTCTATTGTCAAATCCTTAACCAGTGTAAAATAACAAAGGTGCAATGGAGGACAATGAAGGTTGAAAGTTTGTTTGTTAAGAGAGTGCCTATGTAGGAGAATATTTTGCAAAGTTTAAAGATAAATCCATGCATAAGTGTAATCAATGTTGTTGGTTGGGAACTATGCTACACAATGATTACAGAATCCATAATGATAGTGTTTACATGCTATGTGCAAAGAGAAGCATCATCCACATGCCTTGGTAGATATAACTTTGCTTATACAAGATCCTCCAAGCAATTGTTAATGCAATGAACAATTGAACCACATTACATGGTTTTGACTTGGTTGATTGATACATTATTTTCTTTGGTGCTTCACCTTTTCTCAGGGCCCCGAACAATTGTTCCAAATTTCATAATTTTTTTAAAGATGATACTATCTCCAATAAATCTCAATGCCTTGAACTTCATTACATTAAATTTAAGACAAGATCTAATCTTATTTGATGCATAATTACGATACTCTTGTTTTTTAGCCTTGAAATATAATATGTTAAACATGTATTACTATATGATGTGCTTTATGTCACGAGGGCCAAGCCATGTGATTTGAGTTAAATGACCCCTTGTGTAATTAATGCAAATGTGCAAGTATGGATTCCTAATGCAAGTTGAAGGCCAAGACCCAAATACTGAATGCTCATGAGACACAAGTGGGATATAATTACTACGTGGTTCTTATATTTACCTTGGGGTGTTCAAGTTTATGTAAAAACATTTATAAAGAGGATATACATTATAATATCATATCCATCGAAAAGGTAGCTCCAAGAAGCAAGAAAGAGATTATGAAACCACAAAAGGGGAAGAGGAAAGGGGGTGCATGTGTGTTTTGACATAACACTTGTCCTTTGGGGGCTACTGCATTTTATCTCACTTGATTTGACTATATTTGACTTGAGTGTATTTTTTAACATCTCCCCATGCCCCTTGAGGTGTAATCCTCAGGTGAGGAAGGGATGGTTGTGAAATTTTTTAAGGAAAAAGGCATTTATTTGTGGTTGTTGATGGATTACTCTTCATTTTTTTGTGGCTCATTTTTATCTAAATATTGGTGCATAGATTATTTTAGAAGAGGATGATCCATAGAGCACCAAAAATAGTAGATTTCCAAGTACAAGGAGTCTAGGGAACCATCCTATAAATACTTTATGCGCCATTTGTCCCACCCTATGCACGTGTTTTTGAAGACACTGAGCCTTTTGTATGAGATTTTATTTTTGGAAAGCTCTTCGATATATTTGGGAATCTTCTATAATCACTCAAATTTCCTATATATATGAGAATATAAATGAACCTAATTTATTTGTTAGTTGGAAATAAATAAATTTTCGGATTTGTGTCATGAGATACATTTTGGGTCTGACTTGTGATGTGGTATTTAATATACTGGTACAATGGGGAGATGTTCTACTCACGTGTATGTGTTTGTAAGGTATATTGGTGTTTTATAAGTCATTTTCTTTATTCTACATGAATTTAGTTCCACTAGTTTGAATGAATGCGATTAAAAGTCAATTGATGTAATACATGTCCCCACTAAATATTCGATACTATAGGCATTAATCAATAAAATATCATACATGCCTCATCTAATACCTCCTTCATCTATAAGGTTGAATATGTTGGCATGTTAAACTAATGTGTGCCTCTATTGGACACCTTTTATGGACCTCAGATTTTTCATAAACCCAACAAAATGGTTCTATTGTCAAGGCCTTAACCAATGTATAGTAACAAAGGTACAATGGAGGGTGGTGAAGGTTGAAATTCACTATTGGTTGGAAGAAATAATTCCTGATCTTTTCTATAAATAAAGTGCCTACATAAGAGACAATGTTGCAAAGTTTAAAGATAAATGCATGTGCAAGTGTCTACATGAGAGTTTATGGAAAATATTCCTAGTAAAATTACACGAATGGCTCGAAATTCCCATGGAGAAACATCGATGTTGGCTTCCATGGTTAAGAGTTGAGTAGACAATAAAAAACTTAATAAAGGTCCAATGATATGACTACATGCTCACCTAAGGGGTTGATTTTTGGTATAAAGGTGTTGTCGAAGGTTGTGCTTTCAAATTCACAGTAGAATGAAATTAATGGCTAACTAAGCCACTAGAATTATTTAAGAAGGGATTATGTAGACCATTCATTGAAGAAATATGTGTGTGGATAAATATTGATGGTATCGAACATGGTATGCTACCAAGCCCCATTAATATTGAAGCACAATCCTTGCATGGGGAGTGGAATGGTAGAAGGACCCAATGGTGTAGTGAGTGTCATAAGATACTTCAATGATTGGTGATGGGAAAGGGGTGTACGTGTGTGATAGAAGAAACAATAAAGGTATGCAATGACAACAAAGAATTAGTGGCAAGAATAAATGGAAAATATCTACACTAAGCAAGGGATGTCAAGGAAAATATATGGTCTTGAGATGCATCTGGAGTGTGGGAGGATGCAAAGGACGATAGAAGCATGAGAAGGAGCCTTGGTTGGGAATTTTTTTTTTTTAATTTTCAAATCCATTCACTTTAATTTCATGTAAAATGAAACTTTCCCGACTTAATGTATTTGCCACTCTATTGCAATACCCACTTGTATTCTTAATGATAGAAGTAAAGTTTTGTAAAATCTTCACCCACTTGAATAACAAACTACTTTGGCATAAAATAATGTATTGCCTGAATAATATTATAAAAATCTATTATATGAAGAACATTTTTGTTTGGCCTCGTTGAATTTTTCACTGAAGTAAGCAACACACTTTCCTTCTGGACTTAGAACAACACCTATAATTGTCCCACTCAAATCACATTCAACTTGAAAGAGTTTATTAAAGTCTACAAATCCTAAAGTTGGTTTCTTTGTAATCTTCTACTTTTATAATATAATACTCTTATCTATTCTCTCAATCCACTAAAATGGTTTCTTGCTTACTTTTATTGTCCCAGCCATTGGAGCACAAATTCCATTCAAATTCCCAATGAAATTCATGTAAAAACTAACCAAAGTATGAAAACCTCTTACCTCAAGGATATTATACGAAGTACCCCACTCTATGATATCCCTGACCTTTTCCTCGTTCATCTTCAAGCCATCTTTAGATATCACAAATTATGGATATACTAACTCTTCTTTCATAAAATTGCATTTTTAAAAATTTGCAAACAACTTCTATTTATGTAGTTTATCTAACATTGTTCTAAGATGTGTAATATGTTCCTCATATGACTGGCTATAAATCAAGATATCATTTAGGTAAACTATCACAGGTTTACTTGTAAATTATTGAAGCACTTCATTCGTCAATATCCTGAAAGTTCTTGGAGCATTCATTAAACCAAATGGAATCACTAACCATTCATAAAATCCATTATTTGTTTCAATGTAATCTTCCACTCATTTCCTTCTCTTATTGCTATCTCATGACATCCATTCTTTAAATTTATCTTAGAAAAATATTTAGCTCCACATAAAAAATCCATGAAAACATCCATGCATGCAAAAGAAAAAATATACCATATGATGATGCTGTTTATAACTCTGGAATCGATGCAATTTCTCCATTCTCCATCGTTTTTTAGGCTCAGTATTGTAGGAACATGTAGGGTCAAGCTCTCTGATCATTCTTTGCTAAAAAAATCTTGAATCTAATTTTTAATCTATTCATTTTTTACTAGAGTAATTCCATATGATACTATAGTAGGTAAGTTAGCTCTTGGAATCAAATCTATGTGATCAATAATATTTCTTACAAGAGGTTTCTCATCAGTCAACTCATCTTCAACAATATCAATAAAATCCTCTAATAAATCATGATTTTATTAAAAAAAGTCAACCAAATATGTATGGGTAAGAATTACCTTTGGTTTTATTCCATTTAGTGTTTTTTTTCATTCCATTTGTATGTTTCATTTGTTTGATGAAGTTGTTCATATCCTAAATATTTTTTTCCCTATGGACCATTAGACTAATAGTCCAAGCATCTTCTAGTGACTGGTGGAACCAGAGTGGTCACTAAGCTCTGCCCCCTGTTTGTTGTTGCATTTTCTGCCTTCTGCATCCCTCAATAGCTCTCGCGGAGGGGGTCGCGCAGCTTCCGTCCCTTTCTGACGTTGAGGCCTTTCATTTGCTGGTGTCTTCCTTACCTAAAGTACAAAGACAATCGACTCCTCTATCCAAGTTTTTCAAACAAAACAAGGACATAAAAAATGTTACCCTACCTGATGGAGCTCAGAAAACCTCCATTGTATATGTTGAGAGAGCTATTATTCGTAAGTTTAATAAGATGTGGTCATCTCCCAGGTCAAATGGATTTGTGGATTGGAAAGACTTTGAAACCTATGATGAAAGGTGAGATTTCCTTATCTACTATGGGAAATGGATTCTTCATCTTCATGTTTTAATAAAAAGAAGACCGAGACCTTGTATTTCAGAATTGGTTTTATTTCCTTAGCTCTAAGGGTATGTACTTAAACAAATGGACTGTAGAAATTATATACAAGATGCATGCATATATCCAAATTCTCCTGATCTAACAATATTTGTCTTCTTGCTAAATACATAATCCTTCCATTGTTAATCTTTTGTGGAAATTAAACATTCAATTGCAAACATGACAATGGCAAAACAATCACAACAGTAATTTAATGGGAAATCTGGTAAAATACAACTATCCATATATTATGTATCATGGAATCATATGACAATCCTCATACAAAGCTTATCAAGCTCTCAGTACAGTACAATCGTCATACACTAATCAGGAACAATCTTGCAAATCCATGCACTGATCTCTGCCCCCTGCTAGCCTGCCTCCACTGCACAATCCCTGCTGAAGAATAACTTTGAATGAATTCGAATTACTCTTGCCTTGACTGCGCAATCCTCATTGGAAACTCCAATGTGTGTGTGATGCAATCAATGCATCACTATAGTCACAACAAATAGTCCATCTTGCCCTTTCACCTATCTCTCCACTGGGTCTCCACTGGAACTGACATGCACTGTAGTTAACTGCTGTATTGTTCAGTTGATTAATGAGTTATTATTTGTGAATTAATTAAATAATTAATTCACTCCACTCTCACTAGTGTATCATTCAATTAGACTAGATACAACTAACTCAACTGAGTTTAACTCCATTAACTGAGATAAACTGAATAACAACTCCACGAACTACTCTTCCAACTCTCCATGCATGAACCACCAGTAAACCCTAGGAATTGCGTAATTCCTTCAGCCCACTGATTTTCCAAATATGTGCACTGAAACTAAGTGCTCCAAGAGAATAAGTTGTTGTTTATTGTCAGATTATTATTAAGAGCTAATAATAATCGACACTTCTATTACAGACCGACGATCTATACCATGACTCCCGCCCATGTTATAAAAATAGAATTTCATCTATTTTTCCAACTTGACCAACCATCCACAAATAGCATCCTGCAACTTCTGAAATATGATCATCATGTCTAAAAATAGACTTGCGCCAAAAATATCCTGCGGGCCCACTTAGTGAAGGCGACTCTTTTCACTAAGCTCATCATCTTGTTGAATCTCAACACTCCCTCTCAACAATATGGGGATTATCCTTCACCCCAATCCTGCCTCCGTATTCGAATTTCCTCTGGTGAGTAGCCTCCGTGGAGAATATACGCATGCGATCTTCCGTAGAATCCTTCTTGAAAACCCACATGATCTTCCACTGCACACAATCTCTGATATGATGATACCGGATATCAATATGTTTATATCTATCATGAAACACAGGATTAATCGAGAGTTTAATGCAACTTTGATTATCACAATGTATCACTTTAGGATCTAAATGTGAACTGAACAAACCAACCGGGATCTTCCTCATCCAGATAACCTCACATGCAGCTTGACTTGCTTCCATGTATTCTGCTTCCGCTGAACTGAGTGCCACAGATCTTTGTTTCCTGCTGTACCAAGAAACTGTCGTAGATCTGATACTGAAAATCCCTCCTGATGTGCTCTTTCTGTCTGTTGGGCTGCCTGCCCAATCTGCATCCGTGAAGCCATGCAACTTCACTTCATCCGTCTGTCTGTACCATAAACCATACTCAGATGTGCCCTTGTGACATCTCAGGACATGCTTGCTTGCCTTCCAAAAGAGCTTGGTAGGCTTAACCATCGCTTGTAAAAGTTGGTTCACTGCATATCTTATGTCTGGTCTTGTATTAACTAAATACATGAGCGAACCCACCAACTGTCGATAAAAAGTGGCATCCACTACCTCTGTCGATGTAGCATCCTCTTTCCTCCAATTTATTGGAAGAGGAGTGTCGATAAGCTTGCAGCCTTGCATGTGAAACTTCTCTAGTATCTCCCGGGCATACTTTCCTTGAGACACAAACAGTTCACCTTCCCGCTGCCATATTTCCAATCCAAGGAAATAATGAAGGAGGCCCAAATCCTTCATCTCAGACTCCTTTGCAAGATCTACCTTGCATGAGTGTATCAACTGCTCATCACCGTTAGTATTAGATCATCATCAACATAAAATAATGATTAAATTACCCTCCTTACAATTTAGTGCAGGTTTGCATCCACCTCACTCTTGGGTACAAGCCAGTCAAGGTAAAATATATGTCCCCAATCCATGTACGAAGCACGAGGTGCACACTTCAGCATACGAGCGCTCTTTCAGAACTGCACACATGCGACTCGCTGCTGAAGATCTCAAATCCTTCAGGCTACTCAATGTACACCTCTTCCTCAATGATCCCATTAAGGAACGCAGTCTTCACATCCATCTGATGAATGTGCCAACCCATCTGCGCTGAGAGAGCAAGGATAGTCCGTATGGAAGAATACCGTGAGAAGCCAAAGGTTTCTTCATAATTAATCCCCTCGATCTGTGAGAAGCCCAGGGCAAAAAAATCTTTCCTTATACTTCTCGACGCTCCCATCAGCAGCTTGCTTTACCTTGTAGATCCATCTTGATCCTACAACTGATTTTCCCACTGGCCTTGGAACAATCTCCCAAGCACTGTTTCTGACAATGGATTCATACTTTTCCACCATGGCATCTACCCATGTGGGCTCCTGCACTGCTTCTTCAAAAGAAGATGGATCTGTCACGATACAATTGCTCATCAGAGCCATGTATCTAGTAAATCGGTTAGGAGACTGTCTCTATCTGCGCTGTGATGTAGGGACTCCTACATTCTGTGTCGCATCAAGCTTCAGTCTCTCAGCTTCTATGGTCCACTTTCTACCTTGTCTGATGTTTGGTTCTGCATGAGTGGACTCCTCTACTCCATGAATCTCCTCTTGTGGTTGATCCACATCCAGAGGCTCATATTTGGGAACAAGAAGTTCCTCCTCTGCATGCAAGTGTAGCTCCCTCTCAAGTGGCAACTTCATGGCTTTCACCTCATTGAATTTTATATCTCGTCACACCACAGTCAGAAAATACACACGATAATTATGGGGTGTTTCTGTGTACCCCACAAATATCCCAACTTCTGTAGTCGGCTCTAGCTTCTTCCTGGCATCCTTTGTCACATGAATGTAAACAAATGAGCCAAAAATCTTCAAATGAGAAATATAAGGCTTCTTACCAGTAAAAGCTTCTTCAGGTGTACTCATGCCAAGTACTCTATGAGGACAACAGTTTTTCACATAAACCGCAGTGTTGCATGCTTCCGCCCACAAGTGCATCGGTAGGCCCTGGTCATGCAGCATCACTCGTGCAACACCCACGATCGTTCCGTTCTTCCTCTTCAAGACCCGATGCTGCTGTGGGTTATGAGGAGCTATGAGTTCTCTTCGAATTCCTTCTTTGCTACATAAGTCTTTGAATTCTCCCAAGATGTATTCACCATCATTATCGCTCCATAGAGATTTCACTTGCTTCCTCGACTCCTTCTCCACCAATGAATTAAATTCACAGAACTTTGAGAATGTTTCGCTCTTCGTTTGCATGAAGAAGATCCAACATCTACAAGAATATTCATCAACAAATATAACACAATACATGTGTTTTGTTGTTGAAGCAACCGAGAAAGGTCCACACACGTCTGTGTGAATTCTCTCCAGGATCACTGAAGCATGGTTCTCCTTCTCATGAAAGGTGGTCTTCACAAAATTACCCATAGTACATCCCTTGCACTGATCTGACTGCGCAAGAGTACCCTTGGGAAGTATAGTAGAAATCTGCTGCAAAATATTCAAAGCGCCATGGTGAAGATGGCCCAATCTCCCGTGCCATAAATCGCCCTCATCCCGGCTCACCACTTCTTCTGCTTTGCCCATCATTGCAGCGCAGCCATTTACCTCCAGCTTGTAGAGATTATTAACTCGAGTCCCTATCTTCTCAGTTTCACCCGTTGTTTTATGTCGAAGGAAGGCTTTTCCCTCACTGAAAACAACATTATAACCTTTGTCTTCCAACATTGCAGCCGAGACCAAGTTCTTCTTCAGACCTAGAACATGCATAACATCCTTCAACAAGAATGGGTTATCGGACTCCCTTTCAAAGGTAATGGTCCCAATGTCGGTCGCACTGTATCGACCATCGTCACCCATCTCTATATGCATCTGGAGGTCCTTCTCCTCCAAGTCACTAAACAACTTCTTGTCTCCCATCATGTGGAAAGACGCACCACTATCAAGATACCACACTGATCCCATATAGCTTGAAACCAAGCATGCGATCAAAGAGAAATCAAGTTCAAATTGAGAGGCTAAGGCCTCTCAAGCTGCAACTCCAGCAGCGTTCTTGTTCTTCTTCTTCTGTGAGCAGTTAGTGGCGAAATGCCCATGTTCGTGACAGTGAAAAACACTTCACCTTGGACAAATCATGCTTCTTGCCTTTAGATTCAGATTTCGAAGGAAATTTCTTCCCCTTCCCTTTCCTTGCTTTGGCAGCCAAAGCACAATTCTCTTCATCTTCATTCTTCGATGAAGAGCCATCCATGGTACCCCGCCTTATCTCCTCCTGTACAAGATCCGACCAAAGTTGCTCCCATCCTAGCAGTTTCTCTCGTCCATTGACAGAGTCTTTGTAGCTATGCCAACTCTTCAGAAGCCCAAGGAGAGCCAAGCTCACCAAGTCTTCATCATCAACAGTAATCCCCACACTTCCCAGTTCATCCCTAAAGTGGACAAACTTTGTGAGATATTTTGGAATACTGTCACCCTTCTCCATTTTTATTTTTCTGAACTTGTATTTCAACGCCAACTTCCTTTGGTCGCTGCTGCTTTGGAACAAATATTTCAAAGCCTTCCACATTAAGAATGGAGTGGCTTTCCCATGAAGGCTGGACACAATATGGTCCTTCACACCTTCCAATAGAATTCTTCTTGTCTTTGCTATCTTCTTTTTCCATGCGTCAAGTAATGCAGCATCGCTAGATCCCGACTCAGGAACATCGTTATCGATGAACTCCTTCAGTCCGTTATCCTCCAGCACCATCTCCATCCTATCCTTCCAGGCTATGTAATTCGAGCTCCCATCAAGGGCATACTCCAATTGCAACCGATTGAAAGACATTACAATGTATACTCAACTGTCGCACCAAGAATTTTCTGAAGCAAATTCGAATTGTCCACCAGCACAAACTCAGCAATTCTTCACAATTTCAATCCTCAAGAATTGATACTGCTCTGATACCATGTAGAAATTATATACAAGATGCATGCATATATCTATATTCTCCTGATCTAACAATATTTATCTTCTTGCTAAATATAGAATCCTTCCATTGTTAATCTTTTGCGGAAATTAAACATTCAATTGCAAACACATGAAGCAATAAAAACAATTGCACATAACACAGTTGTTTAACGGGAAAGCCTGAAGCTGAAAAACCCAACTATAATATATTATGTATCCTGGAGATCATGTAACAATCTCATACAAAGCTTAGTACATCAAGCTCTCAGTACAATCAATCATCACACACTAATAAGAAGAAATCTGCAAATCCATGCATCGATTTCTTGCCTGTATACCTCCTTTATTACAATCTACAATGAAAAATAAAAAACTTTTGAATGAATTCGAATTACACTGACCTTGACTGCACAATCCTCATTGGCAACTCCAATGTGTGTGTGATGCAATCAATGCATCACTATAGTCACAACAGATAGTCCATCTTGCCCTTTCACCTATCTCTCCATTAGGTCTCTACTGGAATTGACATGCACTATAGTTAACTGATGTATTGTTCAGTTGATTAATGAGTTATTATTTTTGAATTAATTAACTAATTAATTCACTCCACTCTCACTAGTGTATCATTCAGTTAGACTATATACAACTAGCTCAACTGAGTTTAACTCCATTAACTGAGTTAAACTGAATAACAACTCCACGAACTACTCTTCCAACTTTGTCATAACTTTTCCACTTCACTTCTAACTGATTCCTCCATGCATGAACCAGCAGTAAACCCTAGGAATAGCGTAATTCCTTCAGCCCACTGATTTTCCAAATCTGTGCACTGAAACTAAGTGCTCCAAGAGAATAAGTTGTTGTTTATTGTCGGATTATTATTAAGAGCTAATAATAATCGACACTTCTAATTTTAGATCGACAATCTATAAATAAACTTCGCCCAATATTCTAAAAATATAATTTCATCTGTTTTTCCAACTTGACCAACCATCCACAAATAGCATCCTGCAACTTCTAAAATATGATCACCATGTCTAAAAATATACATAGTCTAAAAATAGACTTGCGCCAAAAATAGCCTGCGGGCCCACTTAGTGAAGGTGACTCTTTTCACTAAGCTCATCACCTTGTTGAATCTCAACATGGACTTTAGATTTTAACCCAGATGAATACATCCCTAATGGTATCCATGTGTGGGTCAAGATTCCAAGGCTCCCCATTTCTTGTTTGAGTGATGATTGTTTGAGTGCCATCGACAATGGGATGGGAAAGTACTTGGATAAATCCAAACAGAAGGGATCTCAATTTTCCCGTGCTAAAATTATGTGGAGGTAGATTTAGAAAAAGGCTTACCAACAGATATTAATCTAAATATGGGTGAATGGAAGCACAAACAAATTTTGTCTACGAAAAAATTCCTTTTAAGTGTAGGAACTATCGTGATTATGCCCATTTTGTGAGGGATTGCTCTAAATTTGGGAAAAAAATAGCAGATACTTCTGCTCCCTAGGAGGAGAAGTGGCAGAAGCAACAAAAAAAAAAGGCTCGAACGGGAAGGCTGTTGTCAAGCATACTGGAGCTACTGGTATAAACGTTAGGCCTCCCTCGACAAATCAATTTGATGTCCTTGGCTCCCCCTTTAAGGAGTACGAAACTCCTACACCTCAAAAAACCTATGAAAATGAGGTTGAAATTCCTACTCGTCAAGAAGCAAATAAAGGAAATGAAAAGGAAGCTACAAAAGGAGTGGAGGAAGGTGAAATAGTGATCGAGAGTAGTATAGAGAACATTGTTTTCCCCTCCATGGGGGTTCTGGTTCAAGAAATCTAATGCGATCATCCTGGAAGTGTGAATGAGGGAATAGGGAGAGTCATCACTCGACATATGACTCTGAATTTGTCATGGGCCAATGATTGTCGCAGTCAAGAAATGAGCAGTTAAAAAAAGAAAGGTAGACCGAAACATAATCCATTGACGGAAAAAAAGAAGCAGAGTTGAACAAAAACCTTCGAAGTCAATCAGTCATTACAAATATCTGGAGAGGAAAAACAATGAAAAAGAAGGAAGAAAATGTCGGAGGGCCTAGTCTCGGCTCTGCATTTAAATGAAAGTAATTTCATGGAATATAAGGGGACTAGGGAACCCTTTCAAAAACCTAGTTGTGAGAGACTTAATAAAACAAGAATCACTAATGGTTGTTTTTATTCAATAAACAAAGTTGGAAGATACAGAGGCCTTCAAAGATGCAAAAGTGTTATGGTATGAGTGCTCCGGGATGGTCCAATCGTCCATAGGTGCTTCTGGTGGTCTAGTCATTTTTTGGTCAAACAAGAATTTCTCTCTGGTGGAAGAACTAAAATCGAAATCATGGGTGATGGCCTTGTTAGAGGTTAGAGAAACGGGAGAACATATTCTCTTTATAAATGTTTGTGCTCCATTGCTTTACAGTGAGAAGGTTGAACTATGGGATTCCTTAGAAGTGCGTAAAGGAAGGAATATTCATCTAAATGGCGTGGTTGAAGGAGACTTCGACACCATCTTAAGTAATGCGGAAAAAAGAGGAGGATCTACTGTGAGGGATCCTTTCAGAGAGCGTGTGGAATATCTAATAGGAAGTTGGGATATGTTGGATATTATTCCAAAGGTTGGAAAATATACCTGGTCCAATAGAAGAACCAGAAATTAATACATAGTAGCTCGCTTAGACCAGTTTTCTATTCATAGTGGCTAGTTATTCAAAGGGGTTGAATGTTCAATGACAATAGAATCCCAAGGAGTCTCAGATCACCGTCCAATTATGATTAAAATGGATAAGGTGGAAGACTTAGGCCCTTTTCCTTTCAAGTTCAATGCAGATTGGGGGCCGTTGAAAGAGGTTGGGGATATAGTGGTAGAGGCTTGGAAGGTTAAGGTTTAGGGCTCTCCAAATTATGTATGGGAATCAAGTTAAAGAACGTAAAGCAATAAATTAGGCAATGGATTAAGGGGAACTACCTCCCTCCCAGTAAAAAAAAAAGTGACAAAGTTCAAGAACCTGAGGACCATTACAAATTGATGGAAGAAGCTCAATTTGAAGATAAACACATCAAACATGAAAAGGATATTTCTTGTCAGATTTTCTCTTTAAGCCACCAAGAAGAAAATATGCGGAGGTTAAAATCCCAAAGTTTATGGTTAAAAGCTTGGGACTCCAATACCACTTTCTTTCACAAGCATGCCAAATCCCGGGAGGCTCGAAATAGAATAAAGGAAATTAAGTCTGAGGAGAAACTGAAGGTTTTCTCCTCTATGTAAATAAAGGAGGAGACTTATGTAATTTTTAAATCTTTTCTAAGTAAAGTTCATACTCCTCTTGAACAACATAGGGAATTCCTTACCGATCCCCCTCAAGTTATCTCTCTTATGGCTAACCAGACTCTTTTAATGGATATATCTGAGGAGGAAGTTAGAAAAGTGGTATGGTCCTTAGATCCCGAGAAATCCCCTAGTCTTGATGGCTTCTCTATTTTTTTCTACTTAATGTATTGGAAAACTATTAAAAAGGACCTCCTTCGAATGTTACACCACAAAAAAAACAAAAATAAAATTGGAGGGAACACAAGTTCGTCCTTTCTGGCTCTTATTCCTAAGGAAGTCAACCCATCTAGCTTCTCCATATTTCGTCCTATTTCGTTGTGTAACTCTTCTTGTAAAAAAATGACCAAGATCATTGCCAATATATTCAAATCATTTCTCCCCTCCTTTATTTCTGATAATCAAGGTGGTTTTATGTAGTAGAGGAATATTCTAGATAACATTATTTTGGGGTAGGAATATATTCGCTCGAGTAAGGTGGCGGGAAAAGTTGGAATGGCTATTAAATTGGATATGGCCAATGCTTTTGGCTGGGTAAATCATTCCTTTCTTTTCCTTGTTTTGGAATAAATAGGTTTTAGTAAAGATTTCATTTCATGGATAAATGCTTGCATTGGAATTGTTTGGGATCTACTCTGCTTGAAATCTCTCCTGTCCTTGGATTTCCGACGGATACTAATCATTCCTCCCTTTCGTATCTAAGGATTCTAATATCCTTCAAGCGTGCCGCTGGGGAGTATTGGGATTCTGTTATCCAGAAAATAAAAAGAAGAATCCATTCCTGGGGAACTAGGTGGCTTAATATTGCTGGTAGAGTTACCCTTATCAATTCGATTCTCTCCTCTCTCCCTGTGTATTTGGGGTCTGGGTTGTTAGCCCTAAAGAATATAATCCTTAGTATGAGCAGTCTTATTCGAAAATTCTTGTGGCGGGGAGGCAAAAACAATGAAAACAAGTTTCACCTCATCAATTTGAATTTGGTAAGGTAGCCAAAGAATTATAGGGGCTTAGCAATCAGAGACCCTGAACTCATGAATTTGGCTCTTGATGCAACGCTGGTTTGGAAGTTACTCTCGGATTCAAATGAATGGTGGAAAAAGGCTTTCACAAGAAATTATTTCCACAAAAATCACTTACTCATACCTAAAGAATAGTCTTGGGAAGGGAAAGGAACAAAAATTTGGAAGCTTTGTAAAGCAACGACTTTGTTTTTGTTGGATCACTTGGGTTGGCAGCCCAACAATGGAAGACACATTCATTTGTGGAAATACCACACCACTCTCTTTTATTTATTGATTGCTGACCATAGGTTCTATGATTTAACTTATTGGATGGTTAAGCATGGATTCACTCATCTTGCAGATATTTCCATTTGGTATGAGCTCGAGAACTAGATTTGGTGGAGATAAGTGAAGTTACCTGGGCATTTGTTGCACTTGTGGCAATTGATTTTACTGAATTTTAAATGGTTTTCTCCTCTAGGAACCAACAAACTGGATAAAAGAACTTGGTTAGGAGGGAAACAAAATAATTATAGATTCAAGGAGGGATATAATTTTCTTATCAAAAATATTATCTCTCCTCCTCCTTCTAATCTATGGGGGAAAATATGGAATAACGATGGACTTCGAAAGATTAATATGTTTTGTTGGGAGTTGGTACATTGGAAAATTCTGATAGTTAAGAATATGAGGATGAGAAGCATCCAAGGTCATTTCCCATTGTGTGTTATGTGACAGGGAGGAGGAATCCATTATGCATCTATTTTGTCATTGCTCCTTCATAGTGGAAACATGGAGAGTTTCCCTCAAGCTTATTTTTTAGTTAATTTATATTCCCGAAGATTGGATCAAATGTTTGTCCTTTAGTGGACTCAATATTCTTCTTCCATGAATTCCATCCTTAGGCGATGTTGGATGGTCATTCCAAAATATCGTTGTTGGTTTATATGGCTCTGTCTTAATCAAGCGATATTCCAAGATAAGAGACGCTCTCCTGAATCTACAGCCAACAAAGGATTGTAATTACATTTTGAGGTGATCTCTTCCACGGGTTATGAGGATTCAAATATGAGTGATTTAAGTATAAAATAAAAATGCTGGCTCCAAGTCTCCTTCAATACAAAGCATATTCCCAATAAAAAAAGAGAAAACTTTCTCCCTTCCATAAAAGATTATTTGGGGATCTCTTCGAATAATGGCAAAGAAAACCGGACAAGTTGAACTCTTTTTTGATGGTGCTTTGAAATGTAACCTTGGGGAGGCAAGATTGGGAGGGGTGATTTATAACCTCAAAAAAAATTATGAAATAAAGTTCGCTTGGGGATTAGGTAAAGTGACGAACAACCATGGTGAAGTTATTTTTGTATGGAAAGGATTGACAATATGCATATCCAAAGGTATACAAAATTTTATTATATTAGGCGATTCAATGATTGTGATCCAAAAATGCATAACTCTCCTCAAAATCAATTATATGATTGAGTCAGAAACCTCCACATTCATCATTAGAATTGTGATGTTGATTAAAAAAATTGATGATGTCAAATTATTTCACGTCAAAAAGGAAAATAATAAAAATGTTGATATTCAAGCCAACGTGGGAGCGTTACTTTCTCAGGGTGTTATGAATAGGGATGGAGACATGTCCCAATGCCACGTACCTTAGTGATGTGTATTAATACAAATTTAACAATGAATCGATGTCCCATTGGGATTCACCATGTACTGAATGTATTAATTCCATCCTCAGGATGGCGAAAGGCTAATCGAGAGTTGGTGAAGGTAGATGGGCATTAAACCACATGTCGTCGCGGTTGGGCTATAACTTCATGATGGTTGACATGTGGATTACTCCCAGTTGGCTATTTATGGAGGAAGCGGGGGAGATTTGGGTTAGTACGCTTGATAATATATGTGAAATCATTTTGGTAGTGATGCGGATGGAGGAGTGCGTTGGGAAGAAGATGCAGGTAGGGAATAAATTAAAGGTTGAAATGATAGGATTCCCCCCTCCCATCGACCACGAGGTTATTTATAAGGAATGGGTCTTGCAGTTACGTAACAAAATTATCCTAGTACAAGTGAGGATTGATAGAAAGATGGTAGCGACAAACTCCAACGATGGGAACTGTACGGAGTATCATGGGAATAGAGGCAACATTGAAGATATGATTGGGAATTTATCCAGACAAATCATGAAGGAAATTCACGAAAAAATGACCAATGTGCTAATTCACTTTGCAGGCTTAGAAAAAGACCTGGAATTTGTGTAGAAGAACATTGAGAATTTGAACTTGTGAATGATATACTTAAAGTCTAAAGTTGATAACATAGATATTAAAGTGTAAACAACAATCGTTCACATGTTAAAGGAGGTATTTGGGGTTTGCGATGCTCCTTCGCTAATGGTCGTGGAGGAAGATGAGGTTGCGAATGTCGACCCGACGCCTCCTGCTGAGAACATTTAGAGCTTGAGCCTACCTCCTATTGCGGCTCCTGACACTGAGGATAACAATGGTCGCGGGTAGCCTGTAATTCTCTCTTTTTATGTTATGTCGAATTGTTAATATCCGTGGGTTTGTTTTGGAAGTATTTAGTATAAATGATGCACTGTTAGGTGTTATGTGGATTAATCCCTCTTGCGGACAAGAGTGATCTCCCTAGTATTCAATGAATAGCTAGAAACAAACATCCATTTGGAAACCTTTTTCTCTAGATTAAATGTGTTTCAAAATTATTATAATAAAGTAGAGAGGACATGTCCCTACCTTGAAATCCAACGTTCAATGCAATATTTTATCAAGTCGCTCCAAAGAGGCTTCTCCAATAAGCAGAACCAGCAATCAAAGACAAGACAAAAGAATCAAAGCATCTGCAACATATAATAATCAGGAAAAGTTAACCCAACTTAGTGATCAAGGATTTTAAGTATTGATGTTATTTCAATAAGCATAAGAAAAACTCAATGAGGAAAAGAGATCCATATGTATTATCTTGAATAAAAAGAGTAATCTTACAACCTGATGCCTTGATGTCGTACAGATTTCTCCCGAGGTCCTGAAAAATCGTTTCTCCTTCGATTTGACAAGCCTTCCTCTTTGAATACTAGCATGGAGTTATGGACATAAGGGTATGATCATTCTCATGTCAACAACATCTTACCAGTGTAGAAAGTATGTACTCTTGGGAATTCTCTTCCGCAATTACATTTACAATCCCTGTACTATCTACCCTTGAGACTGAATCTTGAGCTCAATTTATAGGGAAATGGAGGTAGTTTGAGTTCCATGAAGAGGGGGATGGATTCCTCTCATGAAGGGATTTGAGCTCCATGGACCAAGGGATAAGCTCCATGAGTGGAGGGATAAATCTCGAAATGATCGCGCCTCTAGAAGCTTCGAGTTGGGAGAATATTTGACCAGCTAGGCTTCTAGAATTTACTTTTTCTTTTATTTGGGTTTTTACTTGGGTCCGCAGGTAATAGTAGCAAAACATGCGAGGGTTGCTGCGGTTTATAGACCAAACTTCTGCGGGTTCACAGGAAAAGGCTAGAAAAAGTGCGGAGGTAGACTTTTAAGGGTTTTAAAGAGATTTTCTCCAATTTCAAGGCTTGATTCAGGAACATTAAGGTTTTTTGACTTTTAAGGGAACATGATATAGGTGGTGATAGACCTATACAGATAGTCAAATGTCATGGTGACAAAATAACGTGTAACATATCACCCCCTAAAGTGCAAAGTCTGAGGTTATTCTGAAGAGTGAAGTGCTTTATCATTCCGAGGATTGGATTGGAGACACTGGTCAAAAACCTGTAAAAAAATTTAATGCAAACATATACATATATATATCATCGTTGAGGTAGGCATTCCCATACTCAGATCAAAACTAAGTAAATTTTCTAGTACAGATATGTTTCAATTTTACATCAAAGTAGACACAGTATGAGCGCAACCATCTGTCATTAGTAGTCTACTGTATCGTGAATAATAAAACTCCTCACAGCCTGGAAGGTGGAAACTAGATCCAGGTTTTTGATTTCCGCTTCCCGAACTAGTATGAATCTATCCATTCGATTGATTGTGTCGAAGTCAAACATGGTAGAAACCACTTGATTACCTGTCAATGATGTGAACCGTTAACAAGTATGAGAGAAACCACCAATAATGACAATGGTTCTCAAAGTACTCCAGTACAATCTATGAAGTGTGAATGAATGATTTGCAGTCAAACACTCATAGAATAGTTTGATTGAAGGTCAATGATGCAACCTGTTGTCGAACGCGAGAAATCTGCCATTAGGGCATGCAAATCCCAAGGTACTGATAGGATTGTAGATCAACTTTCTAGATGATGAGCTGACTTCGATAGAAAGTGACCCATCGTAGGAAAGCATACGACATGAAACCATTAGATCAAGTTTTGAAGAGATAATTGCAAGGATTGACTCAGGGATGGTTAACGTGAAGGGAGACAAACATTTGCAATGAATGGTTTATTTTAACTCTCTCTTGAACACATAACGACACTTCAGATAGTTTGGCAACATTTGACCTCTAGCTAATACCCAGAAACCGGCTGAAGACTTTCAATGTGGTTCGATTAACTGTTAGACAAAGGATTTCCCAACCCAGGTACAAGTGTGACAAAGTGTTGTGTTCAAGAGTGGTATGATGCTTTCTAAACAAGGGTGACAATTGGATTCTTTTTCTCTCTTTTCCCCCACCATTGCTGGCAAGTACCTCTTTATTTTTGACAAGCTTGAGGAGGATAACATTTGCTTGTTTGTATAAGCTCATCCTTCGGATGAATCCATCTTAGTATTAAAATCGAACCCTAAGAACGAGTGGGTCGGTCCTGTTTGTAATCGACAAGTCCTTTACTATTAAATTTTAACGAGTCTAGTATAGGTGAAACTCGACATTTTTCATTTTTAGGGAGTTAGAAGAAAAACATAAGTAAACTCCATGGTTGTTCTTTTTCGTAAATTTAGTCTCTCAGGCCCGAAAAAGGATAAAATAATGCAAGAGAGAACTCTATTGACCATGATTGGTCAACGTATACCTTTTTCATAATTAGTACGTTTCAGTCTAGAAAAGGGGTAAAATTATACTGAAAGGACATCTGTTTATTTACTTTAATGAGTTTGAATAGTCAAGTACTCGGCGATCTTTTCATATTTTGAGAGTCTAAAGGGCTTACAAGAGAACTCCAGGGTTTCAATTTTTCGT
Source organism: Pinus albicaulis (assembly GCA_034641835.2). Classification (NCBI taxonomy): domain Eukaryota; kingdom Viridiplantae; phylum Streptophyta; class Pinopsida; order Pinales; family Pinaceae; genus Pinus; species Pinus albicaulis. The sequence goes on along the minus strand of CM076570.1, from coordinate 181,600,869 downwards.
ATTTTTACAGAGCCCGAAAAAAGTGATAAAAGTATACTCGATATGGCTGACTTTCAATTTAATTTACGAGTAGGAAAAGAGGAAAAGAAGTCGACATTTTCATGTGTTTTAGGAGAATGAAAGATAGCAAAATAATCTCAGGATTTTCATGAGTTTAACGAGTCTTGAAAATAATAACCAAAATGGACTCAAGATAGGTTTCATTTTTATAGAAGCTTGAAACAACGGAAAACTATGCTTGAAAGTGATTTCATTTTTACACAAGCTTGAAACAGAGAAAATTGTGCTTGAGAGTGGTTTCATTTTTACACAAGCTTGAAACAGAGAAAATTGTGATTGAGAGTGGGTTTCATTTTTACACAAGCTTGAAACAAAGGAAAATGTGCTTGAGAATGATTTCAATGCCCCCAAGCATAACTTGCTAGAGCACAGTGCCCCCCAAGCTTCATTTCATTCAACTAAGTAGACTATTGGTTACTAATAGTTGGATGGAATGAAGGTTCATTTACGAGATCAGATGAAAGAATCGACTTAATTAGGAGAGGATTTGTTTCATAGTTTAATGAGCTTAACACATGAAAAGAACTATGCTCATAGAACTTTATTTCATTTTTTAACGAGTTTGACACAAGAAACATAATTATGCTCAAGGAAACTTGTTTCATTTTTTAACGAGGTTGACACAATAAAAGGAAATTTCCTCATGGGAACCTATTTCATTTTTTAACGAGGTTGACATAGTAAAAGAACCATCCTCATTACCTGGTTCATTTTTTAACGAGGTCGACACAGTAAAAGGAACTATCCTCAATATGGAATTTGTTTCATTTTTTAATGACGTTGACACAAGAAAATGAACTCTCCTCTTTACCTGATTCATTTTTTAACGAGGTTGACACTGTAAAAAAACCATAATCAAAGACATGTTTCATTTTTTAACGAGGTTGACACAATAAAAGAACTATCCTCATAGACATGTTTCATTTTTTAACGAGGTTGACACAGTAAAAGGAACTATCCTCATGGGAACCTGTTTCATTTTTTAATGAGGTTGACACAGGAAAAGGAACTCTCCTCATTACTTGATTCATTTTTTTAACAAGGTTGACATAGTAAAAGAACCATCCTCAAAGACATGTTTCATTTTTGGGAGTCAGGAGAAAAACATAAGTAAACTCCATGGTTGTTCTTTTTCGTAAATTTAGTCTCTCAGGCCCGAAAAAGGATAAAATAATGCAGGAGAGAACTCTATTGACCATTATTAGTCAACGTATACCTTTTTCGTAATTAGTCCATTTCAGTCCAGAAAAGGGGTAAACTTATATTGAAAGGACGACTGTTCATTTACTTTAACGAGTTCGAATAGTCAATTACTCGGCGATCTTTTCATATTTCGAGTGTCTGAAAAGGGCTTAAAAGAGAACTCTAGGGTTTTGCTTTTTCGTATTTTTATAGAGCCCAAAAAAGTGATAAAAGTATACTCGATATGGCCGACTTTCAATTTAATTTACGAGCAGGAAAATACGGAAATAACTCGACATTTTAATGTGTTTTACGAGAATGAAAGATAACAAAATAATCTCGGGATTTTCATAAGTTTAATGAGCCTTGAAAATAATAACCGAAAAGGACTCAAGATAGGTTTCATTTTTATACAAGCTTGAAACAAAGGAAAACTATGCTTGAAAGTGATTTCATTTTTACATAAGCTTGAAATAGAGAAAACTGTGCTTGAGAGTAGTTTCATTTTTACACAAGATTGAAACAGAGAAAACTGTGCTGGAGAGTGGGTTTCATTTTTACACAAGCTTGAAACAAAGGAAATTGTGCTTGAGAATGATTTCAATGCCCCCAAGTGTAACTTGCTAGACCATGGGATTAATCCACAAGAGTAAATTTAATCCCTAGTATGGTCGCCATTTTGTTATGCAGATTAATCCCTCTTGCGGACAAGAGCGATCTCCCTAGTATTCAACGAATAGCTAGAAACGTGCTAGAAACAAACATCCATTTGGAAACCTTTTTCTCTAGATTAAATGTGTTTCAGAATTATTATAAGAAAGTAGAGAGGACATGTCCCTACCTTGAAATCCAACGTTCGATGTAGTATTTTATCAAGTCGCTCCAAAGAGGCTTCTCCAATAAGCAGAACCTGTAATCAAAGGCAAGACAAAAGAATCAAAGCATCTGAAACATATAATAATCAATAAAAGTTAACCCAACTTAGTGATCAAGGAGTCTAAGTATTGAAGTTATTTCAATAAGCATAAGAACAACTCAATGAGAAAAAGAGATCCATATGTATTATCTTGAATAAAAAGAGTAATCTTACAACCTGGTGCCTTAATGTCATACAAATTTCTCCCGGGGTCCTGAACATTTGTTTCTCCTTCGGTGTTACAAGCCTTCCTCTCCGAATACCAGCATGGAGTTATGGACATAAGGGTGTGATCATTCTCATGTCAACAACAACTTACATTTACAATCTCTGTATAATATACCCTTGAGACTGAACTTGAGCTCAATTTATAGGAAAATGGAGGTAGTTTCAGTTCCATGAAGAGGGGGATGGATTCCTCTCATGAAGGGATTTGAGCTCCATGGACCAAGGGATAAGCTCCATGAGTGGAGGGATAAAGTTCGAATTGATCGCGCCTCTAGAAGCTTCGAGTTGGGAGAATATTCGACCATCTAGGCTTCTAAAATTTACTTTTTCTTTATTTGGCTTTTTACGGGGGTCCGCAGGTAATAGTAGCAAAACGTGCGGGGTTTGCCGCGGTTTATAGACCAAAATTTTGTGGGTTCACAGAAAAAGGCTAGAAAAAGTGAGGAGGTAGACTTTTAATGGTGTTAAAGAGATTTTCTCCAATTTCAAGGCTTGATTCAGGAACATTTAGGTTTTTTAACTTCTAAGGGAACATGATATAGGTGGTGATATACCTATACAAATAGTCAAATGTCATGGTCACAAAATAATGTGTAACATTAGGATATAGAAATAAAAATGGTAACATTAAGGTCTTAGTGGAGAAAACTATGTAATTTTCAAAGACAAAACTTTCATGTATGTATGGGACTTGACCCATTTCTAGATTTTGATCAAAAATTCTGCTATCTGTATCTTTAAATAAAAAAGAATTAGATTTGGTTTATTATTGTGTTTTTTTATGAAAATATTATTGGGAGCTTTGTGATCCCATCACCTAAGAAAACTGAGCGATCTGCACTACTTTCACACTATGGTTGCCACCTCACTTAAGGGAGATAGACCGCCCTCAAACCTAGAGCTTGACCTAACCACATTTCAAGCCTTGGTGGCTACTATGGTCAAGACATCAAAACAAACTCCAACTCATTTAAAAAAATAAAATAAATGAGAATCTTGTCATTTTTTTTCCTTCAAAATCATATCAAATGGCTCTAACACTGGTAAGTAAGGGTCTAACTAGGAATTTTACCTGATTGTGGCACTCTCCAAAGACCATGGCAATATGGGTTCAAAAGCACTAGGAGCCTCATATGTAAGGAAAAATCTCATTCTAGTTCTGCGGAAATGGATGCTTCACCTTCCTATTCCAACTCAAGGAAACTGGGATTTGATCTTTCGAAGTGGGCCTTATTTTCATGGTACTCGAAGTATGCATATGAACAATTACACCCCTCATTTTAATCATGAAAATGATGTGCCTTCTGCAGTCCCCATCCATGTTCACTTACCTCATCTATCGCTCCACTACTAGAACGAACAAGCCCTCAAATATATAAGGAACACCTTAGGAAAGTTAATTGATTACATTATCCCAAGGACCAAATATTATATTATGCTTATATTTTTGTTGAAGTGGATATTAAGAAAGGCCTTCTCATAGAAGTTTAATTAACCCTAGGAGACTATAAAAAAATATTGAAACTTGATTACGATTAACTTCCCTTTAAATGTAGAAACTACCATGTATACATGCACTTCACAAAATACTTCTCCAAGCTCATTCCCTTAGAAAATGAAACCCCTTAAAATCTAGAGAAATAACAAACAAATAAATGAACAAAAGGAATTTCGAGGAAAGAAAGTGTAGTGCATGGTCTAATATCACAAGAGAAAAACCCCTCTACAAATGCAACTTCCTCCAATTCACCGAGATCAACACATAAAGAGAGCCGCCCCCCACCCACAACCCCCCCCCTCGCCCCACCCCATCCGCCCATCTATGAAATTTGGAATTTGTGATCCCTCTAGTAATCCCAACCCTCCCATCCAAGCCACCTCCCAAGATCTCAAATCCCCTTATGACTTCCATTTCCCATTCCATTAATAGACTCACTACTCTCTATAGCTTATATGGCCCCATTCCTCCCTTGCACCCATTTTCTTCCCTCCCATCATCCACATTCCCTATTTAGAGATTAGACATGAAAACCTGAATTCATATGGAGATGTGGCCTCTCAGCTCTCGTCTCCCCCCCAACAAAAATAAAAAATTATATATATATATATATATATATATATATATATATATATATATATATATTAGTCACCCTTATACATCACAAAGAATAATGTTCAAACAACTCTGGATCCTCCTTAGACTCTAGGATCAACTGCTCCATGACCAAGAGGAAATGTCATCCCTCTTATAAAGTGATCGAAGAGGAAAAAAAGAGAGAGAGAGAGAGAGAGAAATATTTAGGTAAATAGAACACATCAGACACTTATTGATGCAGGAGAATTAGGCTCAGAAAATTCTTTGTATTTTAATAGACATAGGGGTCTTGTGTTTTCAAAGAAGGTTGGTTTCCTATGTATTACATTAATGTAATTTTAAATATTTTGAGTGAATTAAGTGAGACATTTAGAATAGGAATTAATTAATTATTGAGAGGAATTTTGTAAATGTTCTTGAATGTTTGAGAACATGAGAGAATTAAGATAGTTGAGATTCCATAGGGAATGAGAGATTTGAGAATTAATTGTAAATTCCTAAATTAGAATTGGTTTCATGATTTTTTGGATTTGAAAGAATTTTTAGGGATAAAGGACAAATTTTAGGACTTAGAGGATATTCAGGATTTTGTTGAGAAGATAAAGGATCTGAAACCAAAAGTGGTTTCAGAACCACTTGTATAAATTATAAAGTCTCAAAAGATAGAAGGAGAGATTCATGATTTTTTTTTAGACAGATAGGTTTTGTTGTTGTAAGCCTACGGGCAAATTAGAAGAAAGGCCACTGATTAGAATATTAGGCCAGAGAGAAGAAATATTTGTAATTATTTGGTTATATATACAAATAAATTCAATTATTAATTGAGTTAATATGCATAAATTGATTGAGTTATGATTTGTGAATCAATCAGAGTGTTTGCATAATGAAAGAGATCAAATGAACGGAGTATTCGAATTTGAATGGTGTGGAATGAATGGTTGATTTATATATTTAGTGTTTCTGCATAATATATGTATTCAGGTGAAATCGGACAAGCTCAATTCAGAGGATAGCACTGAGAATGTGATCGGGCTTATATGAGCTCTATGAATTTCGAATACGGGAATAACTGAAATTTATGAATTTCCTTCATTGTAGATTCAAGCTATAAATTTTTAGAATCCATGAGACTATGTGTTCTTAAAAGGTCAAACTTTCAGATTATAATTCTGTGTAGAATTGTGTACATCTTCGAGAAGAAGTCACAGGTGCAAATGTGAATGCCGAGAGCTGAAATTAGAGTTAGCGTGGAGTATAAAGAAGATTGTATAAACCTGAATGTGAATGCTCAAGGAAAAAGGGATTCTGCACTCAGTTTTAAGATTGAATTCGGTATGGATTTGTGGATTTCAAAAATCAACCATTGATCACAGAATGGATCGATGGTGACCCATTTGAAGAAACGTGACATTTAATGTAATTTCGGCATACACTGTATAGCGGAATAAGGAAGATGATCTGCAAAAGCGCTAAGTGTTTCATTTCAGAACTGTGTATTTGGACATTCAAAATTGGGTTAAAATATGGTATTAACGTAGTTGGAACCTGATGTATCTCCGGAATTGTGAGCAGATTGAATGCGGAATCATGAGCCAAAGGCCAACGGAACAATGAAGACGGTTTTAGAAAACAAGTGAGGGGTTTTTGCGTGGAATGAAAGAGGTAAGCAGTAATTGTTTGAGGAATGCAATTGTGTTTGGGAGGTGACACGTCACAAATAAAAGATGCCTATTTCGCATGAATATAAAATGTTAAATGTCATGCATATAATTTCACGATTACCGTGGGATCAACTGGCACGAATAGATCATCGGACAAATGTGCATTGTTGATAAGTGTGGACCCAAATATATATATGTTGGTATTGGTTTTTAAATTAAAATCAATAGCATTTAATTATGTATAATTAAGTGGGTAATTATTTGGGTTTATAACTAGGACTTAGAAAAGGGAAATGTTTGATTGAAGGTTATAAAAAAAACAAGGAGAACAGCTTCCGCATAGAGATAATAACACTATTTGGGTATGTGGTTATAATAATTAAAATTGAGATGCGAAAGTGTGGGTAAACGCAGCTATGGCTGCGTCATGTGGTATCGAAGCTGGCAAAGCTCTTTTGAAGGTTAATTTTTTTTTTTAATTAAATTAGAATTGTATAGAATGCATGTGTGATGAAAGAAGTAATGGAAGCTCAGATTTTAAATCTAGTTGGTAGTAGTTGTAGATTGGAAAAAGATGTGTATACAGGTACAATGGTGATGGTAGAAAGGAAAAGGAGGTAAGATTTAAAACTGATAGACAACATGCAGTGTAACAGAAAATTGGAAAAAATTGCAAGGAATTAGAGAACAGTCCATTCAAATTGTAAATAAGTGGCGAAACAAGATCACACATATATCTTGAAGGTGAGGTATTTTAAATTTGTTTGAAGATTATGTTTGCAAAATTCAGGTTGCAGGCAGTTGAAGAAAATCTTAAGCCTTAAGAGCAGTGATAAAGGAAGCCAGTAAAGGTTTCTAAGTGAAAGAAGAATGTGGCAGAACCTTGAAGAATTCCAACAGAGGTTGGATAAAAAGGACAGTTGTGTTCTTAAAATATGCAGATGAGTCGAAGCCTAGAAAGAGCATAAGAAAGCTCAAGGAGGTTCCAAAGATAGAGAACCATACTTGCCAAAAGTCCAAGTCCAGAGGAAACTTTGTGAGGTAAGTGGCAGCAGGAAGGACTGGCTGTTGCAGAGGCTTAAGCAGCTCATAGTGAAAGAGTGAGTGATGAACTCATAGAAATGGAAAGAAGAAAATGACTACTGATAGTCATAGCAGGGTTTTTGAACAAGACCACAATAGATTAAAGGAGTGGAAAGTTGGCACAAGATTGCAGCAGTGAGACTGTAGGAAGAATTTTGAAAGTTCTTAGAAATTGTAGCAGGAACTTGTTCCAGCTAGGGCTTGGAATAAACAGGGACAGTGGTGTCTTTAAATAAAGTAAGTGCAACAACCATAGAAGAGAGAAATATTGCTCAGTATAAGTTCTGAGAAGAAGAGGACTTGGAAACCAGACAAGGAAGAAGTTTGGTGAGAAGATTAAGTTAGTAGGAGGTTAATTGGTTGCTCGTGTATAAGCTCACACATAAGAGGAGATGAATATGGAAATTCATGTGCAAGGTTCTAAGAAAGCTACAAGATGAAGAAGTGTGTTAAAGAAATATGCAGGAAACAGATGAGTCAAGAGGAGCGTGATGAAGAGATTATTGAGATAAGAGAACAATTTAATAAATTAAAGATGATGATAAAATAAGACTAGAGACAAGGTTGGGTCTTGAGGAAAAAGACAGTGAAGTGGTATAAATTATAGAGAAAGTTACAACAGAAACAAGTGGGGCAGTTGATAGAAAAACTCAAAGAAACAGTTTCAGAAATGGAAGTTTCCATTTGTAGACAAGAACATGGTGAAATTCTGGGTGAAGATGAAGAAGTTTACCTTGCTGATAATGAATTCAAGACAACAAGAAGTTTACCTTGCTGATAATGAAATTATTGATGATTTCCTGAACTGTTGGGCAAGTTCAGATCAATGGGAGGATGTAAAGCCTTGTATTTTTGTAACTAATGATTTTGATGTGATTACAGGTTTTGCAGAGGATGAGCAATATTTTGAAACTGTCAAAAGTATGGAAGAATATCTTTCAGAAGACAAATACTCTGAAGCAGAGAGTAATGATGAAGAATGTCTCTTGAATGAGAAAATAAGTGACTTGTTACAGCAGAAAGAATTTAATAATGCATTGTTATTTGAAGTTGTTCCAACACAGGAACAATTTCTTGTGAAAGAAGGAGATGATATTCAGACTAAAATGTTGATATGTCAAGCAACAGTTGAGACTGTTGAACCGTGTAATTTTCAAATTGAAAATGTGTGTAAAAATGCAGAGATTGTAAGTGATGATGAAGTACTTAAGAAATGTCAAAGAGAAATTGCATTGCTGGAGAACTCAGAGTATGAAGGTGAGATTGTAGAAGACAAAGTTCACTACAGTGGACAAGAACATGGAGACATCATTGAAATAGATGATGTGGAAAAGAGACTAGCTGACAGTCTCGAGAATTCTTTGGGAAGGTTGAATCAAAATACTAATGTGCTGATAGAGGAGGAAATTTTAGAGCAACAATCTGAAATGTTGCCAAAGGAAAAGGAGGTACTGAGGCCTTCTGTTTTTTATTTTAATAATTATTTTGTGAGTTTAGATTTTGTTGCAGATGCTGGAGAAATTTTGCTGCAGGAGAACAGCCAAGTAAAGAAGGAAAAAGAAGAATCTATGGAAGTACTTAATCCATGGAACAAAGAGATTAGATTGTTGGAAAATATGCTGAAGAATCAGGATTCAATGCAAGAAGAGAAATCTCAATTTCAATATTGGGAAACAAAAGAGCTTGAAGAAATGCAGAATGTGAAGATGCAAGAAGAAGACAAAGAAATTGTCATAAGTGACAATCAGGAAGAAATAATCAGTTGTATTAAATAGAAGCAGAAGATTGTCTTGAAATACAATGTAGCAGAAACTAAAAAGGTGCAAGACAACAGTAAACAAGAGGGTAATGATGAAAGGGCGACAATAAGAATAAAAGTTCAACAATCAAGAAGTGGAAGTAATCAACAGTCAGAAGATCTATTAGACAAAGAAATTGAACTGATAAGAAGGATAATGATGAAAGTGTCTCAGAGGAAGACAACAACAAGAAAACAAAGAAGCAGTAGCAAAAGGAAGATAGTAGTAGACTGTAAAAGCATTGCTAGTGCATAAAAGCAACATAAAGTGTGGAAACCTGGAGAAAAGAAACAAACAACAACAACAACAAAAGACAAATTGCAGAACAAGGTATGGGATCCAGAAAGACAAAGATTAAAAGCACATGATCGGGAGATCATGATTATTTTAAACCTTGGGAGTCTGATGTAGGAGCATTAGGCTCAGAAAAATATTTGTATTTTAATAGACATAGGGGTCTTGTGTTTTCAAAGAAGATTGGTTTCCTATGTATTAAATTGATGTATTTTTAAATATTTTGAGTGAATTAAGTGAAACATTTAGAATAGGAATTAATTAATTATTGAGAGGAATTTGGTAAATGTTCTCGAATGTTTGAGAACATGAGAGAATTAAGACATTTGAGATTCCATAGGGAATGAGAGATTTGAGAATTAATTGTAAATTCCTAAATTAGAATTGGTTTCATGATATTTTGGATTTGAAAGAAATTTTAGGGATAAAGGACGTATTTTAGGACTTAGAGGATATTCAGGATTTTGTTGAGAAGATAAAGGATCTGAAACCAAAAGTGGTTTTAGAACCATTTGTATAAATTGCAAAGTCTGAAAAGATAGAAGGAGAGATTCAGGGTTTTTTTTTTAGACAGATAGGTTTTGTTGTTGTAAGCCTACATGCAAATTAGAAGAAAGACCACTGATTAGAATATCAGGCTAGAGAGAAGAAATCTTTGTAATTATTTGGTTATATATATGGAGAAATTTGATTATGAATTGAGTGAATATGCATAAATTGATTGAGTTATGATTTGTGAATCAATCAGAGTGTTTTCATAATGAAAGAGATCGAATGAACAGGGTGTTCAAATTTGAATGGTGTGGAATCAATGGTTTATATATATATATATATATATATATATATAGTGTGTTTCTGCATAATATATGTATTATATAGTGTTTCTGCATAATATATGTATTCAGGTGAAATAAGACAAGCTCAATTTAGAGGATAGCACTGAGAATGTGATCGGGCTTATATGAGCTCTATGAATTTCGAATACGGAAATAACTGAAATTTATGAATTTCCGTCATTGTATATTCGAGCTACAGATTTTTAGAATCCATGAAATTGTGTGTTCTTAAAAGGTCGAACTTTCAAATTATAATTCTGTGTAGATTTGTGTACATCTTTGAGAAGAAGTCACAGGTGCAAATGTGAATGCCGAGAGCTGAAATTAGAGTCAGCGTGGAGTAGCAAGCAGATTGTATAAACCTGAATGTGAATGCCGAAGGCGAAAGGAATTCCGCACTCAGTTTTAAGATTGAATTCGGTATGGATTTGTGGATTTCAAAAATCAACCATCGATCACAGAATGGATCGATGGTGACCCATTTGAATAAACGTGACATTTAATTTAATTCCATCATACACTGTATAGCAGAATAAGGAAGATGATCTGCAAAAGAGTTAATAGTTTCATTTCAGAACTATGTATTTGAACATTCAAAATTGGGTTAAAATCCGGTATTAACGCAGTTGGAACCTGAGTTATCTCTGGAATTGTGAGCATATTGAATGCGAAATCATGAGCCAAAGAACAACAGAACAATGAAGATGGTTTTATAAAACGAGTGAGGGGTTTTCGCGTGGAATGAAAGAGGTAAGCAGTAATTGTTTGAGGAGTGCGAATGTGTTTGGGAGGTGACATGTCGTAAATCAAAACTGCCTATTTCGCATGAATAGAAAACGTTAAATGTCATGCATATAATTTTGCGATTTCCGTGGGATCAACTGGCACGAATAGATCATTGGACAAATGTACATTGTTGATAAGCGTGGACCCAAATATATATATGTTGGTATTGGTTTTTAAATGAAAATCAATAGCATTTAATTATGTATAATTATTTGGGTTTATAACTAGGATTTAGAAAAGGGAAATGTCCGATTGAAGGTTATAAAAAAAACAAGGAGAAGAGCTTCCGCATAGAGAGACTACCACTATTTGGGTATGTCGTTATGAATAATTAAAATTGAGATGCGAAAGTGTGGGTAAACACAGCTATGGCTGCATCACTTATGGATATGAGACCAGATAAAAAATTCAAATAAGTGGGACCTCTTTTCAAGGAGGATATTTATTCAAACAAAAGATCTAATGAAAATAATCTCTTGGCTTGGACAAGGACTAGTATCATAAGAAAAAATGAACTTGAAAAACCTCATTTTGATGGAAAACCCCTATATCCTACTCATTTAAGAGACCTAATTATATGTTGAGGATGCCCTTTACCTTGGCACTAGTGTTTGGAGGAGTATCTCATGAATTGTTATTGCGTCACGGGGTGCACCATGTGGCCTTTACACTCTATGGAATGCAACTCTATACTCATTGGAGCAAGAATTCAAGTGTCAACACTTGTTCATGACAACCCTAAAACATCTCAAGTCACGTGAAATCTTTGACCTATATAATATTTACTTGCTAGATATCCCCGAATAAAAGTGGATGTGTTGGAATTCCTTATACTCTTTGTTTGATCACTTCATAGTAGAAAGAAAAAACATTGGAGGTGATTTCAACATGATAATAGACTAGTCAGAAAGAGGAGGGGGCTCTAGAGTTAAATATCCCTACAAAGAACAAATGGAAGACTTTATCAATCAATAGGATATGTTAGATGTTAAGCCATATGTTGGGAAGTTTACATGGTCCAAAAAATACTCCGTTTCGAGCCATATAGAAATCAAGCCATATCAGTTTTAGTCGCTCATCGTCTCTTCTTGCATCATTCCCCGAGTTTCCTCTGATAATCGTCCAATCATCCTAGATATATTTCCCAACCTTAAGCAAGGTCCCATCCCCTACAGACTTAATCCCCTCTTCCTCCAACACCAAGACGCCTAGAAAATCATAAACCAATCTTGGTAAACTTGGATAAAAATATCCCCGACCTTTATTTGGGTGCAAAAAATCACAACTGACCATATAAGCTCTCAAAACCTAGACAAAAAGTTGTCACACAACAATTGAGAAGGAAATATTGTCATGCAAGGACTCTCTAAAAGGAAATTAGAAGCATATTGAATCTGACTAAGTTAGCCCACAACTACTCCATCAGGAAAGAGAGGCACACTTTGCATATCAAAAAGTAATCCACAACCAATAACTAGAATGGGGACACAAGTCTTGATGTTTTTGGCTCTTAGTTGTTGATAAAAGTACTGATTTTTTTCACAACCAAGCCAAAATCCAACAATGGAAAAACTCTAATAGCACCTTCAAATTTGGAGAAGGTCAATCTTTATCATCCAAGGAATATATCGAAGAAGCGACAATTTGAAATTTCGAAGACCTTTACATGGCCACTTCAAAACCTTCCATGGGTGATATAACTCAAATGCTGGAGCACATCCCCTCAATAATATTAATATATGAAAACAACACACTCACAACATAAACCAAGGAGGAAGAAGTATAGGATACGATTTTGTCCCTAGATCCCGATAAATCCCCATGTACAGAGGGTTTTACAATAAAATTTTATAGAGTATGTTGAAAATTGATCAAATTCGACCCAACAAGAATGAACTACATCCAAAAATCCTCCAAGAATGGGGGACTCAGTCAATGCTACATTCTTAGATCTCATCCCTAATGGCCCTAGTCCTTCTTCCATTGCCCACTTTCATCCCATCTTATTGTGCAATGCATCATACAAGATCCTTAGTAAAGTCTTGGCCAATCAATTAAAGCCTTTGCTCCCATAGTTCATATTTGAAAATCAAGGGGGTTTCCTATCCCATCACCAAATTCTAGATAACATTATCATTGTGTAAGAAGCCATTCACTCAAGTAAGTTAAGGGGTGACAAAGGCATTCCATCAAATTATACATGGAAAATGCTTTCGACAAGGTAAACCAATCCTTCTTGTTCCAAGTTCTTGGCAAGGATGAGTTCAATCAATCCTTAAAAAACCTTATCTATACCTGTAATGGAAGTCCAAGAATATGTCGTCTAGTAAATAGAAGGCTCACCTGTTTTTTCACACCTGTAATACGCCTCAGACAAGGTTTCCCCCTCTCCCCTATTATATATTATAATTTCATATTCTCTAAGCAAGAAGTTTGAACATGAAATAATGTTAGGCCAAATCCCTAGAATCAAGATAGTGCATGGAGCCAATAGATCTAATCACTCCCAATTTTCTGATAACACTATCATTCTAGGTGGAGGTTCGATAATCATGGCCTATAGATTCAAAACTATTCTAGAAGCTTTCTTAAGTCTCTCAAGAAAGAAGATCAACAATAAAAAATCTAAGTTTATGGTTGGAATTTAAGCAGTAATACCCTTTATGCCATTGCCAAAATTTTATCCTTCCCCTCCTCTAGTGAGTGTTAATCTTTCACGTGTTTTGGCATCCCCATTAGCCTTTGTTCCCTCTCCTCCACTCATTGGCTAAAGCTGATTTCCAAAACCAAAATAAAAATTAATTCCTAAAGTCTCCATGGTGAAATCATGCCGGTCACCTAGTTTTCTTAAAAGATGTTCTCTCTGCCATTCACATATATCATTTCTTCTCCCTTCTCTCTTTTTCAAGTGCAAGGCTTAAAATATCAAAAGAAATCTAAACCTTTTTGTGGGAAGGAGGGAAAACTTATAGAGAAAAATTATATTTGGTCAATTGTGACACAATCAAGGTTCTCTTCTCCTCTAGTGGACTACAAGTTAGGGATTCTGGTCTACTCAATCTAGTGACAGGAGCCAAAATCACATGGATAATAGTCCCTGGGAGATCAAAATGGTGGGAAAAAAAATCTCTAGATTTTTTTTTTTTAGAGGGGCTAGGAAAAGATGCATTGATTCACTTCTATAAGAACAAAAAAGTTACCCTATCTAGAAAACCTTACAAGCAACCGTTTCCATGATTAAGTCTAAGTTATCATGGGTTTTGGGTAGCAGGAAGCATGTTAATATATCGAAAAACAACATCAAAGGACACCCTCCACTATCTGAGAACCAACTCTTATTTCCTCTGAAGCAATGGTTGGACAAAATTGACAAAGAGACTCTCAAAGACATTTCCCTTTGGGACTCAAACAGATCATGGATAAGAAGGAATGTGACCCAATTCCCAAGCCATATTTCTCATTTTATCCCCATCCGAGAGTCTTCTCTTTTCGAAGCACTCCAAAGGCCACTTACAAACAAGATATGATGTGTTGGGGGTCTCGATATTTCAATATTAAAGAAGGATATTCTTTGAAATTAGAACAACATAACATTCCACTGAAATATATGATGTGGAAAAAAATCGGGCCAACTATGCTCGTTGAAAGATAATTTTTTTTTGTTGGATATTGGCATAAAGGAAAGTCTTAATAGTAGACAAACTAGCTAGAAGAGGAATCCTTAGGCCCTCGAGATGAAAATTTTGTCTTGAATTTGAGGAAACAAAAAAGCATTGTCCATATGCCAAACAAGTTTGGTCCTTTTTATTCAAAGAGATGCAACCCTGTATCATCCCTCCATGCACATGACATAGTCTATTTGATAATTGGCACAACCAATATAGTGGTTCCTTTTATTCTAAACCAAAATTAAAGTTGGTATAGATGGCCATTCCAAAAATTATGCTATGGAATTTGTGGCTTGCTCGTAATAAATCCATTTTCCTTCAAATCATTCTCCTTCCAGATTATGTGGCCAAAAAATTAATGGTTTGCCCTTCAAGAATTCTCGTATCATACCACTTCATTTCAACTTCTAGATTAATTCCTACTTCCCTTGAAATCACCTCCTTTAGATTATTGGCCTTACTATTCTAAACTACTTCCTTCTTCTCTCTGATATTGGTATCTTACTATGTTACTTTGATGTTCTCTGGTCCTTATTGAACTTCTTCCTCTTCCTCTTTGATTATGTTTCCTTGCTAAATTTTGTCCAGCATTGAGGGAAGGCTGGTATGACTCTTCATTTATTCTTCAGGATAAAATTCTAATATCATATTCTATTTCATGTCTTAAGCCATTTATGTATCGAACTAATTTTTCAATGACTTCCTTGTGAAAATTTCTGAATGTTACTTTATGTAGAAATCTATTGTTAGATCTGGTTATTCTTCTCCTACTTAACAAGTTATTAATGCTGAAATATTCATATTAACATCAAAGTAAACACATAACATACTTTCACCGATTTAGATCTAAAACAGAAAAGTACATGTACACATAGACAAAGTGACACAAGATTTTATGGACAATAGTCCCCAGAAAAATCCAATGTGGGAAAACCAGTCTTTTCGCTGCTGGAGGGTTTATATTATTAAGTAGTTTTCTGAATACAACAAATCTAGTCACCACATTGGTTAACCCGACAGAGGAAAATATAGATATGCAGCTAACCTGTTGTTTTGAAGCCAAAACGTTGACTGATCCACACCCTCAAATGGAATTTACAAGACTCACCCAAATTCTGGCCCTAGAAACCCCAACAATGCCCCTGAAGCCCCTGCGTCAGTCTCTTCAGCCTCTGCATGCCTTTGCGCTGGCCTGGAGAGGGTTGCATAACCCTAGAATGGGTGACGGAGACCCTACATTTCCCCTGAGGGTCTTTGCGTAACCCAGATGAGTCTCATGTTGCCCAACGTTTCCTTAGGAGGGACTGCGTAGCTGAAGCTGCCTCTGCGCTGCACAACTGCTGCCCTCTCTACTACTGTTGCCTCTGGTTCTCTGCGCTGCCTCTGGAAGCTACTCTCTACCTCTTACTGATTCGAGGCACTGGGATCAGATCATCCCCTTTGCCTAAACTACCCCTCTCTACAGTTGAAACACTTCTGAAAGTTCTTAGCAAACCCTACCCTAGAACTTCATCTTAGTCTCAGTGCTCTGCCTCCGTGTGTGTTCTCCAAATGACCAATACTCTTCTCGTTGGGAAACCAATGGCCATGATAAGATCTTGAATTGATGGCTAAGATTGAAAGAAAGCTTGATCCGTGTGACTTAAGACAATTTCATCACATGTTTTAATTAATTACCTTTAATAATTTAATTTTCCTAAGTTAGACTTAGGGTCCATAATTAAAATTATTAATTAATTAATTATCTCCCAAATCGGATGAAATTTCCCAAATCCATTTCTGGTTCTTGGATGTCTCATGTACTCTAGTCCCTCCACAAAATTTGGGACGTAGAGCACATCTGATGCTACCCCAACAATTAAGAAAAATCAACATTCCTCTATGTGTCCAACCCTGATATTTATCTTGTGAAACTCTTTAGTATATTATTTAACTGATTTTTTTTTTTTAAGATTCTACATTTGCATGGAAAGATTTAACTAACAATCTTTAAACGCCGATTTATCTTTTAATTTAGCAACCATTCCATCTCACCTTCTAATCTTTAATTTTCCTTTATTCTGTTTCTTTGCTTGCACATCATCTTACCATAATGACACATGACCCTTTAGTCTAGTTGTGACATATTTTAACTTTCTTCTTTTTAGCTACATTTGTTGTTGTTGTTGTTGTTTTTTTAAACTGAAACGGTTATGGATTTTTATTTATTGGAGAAATCAAATTGGACCGAGGCCAGAACAACCATTAGTACAAGACTACAAAATTTGTCCCTATTACATGCTGGATTGCTTTTCACGGGATGCAGAATTGTGCAGGAGTTCCATCGTTTATGCTGAGGTCTCCTTGTACGAGAAGGCAACCTTTGTTGGCGTAATTGTTAGCTTCTTTGTTTGAATCTCTAAGGATGTGAAAGCATTTAAAAGAAGTAAATTCACGAAGTATATATCTCAGCCTCTGTAGGCTCTTATTTAGGACAACATCATTAAACTGATCTTTCGAATGTCTCTTTTTTTTTTATCAAAACTTCAGAAATCTATGAATGCTTGCAGCTCTCTGAATCCTCTTTCTCTAGCGATTTGGTAAGCTTTTAACAAGCTCAAGATTTCTGCTTGATTGTTTGTTCGTTGTCCTAATCCCCAGCTAAAGGTTTCTCTTGAGATGCCATCGGGATAATAAATGAGGCCTCTAGCACCCGCTATCCCAGGGTTTCCTTTGGAGGCACCATCGAAGAATACCGTTGTTGTACCTTGCTTCCTCCACCAACTCTGAAATATTTCGTCCTTGTCTCTTAACCTCCACTCAGGATTGAGAGGTTTTTTGACAACACTTTGGTTTCTATGTCAGAAGAAAAAGGTCCTGAACCATCTCTTTTCCTTAGGGTGTAATGTAGTTTCAGGTTTGAGGGCTTGGTTACTCAGTGTTTCAAAAAAGAGGCATTTTTATTTAGCAGCTACAATGGAGGGGTTCCATGCTATATTATTGAAGATCTGTTCATTCCTGAAAAGCCATAGTTTCCAACAAACATACTTGGGGATAGTGATCCAAACCTGGGCCCAAAGGGACTTGTTGGTGAAGGTCAAAGGGTATAGTTCCTTCCAGGAGGAGAAGAGGTCCACTACTGAGAATTGGGAGGGGAAATAGTGCTGAGGCCATGAAGGGTGAGAGTCCAAACTTTGTTGGCGAAAGGGTAGTCAACAAAGAGGTGGTCAATGGTTTCAAGAGCTTGTTTATAGAGGGCACATCTGTGTGGACCAACAATGCTTCTTTTCAAAATATTTTCACCTGTTGAAATTTTCTTATGCATTAACGTCCAAAAGAAGAAGTTTATTTTGGGAAGGCCCATTGGATCCCATACATGTGTCCGAAATCTTGCAAGAAGAGACCTTTCACGTTGGGGCTGCAGAAGTATCCCTTGGCGACAGAGTAGGTGCCAGAGGGTCCCCAGCCCCAAGTATCTTCTGCAAACTTGTGCACCGGGGCAGTGTATCTGAGCTCTATTTTGAGCATATCCACCTGTTGTAATAAGTGCTCTGGAATGTTAATGAATCTACAGGCTGTCCAACTACCAACCTCGTCCCATTCAGAAATATCATATATTGTTTTAATTCCTCTTTCCTTTAGCAGATCTCGAATTTCGACGAGGCTTGTTTTGGTTGCAAGAGGCGCATGGCCCATGATTTTTTCTGTCTAGAGCTTCACTCTTTTCCCATTCCCAGGGATTCGATATAGATGCAAAAGAAAAAACTTAGTTCCTTTTTTACATAAGCTCCAAAGCTGCGTGATTTTTTTGTTGGTTGGGTCTTGTAGCTGCCTTAACGCTGCCCCTTGGATATATTTATTTTTGAGCATGCGACTTGCTGGGTGATTGGGATCAACATGAATTTTCCATAGTATCTTGAAACCTAGAGAGGTATTTGCATGGTCCGGGTCCCTAATCTAAAGTCCTCCATTGCGCTGGGGTCTTTTAACAGTTTCCCACTTTATCAAATGCAGTTTACGTTGATTCCCTTTGCCACCGTGCCAAAGAAATTCACGCAGGAGTTTATTAATCCACCAAAAAATTGATTTTGAAGCCAATAGAAAGGAGGCTTGATAAATCAGGAGGGAAGAGAGCACCAATTTAATCAAGGTTAGATTGCCTCCATGCGTAAGCCACTGCCCTCCCCATGATTCGATTTTGGTTTTGATTTTGTTCAACACTCCTTCCCATAAATAAATCCTGTTAATGCCCAGCGTTAATGGCATCCCGAGGTAATTTCTTTTGTCCCATCTGGAATATCCAGAGAACCCCAAATGTGAGAAACTCTCTGTATGTCATTCTCTTCAACGTTCTAGCTGTAGACAATGATTTTCCTTTCATTTATCATAACACCTGATACACTGCAATAAGCTTGGAGGGTGGCTTCAAACGCTGAGGCTATTCTACAGGAGGCACTTCCCAACATGAGGGAACCATCAACAAATAGAGCATGGTTAATTGGATCCAGCTCCTTCATTATTCACAGGCCAGGAGAAATCCCAGCAACCTTGTCCAATTCTAGTTTTCTACTGAGTGTGTTTGCCAAGAGGATGTACAGAAAGGGAGAGAGAGGGCAGCCTTGCCTCAATCCCCTCGAGGCTTGAAAGTAGTTGGTTGGCCTCCCATTTACCAGAGGAGCTATCCAAGGCCTGTTGGTGCAAGCTTTGATAAAATTGACAAACTCTTGTGAAAATCTGAAGGAAAGAAGGACTTTATAAAGAAAAGACAAGTTTACTATGTCGAAGGCATTGGCCATATCCATCTTGACCAACATGCCTTTCTCTTTTCTTAGATTGTTGGAGTGCATGGTTTCTTGAACTTGAGTAACGTTATCCAGTATATGTCTTCCTTTGACAAAACCTCCTTACGAGGTGGAGATGAGGCTGCCAAGTAGCGACTTAATTCTGTTAGTGAGGAGTTTTGCAATAATCTTGTATGAGGCATTGCAGAGAGAGATGGGCCTAAACCTTTCGAAGGTGCCCGGATTTGATTCTTTCGGGATTAATGCTAGAAAGGTTGAATTGGTGCTGCCCCCCATCTTTGCTTTTTGTAGGAATCCTTTAATCATTCTAACCAAGTCTACTTTTATTATATCCCAGCATATCCTGTAAAAATGGATTGTAAACCCATTAGGCCCGGGCACTTTATTAGGTTCCATGGACCAAATGACTTTGCTGATGTCTTCCTCAGTGATCTGCTTCAAGAGGGTTGTGCTGTCATCCTTTGTAACCAAAGATGGAATGTTGTTGAGGAATTCTCTATTGTCTTCTTCACTACCCTCATTCCCTTTGAATAACATCCCTTTAGAGGTTGTGATCTCTGAGATATGGTTGCGGGAGAGGTGGGCTCTGAATTATCGGTGGAAATAAGAGGTATTCCTGTCTCCGGATTCCAACCAAAGACTGCGGGACTTAAGTCTCCAATAGTCTTCTTAATTCCGAAAGGAACGGAAGGAGTTGCATTAGGCAGATTGCTCTTTATCCAATTCAGCTGTTGTAATATCTTTGGTGTCCATTTCTATCTAAAGGTTTTCCAGCTGCTGCACTGCTTCCTTTCTTTGACTGTTGGGTGTGTTTGTGGGCAGTTTGCTCCATTCCTTGAGGGCCTTCTTTGTGAATTTTAGCCTTTGTTCCCATACATAGTTTTGGGAGCCACTGACAGTGGTGTACCAAGCCATTCAGACTATGTTGAAGAATCCACTTTTTCCACTCCAAAGAGGACTAAATTTGAATGGAATTGGGCCCAAATTTTCTTCCTCATTCAACGAGAGGAGGATGGGTTTATGATCTGAGGTAATATTAGGGAGGATGGTTGAGGAGATGAGCCTCCTTTCCATCAGCAAGGTGCTTTGTACTAGAAATATGTCCAATATGGCCGAGTTATGATCTTCCCCTGTCCTATTGTTGGTCCAAGTATATAAACCTTTCTTTGGCTTGAAGTCCATTAGATCCCAATGGAGTATTATGTCTTCTACCACATGTATCATTTGGTCCCTGTTGCTGCTGCCTCCTCTTTTTTATTTTAAATTCATTACTATGTTGAGATATCCAACGATAATGATGTTATTTGGAGAGTGGAGTTCTAGAAATTCATTTAAGGATTGCCAACATTCTTTCTTCTCTGCATACATTACCGAAACATATAAATTGAAAATTGCGAAAGTTAACTTGCTATGTGCCTCAGCTCGGTGAAGATCCAATGCTGGGTGTCAAAGGAGTTAACAAGCCTGAATTGATCCTCCTTCCACAGGGTGGAAATTCCTCCTGAGGAGATTTCTTTCCCAACATTCTTCTGCCATTTATTTTTACTGATCTCTAGAAGGGAATCCCCTTCAATTTTTGTTTCTTGGAGCAAGAGGATATCTTCTGGTTCCATTTTCATGAGGTCTCTAACAGCTTCGACTTTTGATAGATTCCCCAAACCTCAGCAATTCCAAGAGACCATTCGCATTACTTACTATTGGGGGTGGTAGAAGCTCCTCCTTTTGGAGGCCTTTGTTATAGTTCTCCTTCTGACTGACATCTCTATTATGGGCTAGCTTCCTTGAGTTTTTTTTTTTTCTTTTTGCCTCTTCCTCCCTTGCTTCTCTGCGGAAATTTCTTCCTGCTCTTTTAGCAGGCCTTTCAAGGATCTCGTCCTCCGAGGAGCTGGGTGAGTCTACTGTCTTCTTTCTACCTATGTATGCATATGTGGGGGAAGGGGAGATTTTAGGGGTTACTACTAGTTTCCCTTTTTCCTCGCTGCCTTTTCGATTGGGGAAAAGCTTCGATTGATCATTGCTATCTTTGTTTATTTCTGCTGCTTTTTTGGGTTCTATATTTTGAGTCCTTGTTATCGATGAGGGGTTGGAGCTCCCAGCTCCTTGATCTTGCCCAACTGGCGAGGATTTGTTCTCTTTTGCAGAACCTTTCCCTCGAGGTTTTGATGGCCCTGTTTTCTGTACTGTGGTCCACTGATCAGCTTTCGGTTTCCACTTTCTTCGATGATCTTTTTTTTGCAGTGCCTTGCAAAATGGCCATAGCCATGCCAATGCCAGGATTTGAAAGGTAGTTGTTCATAATCTAATTCCTGAATGTGAGTCCAATCAACAACGGTTAGTTTTATTGTTTATGGCAACCCGACTTCTAGATCCACCTCCACATAGATGCTTGTACATGAATACTGATATTTTCTCACTGCTTGATCTATATACCTTCCTAGCGAATTGCCAATGGTTTGCTAAGATTTTTGGTTCCAACAGTGCAGAGGAAGGTGGGGAAGACAGACCCACACTGGGACAGCGGAGGGCACGTCTTGTAAAGGATCAAAGTCGGGCGTCCATTTGTTCAGTTATAGCCCTTGAGGCCCCATGAAGTATGGGTCATTTTTGAAGATGAGATTTTTGTCTTCTGCGTTTTCAAAAACGAATACAAAGGAACCTTTCCCTACAAAATGGCTTTTGATCCCTTTTGAGATAAGCAAAGTCCAATTCCTCTTAACCCAGTCCTCCACAGCTTTGGGGGAGGGCCAGAGGCCAGTAAACTATCCAATAGGCCCTCTTTCAACTAGATTAAGAGCATATATACATGTTTCTTTGACCGACAACACGACTGATGGGATGCAATCTATTTTCTTCACGAACTTCTGCTGAGTCTCAGTCAGAGGTCTCTTATTTGTGCCCACAACAAGTTTTCGTAAAGCAGTGAGTTCTAGCTGGGGGGGAGGGGGGTCAGCACCCCTGCCAGCATCCATGGCTACTGGGTCGCAGGGAGGGAGCATGCAATCGATGGCAGTGCTGTCTAGGTCTGGCTGCGACAACGTCTAAGTATTTAATTTCCATTCTCTCTTCAATTTAAGCATTTTCAACTACATTTTCATAGTCAAAGAACTTATTCATTGTGTTGATCCAATCAATCAATTATTCAACATTTATATTGCCTTCATACATCAGCATGTCCATTTTTTGATCTGGCACTGACTGTTGTGAACATTCTATGAAATTTTCCCTCTACAAATTATTTTTCTACTTCTTATTCATCAGAAGATTCTTATTTATCACTGACATCTCCTATGCTAATGCATCTCCTCTGTGTGGTTTTCATGGCTTCTATATTGGTCTGGATAGATCTCATCCCTTTTGGAAAAACCATGTTTTCTACATGTCTTCCTTGTCCTATTCGTACTCCTCTTACTTGATATGGCATTAACACTTATTTTTAAGCAACACCCCTACTTTTATACCAAAATTTAGTGCAAGGAGACTCAACTTTAGCCCATCCCACTCGAATTTCCCTTCTTTGTCTTCATGTCCATTTTCATGAATTATCATCACTTGTTGTTGTTCTTTATTGTCCTAGAATATATATCTTCTTTTGTTGTTAACCAACCATTGGGCCACTAGGAAATATTCCCCTCTGCTTTAATTTTCTCAATTTGGTTCATTTGATGGGCCATCTATTGCAATGATGTAGTTTCCTATAATTTTCCTTGATTGTTAACTAGGTCACCGAAAGCCAAATCTCGAACTCAATCTTTTGATTTTTTCTAATTGAAAAAAATTAGTTAACAAGAATTTGCTTATCATTTATTTTTCTATTAAACAACATTGGTCCACTAGCCACTCAGAAATGAAATCTCAACTCTCGCAACTTAAGTCATTTATGTTGAAATAACGATAACTAACGGAACACAAATTTGTTAATGTTTGTTTGATAAATAGGCATCAGGCCGCTGGGCCATCGGGGGGAAATGAAAATTTATCTCTTTTTTTTTAAGCCATTATGATTTATGTAATTTAACTATGTTAAGTGTTGTATGTTTACTAGGCACTAAACCCCCAGGGTGGGTGGAAACTTAGCTCTTCCTATTTAAGCCATTCCAGTTGAAAAAAAAACAACTGATGAAACACAACTATATTAAGTGTTTTTTGTTAACCAACCACTATGCCATTAGCAGGAAATGACAATCATGGAAGAAATACAAAGTTTATCCTTGGTTTAGTTGACAAAATTCTCCAATGAAAACTTAAATGATTCCATTAATACACATTTCTATTAACTAGCTTTAATCCAGCAGAATGTAGCAACATCAGGATGTTTTGGAAAACTTAGTTTTAGGCTAACACTAGTCTGGTTGAATGGAAATATGCTTAAAGTGGAAATTAATCTAACTTTAGCATGCAAATGGTTCTGTCAAGATTTAACTTGTTTACATGGTCACGATTTGATGCTTCTACATTTTTGTCTATGATATACAAATCCTCAATGATGCATCAAACAAGAAAATGAACACAAATTTAAAATATGCAGAGCCAATAAATAACAAGATTAAGAGGTTCAAAACATGAGACAAATAACATCCAATGGATAAACCATGTTTATAACATAATCTTTCTTCTTTTTATTCAAACTATTTATTATATTCTCACCACTCCCATTGCTACATTTTTATGCTCATGGGATTTATTTATACATAAAAAAATTTAATCGAGTTAGACACACTCATATCCTCTAAACTTAGGAAGATTTCAAACAAACATCTAACTCCCCTAATTTTTCTAACTTCTCCACCTTCCTACCTAATTCATGGCAAGTATTCTCTTATTGTAAACAAACTTAGAACCCTTATATAACTATAACAAACTTAAGGAAATAATTAAAAATTATAAGATTTCATGACAATGGGGAGATTAACTTCCTCTCATAAAATTTTAAGACCTTCTAGAGGTCAACTACTAATTTGAATTTTGAGAGATGGGCCTACATTAGGGTTGAAACTAGCAAATATTTTAGTATATTCAAGAATATTTCATAATCAGTTTATCAAAATTGTTGGACCTAGGGGATCCAAAAGTTGTCATAGAATGGTATAAAAATAAATTAAAGGTTTGGCATGCTAGGTTCCAATCTTCACTAATTCATATCCAGGAATATATTTAGAGTTTTGAATGGACTTAATTTTCTCATATATATAGGGAACTAAATGTCAAGGTTAATGAACTCTCAAAGGAAGCCTAGCCCCTATAAGAAGGGGATTTTGTCACCCATGTGTTCTTTGATGCTCGTGAGATTCAAGATTTGTCTTTCCTTTTATATCTTGTTCTTCCTCCCAAAATGATATCTTCATTATGGATTATTGATGTATTATGATCATAGATGGTCCAGGCTTGTAAAAGGCTCAAAAAATTGTCTTTGCTTTTTTGTTTTTGGTTATTTTATGTACAAGGTTTAGGAACAATCCATTTTTGTAAAGGCAAATAAGATATAATATGGGACAAAGAATGGGTAAAAGTGTTGTTCGACACTTTTTGATTCCCCTTTAGGGGAGGGAACATGTATATTTCTCTTTGAAGTATATATATAGATTTTCTTTCCGGAACTACAAACACACACACAGATGAGGATTGTAATGAATTCGAGTGAGTTGTTAGATGAGAATATAGATATTTATGGATTTATTGTCTAAGATAAGTTTCATGCATGACTTATGATGTAATACTTACTTTTATAATGCAATTCCGAATTGTTCTACTCATGTATATGTGTTTCTGAGGTGCCTTGACGATCTGTATGCCATTTGCTTTACTGTACATGCATTAAGTTCAACTAGTTTGAATGAATTAGATTAAAGGGTAACTAATGGAATATAGACCACCACCAAAGCTTTAATGTTTCACATAATATATTAATCAACTATCGTACATGCCTCGAGTAAGATGTCTCTCCTTTGGAAGGTTAAATATGTTGGGATACTACATTATGATGGTCCGATGTTGGACACCTTTTATGAACCGTAGGTCTCTCATAGAACCAACAACATTCTCCTATTACTATTTTCTCTCCTTGAATGTAAAGGAAACTATGTGAAACCATGCTTGCTTTTACTTGCAAATGGGAAGAGAACCCCATGTAATTGTGGCTAGTAAAAGCTTATATAAGTTGGGCACTTTCTGCTAAGAACGTGATAGTGAATTGGATGGTTTTTGGTGAAAAGTCATGGCTCGAATGTTCGAATAGCTTAATAAAATGCCTACAAACATGTAACCTCATTATTCTTACCAAAATTAACTATTGCGAGTAATGTGTCTTTCTCCCATGTCATTGTTGATTGATGGTTAAATGAGTGCCTAAATACCTCAATAGTGAAGAAAAATTAATGCTTTCTCTTTGTAATATGTTTAGGAACAAATTATGCTTTGGTGAAAACTTGTTAATTCTGTAAATTAGAATGGTCATAGTGATGAGATAATGGTAGGGATTGAAAAATTTAGTCATTGTTTTAGGCACATAGATTTTTAATGAAGCGAATCCACTATGAATTCATGAGGTTGATGTTTGAAACACCACAAATGAGCAAAAGTTACAACACTTATGTCATTATAAACTAGCAATGTGAGTTGTATGGAGGAAGCCATGGCCACATACTAACTTGTGTTCAACATTGAGTCCATTTTGGGGTTATATGGAATATGGAAAGGCTAATTTGAAATGCTCAGTTTAATTTTTTTGTTGTTGACATGGCCAATGACAAAACATCCACCGAGAGTAAGAATTTGGGGCCTTTTTTTCTTATAGACTTTGAAGTGGATTTGGATTTTCCTTCAAAGGTCAACACATCGACATTTATTTAGTAAATGACCTTAGTTGAAAATAATTTGATGGCATAGTTCAAGAAAATAGAGAACATCGAGTTGAAAAGAAGGTTGATGGTGTTAGTTATAAATGTTATTGTTCTATGTTGTTTTGAAATGGCCCGATGGGCCACTATTTTGAAGTGACTCAATATTGGACACTATTTTGAAGTGGTTCAATGGGTATTATTTGAAAGTGGTTGATAATGCAACAATTGAGAAAGGTTTAATGGGTTGAAATTAAAATTTACATTTGGAAGAAGGCGAATTATTAAAAAGGGGCCAATGTTTTGAATTGAACTGACATTCTAAAGTGGCCTTCGTTCAAATAATGGTTGATGGGAAAATGTTCAAATTGTTCTAATGAAATCATGTTTGAAATAATCCAATGGAACTGTTTGAAAGAGGTCCAATAGGAAATATTTTGAATTAGATTAATGGTTTTCTAATTCAAAATGGGTTAACGGGCCATTTTTTCAAAATGATCTAATGGCCAAATTCAAAAGGAAGATAATACTAGTTTAAAGGAAGAATTGATGCTTTGATGTTTCAAAGTGGCTTGATATTAGAAATAACATTAAAACATAATGTTTTTTTTTGTTGGTAAGTTGTGCTAATCTATTATTTTGAGAACATAAAAATACATATGCTACAGGCAGGGTTGGTAAGCTACTCTTAACCAATCCCTGCTTTTGTAACGCTGTTTTTGGGCTGCTGTGGGGGAGGAGGCTGGCCCAGAAAAAAATTGAAAACGAGCCTTACATTGTGTGTAGTAGCGCTGATGCATCTAAGAGCCAGAGAGTAGAAAATAACAGAAAAGCCCTGCTGGCACATATGACAAAAAACAAAGTAAAATTGAACAGTTGCGTAGACATTATTCATCATCATCATTACTGCAGTGGGGATTCTCCTTGTCTATGGGACATGTTGGAGCCTGCGCAATAGCCTCTTCCACAACAGCTTCCACTTCGGAAACAGTTCGCTTCGGAAGATTTGCAGGAGCGCAGAGGATGGGGGATTCCAGGTCTACTCCTTCAGGAATCTTCGTCGAAAGATCGTCGGAGTCCATAATCCATATATATGTATCCTCATCAACCTGTGTAGGACTGTTCGGGGGAGCCGACGTGCAGTGCAGAGAGGGTGCTCTAGGAGAGGAGGTGGACCTCCTCGCGCCTCGACTTCCCCTTTGTGCTAATTTCTTGGAGGATTTTGCTCGCTGCTCAGGAGCGGATTGATGGCTAGTAAGGGTGGCAGACGAAGAGCCTTCAATCCATTCAAGGTGGTTATCCTCGCTGCGATGGTAACGACCCGGGAGGGCCCATCTATGACCACCGCGAACAGTGCATTGGTGGATTCTGGGGGCCATTGCGCACTTGGGAGAGGAGGCGGGAGTGACACTAGGGTTAGAGAGCCTGCAGAGGCTGGGGGAAGGTGCGCAGAATGCAGAGCAACAAGCAGAGGGAATCTGCGCAACTCGAATATGGGATTGAGACTTCACAATTGATTGGAATCAGTGAGAGTCCATATTAGAAGGAGGAGAGCTAAATGAAACGGAGAACATATGAGGGAGAAAAGGGGCAGAGGTCTAGTGGATAAATAGGTGTGAGGATGAAGATTGTGAGTGTGGCAGTGAATGATCTTCGCACGGTACTGCGTGTGGAGATCAAGCAGATGAGCAGGTGCAAAGGGGTAGGTGTGGCTGCAATGCTAATTATACATCATGGACATTAATGGCAGTATGGGTGAGGTGATGATCAGGGTCAGGTGACACAATGCATGTTTGATCTGCATTATCTCTGGTTCTACGAGGAGCGTGCAAGGAGTTAACGGTAATTGGATCCGCTGCAGGTGGGGAATTGCGTTGGAGATTTTCGCAGTCTGCATGAGTTGAGATTTGATGTTCACTTGTTTTAGGCGTGTCACCTGCATCCGGGGAACATTAAAACATAATGTTATAAGGGAGTTCAATGTTCAAAAAATAGAATGTTGTTTGAGAAAATTTGATCCCTTCATGGAAAATACCATGTGTTTAAAAGAGGGTTGATTGTTCAACAAGAGTTAAAGTTTGAATTGGCCCAACATTCAAAAGAGGTTGATGGATTTGGTTTTTAGAGATCAATTTCTTCATAAAAAAGAGGGATTTGATCTTGATAGATAATGAATAGGTACCACATGGAAAGAAAGGAACATGGATGATTAATGGGCATTCGATGGATGATGTGTGGATACCATGTCAATAAAAAACAAAGGATGCATATATTGTTACCAAAAGGAAAATGCCTATAGCTACAATTTGATCTTTTGCATATTTTGACATATATATTTAATTTGAACTAAAGTTTAAGTGATAAATCTATAGAGAGGGTGTCTTGAAAAAATTTCCTTGGGATCATGTTTTCATATTTGATGTTGAATTCCAAAAAATGACAAAATGAAATTTTCAAAGGACAAGATTGTACTTTTTTCTAGTAGCCATGTACAAGATAAAATATGGATAAGCAAGACTATAGGTAGGCATAAGAAGTCTCAAAAATTTATTTGGTTGGATTCAAAAAAATTATTAGCGAGATCAACAAAAAGGGGCCAAAGCCACTCTCATTGGGCACATATTGGCAAATATGGAATCTATATATGAAGGGAAACTAACATGAGACAACAAATATTGGAAAATAATTCAATTCAATATTCATTGTCCTAAATTATATGGATAACTTTGTCATAATGAAAATTTCACAAACCTTTTTTATTTGAAAGAAGTGATTTTCACCAAATTCGGTTAGAGTGGATAGAGTGCCAACTGAGGCAAGTTTTCATCTTCAAAAAGATGCAGAAGTTTACTAGAACAACATACTGCCAAGATTAATGTTATTAAGTGTTCATAAATGAGACTAGTATCAACACCTATTGTCAAATTTTTTTTTTTCTAGTTCTCAATTTGTTTTCTTCTACAGGTGATGGAAGAAAAATAATTGGAAATATTCAAGTTGATATTAAATGTCCTAACTAATATGAATAACTTCAACCAAGTAAAAAATTCTGAAATATTTATGATTTGAAGGAAGCACTTTTCACCAAATTTGGTGAGAATGGATAAAGTGTCAATAGAGGAAAGTTCCATCTTCAGAAGGATGTAGAAGTTGACTAGAAAAAAATATTTTAGAGATTAATGTCATTTTGTTCAAAATGAGAATAATTTCAATGCCTGATATCAATTTTTTTTCTAGTTCTGCCTAGTTTTCTTCTACTAGTAATCGAAGATTGTCCTGAATCTTGAATTGCACAAGTAGAACCCAAAAAATGGGCTAGTTATGAACTAATGGGTTTTGTAAATTCTAAGTCCAAATTGGTAACAGGATAAGGGTATAGGCATTAGACATATATGCCTGCCGGACCCCAATTCCACACACAATCCGTTAATTTTAATTTATCATATGTTGAGATTAATCTGAACAGGAGCCATCCGCGAGAAAGTTGATGAAAGGAGGGAGAGTATCCCAGCAGGGGTCTCTAGTGTTCATTAATCCAAACAGCAATAGCCTCAAAAGACGCCATTTGACTGCAAAAACAACCCACAAGCGCGTTCTCCAGGTAGTCTGGTACCTCTGAAATGGCAATGTCTTCACGAACAATGAGCTTGGTGATACTAGACTTTGGGCGGACACCTTTCCTGATTTTATATATATATATATATATATATATATATATATATATATATATATATATATATATATATTTTTTTTTTTTTTTAATTTTTTTTAAATTTTTTAAATTTTTTAATTTTTTTGTGACAGTAAGCCTGATTATCCTCCCTAGAGCGAGAGGTATGATCACCGTTAGGAGGTACAGATGCGACATCATGCTGAGGAAAGGAGGAAGGAGAAAAATCATCAGTCTGAGTGCCTTGTGATGTGCATTGAAACGAATGATTTTCTTTGCGCATGAAATAAAATTGTCCTGGAAGAATGTAACCGAACTCCGGGATGTAAATGAGATCCACATCCTCTTCGCTCATGGTGATGTCAACGGACCAGCTGCCTGTGCGAGGAGGAGGAAATGAGTGAAATATTTCAGAGGGGAGGAGGGAGAAAAGGTGGTGGCGCAGAGAAATGAAAAGAAAAGGAAACATGTATCCCTCCGAAGCCTATGGCAAAGACTACCCACCCCATAGAAAAGAAACGAAGGTCACATGTGAGACTGGGTCTGAAGGCTGTAGGGGAAAAAAAAAATCACTAAAGAAATCCAAGATATATATATATATATATATATAGTATACTCTGAAATATTTCCACAAAAGAGCCTCTGAGCTTGATTTCACAAAAAAATATCAATTTGAATGATCCTTAAAGTGTCTTAGACATGGAAGAAAGAGTTTTTATGAATGCCGCAATATGTAAAAACAAATAGAATCTATGATGGCGCCACAGATTACCATAATAATTATTGCATTGCAATGTGAAGGCATAATTATTTGGGAAAGAGCATGAATGACTAAGGTGCTTGTCAACCTACGTGTCAAATGTTTGACTAAGGATGACTAGGTGTATTTAGCATAATTTACTTGAAGGGGCCCAAGTGTAATAAGGGAATGGGAGCAAAATTTCCAATGTCCTTAGTGATAAATGCATGTAGTTATGAATGAAGAGTTATGAATGCTCACAGTCATAAGAATACCTCTAATAAATCAATCTAGGTAACAAAACAACAAGCCAAGGTATAAGTACACATCCATCTAGTTTTCTTAAGTTTTGTAATTCAAGAATGGAAACATAAAGAATGGTACATTTGGTTAGATATACAACAATTGGTGGAACAATAAAATGGTTGAAAAAAACTAAAATCATGCCATGCAATCATGTGTGGATAAACCATTGTAATGGAAGAATATGTGAATTGGAAGGAGGTGGATGAT
Organism: Pinus albicaulis; assembly: GCA_034641835.2. Lineage (NCBI taxonomy): Eukaryota > Viridiplantae > Streptophyta > Pinopsida > Pinales > Pinaceae > Pinus > Pinus albicaulis. The sequence goes on along the minus strand of CM076570.1, from coordinate 181,569,725 downwards.
TATGGGTATCATGCTTCTCATAAATACATTATTAAAGCCCATGTATGTGGTAGCAATTTTGATAGTTAGGTGAATATTACACTAGAATCACCAAAGAAAGAGTAGAAACAATCATTCACCTAGTTGGTTAAAGCTATAGAGTGATGTGTTGAAATTTTTTAAGAAATCAACCAACAACTTATGTAAAGGTAGTGAATAATGAGCTTCACCTTGCCATGGAAGCAAATAATGATGAAATGCATCTAAAATTGTGTTGGAGATTTGAATACCTAAGAAGAGACAATGTAAGTTTGTATTAGCTGCAACAACCCCCCACATTTCATCTTGGTACTTTGTGCCTGGTGAATTGAGAGGGGCACACCTAATCAAACAAATCATGAGTTAGCTTACAAAGTCTGATAGATATTTCCTAGCTATGATCATAATCCAGGTGGATATTGGTGTCCACCTGCCTATTCCACTTGGACCACCAACATAGTTTATTTTAGTTTCCTTAATTGTAACACAATTTACAATTTTTGACAGTTTTCAGGTCCTAAATTCCAAAGTCGTTTTGAGGCCCTAAACGATGTTTTTTTTTGGAAAATGGGAAGACTCGTGGCACGAGTCTGTAGTAAAAATTTGTTGTCCTCAGATATATCTTTCTAACGAGATATCATACGTGTCAAACATAGATCATGTGCCAAAGTTATGACCTTGAGAAGTTGATGTACCAACTAACCCCAACAAGGCCCACACACTTTTGGCGCTTCATCTCCTAGGGTTAGGTTTTTGAATGTTTAGGGTTTTGCATTGTTTCTCAATAATAAAAAGGCTTCTAAGCCTCATTGTAACACAGTTCATAAAGCATGTAACCATCACATCTCTTATCAGAGATAAGCTAACATCACCTGGGGTATTTTATTTCGACTTCGCATGTAAAAAAATTTATGTATTTGTTATTAATGAATTGAAGTTTAGTTTTCGTCATAGCTCTATGTTTTTGTTTAAATCTGTATGTCATTTCATCCTGCATAAATCCAGATTAGATCAACTCTTTGAGAGCCTTAAGATGCAACAAGACTTATAATATTTATTAAGCATTGTTGGCCACTTCAACAATATAAAGGAGCACTGAGCCTTAGTCTAACTATACAATCACCTTAGAGGCTCTTCATCCTAGTGAATTGACCTCAAGGAAAAGCTTCAACTTAAGTATTATTGTAGATTTTGTATTTCCAATGCAGTGTGTTAGTGGTGCACTAAATCACCCCTTTTATCCTTAAGGCAGTGGCACAACTCAAGGTAAGGGATTATTTTGATTTTTTCTCTTGAAATGTTGTCTTTTCAAGTTATTGTGTCGCTCCACTAAGCCTTAATGGAGTGCTATAGTGCCCCTTTGAGCCTCAACCCAATAAAATTTCCTTAGTTTTTGACTTGTAACTCATTTTGTAACATTTTTTCCTCAATTCATCACTCCTTTGGACCTTTACTTAGTGTTATAACACCTTGTTGACCGTCAAGCTAGTGACACCGAACCATAAATTTGGTCTTAAAGCTCAATTATCCTCTTCCCTAAGCTTCCAAGTTGCTCCACTGAGCCTTTTCCCAATGTTATAACATGCCCTTAAGTCTTAAGCCAATGTTATGGTCTCATAAATGTAGTATTGAGCTTATTCCTTTGCCTTTCCAACAAAGTGTATCACTCCACTGAGCCTCGATTGAGTGCTAAATTTCCCTTATGAGTAATTACTTAGCAATATAGTGTCCCTCAGGGCCTTAACACAACGTTATGGTGCTCCCTTGAGGCTGAAGTTAGCAACATGGTAATGCTCTTAAGTTTTTGTTGTACTTAAGATACTTTTCCCCAAGATCTTCTCACATTTTATTGACTTAATTAGCAAGAAAAGTCAAGTTAAAAAAATGAATTATTAAGGTAATTAATACCATAAAAGTTCACGCTAACTCTTTAAAAAGGCTTCACTGCTACTTATATTGCCACTTTTCTTAGCGCCAAAGGGTAAAATGCTTTACTTATGGAGTAATACACCTCAACTTTCCTTATTAGTGTTATATTTAGCCAGCTCAACCTAGGTAAGTGACTGTTCAAGCTCATTTACCCTAAAATTTTTCTTGTATGGTTATTTTTTATGTAATTAATTTCCCAAAAAATATTTTACTTACTTGAAATTGCTTCCTTAATTCATGTCTTGATATATTGAGTGTGGTTTTGAGTGGTTTTTTAAATTGATTTTGGGCTACACTAAGCCTTTTCCCTGTCGACCCTTGACTCAATGAGATGCACATTCACTTGGACAATATCGTGCAACTTGTGGTAAGGGGTTATAACCTTCAACTGGACTCCAACAATAATTTCAGAGAAAAATAAAAACAATTCGACTCTCAACCAAGCTAACCCATGACTTTTGCTACCTTAGCTTGACCCCAAAGGTGCACCCAAGTAAACCATGAGTTGATTTTTGGAATTTGGTGTTTTTTCATGGAAACAAAAATATAAAATCTTCAACCTAGCCCAACAACTCAAAAATCCTGTTTCCTTAGTTGCGTGAGGTTTTCTTGCCAAAATTCCTAGGTTTTCATGCCGAGGGCCATCCCAATTCTCTCAAATCAACTGTTGAGATTGAATCTTGACCATTTTTTTTGTCTTCAAGGCTAGGTACATGAACAAGTGTTTTATTTCCTGGAAACCCCTTTTTTCCTCGAGATAGTACAACAAAATTTCTCCATGGGATGATATGTCATCACTCAGAAATTTTCTCTTGGATGTAACAAAAAACTCTCTAAGGTAACGTTTACAAACCAATCTTATAGATTGAAGGATAGCCCCATTCAATCTAGAGAGGGTTCTCTCTGACGGTCTAATCACTAAATTAACAACTGACTATAAACGCTAGCTTGTTGTCTCCATTGGGCAGTGGAGTCAACAAGTTAGAGTTTAAGGCAACTTACCAAGATATTCGTTGTATCATCAAGGATTAACAAAGGCAAGGTAGATGGCACATCTTAGACATTTCAAGTCATCGTTGTAGCTAAAAAAGGAAAATAGAAAAATAATCCACTATAGTAGGGCATAGGAGATGAATCCTAAAGTATATTTAGAAGATAGGAGTGAAATTTTTTGAATCTATGAGACAAAAAAAAAAAACAAGGATGAATTATGTAACACTTATTCTCATTCAAATATCAAAAGACAATACATTCAAATGATATTACAAAGGGAGAAACACTGAAACATGTAGAGAATACATACTAAGAGATAACATCACTTGAACCTTTATGTTAATGATCAAAATCTTATGAACTTGGAAAACTATAAATTAAATAAGCTTTTAAAACAAACAGACAACAACTATTTTTTCATCAAAATCCAGCCCTTTTTCCTACTTTCTGATGTATAATATAGGGAAAATACATAAAATATAAGATCCACAAAGTTTGGTAGCGATAATTACAAAATATTACAAAATCTAAGGATTTAATTAGAAAAATATAATCAAAATCCTATCCTTTTAGCTATTTAGATCTTTATTTGGCACATAACATTGATAAAACTATCCTATGAAACTGTTGCATGTATCTCTTGCTATTCTTCTGGAACTAGGATGAATCATAGTTGGATTGTAGGATTTGGAATTGTTCACAAACTTGTAGGCTTGATATTTCGAACTGCAGCTCGCATTCCCTCTTGGTAAAAAAAATTGGTACATGAACCCATAAACTCTATTGAAACTGTGCAGTTGCCCTGTGTAACTAATTTCTCCTTTCTTTTTTCCCCCCTTGTGTTGACTCATATTCTCTGAACTCCATCAACCACAAAACCTTTTGACATATTACCATAACATATAAAAAATTAAATTTATGTCAAAAAGATAAAAATGGAGCAAGTCAAAGTGTTGAGGTATAATTAGGGTTTGTTTAAAAAAATTAGGGCTTTGTATATTTCTCTACCAATGAGGTAAACCGATCATTCCTCCATAGCTTCTGCAACCTAAGCAAGGAGGTCTAACTTGTTTTGGCTTCTTGTCATCCTTCTGGTATATTTCTGTACGTTTTTTCGAGCCTCTAGGGTTTTTTTCCCTTTTGTGTCAGCATACTCTGTTTTCCTCTATTTGGTGGCCTTCTTTCTGCTCTTTGAAACTTGCAAAATATCTTCATCTTCATCAATAATCACTGTCTCCTTTAGCTTAGGGTTGATTTTTTCCTTTAAACTCAAACTTAATTTGTTTGTAGGGAGAGTATGAGGTTTTTTGCAGTAAACCATAGGATTTGTTTCTATTTCTTCATCCCTTGTTTCCATTTTATGTTTTCCTTTCTCATTTTTTGTTGTTTTGTGCTTTTCCTCCTCTTCTTCTAGCATTAGCTTTTGTTTTTTTATTGTTATCCTCTCATAGAACCTAACCTCTGGTCCATTTACAAGGTTTTCAACATGCTCTTCAACAGAGATATGACTAGGCTCTCCCTTTGTTTCCTGAGCCAGGGTTTGGACATAAATTTTAGTTTGACCTCTCCTTGGTCTTCTGGTCGCCGGTTGTCTAATGTTTCTTCGTCTCAATTGTTCCACATGCTTGTTCAACTCATGAGTATATAATATTTTTATGAGGATGTGATGGAAAATTTCATGAGGTTGAAACCCAGGTTTGGTTCTAGCTTTGGTAGACATCTTCAACAAAGTTTGATGAAGAAAATAGGGAAAATTCATCTTACTAAAACATGCTAAATGAGATAAAATCCTCATGTGATACAAATAAGCTTTAGATTACCCGCCTTCACAGGTGAATAAGGGTTTCACAGTCCTGAGAGCATTAGAACATTCAGGCTTCAACATGTTCTGGAGGATTCCTCCGTTCTAATGTTGGTTATGACAATATTCCTTCAAGAAAAAGTTCAAGTCCACATTCTGTAATCTCTACTTTTTAAACCATCTCTTACCCTCATTTGGCAAACCCGCCACCTCTGCAATGGATTCTTTAGTGACTGGAAATTGTAGGGTTCTAAATCTTGTTGTACTACCATCAAAAGAGTATATGAAGTCATGATACCTACTCAGGTTGTATCCATTGAAGCACTAGAATATTGATTCCAGCCTACATTTCAGAGAAGATCCAACATTTCTGGATAAAATTCAAAGTACATTCCATTGGGATCATAACACTTCACATGGTCTGATCTTGCCATCTTGCAAATGTTTCTAAAACTGCAAATACTTTTACAACCTTGAATCACCCTAGTAGGATGTTGCAAACCATTCTAGAACCTTCCTGCGCATTGTAAACAATATTTTGGGTTTGCTGGAAATTACCGTTACGGTAAACTGAGTATTTTAGGGTTTGGGTTTAAACTTCCTTATTAGGCTTTAAAATGCATCTAGTTGTCACATAAAATATGGAAAGGGATAGGGCTTTATGAAATAGCACTTAGGGAGTCAAAATGATAGGTTTGGCAGCTCGAAAACCTAACTCTTAATTTTTTTCGGTGAGCAGGACAAAAATATTTCGTAGGGCCAACTGAAGTCTTGCGATAGGAATTTTCTGCAAAAAACTTAGGGAAAGCTTAGGGTTAGGTGAAATGAATTGATTTGACATGTCCCTATACTTATATAGTAATTTACAAAAAAAAATTTATAAGCCCTTTACATAACCATGACTTTGCATAATGAACTTTATAAATATAACCTTTGGACCTTTAGGGAAAGGTGCAAACCTGATGCTAACACAATACATAACCATCTTGTTTAATATTGTGAATATTTTAACTATGATAATTGAGAGTGCTTCCCATGTTAAATTTAAAGTCTTGCTTTTTCCTCACTTCTAAAACTTGTTTCCTTTGCAAAAGCACAATCTGTCTAAAACCTAAACCTCTTAGTTCTTTGCATTTATCACCGTGAGCTAATCTACAAAATGGGTTCCTATTTTTTTTAATGGATTTGCAAGAATATCATGTATGTCTCCAAGAAGTGGGCTTGTAAAGCCACAGTGGTTGAGACCTCACATGAATAAGGACTTGATAACTCATTTGTCCTTGAGTTTTGGGATACTTTGTGCTTCATTGATAAATATACCACATATATATGGTCATAAGTATATTGGTTGTTTCAAATAGAGAATTATTCTCCAAATGGCCCAAACCCACAACTTTGCAAGGCTGCTACAACCTTGTAAAGGTGGTTTCTCATTCACTTGTTTTTCGTTTTAAAGGCAGTTGAATGACTGATGAAACATGTCGACCCTGAAGAATCCATGATTAGGGACAATTGTGGGAAGCCCATTGCTTCATTTAGCGCATTCAATATTTAAATGTACTACAAGCTTCCCAATGAGGAAGTGTGCTTAGATGAAGATTGGCTGAAAATTTTTAATATAATGCGCAGAAAACTGACGAAGACATGGTGGACTAGCAAAGGAACTTGCAAGACATGGTAAAATAAGTAATATATGATGGATATGATGAAAAATCCATTCCATATTGTATATTATATGTTGTGCTGATTACATGGTCATTTTAATGTCGAGACCTTCCCTGAAGGATGGGTCCTACAAGGCTACTAAAACCTTGTAAAGGTGGTTTCTCATTCACTTGTTTTTCATGTATAAAGGCAGTTGAATGACTGGTGAAACATGTCGACCCTGAATAAGCCAGGATTAGGGAAAATTGTGGGAAGAACATTGCTTCATTTAGTGCATTCGATATGGAAATGTACTACAATATTCCCAATGAGGAAGTGTGCTTAGATGAAGACTCGCTAGCAAATTTTAATATATTGCACAGAGAATTGACGAAGACATGGTGGATTAGAAAAGGAACTTGCAAGACATGGTAAAATAAGGAATATATGATGAATATGATGAAAACTTCATTCCATATAATATATTATATGTTGTGCCGATTACATGGTCATTTGAATGTCAAGACCTTCCCTGAAGGATGGGTCCTACTTATGTACACAACAACAATTGACGGAAATATATTCAACTAGGAAGACTTGATGTCATGCTCTCTAAGAGACAATATTGAACAAATCAAAGTCCCAAAAAATGCCAACAATCACAAATTTTCATGGCATCTTATCTCTTTGACATGGTATGTGTGAATATGGCATTCCCAATAATGAACTGGAGGTGGACAATTCATGAGGATTTGATCCACATCTACTGAAATGTCCTTTTTGGGTACCATTACATACAATCATATGCACATATTTACCAAGATGTTTTGGTGTTATTATAAGGAATTATTCAATGAATTTGCTCCATGCATGTTTGAAAAGGTTAAGCATGTAGTAACCTCAGTTGGTGACTGGTTTATGGACCGATATGACACTTATTTAAGAATATTTGGAGCAACCAAAATTCTCCACACACCACCCAAGTTCGTAATCAAAATAGTGATACTCCAAGAAATAACATATCAAGTTTACATATGGTTAGGTGGAGCACTCTTACGGACCAAGAAGCATCCTTAGACACACATGCCTTTATACTTGGGGGCATATTAGTTAAAGGATATAAAGAAAGCCAAAGAAGATTCTAAGGTACTGATACTTTTCCATTTTGGGGACTTGATGTTCCATAGATATGATCCAACATTTGCAGTGAAAGATCATTGCAAACGATGTAAGTATAAGTAGTAGTATCAGTCAGAGACCTAGGCAAAAGAAGATATATGGAAGAATGCCTTGAATATTACGAGAGGATATTTCAAGAATAAGATATAATCATGTCCAAAATAAAAATGAGAAGGCTCGAAAAAAGAGAAGCATTGGCCTGGGATCAAGCAACCCAGTAAGAAACAATTCGAATAAAATAAGAAGAAAATTAGAAGCAGGAGAAAGAAGCAACTCAGATAGCCTAGGAGGCTACTAGGATAGTTCAAGAACTCTAGCTCAAAGAAAAAAAGGAGGAAAAGACAAGGAAAGAGAAGGAAATGAAGAAAAGAGCCAAGGAAGAAATACCAATTGAAGAAGAAAGGATAAAATAAAAACAAGAAGAGAAAAGACCACAGGATGAAGTAGAGGTGAAAGTGAAGGAAGAGGACCTCTAAGTTTAGAAAGAGGAAATAGAACCATAAGCTAAACATGATTTAAATGCTGCAGATATTGACTCAATGACACCAAAAATTCTCGAGATCACAAGAGGCCACCTACCGATGATAGAGATGGCCTCACGCCAGCCCAAGGGAAGAAGGTGGTCAATTTGAAGAGGTTCAGGTTCGATCACAACCTAAAAACGATTGTGGAGAATGAAAAGAAGGTATATGTTATTCCACATATTTCACCAATACAAATGAGCACCAAGAGGCCCATAACACCTGAAACTAGAAGTGACCCGCTTTTCATGGCCTAAGTAGACATGATATTCTCTCAAACCATTAAGAGAAATGCACATGATTTCCTAGAGTAGATAAAGAAAAAAAATGTGTGTATAACTGAGCGATATCAACAATTTCATAAGTGCACGATTCCTACAAGTCTCTAGTCATCAAGTGTACTCGTTCCTACATATTATGTAGGGAATTTCAACCTAGCTACTATTTCTTTGGGAGCTGGCAAAGGAGCGAGGCACTCAACTTCAAGGAGCACTGAATTTAAGAAAACAATTGGAACAATTTCCAAAAGAATACTCTAAGGCCTCATTAGAAGTCCACAAATTCAACACACATGAATTGACATATGATTTTATCGCCATTAATCAAGTTCTAAATATACAAGAGAAAATAGAGAAATACATAGCCTAATCATTGACAAAATACCAACAACATTACTCCTTAGCTAAGAGGATACTAAAATTGATACAAATCCCATCAATTGGTACCCAAGGATAGGCCAAGCCAAGTGAAGAAGTATGCAGAGCATTGGATGAGATGTTGAATGCGAGAGAATTGTATTTTAAGGTCTTCACTAGTAAACCAACTAAGGACAATCTTAAGCAACATCTAGTTGATCCTGCTAAGAAAAATATTGTTTTGAACTCATTCTTAGTCTCACTGAATAAGGAAGTACCAATCCTCTCTTAGAGCACCTTAGAGTACCACATCATCATGGAGAGCCTGCTACCTGACATAATTAAAACTATTTCCTCATACTATGAAAGTTCTTGAGGTTCTAGTGGGGATCCAATCCCATTGTAGCAACTGTCAATTAGTTTTCCCAGAGTTTTAAATTTTTTTTCCTTTATTATCTTTGTAAATATGAGAAGATGAAGAGTTGTATTTGACCCCAGAGAATTTCAATAGTCCCAAGGGGTAGTTACTAACTTAATCTATAAATGTTGTAAAACTCTTAGTATTATGAGCTTTTAGACTCTTGAATTTTTGAAAATCCATACATACCTAAAATAGGAAGATGGTATATTTGTATTAATTGCCATATAATATTGAGAATCCTTGAAGGCCATTATAAAGTGATAATTTTACATCTATTGCGTATTTGTTTCAGACTACTCATTAGCAAGTTCATTTATATGTACTTTATGAGATGTATTACTATTAGATCACAAACTAATATGGGGAATAAATAGCCTCGTCTCACATGTTTACTATTTTAGTACCATAGATTTATTTTATGAGCACTTGTTAGACCAAAATATGAGTATTATTTATCTTCTTTAGCAAGTTGATCATTCACTATTTTCCTGGATTTGAGCTAACTTTACTTGAATACACATTTGTGGTGTTTACTCGCTCATTTCTTCCTCATTCTTATCTATCTTTTAGTCTTTAGTTATTCTAGATTAGTTTCATTTCACAATGAGATAACTGTTAAATTAGAATTTTCATCTTGTTGTTGTGATGATCACTTGGTATCTCACAACATATTCAAAACAATCATGGTTACTGAGCTAGAATACAAATGGGTTTCTTACACCAAAAAGTGTGAGGTCTAGTTTGGAACTAATATTGTAGAGAACCCCTTATAATTGTTCTTGGGTCATTTATCCTTGTCAATGGTTAATTTGGTGCTAGAATGAGGACTTGAATTGCATGGCTGGTAAGAATCCTTATTCATACAAAGAAATAATTCTCGGTGAACAGAATCGACTCAATAGCCACATGTGAAAATTATGAGTCCTAGATTGGATTCCTACTGCAACAAACTGAATTAACTTCACCTACTTATAAATTAGATTAACAAGTTATTTGCATATTTATTCTGTAAATACTGAAGAAATTACTGAAGCAACCTTCACTTAATTAAATTAGTATGTGAAACAAGAAACTGAGAAAGATAAAAAAAAAATATCACACAGGACTTCGTTTTTTTTGGACAAATGTCCCCGAAAAAACCCAACCGATGCAACAAATCTGAGGGTTTTATTATTAACAAATAATTATATTTGAATACATCTCTTAATGTCTCTCTAGAGAATTTAGTTACAAAGAATATCAATAATAGAGAAAAATAGCGAGATTACCCCACTCTTCAATTCTTGGCTGATCCAGTAGCTGAAATAACAAGGCCCCAACACCCTCTGCACTGCCTTTGCACAACAGTTGCGTAGGCCTGCGTGGGGACCTCTGAAGGACTGCATCACCTCATCCGTTGGATCGACATTCTCTCAGAAAACCTGATTCCAACCCTCCCGACTCAGAATCCCAATCTCCCAGCGAATGCTCGAACTTTAGCTCAGAAACGTTGCACTGCCTCTGCATGTGGCCTGCATGGCCCTGAGTCACCTTGTCTAGGGTCTGCACTGCTTCCTCTACATATTTATTTTCCTCTCTGCTAAGTATTCTTGGCCCCAGGAAAGATCCTCCAACCAAAATTGTTCTGCCCCTAAACTGCGTGAGAATCTCTTGAACAAAATTTTCCTCTGAGCATTGCTCACTTTAGAAAATTTGATCTCTTGATCTCTGCATGTGTATTTTCCAAATGACCCCCAAGTATTATTTATAGTATTCTCATTGGGACTTCAATGACCGAAATTAGATCTCCAATCAACGACTAAGATTACATTTTGACTTAATATGCTTTTTCTAGAATTTTCACCATAACTTAGATTAATACCCATTAATTATTTTAATTTCCTAAGTTTAGACTTAGGGTCTCATTAAAAACAATTAATTTATCAAACAAAACTATCTTCGGGTGGAATTTCCTAAAACAATTTCTGGATTATGTGGAATACATGTGTCTAAGCCTCTCCACAAAGTTTGAGACTTAGAGCACATCCGATGCTACCACAAATAAACACTCCCTCTCAGTGAGGAATGTGCTCTAGCAAATATGCCTTGTTGCACACTGCTATGACTCTGAATCATCTCCCTCTGCACTACAGATGTCTGACATGCTACACACCAACCACTGCGTTGCTGTTGCAACTATACTTCTGTTGACTCTGCCACGATCAACCTTGCATCTGTATTGCAACTCCCTATCAAATGTTGCATCTGCTGCTAGCACTTCCACTGCTAACTCTGCACTGCAACTCAGTTGTTGAAAAAAAAAATCCATGAATCTGAACAAGTGTTTAGGATGCATCTCAATACTGAAACTCTGACTGTTGCTAGCCCCACGTTTTCCCTATGAAGCATTGTGTTGCTGCTGCTCTACACTACATCCCTCTGCATTACTAGAACTTTGCACTGCGCTGCTAACTACTACATTTTTCGCTCCAACACTCCTCTGTACCAACTAAAATTCCTCCAGCCTACTACTACTAATCTTGGGTTCTCGTATCAAGGTCATGATCCATGAGGTGGAATCCTCAAGTATCCTTCACAACTGAATTTCCTGCGAACTTATAGTTAAATATCGCCCATCTCCATCCTAGAGATGTGTGGGCACTCATGGCATACTCATCCTCCTTGATCTTTGCGGGTGAAACATTTGGATCGTGCTTCTCATCCTTGTCCTTTTTCTTCAAAGGGCACTGGGTAGCGTAGTGACCAAGTTCACCACACCTAAAGCACTTTATCTTCAAGACGTCCTTCTTTCATGTCCGCTTCTCCTGTTGCCCCTTGGATGCAAGGGCTGGGTTTTCCTCCTCCTCCTTCGTCTTCGAGCCACTACTGTTGTTGTCATCAAGTTTGCACTTGACTAGGTCCCTCCTTAGCTCTTCTTGCTGAAGAGTAGCCCACATCTCTTCCCATCTCGACAAGGTTTCTCTGCCCAAGATGCTTTGGATAAGAACCTGCCATTCTTCTGTGACTGCGTTGAGGGCCAATCTTACCATTGCAGTAGGCTGAGGTGTGGACCCCATGACTGCTAGCTGATCATGGATTTCCCAAAGTTTTGATAGGAACGGATCAATACGCTCCCCTTTTTGCATCTACATCATCCTCAGTTTCTGCTCTAAGTACATCTTTCGCTGCTCAAAAGAGCCTTCATACAACGCTGCCAAGGCTTCCCACATTTTCCTAGCTGTGTCCTTGCTGGCTATGTGGGACACAATATGATATTTGAATCCATCAAGGAGTAGCCTCTTAGCCTTCGCCATATCACTCGTGTACTTCTTCAGCGGATCTGGATCTGTAGGGACAACTACCATACTCATCACGGATATCTTGAGATCGTATTCATATATAAGGCATGTAATTCTCGCCTTCCAGATTACATAGTTGGAGGCTCCCTCCAACCGGTCTTGATATCGAAGCCTGTGATCTTCCATGGCCGTAAAGAATGTCGAATCTTCTTCCTTTTCTTCCTCCTCTACGCAACACTGGACTGGCTTACGCACTCCTTGCTAGAGCTTGTAGATCTGCTACTCAGATCACGAAAAATGGAATTCCCTGGCTAGGAACTCCCTAAGGGAGAAAATTCCCTCACTGTGTTTCTTCTTTCTCTTATGACGACCTTTTTCCTAGAAAAAAATGGCTACAAAAAAAATGCGTCTCACCAACTCTGCACTATTCCCTCTGGCTCGACAAAATCTCGATCTGGAAGCCTTACCTCTCTCTCGACTCACTCAGAGAGAGACTTTCCACGAAACTTCAGCCCTTCTACCCTGGATTGTGCAATCCCTCTAAGGATTCGAATTGATTCTTTCTACAGCTATTCGGCCTCCACAGGCTCTGATACCATGTGAAAATTACAATTCCTAGACTAGAATCCAATTGCAACAAACTGAATTAACTTCACCTACTTGTAAATTAGATTAACAAGTTATTTGCAGGTTTATTCTGTAAATATTGAAGCAATTACTGAAGCAAACTTCATTTAATTAAATTAATATGTGAAAGAAGAAACTGAGCAAGAGAAAAATATCACATAGGACACCGTTGCGTTTGGACAAATGTCCCTGGAAAAACCCAATGCGGGAAAACTGATGCAACAAATCTGAGGATTTTATTATTAAGCACCAATTATATCTAACTATATCTTTGAATGTCTCTCAAGACATTTCAGTTACATAGAATATCACTAACAAATAAAATAGTTAGATTACCTCACTCTGCAAGTCTCGACTGATCCAGTAGATGACAAGCCCCCAACACCCTCTGCGCTGTCTCTGCATATTAGTTACGTAGGCCTGCGTGGGGAACTATAAAGGACTGTGTCACCTCCTCCACTGGATCGATTTTATCTTAGAAACCCTGATTCCAGCCCTCTCGGCTCATAATCCTGATCTCCCAACAAAATCTCGAACTATAGCTTGTAAACACTGCGCTCCCTCTAAGTGTGGCCTGCATGGCCCCGCGTCACCCTCTCTGGGCTCTGTGCAACTTCCTATACGTCTTTCTCTGCCTCTCTGCTGAGTATTCTTGGCCCTAGATAAGATCCTTTGACCAAAGCTACTTCTTCCCCTCATCTGCGTGAGAATCTCTTGATAAAATTTTTCCTCTGAGCACTGCTCACTTAAGAAAATTTGATCTCTTGATCTCTTAGTGTGTCTTTTCCAAACGATCCTCAAGTCTTCTTTATAGTCTTCTCGTTGAGATTCAACGACTGAGATTAGATCTCCAATCAACAACTAAGATTACATTTAGACTTGATATGCTTTTCCTAGAAGTTTCACCCATAGTTTAGATTAATACCCATTAATTATTTTAATTTCCTAAGTTTAGAATTAAGGTCTCATTAAAAATAATTAATTTATCAAATAAAACTGTCTCAGAGTGGAATTTCCCAAAAAAAATTCGTGGTTATGTGGAAGACATGTGTCTAAACCTCTCCACAAATTCTAAGACTTAGAGCACATGCTCTGCTACCACAAATCGACACCACATACCCCTCTTACACACACCGAGAGAAGAAAATTATGAAAACATTTTCTCTAAACATGAAAAATCAAAACCTTCTCAAGGATATTTGTACCCTGTCTCTCCTACTAACATGAATTTTCTTAGTTGTATTACTTGGGCTTATGATAAGCAAATTAGAATACTTCCTGTAGCTCCCCATCTCCCTAGGAAAAAGGTAGATAAAAGGCCAATCACCAAGGATGGTGTCCTGGTTTGTTCTGTTGAAGATTTGATTGAGCACACTCTTCAAGATATCTCTAGTCCATTTGATCAGATAACTCCAACCCCCTATGGTCCCCCCCCCTTTACTAATGCATTGTCTGATACTAATGGTGAAACCAGTCACATTGATCATAACTATTCCTCCTCCAAGTATGAAGACAAATCAAATTAACAAGATATACCATGTATAATGGGTAGTCATCCCCAACCTAAATGGATGTCACAAGAAGCCTTCAACCTCTCTGACAACCTGTATGATCTTCCCAAATGACCATAAAGGTTCTTGCCAAAATTTGGTCCTAAATAAGACATTATCTATGTATTTTTTGTCATTTAATCATGTTTTAGAATACATAATTTTGATGTTTTTTTAACTTAATATTTTTAAAAAATTTTAAATTGAAATTTCAATGAGAGAGAAAAAATTCCACTAAATTTTTCATCATGTAAATACAGACAATCAAAACCAAATGAAAACTTTAAGAACTTACCCTTTTTTTTGTTTGAAATATTAAATTAATTACAAAAAAGTTGTGTGAAAACTTTAAATAATAATTAAAAAAACTTTTAAAAATGAGAAGGGTGATAGCTGCATAGTAGTCCATGCCTCTTTATGTAGTGTTCGCATTTTTCCCTTACTCGAGAATGCTCTGTTTCCACATTCATTTTCACAATTTTCCACTATTGCTGTCTCCACACACGCTTCTACCACATCTTCACACTCCACACGATGAAAGCCACCTCCACACTCCACACTTCTTCGACTTTTGATGTTGGTAGTTTTGGTTCATTGGGTTGAACCTTTATAATATATTTTTACATTCAAGCATTTATTAATTATGTTGGTGTTTTTTCATTATTTGAGAATGTTGTGTTTTTGCGTTGCGCACAATGAAAGCTTTTTATGCACCTCCACATTTCGCACAATGAAAGCTAAAACCTGATTGTGCGGTGTATGGAGGAAGCTTTCATTGTGGTTCCTTTGCACTCTACACATTGAAATTAACTCAATTACAAATAAAAGATTAAAAGTGGAACATAGTTTTGAAAACCACTCATCAGATCATCAGACTCAGCACCCAGTATTAAAAAATTAATTAAGGCTTAATCTTGTTATTAAGATCTAAAATTAAATATTAGGAGTAAGTCAATACACAAAAAATTAAGTCCCACAAATTTAATATATCAATTTCACTTCGAGGATTTAACATTGGGTGGAGTGCAGAGAGGCAACATACATTTACATTATACAAAGTGCAGAGGTGGGGAGGAAGCTTTTACTTTGTGGAGTGCAGAGGAAGCACTCCGTACAATGAAACTAACTCAAGTGAAAATAAAATATTAAAACATATAATTCAATAATCTAGTGATAGATCATATCCGACGAACATAGTTCTAAAAATTTATCATCAGATCATTAAACTCCATTCCAAGCATTGAAAAATTAATTAAGGCTTAGTCATACTATTAACATCTAAAATATATATCAAGTAATTGGATTAAACAGAGGCGATGAGAAATTTCATACGCGGAAATTTAATTTCCACAAAATTAATATATCAATTTCACTCTGAAGAGTAGTAAAAGCTTTGATTGTGCAGATTGCAGAAATGCGTTCACACACAAGTGTAGAAGAAGCAGAATGAAAGCTTCTTCCACACCTCCAAAATCTGCACAATGAAAGCCAAATCTTGAGATATGCACACTTTGTAATCGTTACAACAATTTGACTTTGAGAGCAGAGGAAAAATGAAAGCTTCCTCTGCATCTCTACACTCCACACAATGAAAGCCAAACCTTATGACATACACACTTTGAAATTGTTACAACAGTTTCCCCAAATTCACTCCAAGATGCAAAGGAAGCTTTCATTGTGCAAAGTTCCAAGGTGCAACAAACACTTTCATTACATAAAGTGCAAAGGAAGCTTTCACTGTGTGTAACGCGGAGGTGCGACAAACACTTTCATTGTATGGAGTGTAAAGGTGAGGAGGAAGCTTTTACTATGTGGAGCGTAGAGGAAGATTTCATTTAGCTTCTTCCAAACCTGCTTCTTCCTGCACATATGCATGTTCTGCAAATCCTTTATTTTGCACTCTAAAAATTTAAAAGCTTAATTCAATGAAAGTAACGCAATTAAAAACAAAATATTAAAACACATAATTCTGTGCACTTCGCACATTGTATCAACTTTATGGAAAATATGATTTTTTCTTGAATTAAATTTCGTCATTAAGGATATAGAAAAGAAACAAAAATAAGTTAAAAAATGCATAAATTTAATAGCACCATCAAAGGCATTTTTTGTTTTTTTGTAGTCAATTTGATATAGGTTCGAGGCTTTAAGTGTTTTCTATGAAGAAAACAATTCTTAAATTTAACTGCAAATTCAGAAAACCCTATCAAAACACTAAAAAAAAAAAAATGCCAAAAGTAAGAGAGTGCACAGTTAATTCTTTGAGCCCCATTGAAGATGAAATTTTCACATTCTTATAAAAAAATATCATATAGGCTCAACGTTTTCATTGTACGAAGTGCGGAGGTATGAAAGAATTAAGATAAAATGGAAGTGGGGCAAACACCAAGTGATATTATATATCAAGCAAGTGTATACCCAGAAATTTAAGTCCCACAAAATTAATATATCAATTTGATTTTGAGGTGCGGAAGAAGCTTTCATTGCACAAAGTGTAAAGGTGTGGGAGAAGCATAATGAAAGCCTTTTTCGCACCTCCACATTATACACAAGTTTACAAGGTTAAAACATCTTTCGAACTTCGTACTAAATAGAACTACAAAGCTTCGATAATGAAAATTATAAAAATTGTCACACATTATGCGTTTTCATTAAAAAATTTATTGACCATTAGTGTGTTGGCCTTGTATTCTTGGGAGATGTATGTATGATATCCAAAACTATTGTGACACGTTCATTTCTGTTATGATTAATAACCCAACTTTAGATGTAATATAAGAGCTCAAAGCATATCCTCGAAAACTTATGCAAAACATTGTCACATAATTCTCCATAAAATTGGTGAATAGACTGATAATTGAAACATAGTAATTAGTCTTAGTGCTTGGGAAGCCTTGAACAATAAGCAACACAGTTACAATAATAAGAACTGTATCAAGATTCAAATTCCAATCATCATAGTTATGATTAAAATAAATACTATTGATGGAACATATATCTGAAATCCAAAATTGTTCTTGAGCATTCATTTTCACTGTGATCAGTAACAAAATATTAGATATAACATAAAAGTTAAAAGCATATCCTCGAAAACTTATGTTTTATTAATGTTTTTGGGTAACACCGCAAAATTCAGATCCATACAAGAGCTTATGAAAAACATTAAAACTATGATTTACAATAGGGGTCACTTATATCGATAATAATAATGTTTAATAGCTCAACTCACTAGCTCATTCACCATGCCATTCTGGCATGTTCTCTCTTTAACTATCTACTCCTGCATTTCAGAAAAAAATAGCAATAATTGTTCTCTAATAAATTAAGTAAGCATAATAAATTATAATTTATCTTTGAAACAAAGATATCTAGTAAAAGGAAGACATGTGCAGATGGAAGGGATTATGCAATTGAATGTACATTTATGTTTGGCGTCTAAAGCACTCATAAAAATCCTACTACTTAATCAAAAAATTAAATGCATTCGTCCCAATGGGGAATGGGATTGGGCTCATGTGAACCATAATATAGGAAAAGATAACTACAAGGGAAAACAAGAAACTTCATCCAACAATTGGGTTAGGTCATGGTAACATAACCAACAAATCTCGATAATTTAATACTAGTAAAAAAAACGAATGTGCCAACTTTTAAGAACACACACAATATGTGAAAGCATAGACCATGATTGTATCAATTGTCTTTCAGGTTCATGATTTTGCAAAGGAATTTCTCCAATATAGTTTAAATAAAATATTTCATTAGAGCGACTGTAACCTCTAGCTTGACATGTTAATTGAATATCTGCTTCTCAATTTCCATAGCCTCTTTTTGCAAATGAGCAACCAAGACAAACTTCTCTTCATTAATACTAATAAAATTAATAAATCCATTTGCTAATTTATTTTGTAGTAAAATCAATTATTTCATCAAACTCTCTTGCACTTGACTCTTTTAGCTTCTCCAATTCAACCATTAATGAATCTCTCGAAATTAATTCAGAATCGCATGTGATGCGTGGACCGTTCAGATCCTGAAAAATCTCTACCGCCTTGAGAAAGGCACCACCTCTTCTAATGTCTATGCTTTCACATTCAGAAATGATGTTTTCTAGTGTCGTGATTCTTTTAGGCCATCCAACTTTGACCTAATTCATTCAATTAACATTTGGGAGTCCTTTGTATTTATTTGTCTAGACCAAACAACAAACCAAGCCTTTGAATAGAAGTAAGTAAGTCATTGTTAACGAAATGCTTTCCCTCCTTAATATTACTTTTAACCAAATTGATAAATGAATTAATTCCCCATGCTAAACGATGCAGATCAGAAGTTACTTTCCATGCATGTTCAATAATTTCCAATCTTTGGAATTATTATTGATAATATAAGATTTCACTACATTAAGGAGTTTTCTATATTTATTAGATCTATGGGATGTGCCAGGAGTAGAAACTGTCAATGTCCACACCCACTTTGCGAGTGGAGTCATTAAAAAAGGACTTAGATTTGGAGCATCTTCTATCTCTTTTATTCTTGCTTTTAGTATCAATTTATTGGCTTCCTGTTCGCTACCAAACTCTGCAAGTGTGTTACTAGTAGCTTGATGCAATTTCATGAGTCTCATGGACGCAACCCCAAACACATTAGCATCCTTTTATAATTTATTGATAACCTTTTTATTATGAACCTTTACTTTTTTAATTCTAAATTTTTACTGCACTTGTTATAGTTTGCATCTTGTGAAGTGGTAGGGCGGTCATCGAAAGTAGTGACTTCTTCAACAATTTTCTCCAATATTTTCTGATTTACTGCTAAACAAGTACTAACCCAGTCAGGTAGTATAACGTCTTCAACTTCCACGTTCATAGCTTGTTCAATGCTTCCTATTTTCGGGGGACTTTTGGATTTCGCTGATTTGGCCTTGTGCATTCTGTCTAGAATGAAACTCTGAGGAGGCTCTTTGTCATCTGTGCCACCTGATAGGTGACCGTGAATCTGTTTTGAACTTGCAATATCCTTTCTCTTTCTTTGACTATAGGATGATGTCAGACCACTACCAGATGTGCAAGGTGGATATTACTGTGTAGTATTTGCGACTCTTTACTTGTATTTTTATTTCATGTTTAAACTGGCTTCTTCATAAATTTCTTCAGTATCCATTATCGATTCTTGATTTTTACTTGGTGCAATGTGACTCTCCACACTTTCCTCCATAACTCTTATAAACAAATTCATGTATCTAGTAGTACCTAGGTGTGCAGTAAATAGGCCTTCTATACCAAAGCCTCGATGAGCTTCAACTTCTCTTAAGTTAAAATAATCTAAAAAATTTGCAAGCTTTGTAACGTGAGCCACATTCTTCACAATGGATTTTCCAGCAATAAATGGTGTATATATATATATATATATCCAATCATGGAATTGCCTATAGAATTCCTCAACAAAATACCTATCTATAACATTTTTTGGAAGCAACAATGTTTACCTTTAAACCCGTAAATTTGAATAACCATATTATTTTCTATTTCTTCATGCACCCCTTTGACCTGTAGGAAAACTTGGGCTTACGTAGATATTCAATGGGGATCTTTTCTAATTATTATGTAAATGACCTGCTTTACAAAGACATCTTGGATTAGACAAAAAATTAAAGCAACTTCCTAATTCCACAATATGGGATACTAGAACTGCATTAGTTCTTCGTTGGAATTGATTTAGGCTTATGGGGAAACTAATGAAAGAAATGGATCAAGACGAGGGCTATTATCAGGTACGACATCATAGATAATCTATTTCTCTTGGACACATTGACTAACTGAAAAGCTAATTCATTTGAAATAGGATCAACCCAGTCGAATAAACAATCCTTTTTATATGAGATAAAAAAATAGAGAATGGATTTTGGGACATTCGTTGAAGTTTCTCAGCCCATTAGACAAGCACAAAGCCAATAATAGTCTATGTATGACTGTCTAAAAAATAAATATCTAGAACATAAAGATAAGAAGGAACCTAGGAAGTTGGAGAAATGAATTCTCGAATAATGTTCATCTTGCGTGCTTGTGACTCCAAAAAATTATATTCTTCCAAAAACTTTAAGCACATATATGGTTTTGGTAGCTTGAATATCCACTTGAATTCCTTGGGAGTCAAAGGAATTGGGGTCTTCTTCACTTTTAGCACAAGTATTATTGAGTTTGAATCAATTTTTTTTGCGCAAAAATAAATGATTTCTCTAGAATCAAACACTTTGGGAGCACATGCAACATTCACCAATCCACTAGACCAATTGTTATTGTTATTCTTCCATTCCATTGAAAAGTTCACATATCACTCATACATAGCTGACCACTAAAATTTCTCATTGAAAATAGCAAGTGAATTAATCGTATCTATGAAAATAACTTCTTTCCTTCCTCTGCTAGCCATATTTTCTTTATAATTTAAAAATATTCTCTCAATCAGTAACATTTTCAATGTTGATTAACTCTAGATTTATCAATATGCTAAAAAATCAACATATATTACTATTTGGCATATGGAATCTGTTATACATAACACTCTCAATAAATAGCAATTCAAGATACCAAAGTTGAAGTTTACAAGAAGTAGTGGAAATAAATATCGAAATTCCAAAACCATCTCGTCCATTTACTTCACACTTTTCTATTGGTTTAATATCATCAATATAAGTACCCTAAGTGTTTGAAATTTACAAACTAAATTAAATGTGAATTCTTTGTGATCATGAAAACTAGCATATAGGATGTCAATAATAACTCTAAGTTTGAAGGCGCACAAGGACAACCACAAATAAATATAGTGTAAAGACATGAGGTACTATCTCTACTATGAAGTGAGTATATGGTTGGGCAAGTTGATGTGAGTTGGCTCTATTTGATAAAAATTAATTTTTGTACATGGAAGCACTTCCCATTCTTGACTACGTGTTGATTCACTGAAAAAATGTCGAAACATCTTACATTTGCTGATAGTGAAGCCTTTGTTTACTATACAATTCGAAATATGTTATATGTTTTAATATTTTAAAGTTCTAAATATGTTATGTTTAATATTGAGTTAATTTCATTGTGCGAAAGACGAAAATGTGGAGGAAGCTTTCATTATGCTTCCTCCACACTCCCTCACTCCGCACAATGAAAGATTATTTTGCCATACATGATGTTAATTTGTAATTTTGTGTCAAATTTCCTATAGTTAGGTTAATTTTTACTTTGGTCCAATTATTTTCATGTAGTTTGTCTCATGCTGAGTGCATTTCGATAAACTTGGAAGCCATAGGTTCGAAATCAGGTTTTTGATTTAAAAATGTATACGATTTATCTTGCATATATTATTACATTAAGTCATTCAATCCTAGACATATCTAGTTCTCTGTAAAGATTACTAATGAGTCAATATCATGATCATTTTTCAACGATCCAAAATTTCCATTTGCGTTGTGCTTCTTATGTACTCCTTACAATGAAAGCTTCCTCCACACCTCCATAACGATGTCAACTAAAACACTTTAGCTTAACGATATTTCGTCTACAACTTTTAAAAACATTAAAATAATTTTTCCATGGACGAACGCAATCCATGATCTCGTTATCTTTTTTTGTTTAACATATATCTAACAATTAAATACCATTTTCAAAGCAATTGGATAAATGAAACCCTAGGCACCTATTTAAAAAGATCCATAGTTTATATTCCACGTTGATATTTACACATATTTGTTTTATAACTTTGGTAAGGATTCTATAAAATATATTTCAAAAACAATACAAGATATATTTCCTCGAAGTGCGGAGGTGCGAAGGAGGATTTCATTGTGCTTCTTCCACACTTATCCACCTCTGCACCCTACATAATGAAAGCTTCCTCCATGAATTAGAGTGAAATTGATGTATTAATTTTATGGGGAATTAAATTTGTGGGCACCTAAGAAGTTATATAATTGAATGTTATTTGAGTTAATTTCATTGAATGGAGTGCAGAGGTACGAAGGAAGCTTTCATTGTACTTCCTCCACAATAACATACTCTGAACAATGAAAGCTTCTACCATCGTATATTATGTTAATTTTTAATTTTTTTCCTCAATGTTCCTATTGTCAAGTTAATTTGTATCTATGGTCCAACAATTTTCATGTATTTTGTCTCACACTAAATTCATTTCACCATCCTTGGAATCCATAGATTTGAAAGTCATTCAATCGTAGACCTATTTGGCTTCACAGTTCCTATTGTCAAGTTAATTTGTATTTATGGTCCAACAATTTTCATGTAGTTTGTCTCATGCTAAATGCATTTCACCATCCTTGGAATCCATAGATTCAAAAGTCATTCAATCCTAGACCTATTTGGCTCTCTGCGAAGATTAAACGTGAGTCAATGTTGTAATTTCTTGACATTGACACAAAATCATTTCCATGAGTCTCATCTCTGTATTCCGCACATTGATATTCATATTAAGAAGTTGGATTAAATGGAACTGAGGAAAACACTCATCAATAATATATATCAGCTTCTTCGACAATCTGCATAATGAAATCTTCCTCACACTTCTGGACCTCACACAATGATCATTACACAATGCGACAGAATAAATGCTATTAAGCACTTGAACGATGTCCTAATTACACATCGATTAAGCCTTAATTACTTTTTAATAAATGTTAGTCCGCACTGTAAAATATTAATTAAGTTTATGGGGAATTTTGCATATGTCAAATACCATGGGAATTGACACTTTGGGGACATGCATTGAAAAACAGATAAAGAGAAAATCACTCTCATACCACTAATCGCAATTTCTGAAGAAGTGTGTGGGAGAAGTGTGCGGAGGGGAAATGTGTACAAAAATGTGGAAGTGGGGCATAAAGGCTCCCCTACACATACATTTCATCTGCACATATTTTATTACACACACTTTAAACCTCTGACCTTTGAATTTTAATAAGGAAACGTATAATTTGTACCATTAAAATGAAAATAATAAAAAATAATTTGCATTTTCAAAAACTTATTCCAATAACAAAAATAAAATAGTAATTGGTATGATTTCAAGGAACGTCTATTAAATTACTATTATGGAGTGTAACTGCCTAACATAGTGCTTCGAAAAAGTGTACGGATATGTAGCAGTGAGTATGTGTAGCGAATGGAACGAGCAGTGCCACACAAGAATGTGCAGAGGCAATTACTATGTGGGAACAAGTCAATGTGACAAGCTAAAGTCTATGTGAAAATAAACAATGTACACAAGTAAAGAAACTGCTGACTTATAGGAGTAACTATCATTTGATCCCTTGTGCAATTGCAAAATCATAGAGGAATTTAATCTTACACCTAATTGATGCATGCAACACAAATATAGATCTGAAAGTAGTAAATTCATTTAAAATTTACATTTATTACTTAATTACAAAAAATAAGACCATTTTGATCAATAAAAGAACATTGGTTTTTAAATAAAATCTCAAAGCATATCCTCAAAAACTTATGCATAACTTTATCTCATATATCTTCACAGAAATGGTGAACAAATTCAAAATTAGAACAAAGTAATCAATTTTTTCTTTTGTATTGTTTGTCAAGTGGTTTGAGTTCACCAGAGATTACATTAGGCTTGACCTGTGGCTTGAGAAACTGTGACCCAGGGGCATCTAAGCCATCAAAATCTCCCTCGGATCGCACTTGGCCTGGGCCACACCAACACTAAGCAAATTGGGTTTAACTTGTCTCCTCCCCCTAGCATGGGCGTAACAACCTCCGTAAGGTTTGATCGTGGGTCGCCCTTATGACGAGGCCCATCCTCAACCAACTGTGCCAGTGGGACTTGACAAAGTGATCGATTTTTAGATATAAAATAACATTAGATATAATATAAAAGCTCAAAGTATATCCTCAAAAACTTATGCAAAAACATTATCTCATAACTCTCCACAAAACTAGTAAAC
This sequence comes from Pinus albicaulis, assembly GCA_034641835.2. NCBI lineage: Eukaryota > Viridiplantae > Streptophyta > Pinopsida > Pinales > Pinaceae > Pinus > Pinus albicaulis. The sequence goes on along the minus strand of CM076570.1, from coordinate 181,545,162 downwards.
ATACTCAAAATTGGAAGAGGGTAATCATTTGTTGGGTTTGAGAAGTCTTGAATAGTAACCAACACAATTAATAGTAGCCTTTGCTTGTAGACTTATGTTAAATTAATGTTTTTGTACAATGCTATAGAATTCAAAGCTATACAAGTTCATATGCAAATTTTATCTGCTAATTCTTCAAAAAATTGGTAAACGGTCTCAATATTAGAATAGAGTAATAGAAAATTCATTTTGATTATGATCAATTACAAACCATTAGATAATATATAAAATCGCAAAGAAAATTCTAGAAATATATGCTAAATTAATTTTCTTGCACAATGTCACAAAATTCAAGCCTATACAACCTCTCATGCAAAACATTATCTCAAAATTCTTTACAGAAATTGGTAAACAAACTCAAAATTGGAACAAAAAAGTAATCATAATTGGAACGAGGATTGAATACAGAGTCATGGTCCAAAGAATAGCCTTTTTTGCATAAATCACTTATCAAAATCCTAATATTTAAATCATAAAGTAAATGTATTTCTCTCAATGGGAGACTGGGATTGGGCTCTTAGGAACCATAATTTTCATTATGATCAATTACAAAACAATAAGTAATATATAAAAGCTCAAAGCATATTCTCAAAAACATATGTTCAATTAGAGTTTTTTCACAACATCATAGAATTCATACATATACAACATCTCATCCAAAAAATGATCTCAAATTTCTTTTTAGAATTGGTAAACAGACTCGGAATGGGAACACAAAGTAATCAAAATTGGAATGAAGATAGAATACACAGTCATGGTCCAAAGAATAATCCTTGTTGCATAAAGCACTTATCAAAATACTGATACTTAAATCACAAAAGTAAATGCATTTGTCCCAATGGGGACTGGGGTTGAGCTCTCATGAACCATAATTTCAAAAACGTACCTACAGTGAAAAACAAGAAACTGCATCCAAGAATTAGATGAGTTCACGATAATGTATCCAACCAAATTGAATAATTAAATACTATAATAATAAAAAATGAGTGTTCCAATATTTAAAAACACTTGTAATATGCGAAAGCATAGACCGCAATTGTTTGACTATTAGCTGTCTTTTAAATTCACGATTTCTTGAAGGATTTCCTTTAGTTTACCTTGAATGAAGTATTTCATCGGAGGGACAATAATCTCTTGTTTTACATGTTCAATGAATATCTCCTCAATCTCCTAAACTTATTCTTACAGTTGCACAACCAAGGCATATTTCTCTTCGTTAACACTAACAAAAGTAATTAGCCATTTATTAATTTCCTCTGTAGTAAAATCAATTAAACTATCAAACTCTGTTGCCTTTGACCGTTTTATCTTCTCTAATTCATCCATCAACGTGCCTTTCGAAATTAATCCAGTCACATGTGATGCGTCGACCGTTTAGATCCTGGAAAATATCTACTGCCTTAACATAGGCATCAACTCTTCTAGTTTCTATGCTTTCACATTCATAAATAATGTTCTCTAATGTTTTGATTCTCTCAAACCATCTAGCTTTGATCTGCTTCATTCGATTAGAATTAGGGATTTCTTGTTTCTATTTCTCTAGATTAGATGATAAATCAAGCTTCTGACTAAAAGTAAGTAAGTCATTGTCTATGAATTCCCTTTCTCCCTCAAGATCACTTTTAACCCACTCGACAAATGACTTAATTATTTGGACTAAATGTTGCAGATAAAAAGCTACTTTGTATGCATGTTCAATAATTTTCAATCTTTCAGATATATTTTAATAATATAGGATTTCATTGCATTAAGGAGGTTGATGGGTTTATCAAATCTATGGGGTGTATTGGGGTATAAATTTCCAATGGTGATGCATGTATTTCCAGTGGAATCATTAACAAAGGACCCATATTTAGAGCATCTTCTACCTCTATTTTTTGTGCTCCCAGTCCATATTTTCTGCTTCTTGTTGGCTAATATACTATGCAATCATGTAACTAGTATCTTGATCCAATTTCATGAGCCCTATGGATCCAACCCCAGACACATCAACATCCATTTTTGCTTGATCAATAACCTTTTTGTTGAGAACCTTTACTATTTGAATTCTCAAATTTATATTGCCCCTGTCATAATTTTCATTTTGTAATGTGACAAGGTAGTCATCTAAAACAATGACTTCTTCAACAATTTGCGCCATTATTTTTTGACTTTCTGCAAAATAAGAACTAACTCAATAAAGTGGTATAACGCTATCAACTTCCATGTCCATAGCTCATTCAATGCTCCCTATTTTGCGGGAACCTCTGTATTTCCTTGATTTAGCCGTGTGAGCTCTTTCTGGAGTGAATCTTCGAGGGGAATCTTTGTCATCTCCACCACCTGGTAGCACACCATGAACTAGACTTTCACTTGTAGTAAATTTTCTGTTTCTTTGACTGGAAGATGAATTCAAGCCAATATTGAGTGTGCAAGATTGAGACTGTTGCGTAGGATTTGTGCCTCTTTCCTTGTATCTTCCTCCTGTGCCAACGCTATATTCTTCAACAATTTCTTCAATATTTATTAGTAGCTCTTGAAATCTTGTTGATGCACTGTAAATTTTTTCACTTTTCTCTCTAACTCTTGGAAACAAGTTACCGTTCCTAACAATATGTAGGTGTGTGCTAAATAGGCCTTCCGGATCAGAGGATACAACGACTTCAACTTCACTTAAGGTAAAATGATCTAAATACTCTACAATATATGTAGCATGAGTTGCATTCTTCAAAGTGACTTATCCAACAATAAATGGTAAAGAAATAAATTGTTTTTTCATTTTACATTCAAATATAACTATCCAACGATGGTATTTCATGCATACTTCAACAACAAAGTAGCTATCTATAACAAATTTTGGAAAAAAACAATGGATTACCTTCAAATCCATAAAATCAAATTACCATATTACTCTCTTTATTTGGGCACCCCTTTTCCCCATAGGAAAACTTGGGCTTGTGTAGATATTTGATGAGGGTATTGTCTAGTTATCATGTAATTGACTTGCTTTACAAAGACATCTTGAATTAAACAAAAAATTAAAGAAGCAATGTGCTTCCACAGTATGGGATACCAAAACTACACTGGTTCTTGGTTGAAATTGAATTTAGGATTATAGAGAAAGTCATCAAAGACATGGCTTGATGTGAGGGTTGTTTAAGTATGAAGGGTTTCCACAATGCATTATATTAGATATCATTTTTTGGGATTCAGCTGCGTTAAGTAAGTCATTCATCTATGACCATTTCCATGAGAGGTAGTCTTAAATGACTAATTTCTCATGATTTTTAATAGTCCACTTAACACTCATTGCATCGGGTGATTCTCACAGGGGTGAAGAAGTGGGATTGGAACTAGTGAAATGAATCACATAGCGTCAATCATCACTTTTGGGGCTTGCACCCAGTAACTAGGACTTCCAGGGAGGTCACCCATCCGATAACTCCTCTGGCTCAATCGCGTTTAACTATGGAGTTTTCCCCACAGTCAAGCCCAATTAGCTTGCTACCCCATTTGCAAAACCTTAGCAAGTACTGTGCCTAATGAACCATTCAAGTAGAGCTCCCTTTACTCTTTGTATTTAAGTATGAGGGGTTTCCACATTGCATTATATTAGATATCATTTTTTGGGATTCAGCTGCGTTAAGTAAGTCATTCATCTATGACCATTTGCATGAGAGGTAGTCATAACTGACTAATTTATCATGATTTTGATTAGTCCACTTAACACTCATCGCATCGAGTTATGCTTACTTAACGCAGCTGAATCCAAAAAAAAGTGAGGGTTTCCATCTCAGGTGGATGTTGGTGACCACCTGCCGATTCCACTTGGACCCCACCACTGTCTCTTTCATCGTTTCAATTTCCTTAATTGTAGCACAATTTACTATTTTTGGCAGTATTTTGGGTCTTGAACTTTTAGAGCCATTTTGAGGCCCTAAACGACGTTTTTTGGGAAAATCGGGGCAAACATGTTTTTATCAATTGATGTTTTCCACTTGAAAGTTGTAGTCCTTAGATAAATATTTATAAAGAGGTATTGTGCACGTTAAACAAAGATCACATGCAAAAGTTATGACCCCAAGAAGTTGATGTACCAATTTACCCAAACGGGGCCATAGTTTTAGCACATCATCTCTTAGGGTTAGGTTTTCAGATGTTTAGGGTTTTCCATCATTTATCAATAATAAATAGGCCTTTGAGCCTCATTTTAACACAATTCAGATGCATGTAGCTGCCACATATCTTCTCAGAGATAAGCTACCATCGCCCGAGCTAGTTTATTTCCAATTTGTTTGTAAGCTTATTTTAGTATTCAATATTAATGAAATAAAGTGTTATTTCTGCTGCATCTATGTAGTTATGGTTATATATGTAATTTTTTGCGTTCCTGTTTAAGTTCGGATTAGTGGTATCAGATCAGTCTTCTCTTTCTTAGTTTTTATTTGCATGTCCCCAATGAGGTTGGGATATAAGGATTTAGGGATCGAATTGGTCGAACCTTTGCAAGAATAACCTCACAAACCTCGACGACCTCCCAGGCGGAAGGCAAGAAATTTGAGGGGATCCTTTCAAAATATTGCTCGAAGAAGACCTCGATTGAAAGAGGAACATGATGATGGAAAACTTTTCCTAGATCCTTTAGTGACTACCCAAAAGCGACACATCTCCTTCCAGCAGCCACTTTGGAAGTGCTATGTAGAAATTATATAACAAGCATGTATATCTTGGATTCACCCGATCTAAAAATGTACTAAAGTTAAATACTGAATCACTTCTACAAATATTTTGTGGAATTAAAAACACAATTTCTAATCACATGAACATGAATAAATATTAATTACACACAACGCAGATAATTTCTCGAGGAAAGTTTATAGCTAAAAACCCTACTATCTTCTATTGTATATTAAGCATGGATCATGAAACAAATACAATGTCTTTCTCTTCTCACAAGAGCCTCCAACATTAAACTATCTATCTCACACTATCCTCACAGAAAATTGACCAATACTTAGTCAATTTCCAGCCTTATGATAGCCTGCCTTGTTTGTGCCTTGTTTGCGCAATCCCTGATGGTCAAGATCCATAAAAGATATGAATTATTGCCCGCCTTGACTGCGCAAGTATCATGGGCACTCCAATGGGTGGTTGGTTGCATGTGTGCAAGACAATAATGTCACAACTAATAGTCAACTTCCCTTTCTCCTAGAACTCAACCGGGTCTTCACTGGATCTGACATGAATGTAGCTAATAATAGTAAATCTTCAGTTGCATGTGATATCACTGCATGTGAATTAATTAATATTTAATTCACTTGATCTCTCATTAGTTTATCTTCAGTTACAACTAGCACAACTGAGTTAAACTACTTACAACTTGCACCAACTCATGCACCATTGCACTTCGAACTCTCTTACAGCTAGAATTACTCTACATGTCCCACCAACTAACCTCTAACTTGAAATCCACTGGCTAACTGAATTTTCCACTTCCAGTTAACTCATTCAAGTCCACATTGAGAATAGATTACAATTTAATGTCCATATAAATTAAGGGATAATAAAAATAGACACGCACCCAAAAATAACATTGTGGGCCCCACCCTAGTTTAGGTGCTTAATGCAACCAGGTGCTTAATGCACTAGGCATGGGTGCTGAATCTTCTTATTGAATCTCAACACTCCCTATCAACAAGAAAGGGATTATCCTTTACCCTGATATTGTCTCTATGTTATTCGAATTTTCTCCTGGTGAGCACCTTCGTCAGAATATCTGCATCCTGATCTTCCATGGGAATGTACTGTAGCAACATGATTATTTTCTGCACACAATATCTGAGATGATGGTACCAAATATCTATATGATTGGACCTATCATGAAACACAAGAATAATCGATAGTTTAACACAACTATGATTATCACAATGAATCACTATCAGATCCATCTGAGAACCAAACAAACCAACCAAGATCTTTCTCATCCCGATAGCTTCACATGCAGCTTGAATTGCTGCCATGTATTTCGCTTCTGCTAAACTGAGTGCCACAGATCGTTGCTTCTTGATGTACTAGGATACTGCTATCGACCCAATGCTAAAGATCCCCCCTGATGTGCTCTTTCTGTCCGATGGACTGCCAACCCATTCTGCATCCATGAAGCCATGCAAATTCACTCCATCTACCTGTCTGTACCACAAACCATACTATGATGTGCCCCTCAGGTATCTCAGGACATGCTTCCTCGCCTTCCAAAAGAGCTTGGTAGGCTTAACCATAGCTTGACTCAGCTGGTTAACTACGTACCAAACGTTTGGTCTTGTGTTCACCAGATACATTAGCGAACCCACTAAATGTTGATAGACAACAGCATCCACTACCTCTCCAGAAGTAGCATCCTCTTTCTCCAATTTCCTGGAGGAGGAGTATCCATGCGTTTGCAGCTCTCCATGTTAAACTTACCTAATATATCCTTTTCATACTTGCCTTGAGACACAAAAATTTCACCATCCCGTTGCCATATTTCTTAATCCAAGGAAATAATGAAGGAGTCCCATGTCCTTCATTTCGAACTCCCTTGCAAGATCCTTCTTGCATGAGTGTATCAAATGCTCATCACTAGTCAAAATTAAATCACCAACATAAAGAACAATGATAAATAGATTACCCTCAACCAAAATCTGGTACAAGTTTGCATCTGTTTCACTTTTGGTGAAGTCCAGTCCAGTGAAATAGTTGTCTATCCAAGTGTACCAAGCACTAGGTGCTTGCTTCAGCCCATACAATGCTCTTTTGAGTCGGCACACATGTGACTTAGTGTTGAAGGTTTCAAAACCTTCAGGATGATATATGTACACCTCTTCCTCAATGATCCCATTAAGAAACACAATTTTGACATCCATATGATGAATGTGCCAGCCCATATGCGTTGAGAGTGCAAGGATGGATCTTATGGAAGAGTACCTTGCGACTGGTTCAAAGGTCTCATCATAATCTATCCCCTCGATCTGTGAGAATCCCCAGACCAAAAATCTGGCCTTGTATTTCTCCATAATCCCATCAACAACTTGCTTTACCTTGTAGATCCATCTCGATCCAACCACTGATTTGTCAACCGGTCTTGGGACTACTTCCCATGCACTGTTCTTAACAATGGAGTCATACTCCTCCACCATTGCATCAACTCAAGTAGGCTGTTGCTATGCTTCCTGAAAGGAAGATGGTTTATTCACAATACATTTTCTCATTAGATCCATGTATCCAGTAAATCAGTCAGGAGGTTGTCTTTGTCTGCGCTGTGAAGTAGGGGCTCCTACATTATGTGCAACATCAAATCTTAGCCTATCAACTTTCGTGGTGCGCCTTCTGCCATTTCTGATGGATGGATTTGCATGAGTGGCTTCCTCCACTCCATGATCCTTCGCAAGTGGCTAATCCACATCTTGAGTCTCATCCTTGGAAACCAACAGTTCCTCCTCTGCATGCAACTCCAGCTCCCTCTCGATGGACAACTGCACGGCTTTACCCTCATCAAATTTTATATCTCGTCACACAACAATCATTTTGTTGTTTGGAAAATACACACGATACTTATGGGGTGTTTCTGTGTACCCCACAAAAATCCCAACCTCAGCTATTGGTTCCAGCTTCTTCCTGGTGTCCTTGGTCACAGTCACATAAAAAAACGAGCCAAAAATATTAAAGTGTGAAACATCAGGTTTCTTACCAGTGAAAGCCTCTTCAGGTGTACTCATGCCAAGTACTCTGTGAGGACAACGGTTCTACACATAAACCATAATTTTGCATGATTTTTCCCACAAATGAATTGGTAGGACCTGATCATGCAACATTTCTCGTGTTGCACCCACGATCGTTATGTTCTTCCTCTCTGCGACCCCATTTTTCCATGGGTTATGAGGCACTATGAGTTCTCTTCGAATTCCTTCTTTGCTGCAAAAGTTTTTGAATTCATTAGATATGTATTCTCCACCACTATCGCTACTAAGAGCCTTTACTTGCTTCCTCGACTCTTTCTCCACCAATGCCTTAAAATCACAGAACTTAGAGAATGCTTGATCTTTCTTATGCATGAAGAAGATCAAACATTTACGAGAAAATTCATCAACAAAGATTACATAGTACTTATGTTTTGCTGTTGAAGCAACCGAGAATGGTCCACACACGTCTGTGTGAACTCTCTCAAGGATCCTCGAAGCTCGGTTCTCCTTCTCATGAAAGGTGGACTTTACATACTTCCCCATGGTGCAACCCTTGCATGGATCTAACCGAGCAAGTGTTCCCATTGGAAGTCCAGTAGAAATTTGCTGCATGACTTTCAAGGCTCCATGATGAAGATGGCCTAATCGCCTGTGCCATAATTCACCCTCATTCCAGCTCACCATTTTTTTCGCCTTGCCCATCATGGAAACACATCCATCTACCTCTATATTGTAGAGATTCTTAACTCGAATCCCTATCCTCTTGGCTTGACCCATTGTTTTATGTCGCAGGAAAGCTTTTCCATCACTAAAAACAACGTCATAGCCTCTATCCTCCAACATTGCGACTGAGACCAATTTTTTCTTCAGACGTGGTACATTCATTACATATTTTAATTGAAATGGTTTACCTGACTTCCTCTGAAAGGTAATGGTACCAATCCTGATAGCACTGTACCATCCATCATCGCCCATTTCAATATGCATCTGGAGATATTTCTCCTCCAAGTCATTGAAAAGTTCCTTATCTCCTGTCATGTGAAAGGAAGCACCACTATCCAAATATCACACAAATCCCAATGCACTTGACACCATGCATGAGATCAATGAGAAGTCAAGCTAAAATTGTGAGGCAAGGGCCTCACCAGCTGCATATCCAACAACCTTCTTCTTCTTCTTATTTTGTGGACAGTTAGTAGAAAAATTCTCGTTTTCGTGACACTGAAAACACTTCACCTTTGACATGTCCTGCTTATTTCCTTTGGACTCAGATTTAGAATGGAATTTATTCCCCTTCCGCTTCTTTTCCTTGGAATCCAAAGCAAAATAATCTTCATCATCATGCTTAGATGAAGAGCCATCTCTGGTGTTTCGTCTGAACTCCTCCTGCACCAAATTCGACCACATTCGTTCCCAATCTGGAAATTTTTCCCATTCATTGATAGAGTCTTCATAACTTTGGTGACTCTTAGGAATTCCTAGGAGAGCCAAGCTCATCAAATCATCATCAATGGCTGTTATTCCCACACTCCCGAGTTCATCCCGACATTGGAAAAACTTTGTGAGATATTTTGGAATGGTGTCATCCTTTTCCATCTTGATCTTCCTGAGTTTATCTTTGAGTGCCAATTTCCTATGGTCATTGCTGCTTTGGAATAGATCCGTCAAAGCATTCCACATTGCATATGGTGTGGCTTTCCCATGGAGGCTTGAGACAATGTGGTCTCATACTCCCTCCAACAGGATCCTCCTCGCCTTTTCCACTTTCTTTTTCCATGCATCAAGATTTGCAGCATCTGTAACATCGGGCTTAGGAACATATTTTTCAATGAATTCCTTCAAACCATTGTCTTCAAGTACTGCCTCCATTCTGTCCTTCCAAGAAATGTAGTTCGAGTTTCCCTCGAGTGCATACTCTAACCTCAAGCCATTGAAATCCATTTTGATCTTGAATCAGCTATAGCACCAGGAAAATCTTTATGCAAATTCAAATTCTTTCCAATCACAAACTCAACTCCTGCTTCACTTCTGCAATTTCCTGTTCTCTGATACCATGTAGAAATTATACAAAAAGCATGTATATCTTGGATTCACCCAATCTAACAATGTACTAAAGTTAGATATTGAATCGATTCTACAAATATTTTGTGGAATTAAAAACACAATCGCTATTCACATGAACATGAAGAAAGATCAATCACACACAACATAGATAATTTCCCAGGGAAATATTACAGCTAAAAACCCCGCTATCTTTTGTTGTATATTAAGCATGGATCATGAAACAAATACAATGTCTTTCTCTTCTCACAAGAGCCTCCAACATTCAGCGATCTGTCTCACACTGTCCTCACAGAAAATTGACCAATACTTAGTCAATTTCCAGCCTCCTGATAGCCTTCCTTGCTTGCAAAATGCCTGATGGTAAAGATCCCTAAAAGATATGAATTATTTCCTGCCTTGACTGTGAAAGTATCATGGGAACTCCAATGGGTGGTTGGTTGCATGTGTGCATGACAATAATGTCACAACTGATAGTCAACTTCCCTTTCACCTAGAAATCAACTAGGTCTCCACTGGATCTGACATGCATGTAGCTAATAATAGTAAATCTTTAGTTGCATGTGATATCACTGCATGTGAATTAATTAATATTTAATTCAATTGATCTCTCACTAGTGTATCTTCAGTTACGAATAGCACAACTGAGTTTAACTCACTTAACTGAGTTAAACTATTTACAACTTGCACCAACTCATGCACCACTACACTTCGAACTCTGTTACAAATAGAATTACTCTGCATGTCCCACCAACTAACCTCTAACTTGAAATCCACTAGCTAACTGAATTTTCCACTTTTAGTTAACTCATTCAAGTCCACATTGATAATATATTACAATTTAATGTTCATCTAAATTAAGGGATAATAAAAATATTCATGCACCCAAAAATAGCACTGTGGGCCCCACCCTAGTTTGGGTGCTTAATGAAAACAGGTGCTTAATGCACTAGGCGTGGGTGTTGAATCTCAAGATGCCACACCCTTCAAGGTACAAGTTAACTTTGACATCCCCATATTTGAAGGTCAGATGGATGCGAATGCCGTAGATAAATGGTTAAATATACTAGAAGGATATTTTTCTGTTCATGATTTTTCCAGCTAAGAAAATATTACTTTTTCACTTCTCAAACTCGCCCCCCACATCAAGCACTGGTGGGAGGCCTACTGTGAGAAGAAGGATGAAAGTACACCCTCACTATTTTCATTCGCACCCACTTGATATTTGTTCCAGGACACCATCAAGGAGTAGTACTACCCTATCGGAAGCTATGAGGATAAATACATAAAGCGAACCACGCTTCGGCAGCGAAGGGACCAAGACATTCTTGAGTTTACCAATTTTTTTCATACCCTTCGCACAAAGTTGGGTATCAAGGATTTTGAGCGGCATTTGGTACTCAAGTACCGCGTTTGTCTACACAAGTACATATAAGATGAGATGGAGTTCCTGGACATCTCCTCGCTCAACACGATGTACTGATACATTGTCAAGATTGAGAAAAAGTTCAAACAAAAAAAGCGATACTTTGGATCTGCAAATCCGAAGCAAGGGAAAGGTGCCCCCAAACCACAGAGTAAAGGATAAAGCCAAGGTGGGGTGACCCAGGATAACCCGTAGAAGGCGCAAGAAAATGACAATACCACAAAGATGAAGAAGGACACAGGAAAGTGATGTGAGTTCCATAAGAGCTCCACCCACAACACAAGTGAGTGTCGGGCCAAGCAGTCACTGGTGGCCAAGCTAAAGGCTTCCAAATTAGACACATGTTCCAACTCTGAATTAGAACTTGACAAGGGGAATGAAAAAGGGAAGTAGATCATTGATGCAGAGCCAAGTTCCACCATGGTCACCACAAATATCCAAAATATTGAGAGTGAAGATCCAGAGGAGGGGGAACGCCTATTCCACACACAAATGTGGGTGAAGGGTTCTTCGTTGCAGTTCATTGTCGACAACAGGAGCCAAAAGAATCTCATTTCAGCAGAGGTCCTGAAGATGTTGGGCCTACTGACTACAACACATTCGCAGCCATACACCATCGGGTGGCTTTAACAGGGACAAGATCTCTGCGTCAGCCAACAATGTTGCCTTCCCTACAACATCAAGTCCTTCACAGATGAGGTACTGTGTGATATTTCTCCTCTTGAAGTTTGTGATGCATTATTAGGACAACCATACTTTTGGAAGTGACATGTTGTATATGACTCTAGACCTCGCTTTATTATTATTTCTTTGTTTAATAAGTCATATAGGATACCAGAGGTAGCCCCGCCTACCACCATCACTTTGATCTATGGTAAGAAATGTAGTAAGATCATCTCCCAGACTGGGAAATTTGTTTTCTTTCTGATTTGATCTCAAAGTAAAGGGAATATTGTAGCCACATCCATGGCACATGGGAAGGGTTCCTCCACACAACAAAAGCAGGTTCATACGGTCGTAGACGAATACAGGGACATATTCTCTTCACCCACAGGGGTAATCTTGCATTTTCAGGTCAAGAATTCGATCGATATGACTCCCGGAGCACCTCTACCCAACGTGATGATATATCACTGCTCCATTATGGAAAATGAAGATATCGAGTGACAAATCTAGGAGTTGTTGCAAAAATGGCACATCTAACCAAGTTCTTCGGCTCGTGGGAGCCCGATTGTACTTGTACATAAGAATGATGTGACTTGGAGACTTGGAGGCTCTGCATTGATTATTAGGCACTAAAAAAAATCACTATTAGGAACAGGTATCCAATACCATGGATTAATGACCTTCTGGACCAACTCAGGGAGCCCAAGTATTTTATCAAGATCGATTCAGATTCTGGCTATCACTAGGTTTGAATAAAGCCAACATATGTATGGAATATCGCCTTCAAATCCAAGGAAGGCATTTTTGAATGGTTGGTTATGCCCTTCGGGTTGAAAAATTACCCTGTTACTTTTATGAGGCTAATGGATGACATCTTATGGCCCTTCACTAACTCATTCGTGGTTGTTTATCTGGATGACATCCTCATATTCAACAAGAGTTGGGAAGAACACTTGAAACACATTCAACATGCCTTTCAAACCCTTTGGCAACACAAACTATGTGCCAACTTGGAGAAATGTACCTTTGGCATGAGCCAGGTCTAATATCTGGGTTACATCATAGATGAGTGTGGCATGCATGTGGATCCGACAAAGATCCAAGTCATTCGATATTGGCTAGCCCCGACCACTCTAATAGAGCTTCGTAGCTTTTTGGGCCTTGCAAATTTTTATCGGAGGTTCGATTCTCCCATATCACTTGGATTTTGAGTCAGATTATTAAGGGCGGCGTGAAAGCAAGATTTTCTTGGTTTGATTTCCAACAGAAGGCATTCGTTGAATTGAAGCACTGCCTCTGCTCTACATCGGTACTCACACTGCCAGAATTATAACAGCCATTTGAAATTGAGACAAACGACTCCAACTATGCTATTGGTACAATCCTCACCCAGCATGGGCATCCAGTGGCCTATCATAGTGAGACACTTTTCGATACAATTCAGAAGTACCCCACCTATGATAAAGAGATGTATTCCATCGTGCAGGCTTGCCGACAATGGAAGCATTACATTATGGGGAAGGATACGGTCATCCACACTAATCACCAACCTCTTCAGTTTATACAGACACAGGGATGTTGCAGAACGATTGCCATCAGAAGTGGTCTACATATCTACAACAATTCCACTTTAACATTAAATACAAAAAGGGCAGCACCAATCATGTATCAAACTATCTTAGTTGGCCTCCAATTGCAGCAATGATTACTGTTCTCAACTCTTGTGGCCAATAGACCTCTAGATGGTCGTAACTATACCAAAATGATCCAGATTTTGCCTCCACATACCAAATGCTAGTAGATGGAAATCAAGTTCCTGATTTCCACCTCCAGGATGCATTATTATGCTACCCGGGCCACCTTTGTGTTCCTTCAAGAGATTGTGCCAAAATGATTTTGGAGGTGCACTACAGTCAGGTTGCATGACACTTTGGTGTGGAGAAAACTATGGTTGTACTATAAAAGTAATTTTATTTGCCAAAACTCCGACTATATATTGGGATATATATCAGATCCTGAATTGCCTATGTCATCACCAAGCCCACCATCAAGAAGTAAGGCATGTACACTCCTCTTCCTACCCCTAGCCATCGGTGGGAATCCATCTCCATGGACTATATGTCCGGCCTCCCTTCTACCAAGCATGGTAATGACTATGTATTTGTGGTCGTGGATAGATTTTCTAAGATGACTATATTGGCGGCCTGCAAGAAGAGTATCACAACAGAGGACACTACCAGACTCTTCTTTGAACGAGTGTGGGTACATTTTGGGATCCTACAGACCATTATATCAAATTGGGATAACAGGTTCCTGAGCACATTCTGGTCAACCCTCTGAACACTATTGTACACCAAGCTCACCAATTCGACTATCTTCAATCCCCAAATTGATGGCTAGACGGAGGTCGTCAATAGGATGATAGTGCACATACTTCGCATGTGCAACTCCAAGAATCCATGAACCTGGGATGATAGTATTCCCTATGTGCAACACAGTTATAACAGAGCTCTCCATAGCTCGAATGGTCATAGTCCCTTTCAAGTGGGTCTAGGATTTCAACCATTGTGTCTGATTGATGTTGCCACACCACATGCGACTACATAGACAAAATCCACACCTGTATTGTCAGAGGCTGATAAAGCTGTTGTCCAGGTAAATCCCCTCTGCAGACAGAGGCGATTCCTCTAGCCCTAAGGTGGGTCTAGCAACTACGGGAACATACTAACATATACCTTCCTAGATTGTAAATGAAATTTAGAGAAAAGAAGATAACCTACCTTGTTCAGATGCTATGTTGTCGTCTTTCGTCAAAGCTTCTTGATATGTCCTTCTCGTCAAGTTCGATACACGCTGCTACCAACGTCCGATTACCTGTACAGACAGTAAAGATACCACGACAAGCGTAAAATCACGACAAACATAAAACAATTACAATATATCTAACTGATCAAGGAATGCTATAAATCTCATTATATATGTAAACAAGAGTGGAAGATAAACATTAGTTTCATTTTATTATGATAAAGATAAGGGGAGTTTACAACCAAGCCTTGATGTTGAGGCTCTCCTTCGGCAGGTCCGTATCGAAGCACGTTTGCAACACCCTCACACAAAAAGGTCTGAGATCTCACTATGTTCCTAACACACAAAAACAATCACACTCTACATTATTCTCTCAAAGCTATAATTGCTTCTCCTTTCTATCATCACTAACTAAGGCTGTAGAGCTGAAGGAGGTCTCCTTATATAACAATGGAGGAGGAGGTTATGGGCCCCCAAATGATGGGAAAAGAGCTTATCCTTTGGATTAGTTCCTATTTTATTGCAACAAGAAGCCCAAAGGGGAATTCCTCAGACATATCCTCAAAACAAACTTCCAGCTCGCCACCTCACGACGCTTCTAGTCGCGGAATCTTCCTTTCTATTTAAAAAACTTTCCAAAATAGGATCTGCGCGGGTCTGACATTAAGACAGAGCACCGATTAGCGCGGGTCTCAGTGTAAATATCTGCTATCGACATGGGTCAGACACTGAGAGAAAGTGTCGACCTTGAAAACCAGGTTTTTATAGGGATCTTCCAGAAAAGTTGTAAAGGGAGATGAATTGGCAGACAAAATGTGGTTCAGGGGTATGCAATCCATTCTTGGAAATTACATAAGGGTCACTGTATGGGTCCTCCAAGATCAAGGAACGGGGAGTACAAAGAAAATGAAAAATTACTGTGTAACAGATGCCCCCTAAAGTATGAAGTACGAACACGGGTGAGGGGTGAAATTATTTACAAGTACGTGCAAGGAACCAGACGCTGCTGTTGAAAGACCTGAAAATCAAGCATAGATACATATACATAACTGAAAACTCTGATGAAAATACATGAATCCATGGTATAGGCACAACTATCCATCAAGAAGAGGATCATGTGAATGGATCCTCGACATGGACGCAACCATCTGAATGAAGGGATCATATGAAATAGATCCATGACATGAGCGCAACCATCCGTATAGAGAGGATCAAAACGAGAGAACCCACGGTTTGGTCGCAGCCATCCATCTAAAGAATCATGTATATAATCATGAATGACTCATCACTCCTCACAACCTGGAATTTTGTGATCGAATCCCAGGGTATTGCGCTCCAACACCACCCGATCAAAGTACAAATTCCAACATGTGAATAGACATGTTGAAGTCGAATGTGCTATAAAATCACTTGATTACCGGTCAATGATGTGAACCGTTAACAAGTGCGAGAGAAACCACCCATAATGTCAATGGCTCTCAAGGTACTTCTAGTACAATCCACAGAATGTGAATAGTGAGTTGAATTTGAACACCCACGAAATCACCCGATCAAAGGCCAATGATGTGAACCTGTCGTCAAATGCGAAGAACTTGCCATTAGGGCATGCAAAATCTAAGGTACCAGAAAAAAGTCTCTAGATCAACTTCTCGGATAATGAGCTGAAGTCGACAGGAAGCGATTTGTCAAAGGAGGGTCATAATGAATCCCACATCATCGATGCGAAACAGAGAAGGTAATATGAGTGTGAATCATAATTGAAACAGAGGATCAAGGAATGTACAAACTGTAGAAGGATTTTCTCTTCAACATATCAGCAACACGACTCCGGAATTTGGCAGCATTTGACTCAAATAGGATTAGAGATCATGTTGACAATATTTGTAATCAAATGAGAGGCAAACGGAATTCCCAAACCCATGGAGGCAAAGTGACAGAGTGAAAATATCCCAACCCGACATGAACTGCAGACAAGTGTCATGTTCAAGAGTGACATACTGTCGACACAACTGACGAACACCTTCGATTTTCCCCCACCATTTCTAGCGAGTACCTCTTTATTTTTACACAAGCTTGAAGAGGATAGCATATGCTTGTCATATAAGTTTGTCCTTCGGAGAAATCCAACCTAATACATTTTACAAGTCCTAGGAAGGAGGAACTCGGTGAATATCATGGTGACAATGTCCGATGTCATCAGGGTTTAACGAGTCTGACAAAGAACTTAGCATCTTTTCATGTTTAGAGAGTTTGAAAAGAAGCGGAAAATAAAACTCCAACATGTCCCTTTTCGTAAATAGTCTCTCAGATCTGAAAAGGTAGAAAAAAATATCTGAAAGAACCTCTTAGTCGAGATATACTAAGGTATTCCTTTTTCGTAAATAATCTATCCCAGCCCGAAAAAGGGGTAAACGTATACTGGGTAGATATAATTTCGCAACCATTTAACGAGTTCAAAATGACAAGAGTCTCGGCAATATTTTCAGTTTTAGAGAGTCAGAAAAGAGCTGAAAGATGACTCCTCTTGGAGGAACGAGTGGTATCAAGGGTAGCAACTGGTTCCGATGATGGTGGAATTGCTCAGAACGAGTAAAGGTCAAGAAGCTGGCTAACAATACCACTCATTGCAGTGGTTCCTCAGGAATGGGTAGACAATAGAGTGAAGGCATATGATCGGCCAAGTAGATGGTGATGATGGAATGAGAAATCCAAGGTTCATCTGACAAAACAGGTTGATAAAATGGCAAACACGAGAGGTAAAATAAGAAAAGTTTCATTTTTACACAAGCTTGAAATCATGGAAAACTATGCTTGAAGCCAGTTTACTTTTTACACAAGCTTGAAACGGGAACAAACTATGCTTGAAATTGGTTTCATTTTTACACAAGCTTGAAACAAAGATAAACTATGCTTGAAAATTAGGGAAAAACGGGCATGCCCCCAACATGGTGACTCAATTCGAGGTACAGGCCCCCCAAGCTTCAGTCCATATGAAAGGCAAATGGAGTGAAGGTTAAAATTACGAGATCAAGAGAAGGACTCGACTGGGATTTTACGAGATCTAATCAAAGACTATAATTGAAAAGGGATCATGTTTCGTTTTTTTAACAAGGTTGACATAGTAAAAGAACTATCCTCATGACATCTTGTTTCATTTTTTAGGGAGCTTGACACAAGGAAAAGAACTATGCTTCGAAAAGCTTGTTTCATTTTTTAAGGAGCTTGACACAAGAAAATGAACTCTGCTCCGACCAGCTTGTTTCATTTTTTAATGAGCTTGACACAAGAAGACAAACTATGCCCCAAAGACCTTGTTTCATTTTTTAAGGAGCTTGACACAAGAAAACGAACCGTGCTCTAACTAGCTTGTTTCATTTTTTAAGGAGCTTGACACAAGAAAATGAACTCTGCTCCGACGATATTTTCATGTTGAATAAGAAGTCATGGCTTCCAAGAGGTTCTCATCTGATGGGAGAACAACATCTCAAAAATCAAGACCCAATGCCCCCAGCACACGATGCATAATGGAACTATCACTGAATGCGCGCACGGGGTAGGTAGCCACATAATTAACCTGCGGCGGGGAAGATACAACCAACGGATAAAGATCCGACAGAGATGATGGCGGGCCAGCTAGCACCTCAAGACCAAAGAATGAAAGCCGATCAATGGTCACGATCTGACCTTTGTGTGGAAAACAAATCACATGAAAGAGGGAAGAGACAAGCGCACCCATGGCATAAGCATAGTCGTGCCCCAAGAGTAAATTGAAATCCAAGGGGCCTGGAACAACCATCACATCTATATAGACGATTTTCCTTCCTAAAGTAATAGGCAACTTCGAAAGGATCCCTAACGGTTGACTAGTTCCTCTGTTAAAAGCCAACATATTTTGCGTAACAGGTACAAGTGGTGGAGAACCAAAAGCTTTCCAAGTAGTTGAAGAAAGAATACTAACAGATGCGCCTTCATCTATAATGGTGCTAGGTACGACCATATCGAAGACCTGTACCGTGATCTCAAAAGGTACATAAGAAGGAAGGCAGTATCCCGCAAATCGAATCCAATCGAAGGAAGCGACCAAAATACTTGGAGGGGGTACCATCGAATTGACATGGTCATCCCCTGGTGTTACGGGAGCTCCTCTAGGATATCCATCACGGGAGCAGGAGGAGAAAATTCTTGAACTATAGGGACGGGAGAATCTTTCTCTAAGTCTGAGGAATCTAAGGAAACAAGAAGAACATGAGGGGGATGAGATCCACTCTCGACAGAAAAGACCTGATGAACCATAGGCGGGATCAGGTCGACCGATTCCTTAACCAATGGTTGGTTGGGAACGAATTCATGAATTTGAATTTCCGAGGGAACGAGATCGACTAAGGATTAATCTTGATCGATCATTGAATCAACTAATGGAGGACTCAAAGAAAGCTTCTGGTAACCAACCGGAAGGCAGGGTGCAGAAACAATAGGGTTTCCCAACACTCTCGTGGCTTCATCCATGTATGAACAAAGGTGAATGGGATGATTCCCTTCACACAACTTACAAGGATTGGTAATCTTACCCTGTTTCTTATGAGTCTTATCATGGCTAGTCGAAGATGTGCCACCAATATGACTTGTTGAAGCCAAAGGCAACGACGGACGATCGTCGGACGATACCTCAAGCACATTTGGGATGCCAGGGCAATATCGAAGAAGATGGTTACCTTTGCACAACATGCAAGGGAATTTGAATTTCCGAGGAAGGTTGGATGGTTTATCAGTGGAAGGTGTCTGAGGCGCAATAGCCGCAGAGCTGGCCTCTCTCTTATTTGACTTCTTCTTCTTCATCTTCTTCTTCTTCTTCTTAGCCACCTGGTTACTAGAATCCAGACTTTCACTAGGCAAAGTAGAAGAGGAGGATGAATAAACAGACGAAGAAGTGGATAGGTCCACCTTAGAATCAACATGATGTTGTTCAGGTGGAGGGGATGGTTGTACAGTGGGCGAAACACTCGAGACCACAGAGGTGGAGAATAACCAAACAGGAAACCCAAAAATTAACCCAGGCAGGGATAATGTTGCCATATAAGGAGCACCAACATTCCCAAAAGAAGGAAAATTACCAGGAATCCCTTCGAAGGGGATTCCTTGGTTGGTAAACTCCTTAAACGTCACCATTGGAAACAACCCTAAAACACTAAGGAAGATAAATTTAACCAGGAATATTTCGTGGGCAAGTAAAACATTGAAACAAAACTCTGCCGTTTCATATTTTAAGAGTCGAGAAACAGGAAAAATATGACTCTATCATTTTCAGGTTGAAAACGAGCGTGAAAGGACAAGTGCTCGACGATCTTTTCACTTTTTAAGGAGTCACGAAAAGACCAAAATGACTACTCAGGTAATCTAAGCAAGAGGGTGTACCAAGTTCCCTGAACTGCCATATACACCTTGGTGATCAAATGAAATAGAAATGACCAAGGACTTGACGTACGTGTGGGTAGTCTCCCCGAATGCTGTGTTCGGTGTATCACAGTTATAGAGCGGCAGACTCGGCTTCCTATGGATAAAGGATTGAAACCTATGAGTGTCTCCATTTATATGCTTGACGATACAAGGAGCACAAGTCCGTACTAGCGCTGTCTAAAGCCAGATGGAGAAAAACAACTACTAGGTTTAACGACGTCGGAACAAGTCACTAGCCTAGACCTCTAAATATGTGCGTTAAGTTTCAATGCTTCCTTATTGAATAAATTTTAATGGTTGATCTTGAATTATGTCTCAGTTTCAAGGCCCTATCGAATGTCATCTGACAATCTCCTATATGCAGCTATATGAGAAAATAATTTTTTCAATTCGATGAATGCTATCTAGTTAAGGGAAGAGTCTCAAACAATGATGCAACAAACAATGATACTGCAAACGAAACTTTTCCAAACTAGATGACTTTCACCATCCAAAAGTAATCTAAAACATTCAACGATGTGAATTATGCAATTTAATCTATGCAAAATCCTCTTTTTTGAAAACTATGCAATTGTAATCCATGAAAAATTTCCTTTTTATTTTGAAATAATAAGAATGCACTCAATGCATTTTTCGATGAAATTAGAATCTACTTAATGCATGATTTTAATGAAAGAGAATGCAGTCAATGCGATTTTTAGCTTTCAATCCTTAAACAATGTAATCTAAGTTCAATGATGGATCTCAAAAAAAACTTTTCAATGCAATGTGATCTAATGCATATTAAAAAAAATAAAAATCTGAGACGAAAACTAAATGAACGCAAATTTCCTTAATGCCAGGAAGGATTAATGCAAAAGGGATGCAAACAAACACTAAGAATGCAATCGTTGTTTTAAACACTTTGTAACGAAATTCCTCAAAAGGCTACAAGACATATGAGTTCAAGCAAAAGAGGACTTCCAAAGCTTGAACTCAAAACAAGGCATTCATTCCCTTTTACATCAAGCAATCATAGAAAGAAGACTTTTCCGTTGAACAATGAACAATGTAATATATGCTCACAAGTGAAAAAGTAAAGGGGAGAACGTGTAAATCATACAGAGAAAAATACCGAAAGGGAAAGACACACTGGTGAAGGACTTAGAGAAAAAATCTTAATTTTTCACACATGCTGAATTTGGCACAACTTTTATGGGTGAAACTAGCGCCAACTGGCACAACTTGCTAACTGACAACTAGTGCCAATGGCCAATTGGCACGGGTTGCTAACTGAAAACTAGCGCCAATTAGCGCGACTGTTAGAAAAATAAAAGCACCAATGCCTGAAAAATAAAAAGAAATAATTTCTCCTAACCAAGACCAGACTCACCACTTCAAGCAAAAACTAAAAGATCGTAATTGATGAAAAACATAGGAACAAATAGGGAAATGGTCGTTCGACTAAGCTCGTCGAATGACGAAGACCTCAAAGAGTGAAAAACTCAAAGGAAACTCCCCAGTGGAGTCACCAATTTGTTGTCCAGGTAAATCCCCTCTGCGGACAGAGGTGATCCCTCTAGCCCTAGGGTGGGTCTAGCAACTACGGGAACATACTAACATCTACCTTCCTAGATTGTAAATGAAATTAAGAGAAAAGAAGATGACCTACCTTGTTCTGATGCTATGTTGTCGTCTTTCGTCGAAGCTTCTTGATCTGTCCTTCTCCTCAAGTTCGATACACGCTGCTACCAACGTCCGATTACCTGTACAGACAGCCAAGACACCACGACAAGCGTAAAATCATGACAAACATAAAACAATTACAATCTATCTAACTGATAAAGGAATGCTAGAAATCTCATTATATATGTAAACAAGAGTGGAAGATAAACATCAGTTGCATTTTATTATGATAAAGACAAGGGGAGTTTACAACCAAGCCTTGATGTTGAGGCTCTCCTTCGGCAGGTCCATATCCAAGCATGTTTGCAACACCCTCACACAGAAAGGTCCAAGATCTCACTATGTTCCTAACACACAAAAACAATCACACTCTGCACTATTCTCCCGAAGCTATAATTGCTTCTCCTTTCTATCATCACTAGCTAAGGCTGTAGAGATAAAGGAGGTATCCTTATATAACAATGGAGGAGGAGGTTATGGGCCCCCAAATGATGGGAAAAGAGCTTATCCTTTGGAGTAGTTCCTATTTTATGGAAACAATAAGTCCAAAGGGGAATTCCTCGGCCATATCCTCAAAAAAAACTTCCAGCTCGCCGCCTCACGAAGCTTCTAGTCGCAGAAGCTTCCTTTCTATTTAAAAAAAATTCCAAAATAGGATCGGTGCGGGTCTGACATTAAGACAGAGCGCCGATTGACGCGGGTCTCAGTGTAAATCTCTGCTATCAGCGCGGGTCAGACACTGAGAGAAAGCGCCGACCTTGAAAACCAGGTTTTTATAAGGATCTTCTAGAAAAGTTGTAAAGGGAGATGAATTGGCAAACAAAATGTGGTTCAGGGGTATGAAATCCATGCTTGGAAAGTACACAAGGGTCACTATATGGGTCCTCCAGGATCAAGGAACGGGGAGTACAAGGATAGTGACAACTTACTGTGTAACAAAAGCGACCAAATTTATTGAACACATCAAACACATCCTCCATCAGGTTCACGACATCTTGGAGAAGTCAAATTCCAAGTACAATTAGTGACACGATTAACATTGCGTGCCACACAAGTTTCAGGTGGGCGACAATGTTTGGTTTCATTTTCAGAAATAACACCTTACTGGAGCCCATCAAAATCTCATACCACTCTGATATGGTCCTTACACCATTACCAAGGTTATGGGAGACAAAAATTTATGAGCTCAAAATTCCCCCATTCCTTGGCTTGCACCCAATGTTCAATGTGGACCGCCTTCGACCATACTTCCCACCATTACTGGACACATCAGACATTGCAGAACAACTCACACCAACAGAGTTAAACCCAGATTGCATATAACATGCCACAACTAACCAGACTATGGACACACAACTGAATAACACTTTCCAACAGAAGATCCAACTATATTGAGTTGTCAAAGCTGGCCAAATCCCGCACCAAGGAAAGTGGCTCACTAAGGATCAAGTTCAGCAGAATTTTCCCCATCTCATGGAGGCACTCAACACAATGGAAACCATTGCTTCCTAAGGGGGGAGGACTGATATAGGTGGATGTTGGTGGCCACCCACCTATTCAACTTGTACCCCCACCACCGTCTCTTTCAGTGTTTTAGTTTCCTTAATTGTAGCACAATTTACTAGTTTTGACAGTTTTTTGGGTCTTGAACTTCAAGAGCCGTTTTGAGGCCCTAAACGATGTTTTTTTGGGAAAACCTGGAAAACATTAGATTTTAATTGATGTTTTCCACTCTAAATTTGTATTCTTCGAATAGATCTTTCTAACGAGGTATTGTGCTCGTCAAACAAATATCACATGCCAAAGTTACGACCCCGGGAAGTTGAGGTACCAATTTACCCAAACGAGGCCCATAGTTTTGGTGCTTCATCTCCTAGGGTTATGTTTTCGAATGTTTAGGGTTTTCCATTATTTCTCAATAATAAATTGGCCTTCGAGCCTCATTGTAACACAGTTCAGAGGCATGTAGCTTCCAAATCTCTTCTTAGAGATAAGCTACCATCGCCTGAGCTAGTTTATTTCCATTCTGTTTGTAAGCTTATTTCAGTATTTGATATTAATGAAATGAAGTGTTATTTCTATTGCATCTCTATAGTTATGGTTATATATGTAATTTTTTGCGTTCCTGTTTAACTTCAGATCACATAATGGTTGAGCTGGTCCCCACCACTGTTTTGATGATTCACTCTATTTTATATTAAACCGCAGAAAAAACTGGTCAAAGTTTGATTTACGAATAACCTAACATGCGGTTTTGAAAAATATGGTGCAAAGTTGTCTGTCAAAATGCGTTCAAGCTGGGTGCGAGGAGAGAGGAACATAAAATTATCCCAAAATGTTATGTATCTTCACATACATTCTCCCTTCACACATTTCTTCCCCAGACGTATTTCCTACACAACACTATATATTAATTAATTAATTAGCGATTTTCACTTATTAAAGTTTGTGGCATGAAAAGTTTGGTTTATGTGTATATCAGATGTGAATAATCACAACATACAAAATTAAGAATCACAATTGTTGAAGTGACGACTGTCTTTTGCATTCGTGATTTCTTGGAAAGTTCATTCTCAGTTTGGAATTTAGCCCCAGTTTCATATCCAACCTATGTTAGCTATCGATAGCAAGGAACATCATACACTATGTACCCAAAAACCCAAATTTTTGAATATAGAGAAGAATTGAAATTGATCATAATACGAAATACTGGACAAAAAGCTATCGCGATACACTAAAGTATTCCCCGACTACATTTATACTTGAAAATCCTAAACCCTACTTTGTCCCACCTCCTTGTACCTGCATAATGATATGCCACTAACAAAAAATTAATAGTTTATGCTAATGGCTTTACGTTCAATGCATTAAATTCAATTGATTTTGGTAACAAAAGTGCTAAGATTGCACACACTGGAAAATTCAGAGATTTCAATGCGAAGAGAAATGAATATTACAATTCGTTCGAAATCAAAAACCTCAGAAACACATATAATATTTTCCAATTATTGTAAATTGCTTCACTCTATTATATGTCAACCATATTTCATCTTTGCTCATAATTATGCAATTTATTATCGACATGCTCGATGCTACTTACCCCTAAATAAAGTTTAGTTGAAAAGTTAATCTCATTTACAAAGAATTCGTGAATATATAGAAAAATATGTTGTGCAAAATGGAAGCGTAAGAAAGAAACTTGTGAACATGCTACTTATCCCTAAATAAATATATGATAAAAGTGTTATGTGAAATGGAAGTGTGCGGAAGAAACTTGTGGAAGTTGAAAAATTAACCCCATTTAAAAATAATTCATTAATGTACGAAAAAAATGTTACGTGAAATGTAATTGTGTGGAAATTTCCCCTCCGCACACTTATTTCACACAACTCCCTCCCACACAACAATACATATTAATAAATTAATTAGTGGTCTTGGCTTGTTAAAGTTTGGGGCATGAAAAGTTTGGTTTACGTGTACTAACCCACACTTCTGCTCCTTACGTAAAGCACTTTTGCATCTCTCATGTCCCCCATTGACATAACAAGGAGGAGGCTCCACATTCAATAAAATGTAACAAAAAATTAGCTCAACTCATGGAAAATGATTCAATATTTAAGAATGCTCACAACATATGAAAGCAAGAACCATGATTGTTGAAGTGTCAAATGCATTTCACATTCATAATTTTTTGCAAAAGTCACATAAGATCACATCTTTTGATTTCCAATTGAGCATGATCGATCAAATTTCCAACCTGTGTTAGCTATTGATAACAAGGAATACCATACTACATTGCTGTAAGATAGAATTATCCCCTTGCCACGACCCACCACTTCTTGAACCCTAATTTGTCATCAATAGTAAATTAATATTGTATCCAAATAGATTTATGTTAAACATTTCATACTTTTCATATGATAGTTAGAGATGCCATTTAGACACAATTGAAAACAGAAGATGTGATATTATGCAATGCTAACTTTGGAGATAAAAGAAAAAAGCTCGAAGAATACTCCCAACTTTTAAACACATTCTGCAAAGAGAAAATGAACATAGTCGCCAAAGCGAACAATCAAAATTATTTGCACACTCTGCTTTTCCAAATACCACTGATACATAGTCAACAAGTGAAAATTTAGATATGAGCAAATGAGTTAATTGTATCATTGCCAACAACTTATTTCCTCCCTCTATTAGCCATTTCTGCTTTGTACTTAAAAACACATGCTTAATATATGATGTTCTTAATTTCATTTAACTGTAGATTTATCATTTCCCTATATAATCACCACCTATTACTATTTTGTGTGTGAAACATGTTACACATGACACATCATATACACATATGTACCATAAGTCGTATGAAATGAAATAAATACATTTTTTTTTGTTTTTGTTTTTTTGTTTTGGAGATCAAGCTGGCATCAAGAATTTTTATCGTTCTCGTTTCTCTGCTAATGATTACAATTTGACCAATGTCTGTCTTCATTGACCAATTTCATGTTAGCATGGGTATATCTATGTCATCATCAACTGTACGTTTAGTGCTAATAGGTTCATAACACCAATTGCTATGTTCATTGTAAAATATAATTCCTGTCCCGCAACAACACATTCAAAAAATGTCACAAAAGCATTGCCAACAACTCATGATTAAAGTTAACTAATATCTATGATTAATAGAAAACAACTTTGTGGGTAAATATCAGTGTTTTTCAGCATTCACTTCATCGAATACACGCATGAGAAGGTCAACTCCTTGCATATCATTTACATTGTGTGAGTATTAAATTGCATTTGCTTTGAAATGTTATGAAATGACTGTTGTTTTGTGAAACTATCAATAAGCCTTGTAGCTGTAAACTAGTTTCCTAATTGTCTTCTGTACTTTTCTCTATACTCATGCTTCGAGCTCCACAAGCTTTTTCAATAACTCAACTCAAGTTATTTGAAATATATATTACTATTTGGAGACTAAACGCGATCATCTACGACTGTTCAAAATTGTCGTTCAATCGACAGAGGTGATGGCACAAAGTTGTAGGCATATACGATAACTAGAAAATTTCATTAAATTAATATTCCTGTGAATTTTCCATTACGGTTTGCGCATGGTCATGATAACACTTGGAATTTCAATGCCAAATGCATCATATAACATGTTTACACATTTGTTAAAAAAATGTAATGTTTTTAGTTTTCTCATGTTAACCTATAACAACATCCTCTTGCTATGAAATTCAATATTAACATTAGTTTCAACTTAAACACTAACTAAAAATAAAACAAATTCATTGGAAAAATAAAAGTAAAAAGTACTCACATAATTAAAATTGCTAAAACTAAGCACCACAGAGCTGTAATGTATATTGTATAAGTACGAAGGAAGGAACCAACACTTTGTGTACATGGTTTGACCCACATCACTATTGCATCCTAGTATCAAATCAAACGAGCCCATGTCCACAAAGTAATGCACACAGTTAATCGACCACCCTTATTTCATACACGATATACAATTTAATAAGCCAAATTTTCTAATTAATAATTTAATTAAAATATACTGTTATGCAAGAAATCTAGACAAAATTGCAGAGCATTGCGAATGAAAGTTTTTGTTCCTTGCTCCACACAATCATTCTCCCCCACAACACTTTTTACTCACAAACACATAGTATTTGGAAGTTGTGAATACCAAGATTCGTTGTTTCTACTTTGATGTGGTTTTTAAATGATCAAAGCCTTTGAATATAGTAGTGTGGAGAATTAATCAGTCACCCTTATTTCACACCGGATATATACGTAAACCAAAATTTTCATGCCCCAGACTTTAACAAGCCAAAAATGCTATTTAATTGGTTAGTATGTACTATTGTGGGGGAGTGAGTTGTGTGGAAGAAGTGTGCATTTATGCGGAGCACCAGAACATCGTGAAAGAAAGTTTTTGTTCCTTGCTCCGCACATTCGTTCTCCCGCACAACACTTCTTCTTCACACGTATTAAAAAGACACTTAATTTAATATTGCATAATAATTATTTAATTCACAAATGTGAAATCACAAATGCACATAGTATTTAGGAACCTTGAATACCAAGATTCGTTTTTTCTAGTTTTTAAACGATCAAGTCCGTAGAGCATAGTTTTGAAAACCACACATCCGATCATCAACAAAATTGCAAATTAAAGTTTCTGTTCCTTACTCTGCACCTTCGTTCCCCCACACATCACTCCTTTCTTAGACACATTAAAAAGAGACTTCATTTAATATTGCATAGTAAGTTTCTGCTTAAAATAATTTCATGTTTGTGGAATAAAGTTCCCTCTGCACCCCTATTCTCCTGCATCTTTCATTTTGCACATATTCACCTAACACTTTAAGCACATGTTCTCTCGCACAATTGAATCTGTAAAAGTGTAAAACGTAAAAAAGTTCAAAATGAAATAAGAGGTAAACGCACTAGCGATATCTGTCTTAGGGTCAATGTCAATGTCCCATGAAACACCCACAAATGTGAAATCATAAATGCACATAGTATTCACGAACTATGAATGCCAAGATTCACTGTTTCTACTTTGATACAATTTTTAAACGATTAAAGCCTTCGAACATAGTAGTACAGTTAGTTGATCACCCACCATTATTTCACACCCAATATACACGTAAACCAAAATTTTCATGCCCCAAACTTTAATATTGGATATAACTATTTAATTGACAAATGTGTAATCACAAATGCACGTAATATTCAGGAAACTCAAATAAAATGATGCCACACCAACATAGTAGCGGGGATAGTTAATCTCCCACCCTTATTTCACACCCAATATACACGTAACCCAATCTTTTCATGCCTGAAAATTTAAAAACACAAAATGCTAATTAATTCATTAATATGTACTATTGTGCGGGATGGATATCTGCGGAAATGTATATGGAGATACAAAACATTGCAGGGAATTTTTTATGTTCTTTCCTCCGCACACATGTTCTATCGCATAACAATTCTTCCTCACATGCATTAAAAATAAACTTCATTTAATATTTGATAACACATATTTAATTCACAAATGTAAGGTAAAAAATGCACATAGTATTGAGAATTGTGAATACCAATATTGGCTCTTTCTACTTTGATACGATTTTTAAACGATCAAAGCCTTCGAATATAGTAATGGGTACAGTTGATCACCCACCCTTATTTCGCACTCGATGTACACATAAACCAAATTTTCCATGCCTCAAACTTTAATAAGCCAAAATCACTCATTAATTGATTAGTATGTAATGTGGTGTGAGAGAGAGATGCAAGAAATAAGTTTGCAAAGGAGAAATTTATGTGGAGGACCGAAACATTGTGGAAGAAAGTTTTTGTTCCTTGCTCTGCACACCATTTATCTTGCACAACACTTCTTCTTCACATGCATTAAAAATACACTTAATTTAATATTGCATAATAAGTATTTAATTCACAAATGTGAAATAAAAAATGCATATAGTATTCAGAAACCTTGAATACCAAAATTCGTTGTTTCTAGTTTTTAAACGATCAAAGCCATTGAACATAGTTTTGAAACTGCACATTGAATAATCAACAAAGCAGTTTTGTCACAATGCCTTTGCATCCCGATATCAAATAAAACAAGCCCACATGGATCCACCCTTAAAGGGAAATGTATCAGGAGATGTAGAACATTACGAATTTATGTTTTTGTTTCTTGCTTCACACACCCGTTCTCCTGCACAACACCCATTTCTCACATGCATGAAAAATAAACTTTATTTAGTATTGGACAGTAAGTTTATTCTTAAAGTTAAAATAATTTAATGTCTATGGAATAAGTTCCCTTTGCAACCATGTTCTCTCACACATACCCCCTCTTCTGTACATCCTTTATTCCACATCGGTTCACAACTCTATGCAATTGTTCTCCCGCACAACTAAATCTGTAAAAGTTTAGAATGAATTGAGATAGAAATGAACTAGCAGTACATATCTTAATGCCAGTGTCAATGTTAGTGTTAAAGCACTCATTGAGGAAACGACCCCCCCGCTTATGTAAAGGACCTACTCAAAGCATTATGTCAATGTCAATGTCACAACATTTACTGATGGAATGTCCACTTATAGAATTAGCCTTTTTTCTATTTTAAAATGTTTTCTTAGGAATTGACAAATACTGAAAAAAATGCCCCCCAACATGGGAATTATGTCACATCAATACTCGCTCAACCAATGGAAAATTATAAATAATATTTCCAAAATTTAGAAATTATTTTTTGAATTTATAGAAAAATACGAATATTCAACATTTTCCCAAAACTTTGATTAAAATTGCAAAATCTCAACTTTGACCACGAGATGAGTGTTATAGTCCCTAGCAAGGCAGAGACTAATAAAGAAATTCTTACTATAGCGAAATCCATATACTTTTTCTTCCAAATATTGACATGTAAATACAAAGAATCAAAACCAAATAAAATCTTTAAAAGATGTCTTTAGAGCTACAAAGAATTAGATGGAAACTTTAAATAATAATCAAAGAGCTTATTTAAAAAATATATTTAATGACATATGAAATATATTTTTTCCTTTTTTTTAATTTTAATTTTAGATAAATTTAAAATGAAAAAACCTAAACCAAAGTGTTTATTTAATTAGTTTTGCACAAAATTTGTGACATTGTAACAATCTTTATTAGTATTTTTACTTTATATCTATAAAAATATCTTTTAGAATATCATTTTATCAAAACTTTTCATATGCTTTGGTTTCTAAGGTTATTTACTATTTAAAATGAACAAAATGTATGTTAATTGATGTTTAGAAATATATATTATCTCATGAAAGTTAGGTTGGGAGTCTTTATACAATCACAAAGTTCGATATAACATAGATATGCGTTGTAATTTTTTTCTTTGATGAGGTGTTGTTATGATGAATTGATGAGTTATTAGTGAGATATAAATTTAGAATGATGTAATTGATGTAATATAAATTCAAATCATAGGATGAATACAATGTAGTAAGATAACGACATAAAAAATTTTCGCCAATATTTAATTTGTTTGGCAGATGTCAACATCTTAACATGGTATTAGAGGTAAATAGTTATTATAGCCATGGCTAGCAAGATTATGGGAGGTTCATTGTGTAATAAAAGGCCACTCGTACATGAGGTTTGAGATTGGATTTAACATGGTATTAGAGATAAATAGTTATTATAGCCCTGGCTAGCAAGATTATGAGAGGTTCATTGTGTAATAGAAGGCCACTCCTACATGAGGTTTGGTTTGAGGTTGGATGTGAGAGAGGACACAAGGTTTGGTTTGAGGTTGGATGTGAGAGAGGACACACTATTTGAGCGTGATGTCCGAGATTTGCTAAAGATCAAAGAGAGTTGGTGACCCAATGATAGAAGATTCATTGAATAGGTAACAAATCTAAGGAATTCTACGATCTTAGATTTGTCAAATTTGTTGGTAAGGCACCCAAAGAAGATTGTCAAATTTGTTGGTAAGGCACCCAAAGAAGATCTATAGTAGAAAGCATAGGTGAAGCCCGTGTGAGTGATAAGGCAGAGAAGCCTGCTTGCTGAGGGTATGGTGGAATAAGGAGGTTTATAACCAATTTAATTTTTTCTTTGATATAAATCACAACTCCAAATAATGTATAATGTATAAAGAAGTAGTTGACATGGTCAAACTATTTCTCCGATATGAAGCAAAAATGAGGCTGTGAAACAATTACAGTTTGGTGTATGAGTTGCGTACTTGTATACTATTATGTGAAGATATTAGCTTGGTTCGTTTCAAAATATCTGTGGTTTGGCAGAACTATTTCGACTTTCGCGGGCCCTTGGATTTAATTCAGTTAACTATGAATTTTAAGCTGTTTTGGTGCCCTTATAGGGTTGAAATTTTTTTGTGTACACGAAACATTATGTGGAGATGTCCAGTAAATCCAAAATGGTCAATGGTAGTTGCTTCAATGAATTACCTTATTCTTGGATTTGTGCTTAATTCTTAATCCTATTAAATATGGAGTGCTTTGCCATATTCAGGATCGAGTCACAATGTCTCATTTTCAAGCGCCCTAGGTAGCTAAAAGTGCCCATAAGCCATTTCAGTTTGTCTGCTTCTCTAGATTTACTAAGGCCATTGCAAAATTTTCAACTCGACTTTTACATATGCAAAATTTCAGTTATCATTTCTATATTGAATCTGCTCATTTGGATCCTCATTTTTTTGAACTCGGTTGAATCCCCAATCTCTATATGTGATACAATAACATTTCAAATAATGGGGTATTGCATTTTTTCTATAATTCATTTAAAAGTGCCAAATAATAATTTGGGGATGCTGTTTATTGACACTATTGTTTATCTACAATTATTATCTGATATTCAACTTATAGCATTAAAATATTCATAGCATATTTGTTGACCTAATCAAATATTCATAGCAGATCTGCCAACCTCGTCATATTTTCATAGCAGATCTGTTGACCTCATCAGTGATGATCCCAAGTGATGGAGCAGAGATAGGGTGTGACCTCAGGAGTGCACAATGATATGAATAATGCACATACAGAATTCAAGAAAACAAAAGGAACATATCATCCTTAAAGTGGATCTAGGATTTGGCCACACATAATTTGTACCAGGCAATTAGATAACTGACAATGATCTCCTAGAGCTTATCCCATACCACCATCCACATTAAGAGCAATGGGTGCTCAATCCTCCATTACCAGCAACCCAATCACACAAAAATACGGATTTTCTACCACAACTCAAGTAATAACCAACCTTAATCCTTGAGATAATCCTTGAGTAAACAAAGTAGGGAAGGCCACTCTTTCAAACTTTCTGTTGAACACAACTGAAGATCTTCCAAAAATAAGATTGTGATGAGAGAAGCTTTTTGACACCGTGGCCATTGATTCCTGCACTCCATTCCACTGGATTTTAGATCCTATTTTGGTGTGAATATGGAGGCATTAGTGATTATCGTTTTCATTGTAATCCTCTCCACCCATCAAGGGATTTTCCGTATTTCTGAATGCCAACACCATTCAATAGACTAATGAGTATGAGAAGAAAGAAAGAAATCATCCTCTTGAAGTGCTTCGATGCATATTTTCTAATGGGCATAAAATAATTTATGATATTTATGTGGTAAATATTTATGGAGAATTTGAAAGAGTTTATGTCGGGGTTATACATGGGTAAAGATTGGTAATTTTTTATCATTTAAAATTGAAATCATTTCATTTCAGAGAGTAAGAACATGTTCATGCTATTTTTTGAATATATAAAATATTTGTATCCGTGGAGATATAAGGAGGATTGATATGTATCTTTAAGTATGTTCATTGCATTATAGTGAGATTGAAGAAGTATGCATCTTTGTAAAAGAAGAATGTGTTTTTGCTTCAAAATATGATTGAAACTTAGTCAAAATATCCTAAAGAAGAGCTCGTTGAAGCTTTTCCATTATATTTAGGTACATCATTTTTTGGCAGCCAAAATAATTTCATAATAAGATCATATATTTACTTGGCTCTTGTCCTAGATCTAGTCGAAATTTGAATAAGGGGGTCTTGATACATTTGCACGTGTGTGTTCTTGTGTGCATTTGTGCATAATTCCTTGAATGGCTATATTAGTTTTTGTCTACTCTTTCAAACTCAACTTCTATTTAGTGAACAAAAATGGCACACAAATGCTCCTTATGAAGGATAATAATGGACTGCATGGTTGGGAATTAAAAACATGTAATTAGAGAGAGCAAATTGCTAATTTTTTCGTTAGTCTTTTGAAGCATTAAATTGATCATTACATTGTAAAAACTAAAGGATAAACATTTTTGAGTATTAGAAATGGCATAATTGTAAACCCTTTCAATTCAAAAGTGAATTATAAAAAGACCAGCCTAAAATTGAACAAGGAAGTCAAGTGAGTTAATCACCGTGATCACACTTTAAGGTGCATGATCAATAGTGCTTGACACCTTAAGGTGACATAAAATCAAGTAAGTATGACCAATAGACATATAATCAAGCAAACTTGAGAGAAATGGACAAAGCATGAAAGCATTTGAAAAATATATCTCAAGATATTAATGAATTAAAAGATTAAAAGATTGAATTGTATAATTGGATTCTTGATCTTGAAAGTCAAATAAATATGCAGGATCAAGTGATTGATGCAATTCATATAAAATTAAGAGAAAAGTAATATCAAATTAATGATGTGCTTGATGCAACATTTACAACTAAGATAAATGAAATTTGTGACAGAGGATTTCATATGAAAAGTTAATGCAATTTGTGATACAGATGAACTCATCCAGAATGTTGTTGCAAGTTGTGATACTGAGGAGATACTAAAGAAGATTGATGCAACAAATGATACATATGATCTTATCCAAAAGTTTGATGCGACATATGATACATATGAAATCATGTAAAAGGTTGATGCAACTTGTGACATACAAGACATAATACAAGTGATTGATGTTCATTGTGATACTAAAGATCTAATGGATATGGAATCATGTAGTGAATAGATGAAGGAAACAATGAACAAAAATGAGTCACAAGAAAATTGCATAATGACAATGTTGGGTCCCTATAATACGAGTGTATCCCCCATATTATTATTGTTGTGCCCCATAGAAACCTATTATTGTTATTGTCATGCTCGATAAAAAATCACTATTGTTATTGTTGATCCCTTACATTATTATTTTTATGTATACCCTAATTATATTTTTACCCTTTAGACTCCTATATATACCAAGGAGGCCTTGTCATTTGAATCATCCAAGAATTATTCATTTATGTGATGTAAAGGGAAGTCCCCCCCTCGAAGTGACTTATTATCTAGCCATTGATCTATGTTTTCTTATGTTTATGTGCTATTTTTTTATCTAGATACATAACATTTGGTATCAAACCTCTTGATCCTAGGGTTTTATTGCTTCAAATGAGTCATTGTGGCATTTTCACTATAATTTTTATGTAAAGCTTCAAACCATGAAATTGATACCACGTGGAGGAAAAATCTTGATAAACATCTGGTTGTAATTTCGGATCTTGGTTTGCTATATTTTCAGAGATATGGTCTAAGGAAGTTAGGATTTTTATATGCTCCAGAATTCAGACTCAAAAAAGTGTCCTGGGGAGAATTGTCATAACTCTCACTTCAAGCATCATATTTGAATTTTGTAAAAAGTTCCTAAAGTGCATGGACTATAGTTTTTCAGGTGGGAGTTCCAGGGCCAAAGGTTGAAATAACATGTGGCATCTCACACAAGTTCGTTCTATTGAACCAATCTATAATCAAGTCATCTTGGTAGATTTGGCATAACATTACCTTGAACAATCCAATCTCAGTCTGACTTGTGGCACCAGAAAGAAGGCATAGAGAGCTACCTCATGATGAAATTTAGAGCTTGCGAGGACAAAACCACAAATATCCAATAGTTTGAAGGTTAGCTAGATTGACAAGCTCAAAATCAAGCTCTTAAAAGGTGCGTATTTTTAAATTTGCATAAATTTTGTTTGAAAATAAGTTTGAAGTGATTCAAAGTGCATAGTGAAGCATAAATATCATTAATTGGTTCCAAAATTCCTCCCAAAAAAAAAATTTCTACACCCATTAAGCCCTTAGAAAGCTCTACTAGGACACATGAAGAATAAGAAATGCAACATGATATATCAAAATTATGAGATTAAGTGCAACGAAGAGCAACCAAAGATGAACTAAAATTGATGATGAAATTTAAAAGCAGACATAAAAATAGACATAAAAAGGGACATGGGAGGTTTTAAAAAAGACATAAAAATGGACATAAAAGCGGACATGGAAGGTTTAAAGGAAGGTTTGAAAAAGTTGCTATAATAAGGGCTTTGTAGTGGTGACAAGGTATTCCATGAAACACATGATGAGAACAAAATTAATGTGAATCATAATTCTAGATTGATATGAGAAATTTTGATGGCAAGGATCTGGTAACATGGATACTAGACATGGAGCAGTTCTTTGATCTACACAATGTGCAGCACACACAAAAGGTACACATTGCATCTTTGTATTAAGAACCTAATCAATTTGTGTGGTATCAATGGTTTTGTTTTTGTAAACCATTTTTCACTTGGAAATTTTTTATGGAGGAATTGATAACACATTTTGAGGATACAAAGAACAATACCTTCTTTAGCCAATTGATAAATCTAAAAAAAATGGTTTAGTTGTGGAGCACGTTGATGACCTCTAAAGATTGAATATCAAGGTAACTGATATTCCAGAGGAGCATCTAATTGATGTCTTCATTGGAAATTTAAAGGATAACATCCAACATGAGGTTTGCCTTTGGGAACCTAAGCCACATGAGAATGCATTTAGGGTGGAAATAATAATTTAAGGAAAATTATGGAAGGTCTACCACTCACAACTATAGAGATGAAAGTGTTGTCACTCCTAGCCTCCCACAACTTGCAAGGTTGACACCAGAAAAACTGGAGGAAAAAAAAGCAAAATGGCTTTGTTACAATTGTGATAACAAATACACTAAATGTCAACAGTGTGCCGAGAAGAAATTAATTTACATAGATTGTGAAGAGGAGGAAGAAAAAGGAATAAGAAATATCAAAAGAAGAAGATATACACCAAGAACCAACCCCAGGGGTTGAAAAAGAAGAAATGAATCCAACCATATTTTTTAATGCATTGGTGGGAATTACCACTCCTTAAACTCTCAAGATAGAAGGATATATCAAGAAGAAAAAGGTAATTATAGTGTTGATTTATTCAGGTAGTGCCCATAATTTTATTCATTGTGAGATAGCTAAGGAATTGAATTTCTTCCTATATCCAGCACTAGAGTGTCAAGTGATGGTTGCAAATAAAGGAACTATAAATTGCTCAGGGAAATTCCTAATATCAATCTAACCATGCGGGAATATGTATTGAATAGTTCAATGTTTTCCATTCCAATGTGTGGTGCTGATGTTGTATTAGGAGTCCAATGGTTACAATCTTTGGGGGCGATAACTTTTAATTTCCAAGATTTTTTTTGAAATTTTTTTGGGAAGGAAAGAAAATTGAATTAAGGGGTATCACAGGGAAACCTAGGAAGATAATTAATTCTAATGGCATGAAATTTTTTACGAAGAAGGAAAAATGAGGGATAATTGCACAATTATGCTCACTAGATGTTCAAACATTTGAGTCATGCATTTCTCCAGACATCCAAAGAGTCCTTGCCATTCATTCCAAGGTATTTGAGACTCCAAAATGTCTCCCACTTATTTGCGATCATGATCATGCTATTCACTTCATTCCAAGAAGTGTTCCTCCAAACATTTGACCTTATGGATATCCCTATTTCTAGAAGAGTGAAATTCGACGTATGGTTGCATAATTGGTAGAGGCAAGTATAATTCAACCTATCCAAAGTTATTTCTCTTCTCTAGTAGTATTGGTGCACAATAAGAATGGATCATGACACGTGTCTGAATTATAGAGAGCTCAATAAGATCACTATTAAAGATAAATTTTCCATTTCTGTCAATGATGAATTGTTAAATGAACTACATGGAGCATTTTTCTTCACCAAGTTGGATCTTCATTTAGGATATCATCAAATTAGAATGAAGATAGAAGACATTTCGAAGATAACATTCATAACTCATGAAGGTCATGATGAATTTTTGGTCATGTCTTTTGGCCTTACTAATGCACCTTCCACATTTCACGGTTCAATGAATTCCACTTTCAAAACCTCCCTTAGAAGATTTTGTTAGTATTTTTTAATGATATACTAATCTATAACAAGTCTAGGAAAGATCATGTTCAACACGTTGACATGTTGCTCAAAACATTGGAGGAGAAATAATTGTATGCAAAACCATCCAAATGTTTCCTCAGGGTACAAGAAGTGAAATATTTGGGTCATATTGTATCTCATGAAGGATTTAATGTAGACCTTAACAAAACTAAAGACATAAAGGAATGAAAAATCCCCACAACCTTAAGGCATCTTCGAAGATTTTGGGTGGATAGGGTATTATCATAAGTTTGTTATGAATTATGGGAAAATAGAAACACCACTAACAACATTACTAAAGAAAGATACACTTTTTTGGATTGTAGAAGAAGTTAAGGCATTTGAACATCTTAAAGAGACAATGTGCCATGCTTCAGTCTTAGCTACACCAAACTTGACAAAAATATTTGTTGTGGAATGTGATGCCTTAGGAAATTGCATTGGTGATCTTTTAATGTAAGGAGGAAGACCCATTGCTTTTGAAAGTCACCCAATCACGGGAAATTATTTACACAAACCTATTTATGAGAAGGAAATGTTGGAAATACTACATGCCCTGAAGCAATGATGCCCTTACCTAATGGGAAGACACTTCAAGGTAAAAACAAATCATGATACTCTTAAAGACTTATTGGAACACACATTGTCTTTAGAAAAGTAGTAAAAATGGGTCACAAAGATTTGGGGTTATGACTTTGAAATCATCTACAAAAAAGCGAAGAAAAATATTGTTGCAGATGCACTCTCAAGAAGGATGAGGATGTGGAAGCATTGTTATGTGCCGTTTATATTATCCAATTTGATTGGATAACTGAAGCAAGGGATGAATGGAAGAATGACAAAGAGGCATGGACACTCATTCAAAAGCTACAACAATATTTGAGTGCATATGATACATTTATCTAGAAAAATGATTCACTATGGTACAAAGGTCACTTATATCTATGTAAGAAATCCCAATTCAAACTTTTGGAATTGCACACCTCTCTTATAGGATGGCACTTAGGATTTTCAAAAGCTAACCATAGGGTCAAGAAGGATTTTTTTTTGGGATGACCTTAAATTTGATATTCATAAGTTTGTGGCAGATGTTTGGTTTGCAAAAAAAATAAAGTTGTGACAATTAATACCCCAAGTATTTTACAACCATTAGCCGTTCCAAGTCGGCGTTGGGAGGAGGTATCAATGGATTTTATCACATTACACAAGTCCGAAGGAAAGAGTGTCATCATGGTGGTAATTGATAGACTTACCAAGTATGCACACTTTTGTGCACCATCTCATCCTTTCAAAGCCAAAATAGTTGCTATTGCATTTGTGGAAACAATTCAAAAGCTACATGGAAACTCAAAGATTATTGCAAGTGACAGAGATCCCATTTTCACTAGAAATTTTTTGCCAAAATTATTTTCTTGTCTTGGTACTCAATTAAATCATAGCTCATCTTATCATCCTCAATCTAATGGGAAAATTGAGATAGTGAACATATGTTTGGAATGATATCTTCGTTGATGATAAACAAACACAATGTGTCAAATGGTTACCTCTGGCATTTTGGTATAACACTTCCTTCCATACCATAGCGAAAATGACCCCATTTATGACACTTTATAGATATCATCCACCGTCCATCACATCGTCTTTAAGAGAATTTTATTATTAATGTAATTTTATTTAGGAAGTTACGAGAATGAAATGAGAAATTCACTCCCAACCATACAAAATAAGATCCAAGCGCTCATTTAAGGGAGTTAGATAAGGAAAAATTAGAGGATGACAAGATGTAAATGAAAACTTATGATTTTATAGCCATAATGCACTTGTTGCAATGGTTCTTCTCATTGTGACTATGAGGTTTTGAATAATAATAATATCATAATTTTTTTATTTTTTATTTTCTCCCTACGTGTTTTTCTTTGTTTTGAATCCATATTTGCTGGTAAAATTAGTCAAGATTATCGATATAACTTGATTATACAACAATCTTGAATACATAAAGATTTAAAACCTTCAAATACTTGATATATATGGGTATTAAAATCAAATCTAAGTATATTTGTTGCAAGTTGAAATCCAAAATGATACATGTTATCTAGGGTTTACTTGCACATTAAACTTGGATGTCATAAAAACCGATTCTTTTAATTTATTCCCTTTTTTAATTTTATTATTTTTCTTCATTATTTAATTCACTAGCAAATGTGAATGATTGATAATGGTTTGACTTGATCATATTCTTAATCTTTCATGTATTAATTTGATTTAATTTTTTCTCCAATATTTCTTATTAGAAAAAATAAATCAAATATTATAATTGTTTGTATAGGATAAACTAATATTGATATTTGATATTATATTGTTTTAAATACAAGTTTCATTTAGATGTATCTGAGCTAGTTTGTTCTAATTTTATTCTTTTTCTTTTATTTTAAATTTTAATTTATACCAACCCTAATGTTGTGTGTAAATTATTATATATTATTTAAACCTCAATTTGTCATAAATGATATTTTAT
The DNA here is from genome assembly GCA_034641835.2 of Pinus albicaulis. NCBI lineage: Eukaryota > Viridiplantae > Streptophyta > Pinopsida > Pinales > Pinaceae > Pinus > Pinus albicaulis. Next base: position 181,504,995 of record CM076570.1, on the reverse strand, counting down.
TTTTATAGGTTTGATGTGTTATGTGCCTACCACATTTCTTTCCCTAAAACTTTATTTTATTTAAAACACTCTCATATTATTAACTTGGCCTTATTTATTTGCTTAAATAGAATATTTCTTTAATTAACATTATTACCAGGGAATACCCCTGTGGTGCAGGGGAGGCCAACCCTTGTCACGTAAAGCAGGAGGATCTTTGATCCTTAGTGAATGTATTCTCGGGTTGTTTCCAGTTACTAGGACAATCTGAGAACCAACAAAGAATAACTTGATTCTGGTGCAAAATCGAATGAAACAACATATAGATCAACATCGCAGTGAAAGAAGTTTTGATGTGGGGGGTTGGGTATTTTTTACAACTACAACCATACAAAAAAATGTACCTTAATCAAGCTAAGAAGGATAATAAATTATGGAGTTGTCTACGGAGGCAGGGATTGCCTGGATGGCCAAAAGTGGTCGGAATACGGGAAATTTTTTTTTTAGAAATCTGCAATAGCAGTGTTTGAATCATGTTTTTGATGGTGGAAATGTATTGAACGCCATCAAAAACCTCTAGAGCACCCAAAATATTGAATTTTGATAGCTATAACTTAGATTTACAAAAATCCCTGCCATATTTTCTTAAAATCTTACCGGAATTTCCATGATTTTCATGGAAAAAAAGCAGTCTAGTTAGACTATGACATAAATTATCACCCAAGTACTATGGCCAATACAAGGTGTTTCAAAAGTTTGGTACTATGGCATACAAAAAGGAGTTGCTTGCATCTTTGTGAGTACACCTAGTTTTCCATGTTTCATGCATAAGGTTATAGGTGACAGGTTCTCAGTTCAAACTATATTTCCAGAACTCGACGAGGAAGGAAAAGTCATGTTGGAGCTTGAATCAATAAGATAAACAAGAATGCAATAGTTACAAAATCGTTCAATTTCAGAGTATCTCATTAAGTGGGAGAACTTACCTGCTAAAGATTCCACATGGGGGGATTAATATTTCACACACAAGCATCCAAGACTATTTAAGCGTTGAAAACAACACTTTTTTGAATTAGAGGGGCATGTTAGGCCCCTATAATACAAGTGTAGCCCCGATATTATTATTGTTTTTCCCCATAAAATCCCCCTATTTCTATTGTTGTGCCTCGTAGAATCCCACTATTGTTATTGTTGAGCACTTACATTATTATTGTTACGTAGGCCCTAATTATACTTTGACCCTTTAGACTCCTATATATACCAAGGAGGGCTTGTCATTTGAATCATCCAAGAATTTTTCATTTATGTGATGTAAAGAGAGGTTTCCCCTTCGAAGTGGCTTATTATCTAGTCATTGATCTATATTTTCCTATGTTTTTGTGCTAGTTTTGATTTGGATACATAATAGACGACAACAACAATAAAAACATGTGAAGAATCATAGGAACACCAAAATGGTCTTTCTAGAATATTTGACAGGCCATGGGTAGAGTTATCATTCAATATAAATTGAAATGGTTTAGGATGTGACAAATTAAACAACTTGCATATTTAATATTACTTCAAATTAGTTTAGTATGTGAGCATAAGATTTCTTGAAGATGTCTAAAACTTTGAAAACAAATGCCAACATTGTCAAAGAGTTGGTTATATGAAAGTTGATGTTTTAATTTTCATCCTTGTCTTCATTGTGAAAGGACCAGTCTCCTTTTAGAAAAATGTCAAAAGCATAAGCATGTTACAAAGATATTTCATTATGGATGAATAAATTGTTGAAGATGGAATCTACAGGTAAAGTAGTTACATAAATATTATCACATAGTCAAGACACAAGTAAAACCACATAAAAAATAATAAATGGAAAAAGAAAAAAACTATCAAACAATTATTATAGATGATTTTAGGCATTGACCCAAATCTAATTTTGTATTTTCATTTAAGTCTAAGATGTTCTTCTCCACACCTCAAGGGTGGGGAACACAATGATAAAATAAACTCTTCTACAACTTTAAGTGGGGGAGAAATCTGATGGACTAAGGATGATTAATGGTCATCCAAGAAACCACCACATTATTTAAATCAAATTGATTAGTGGTCATCCCAGACCACCGCATTGTTCAAATGAAAATGGTTAGTGGTTGTTGTAAAATGTAACTAGGTCGTTCTTCATGATAACTATGTAATTATGAAAAGTAGAAGACAATGGTAATAAAAATGTATTTTTGTCTCATGAGTTTCATGAGAAATATTTTATGTAGATAGATTTCTTCTTGATGTTTGTTAGGTTCTTGTCTTCTAAAGTATAAATAGGATTAAGTTTCATGTAAAGTTACTCTCAAAAAACCCTCCAAAAGGTGTTGGAAGACAAGCTCAAATATGACAGAATCAACCTTCATCTATCTTGGAATATATGTGTTTAATATGCCAAAGAAACAATCTACACGTCGGCCTAAGCATCAACTTGGATAGTCGGCCTAAAAGTTGTTCAAGTCCTATATATATATGTCCACACTGCGGTTCATTTGTAACACAGATTTTGCAGACTTATCTCTAAGTAAGTGCGGATATTAAAGGATGAAATCACAGTGAAGTCTGCAGTGGATAGCATGGAAAGAAGGGTAACTAATGCGGATTTGTCTGAGGTCACATAACATCTAGAAGCTACGGATATAGGGACAAGACTGATGATGGAACAATGTTGAAAAGGAAGAAGTATTGCAGATTAATCTGATAAGGAACAACATTGAAAAAAAGAGAATAAGTACGGATCTAAAAGGATAGATTGTGGTACAGACTCAAGAGTATAAATGGCGGAAGGTATAGGAGTACAAATTGAGGAAGGAACAATGCAAATCTTAAGGATAAAAGTGAAGTCTGAAGGACTAAGGTCTAAAGGTCAATATGAAGTGCTGAAATTCAGATCTATAGTATAATGGAAGGAAGGTAAATCTGTGATTTACCTTCCTACAACGAAAGTGTTACTTATGCTTAAACATTTGTGTCCTGTGCATTTTTATAATTGACTTGATGATATATTAACAAAGAGAATACATAAGATACACAAGCAAGCTCACAAGTAATTATCAAGAAGAGAATTTTTATTAATCTCAGGCCCTACATTTTCTCAACATGGTATCAGATCCATGGTCATGATCAAAAGGAAATTTGAAGATCAGTTCAGTGCATCTGTATTAAAGTTCAAATCAAAAGGTTTCAAAGGCATATTGATGGACTGTTTTCATTTCAGTAAACAGGTGATCAAACTATATCAACTATGCGAGTTCAATAAGAAAGTCAATCACTATGAAGAAGTTCGAATTGTTTTGGTTCATGGTAAAGACATTGATGTTCAGTGATGCATTTCAATAAGACAAGTGTGAATACTTCAGAAAAATTACAAGAAGAGATTAAGGATAGGATTTTGGTGATATATCACATATAGTGATAAGGGTTCATCACAATAATAAGGCTTTGTTGCTATCGCAGTGAAAAGGTTTCGCTGCCACCATAGAAGCTCGGCTTAAATAGCAGAAATAATTTCGAGTAATCACAAAGACATACTTCAGTGATATTCTCAGCACACCATTCTAAGATAGAATGCGGATTTCAGTAAAGATACCTACAGAACTAGGATCTCAGAATTAAAACATCATTTGTTTGGGTATCATCACAATATTAAAGAATCAAAGGCAGAATCCTATTGATGTCCTGATCATCATAGTTTGGGCTATCTTTAGTTTCATCATTAAAGAACTAGGTCACTCCTTTTACAACAATGAAGATTGGGATGATGGATAATATCACTATGAACAAAACCGAAGTATGAAGAATTCTAATGAACTGTGTCATCACAATCCAAAGCCTGCCCTATGAAAAATAAAATTCAAGGGATCTTAATTGATAGTCCAAGGCACCAAGGAAATCAAGTAAGTACTTTTCATTCTATAATCAAATTTGGTTAAATGACTTTGTTTTTGCAGGGAGATCTATGAGCTGGTTGGGCTACCAAGAATCCCTACATAAGAAGGATGGTCACAGTTCTCGAAGAAAGTAAAGTCATGAACAGTCAATAAAGATAAATATTTATCTGAATATATGGAAAGAGATAGAAGGGCTCAAAGGATTCTTATGGATTCATTCAAAGTCCTTACATCCCTCTATCTATGAAGAATTGAAGACACCAAGAAAATACATGATAAGCTGAAAGAACTATTCTATGCAAAAATGTTGAAGGATAAAAGACTCAAACATTTGAAGAAAAAGAAGAACCTGATTCCAAGAAAATCTAAGAAGGAAGAAGTAAGGGATCTCACTACAATTGAGATCATCTTCTTCTTTAAGTGATTTCTGTTGGTTATATAGGAATCAGTGTAGCATCCTGATGAAAGCATGGTAGGAGCTCTTGGTGAATTAGCTCCGGGGAAAACCTCTCTGATAACATTAATAATGGAAAGCAGTCATCAAGAGCAAGAGTAATCATGGAAACAGATTTCTGGGATATTGATGGAGCATGCCAAGAGAATGAAGCTCTTCATTCTTGAGAAATTGCTACAGGATGACTCAAGGGAAAAAGGGTATGAGGTATGTGTATATTTATATGCTAACATTGGATGCTGTGAAGTCATGTCATATGGTTGTAGGTAATGAACCTCTGCATTTAGAAGTATGATCTATAGAAGAGAATCTCTTAATGCACGGACAGATGAAATCAACATAATATGTCCTCATGGAGTATGAGGTGGTTGTATATGGACAAGAAACTAGAAAGGTTGTAAGTTCCTAGGAATAAAGAATGTGTGGAGAGGAAGAGATCATGAAATGAAACCATGTCTAGAGGCAGTTATCATCTGGAGGCCAAGTAGATGTGACTAGGAGATCTCTTGGGAAGATATGTAGACTCTGACAGAAGCCTGGTAAAGAAGAAGACCCTTGGGAAAACACATCATTAGGATATGTGTCAATCTGTATGAAGGATGCTGATGCCTACAGGAAGATGTCATGGTAAAAGATGATCATCAAGGTAAATTTTGTTCTAAAAATTCATATGTATATGTTCATTTGGATAAATTTGTGCAGGGCTGCTAATCATAAGAAAGGATGTATGGTCCTTGGAGATGATTCGAAGGAAAGCAGCATGGCATAACAAGTGGACTAGATAAGGAAGTTTGATGGATCACTTTCTGATAACTGACTTGTCTCAGGAGAAAAGTGATAAATGATCTATGCCCTATGAAGCTAAAAGATGGAGATTCCTCAATATCGAAATCCATTACATCGAGGATAGGAATTCTTCATGATCAGTTGGGTGTCTCACCATTGCTACTGGAGGTCCCTGGTTAAGAGGGAGCCTAATGGTAAGTTTCTTACTTGGAAGAAACTTGGTAATTCCTAAGGATGAGCTTAGGTACATTCTTTGTATAAGAATGAGTACATTCCCTTGTGGAATAGGTCGTCCCTGGGAGGGAGAGATAGACACATCATTCTGGTCTTGGGAAGACAGAATGGAGGATTGGGTAATCATCTGGCATTCGATACTCTTTAAGAATGTGATTGGTCATTCAAGATAAGAGTAGTCGGGGACCAATATTCTTTGAGGGCTAGCTACCCAAGAGAAGAATAGTCCAGGAAGGTCATACTTTGGGAACACCTGGGTGGAGTATGTACCTTGGAGAGACAATGACGAAGGTGTCTATAATTCATGTGTCTCGCCAGCATTGAAGCCCATTGTCTCGTTGAAGAGATGGGCTTGTTAGTCAAGGCCTTTCACTAGTACAATGCTGGTTCATATGATGCTATACAAATGCGATTACCAATCTGATTTTTATTATGAGATTCTGTAAGTTTGAAAGTGATTATATGAATAGCTCCCTGGTTGAGAGGGAGTGTTGTAAAATGTAACTAGGTCGGTCTTCATGATAACTATGTAATTATGAAAAGTAGAAGACAATGGTAATAAAAATGTATTTTTGTCTCATGGGTTTCATGAGAAATATTTTATGTAGATAGACTTCTTCTTGATGTCTGTTAAGTTCTTGTCTTCTAAAGTATAAATAGGATTAAGTGTCATGTAAAGTTACTCTCAAACAACCCTCCAAAAGGTGTTGGAAGACAAGCTCAAATATGACAGAATCAACCTTCATCTATCTTGGAATATATGTGTTTAATATGCCAAAGAAATAATCTACAAGTCGGCCTAAGCATCAACTTGGATAGTCGGCCTAAAAGTTGTTCAAGTCCTATATATATATGTCCACACTGTGGTTCATTTGTAACACAGATTTTGCGGACTTGTCTATGAGTAAGTGCGGATATTTAAAGGAAGAAATCATAGTGAAGTCTGCGGTGGATAGCATGGAAAGAAGGGTAACTAATGCGAATCTATCTGAGGTCACATAACATCTAGAAGCTGCGGATATAGGGACAAGACTGATGATGGAACAACGTTGAAAAGGAAGAAGTATTGCGGATTAATATGATAAGTAACAACGTTGAAAAAGGGAGAAGAAGTACGAATCTAAAGGACAGATTGTGGTACAGACTCAAGAGTATAAATGGCGGAAGGTACAAGAGTACAAATTGAGGAAGGAACAATGCAGATCTGAAGGATAAAGTGAAGTCTGAAGGACTAAAGTCTGAAGGTCAATATGAAGTGCTGAAATTCAGATCTATAGTACAATGGAAGGAAGGTAAATCTGTGATTTACCTTCCTACAATGAAAGTGTTACTTATGCTTAAACATTTTTGTCCTGTGCATTTTGATAATTGACTTGATGATAGATTAACAAAGAGAATACATAAGATACACAAGCAAGCTCACAAGTAATTATCAAGAAGAGAATTTGTATTAATCTCAGGCCCTACATTTTCTCAACAGTGGTAAACCAAAAACCATTGCATTATTCAAAGCAGATTGGTTAGTGGTTTTCCAAAACCACCACATTATTCAAGTGAAAATATTTTAGAACTACAAATAATTGGATAGAAGTTTTAAACGATAACCAAATTGCTTAAAAGAATCTTAAATTTTTAAAGTAAAACGTGGAATAGAATAAGATTTTTTAAACTAAAATTTTTTCATAATTTTAGTTTAGATAAATTTAACGTAAATGATTCAAAAGAAAAGTGTTTATTTAATTTATTTGGCACAAATCTTGTACATTGTCACCACCTCTATTAGTCTTTTTACTCCATTTTACTGTAATATTTCTGCTCCCAATAAGGGTTCCCCCTTGGTTATGGGGTTCCCTAAGCTGGCGAGGGATGCTACTAGTTTTTAGTGCTTAGTATTATATAATCTACCTCATGTTTATCAAGGTGATCAAGCGTAAGCCCACTCCACACAAGTTCAATGCTCCCTTGGTAAAAGACACATGCCAATCTCCAATGTGATGTCATCATCAAGCAAGCTTCCAAGAGAAAGTCACTTATCATCCAAAGTCTAACACTTCTCCAAGTGCTCCAAAGCTTCAATGAATCTTCTAAGTCATATGCATCCTCCAAGTCCACTCACACACATGTCCACTCCCCCAACTGAAGCTACATTTATTTTAATTGGTGGGCTTCGAGCGACTGGAGGTTGGTGTTTGGCGACTATTTTCCCAAGGTAATTGGTAAAATAAGTAATTCATAAATATATATTTTATAATATAATTTCATAAAAAAAAATCATGTCCTTTGATTTCCATGGTTGTCTATTATTTTTTATTTTGGTAAATTAGGCTACTCTATATTAATTCGAAAAGAGAAACATTACATATGCTACAGGCGAGGTTGGTAAGCTGCGCTTAACCAATCCCAACCTTAGTTGCTCGATTTTGGGGCTACCTCCATGGAGGAAACCAGCCCGAAAAAATACTTGAGACAAGAAATTACAAAATGCACAGCGATGCTGATGTATCCAGATGTTACAAAATGTGTAGAAGCATAAGTATGGCATGAGATTCCATGGTAGTAGCATGCATGAAAAAAACCAATGAATAACTAAGCAGCTTCGCAGTCCTTACTCTTTAGCTTCATCATTACTGTCGAGTACTTCCTCCTCTATGGGGCAGGCGTACGCTTACACAACCACTTCCTCTGAATCTGCTACTGGATGCGCAGGTTTGGGGACCAGTGCGCAGAGGATAGGGGACATCGAATACTCAACGTCAGGGACAGGCGGCCAAGTTCCTTCAACATCCATAATCCAGACATCCATTTCATCGTCTTCGTCCTCTTGAGCCGGCAGAGGATCAGCCTTGCGAGGCGGGGGTTGCGCCTGGTGCGCGATGGTAGACTTCCAGGGACCGCATCTACCTCTCTGTGCAGCTTGCACAGGGGCTTCTTCCTCCTGCTTAGCATCGGGGCTTTGTCTAGAATAGTTGTTGGAGGAGGAGCCTTCAACAGAATCCAAACGGTTTTTCATTCCACAGTGGTAACGTCCAGGGAGAGCCCCTCTCTGTCCACTGCAGATGGTTCTTTGGCGCAGTCTAGGAGCCGTTGTCCACTGAAGCAGATGAATGGCTTCAATAGAAGGATGCGCAATAGGAGGACAAACAATCTCGAAGACTAGAGGAGAAAAAGGGGCAAGGCTAAGATGTGCAGGCTGGATAGTCATAGCCCAAAGGGGTTTGTGCAGCGCAACTTTGGGAAGAGGGCTGAGCGGCAGACTGGTGGCATAGTAGGGAAAAAACATAATCAAAAGGAAATACTGAAGGAACTTACTGTGAGTCTCTTTGTGTTGAGGGTCCATCCTTTTATAAGGTCTGGGACACATGCGAGGGGGAAGGTCACGAGTGAGCCTCGCACGCAGCTGTGTGCCTTATCCAATTTCCTGAGTAGGCTCAAGGGAAGATTTATGGCTGATTGTCATATCAATCCTGTTAATCATTTATGATGATTGCTGCAAAGGAGTACCTTGGAGGGGTAACGCTGTACAAAAATGTCTCTTCATCATGCCTTATCCCATTCATCTCGTGCAGATGGTTAACGGTTTGAGGATCCGCATCTGGTGAGGCCCTGCGCAGTTGATCTCTGTCCTTAAGGGCGTGGGAGAGATGATTGTCATTCGTGCTACTTATGTCACCCGCATCCGGGGATGGTTGTCTATTATTGAAAATGAACAAAATTTTCTTTTAATTTGTGTAAAAAAATGTATTATCTCATGAATCACATGAATAATCATCAAATATATTGAAAAGTGAGTTAAAAAAACATTAGAAAGCTCCACAAAGTCACACATACAAGATCTTGGTGAAAAAGAAGAAATTATTTTTACATTACAAAACATTTCCTTTTGCCTTTTTCTCCTACAAATTTTACAAAAGCTTGCAAGAAGACCTTGGTGAAAAAGTTAAAATTATTTTTACATTACAAAATATTTCCTTTTGTCTTTTGTTCCTACAAATTTTACAAAATCTTGCAAGATAATTGATCCAAATTTTGGTCTTAAAAATGTTGAACTCCAAAACTCTGAATTGGTTTAAAAAGAGGGAAATCAATGTGTTGAAGAGATTAGACAAATCATGAGAAGAAAAACAATGATTTTTTCCAAAGAGATACCTACCACCAAAAAGAAATCATGTAACTAAATATATCATCAAGATACATTATCATTTTATTCCACACTAAATCTTGATTCCAAAATATATTCAAACAAATCTAGATAAGGTAGCAATATATTTCGTGTTTCTTTCATGGCTATTTTTTTCAATAAGCAGATAAAACTATTCATACTTTTATGTAAAACAAGATTGTATATTTGACAACAAAATGCTCATAGGGTTACATAACACAATTGCATAACACAACTAAAATGCCCACTTTTTTCAATTAGGAGATAAAACTATTCATACTTTTATGTAAAACAAGATTGTATATTTGACAACAAAATGCTTATAGGGTTACATAACACAATTGCATAACACAACTAAAATGCCCACTTTTTTCAATTAGGAGATAAAACTATTCATACTTTTATTTAAAGCAAGATTGTATCTTTGACAACAAAATGCCCGAATGTAGGGTTACATGAAAAAATTGCATAATACAACCACAAAGGTGAAAACAAATACAAATTCAACAAAAATATGATGTAGTATCCATAACTATGGAGAAAGCTTCCAAAGATTGGATAACTAATGGAAGGATAAATTCATAAATTCCATGTCATCATTTATATCTTCTCAATGGTCTCCATTGTGCATTTTTTTCTTCTTCAAGTCAAACTCTCCAACCAACAAGCAATTGACGAAGCTCTTGTTTCAATGCTATTGAACTAACTTAAATGCCTCTTCTAGGACATGACTATTTCAACTCTCCTACAATCTATGTGTTGAATGGTGTTGTCATTGATGCCAACATCAGTTTTTGAATGCTCTTAATATTTATCGGGATTGCATTGATTTTAACCTCATAAGGACAAGAAGCCCTGGAAATCCCTAGAAGCCCTGCACTCGTTGAAAATTTTGAGGACGCAGATCAATAAATTTTCCTCCATGACCATCACCAGTTGATACTCTTTCTTGTGCCAATTCCAACGGTATATGGCGTGCCACGTGGTTCATCTCGAATAGGGAGTTATGCTCGATCAAAGGTTAAAGCCCCCTTCTTGTGGCTAAAACCCCAAAATAAGATGATGTCGCAACTTGTCATTGGTTTATAAGGCTAGAAAGATTTTCATGGGAGGTTTTAATAAATTAATTATTGTTGAAGTTTAATTAATTGGAAGGTTATTCATCAAAGGCCCATTATATATTTTTTATATGTTAAATGGAATAGAAATAGTTAAATCCTTTCTAAGGAGAACACAATTTTTGGCGCCAATTTGAAATTTGAAATTTGAAATCTTTCCCTCCAAACTATATACGTCGGCTCTCTCATGGCACCCTCAAGGTATATATGGGACACTCGTATCTCTCCAATTGCATCTTTTGAACGCTATGCTGAGGCATGATATCTTTGCAGCAAGGAGTACTTTGCATAGCCAAAGTTGGGGTCAAAGTTTTTGAAGGTTCTTGGGTTATTTTCTATTAGTTGGGTAATGCTTTCTCGTTGGATTTTTCTGTTATCTATCCAGGCCTACTCAGCTCTCCAATGGCATCATTTGAACTCTGAGTTGAGGCATGATCTCTCTGCGGCTAGGAGTACTCTACATAGACAAAGTTGAGGTTTTAGTTTTTGTAGGTTCTTGGGATATTTTATTTCCCTTGGGAAATGTTTTTCATTGGATTTTCTGTGATCAGTCCAGGCATACTCGACTCTCCATAGGCATGTTCTACTTTTGTGCATAACATGATAAGGAGGTATTTGTTGCGTTGACATAGAGATGGAACCTTTAAGCATACCTGAAACTAATCTGAGTTCAATTAAAGATTGACCTAATCAGAGAATCTATGCGCTCAAGCATTACATGCCATTCTTGATATTAGTATACTCGGCTCTCTAAGTCATAAATTTTGTGGCTCATTTTTTGGAGGATATTTTAATTTATAATGGTCTTTTGGAAGTTGATCTATGATACAATTCGTTGAAGCTTATATGTTTCCGGGCAGTCTTTTATTGGGAAAAAAATTGAGGACTATTTGGAAGGTGTCTTGTGCCCTATTTTTGAGATTCTTCAAGTAAAATATCGACCCCTTCCATATTTGGATCAAAAAACCCACGGAACAAAGTTTTGGCTTCCTCTGTTGTACTTATAATCTCATAACAATGGCACTAGATTCTCGGCTTTTTGGTACAAACTTTCTACATTCCACACAACCCGAATTGAAGAAATATTTTTGTGGTTGAAACCTGTGATCTAGCACTGTGAACCATTAAAATGTTGTCTCTATTCGAAGTATGATCTGTCGCTAGCCCATTGGATGAATTAATGAACACTCAATTAGTGTTGACTGTGTGAAACATCTTTAGAACCTCTTTGTATCTGATACATGGCTTAACTGACCCAAAACTGATTTTGCTGATCTCAATGGTTATTTTATAAATGGTTATCCGAGTTCTGGCATTACACTTCTTGGGTATGTTAGAATTTATGTGGCAATCTCCTACGAAGGCAAATGATATATCCTTATGTAGAGTAATGATTATTTTATGCTCTTATATATCTTATGAAGTATTGGTATTTACTGTTATTGTTGTAGCAGGTGTTCAATATTGTTGTTGTGGTTATTATAATGTACCAAACATTGTTCACATTGCTAAAGCCCTTAAGTGCACGATGGTGTTGTGTACTGTTATTGGAGCATTTGGATTTTGTGAATCATAGTTTGTTGCTTGGATACTAAACATAGTTATTCAAACTTTCAACACTACTGTACTAGGTAGCACCTTAATTGTTGACAAAACATGTAAGACAATTTGCTAATGTATGCATGTTGCTATCTATAGAAGAGCTAACGATTCATATTGCAGGGAAGTCACAATCAAAGTTTGTAGGTTGAAGAACATATATATATGCCATATTGTTGTTTTATCAAAGGACATGGTAGGGTTATGTCATTGAGTACTTGAGGTTTGGCAGTTTGATAATGCTGTAGGGGTTTTTGGGTACCTTCACAATATACATGTTGAGTAGAGTCATTGATTCAAGTGTTGGGACGCTACTAAAGGCAGTAATACTGCACTAGCAATAGATCATATCTTTGATATACATAATTCTAGTGAACTAGTACAAAGGATGTGTTAACATAATATGTATTAGTAAAATTGTGATCAGAAAGAGAATTTGATCTTGCCATTGCTAGGGTATGCATAATGTGTTTAGCAAATTTGTACTATGAACATAATTTGTTGCCGAGTGTGTTATCATTCTGTAATTTAAAAAATTGATAGAATAAACACTGAGGACAACATCAAAACCACTTTGGAAGTTGGGATCTAGCCCTGCTAGTTTCAAAGAGGGATCAAAACCACTTTGGAAGTTTGGATCTAGCCATGCAAGCTCATGGATGCAATATATGGCAATTTGTTGTTTTTGGAGACACATCTATTGATGAATATAGAAGGTACAAAAGAAAAGCCATGAATGTCATTCTTAGTGCTCTGCCAGATGCCGTAAAAGAAAAAGTTGATCAATGCTCATTTTCCAAAAGTATTTGGAAAAGACTACATGATCTCTACTCAAAGAAGCATGCAAAAGAATCTAACAATGATGAAGAAGAAGAAGCAAAAGTGGACATGGAAAAATACTAACTAGTGCCTTGGTAGATTTGAGTTACTTAGAGAAGGTAAATCACACACTTAAAGAAGAATTTGCTCTCTTAAAACTCCAAGTGCAAGAAGTAGAAAAGAAAGAGAAAGACTTGGCAAGCCAATTAGAGGAATCTAGTTAGATGTACATAACTAGATGCATCTTTAGCAGAAATTAGCAGGCTCAGAAAGGAAAATGAAAGGTAGAAATAACAAATATAAGATCTTAACAAAGTAACATAAAAGGTCACTCTTCTAAAGTTGCAAGTAGAGGAGGTAGAAGAAATAAAAAAAAGTATTGAAAAACCCGTTTCAGGAAGATATTGCTCAAAAGTAAAAAGAACTTGATGCTACCCTAATTGAAATAGACAAGCTCAGGAAGGAGAAATTGTTGGATGATGAAAGGAAGAGTAATGACATGGCTAAATTGAAGATGAAGGCAAAATAAGCAAGTGAAATTCCATGTGATGAAGGCACAAGCTCCAAGTACCCGTTGAGCAATATTGATAGTAGGATCCCTTAAAGGCCAAATCGAAATGAAGGACAAAAGAAGGTTAAAAATGTTGTGGCCTCCAAGAAGTAATCAACAAAAGGTTGCACCTTCTCCAAAGAAGGGTGAATTCAGAAGATCTCCAGGATAAGACAACACATCCAGGTACCCTAGCATGTTTAATGGTTATTGCATTTCATGTTCTAACTTCAGGTATATGGCTAGGGATTGCAAAATGTATGACACCTGTAACTATTAAAGGTATTATCAAAACCCTCGAATCAAGTTTGGAGGACCACAATACAAATTTCAAAATTACTTTGCCAACATAAAGAATGTGTTGTTAGTTCCATCATTTAGGAACAACACTAAATGTTAAAAATGCCATAACTATGGGCATATAGCTTTTGATTGTTGGTACAAGATGGAATCTTCCATGAAAGACAACCCTAACACCAGGTATAGGGAGGTCTCTAGAAGAAAAATATGAAAGAAGATCAAGTGAATGGAAGTCTTTGCAATCATGCTTTTGGGTTTTGTAAGGTTGAAAGTTCATGATGAATTTGGAAGATGTCAAATTTCAGAATGATTTCGTTGAAGAGTTGGTTCATACATTATTATGAAGAATCCAACTTGTTGACTCCTTGTGAATGTTGAAGAAGGGGAGTCTATGTAGCAGTGGTTACATGCTTGAAGATCTATCCTTTGACAGGTTGAGAGATGGAAGATGTGAAGAAGTCACTAGAGTAGTGATCAACATGGCGGGTAGATTAGTCAGCTTTGCGAAGTAGCTAGTTTGAAAAACAAAGTCATGAACATAATTCCAAAAGAACTCAGTTGGAATCAGCTGTAGCAACCTGTGAAGCATAACGTCTCAGGGGGAGAAAGGTAGCCTATTGCAAGAAGCATCAAAAGAAGACAATTGATCAAGGGGAGAGAAGCAACTAAAGGAAGGAAGATGGACATTTTGTAGGAAGATATTTTGTTAGGGGGAATGACCCCTTACAATTGATGTCAAAAGGGGAGAAAAATTAGGAGAAGAAGATCAAAGGCATGGAGGTAGGGGGTGCAGTGATCACATGGGGAAGTACATGTGTTGCCATCAAAGAAAAAGGGGGAGATTGTTGAATGTTGTCATTAATGCCAATGTCGGTTATTGAATGCTCTTAATATTTGTTTGAATCACATCGATTGTAAGCTCCTAATGACAAGAAGCCCTACAAGCCCCATAGTTGTTGAAGTTTTTGAGGATAGAGATCAGTAAATTTGCCTCCATGACCATCTCCATTTGATGCTCCTCATTGTGATGATTCCAATGGTATATATCGTGCCTCGTGGTTCATCTCAGAAAGGAAGTCATGTTTGATCAAAGGTTAAAGCCCCCTCATTGTGGCTAAAACCCCAAAACAAGAAGATGTTGCAACTTGTCATTGGTTTATAAGACTAGAAGGATTTTCATGAGAGGTTTTAATAAATTAATTATTGTTTAAGTTTAATTAATTGGAGGGACATTCATCAATTGCACATTATCAATATTATGTTATACGATCAAGGGCAAAGAAATAGTTAAATCGACCTTGAAGGAGAACAAAGTTCTTGGCTCAAATTTAAAATTTGAAATATTTCCCTCCAAACTATACATGTTGGCTCTCTCATGGCACCCTCAAGATCTATATAAGGGACATCGTCTCTCTCCAATGGTATCATTTGAACATTGAGTTGAGGCATGATCTCTTTGCAACCATGATTACTCTGCTTAGCCAAAGTTGAGGTCGAAGTTTTTGAAGGTTCTTGGGTTATTTCCTTTTACTTGGGTATTGGTTTCTCTTGGATTTTTCTGTGATCTATCCAGCGCTACCTAGCTCTCCAATGACATCATTTGAACATTGAGCCAAGCCATGATCTCTTTGTGACCAAGAGTACTTTGCATAGCCAAAGTTGAGGTCAATGTTTTTGAAGGTTCTTGGGTTATTTTCTTTTACTTGGGTAATGGTTTCTCATTGGATTTTTCTGTGATCTATCCAAGCCTACTTGACTCTCCCTAGGCAACTTCAACTTGTGCGCATAACATGATAAGAAGGCGTTTGTTGCGTTGACATAGAGTTGGAACTTTTGAGCATACCCAAAACTAATCTGAATTCAATTGAAGCTTGACCTAATCAAACAATATATGTGTTCAAGCATTACAGGGCATTCTTGGTATTAGTATACTTTGCTCTTTTAGGGTATAAATTTTGTGGCTTGTTTTCCACAAAACATATGTATTCCTAGCAATCCTTTGGAAGCTAATCTATGATACAATTTGTTGATGCTTATACGTTTTTCTGAGATTCTTCAAGCAAAATATCAGCTCCTTCCATGTTTGGATCATAACAGTTGTGGACCCAAGTTTTGGGTTGCTCTATTGTATTTATATGCTCAAAACAATGGCACTAGATTATTGACTTTCTAGACCAATATTCCTAAATTCCACAAAAGTCCAAATTGAAGAAATATTTTGTGGTTGAAACCTGTGATCTAGCATTGCAAACCATTAAAACTTTGTCTGTATCTGAAGTATGATCTATCACCAATCCATTGGAGGAATTAAGGAACACTCCTTGGGTTATTTGCTACCTTGGAATAACACTCAACTAGTGTGGACTGTGCAAAACATCTTCAAAACCTCTTTGTATATGGTAAATGGTTTGAATGACCCGAAACTAATTCCGTTGATCTCAATAGTTATTTTACAAAGGGTTATCCGAGTTCTTGCATTGCACTTCTTGGGTATGTTAGAAGTTATGTGGCCATCTCCTACAAAGGCTAGCGATATATCCTCGGGTGGAGTAATGTTTATTTTTATGCTCTTATATATATTATAAATTATTGGTATTTTCAAGTATGGATGTAGCATGTGTATAATACTATTGTTGGGGTTATTATTATAATATATCAAACAATGTTCACATTGCTAAAGTCCTCAAGTTCTTGATGGTGTTGTCTATTGTTATTGGAGCATTTGGATTTTGTGAATCAAATTTTGTTGCTTAGATACTAAACAAAGTTGTTGAAAGTTTCAACACTAATGTACTAGCCATAGCCTTAATTGTTGTCAAAGCATGTAAGACAATTTGTTGATGTATGCATGTTGCTAAAGAAGCGCTAACGATTCATATTCCAAGTAAGCCAAAATAAGGGTTTGTAAATTGAAGAGCATATATAAATGCCATTATATTGTTTGATTAAAGGACATGATAGTGTTATGTCATCAAGTACTTGAGGTTTGGGGGATTGATAATGCTTTTAGTGGTTTTTGGATACCTTCATAATAGACTTGTTGAGCATGTCATTGATTCAAGAGTTGGACTGCTACCAAAGGTAGTAATATTGCACCCACAATTGAGCACATCTTTGATATACATAATTCTAGAGTTTGACTTGAAACTTGTACAACGAATGCAAAGAAAGCCTATGTTGACAGAAAATGTATGGTAAATTTGTGATTAGAAAGATAATTTGATGTTGGCATTGCTAGGGTTTGCATAATGGGTTTAACATAGTTGTATTGTGACCAAGATTTGTTGTCGAGTGATTACAATTACTGAGAGTATATGTATTATGAACAAGGAAACAAAGTGGATCTAGTGTTTTACAATATTGAGTGATCCAATACCACTGATATGCAAAGAAGTATTTATTGATGCAACTAGAGTTTAACTTATAATAAAATTGCTTCTATTAATGTCCTTGTGTTGGTATTGCAGATCGAGAAAGTTAACACAATTGACATTATTTACTATGTTATTGAGCAAAGGTGAACCCAAACTGAAAATTGTGAAACATGGTATGCAATCGTGAGCTTAAGGTTGGAGCCTTCAAGGCAAGTGGCAGCGTCTTGTTCAAAGTTGTAGGATGGTGTAAGGCAAGAGATTGGAGTCTCCTTTAGGTCAACACTTGAAAACGCTTTAGGGTGGTAGGGTGGTGCAAGGCAAGAGAGTGGAGTCTCCTTCAAGTCGAAGCTTGAGAACACTTCAAGGTGATAGGGTTGTGCTAGGGCAAGTTGTAAGTAGCACATTGGAGCATCGTTCTAGTTGGAGTTGGTGTAACACCCAAAATTCGGCAATTTAACCAAAGAGTTTATTTCGAAAATATGTAATAGTATAGTCCTAATTTTAACATTTTACTCTAAGAATAATTGGAATTAAAAAAGAATTTAAAATTTCAAGAGAATCCCTGGTAATTGGCTGAAGGTTTTGTTGTTTCCGCTACTACAATTACGAAACTAACCTTTACCTCCCAGCCTCTCCTAGATATGAGGGGAAGCTCTAATGAGTTCCTTAGGTGTGTGACCTACAAAAAAAAAATTGTATTTAAATAGATTTATTGTTAATAGTATATTTGAAAATAAGTTAAGTTATATACAATATACTTGAAAATAACACATTTTACTCTAAGAATAATTGGAATTAAAAAAGAATTTAAAATTTCAAGAGAATCCCTGGTAACTGGCTGAAGGTTTTGTTGTTTCCGCTACTACAGTTACGAAACTAACCTTTACCTCCCAGCCTCTCCTAGATCTGAGGGGAAGCTCTAAGAAGTTCCTTAGGTGTGTGACCTAAAAAAAAAATTGTATTTAAATAGATTTATTGATATAGTATATTTGAAAATAAGTTAAGTTATATACAATATACTTGAAAATAACTTAAGTTATATACAATATACTTGAAAATAAGTTAGTCACAGAACAAGTATACTTAACAAAAGTTACTACTATACCTGTTTTCTATTTTACTTTAATTTAAATCTTGTCATGAATGATTGCTCAAACAGGGTCAATTTTCCTTGTTTGATTAATAACTTCTCAAAAATAAGCATTCTTGACTTCCCTGTTTGACATCAATTTCTTTTAGCAATTTATCATTTCTGTTTAACTAATTTACAATCTTAATTTTCATCTCATCATAACCTATGAAGGCATGTTCTTCAATCGTTAGTTATTCTTAAATGCAACAATGATTTTCAATAAATCCAAGTGTTTATCTAAGTCCCTGGAAACATTTGGAAAAAGGGTGAATGTTCCTTATTTCACAAATGAATTTAAAGGTGAACGCTTGAAAACAACACAAACATTGCCAAGTCAAATCCAAAAGACTGAAACATTCCTAAGTCATTTTTAGCTGTTTCAGCAACAAGGCAAGTTTCTAGCCATGTATAGCTATTTTGGAGACCATCAGGAACAAATAAATAACCCCAAAGACAAACTATGAAACCCTAACCTCAAACTGAGCCTCCTAACCTAAAATAAAGCCTCAAACCTGACAAATCAAAACTTCAAAACCCTGACATTAAATTGATGAATCATAAACTGAATTTTCATTAAAATTGACATTAAATTTGAACATTTCATTGCAACAAATGTCTGTCTTGTCTACCATAGTATGCCAACCTAGTGTAATAGCACATTCACTGTGTTTTATCTTCTTTTTCAGTCTTTACACCCATTCCTCGGTTGTTGAAATAAATCTTGAAACTTGCACATGTGATCAAACATTTCGCATATAAAAACTACTGTAAAGGTAGTTTTACACCTACAAGCAACATAGTGTGTCTATGAAGGGCCACATGGACAAATGTTCCAACAACTTTCAATGTTCTATATTTTTTTTAAAAATGAACTCTTTACATATGACCTGATTTACCCCACTACTAGTACATTGCCATGCCCATGCCATTATGTAAAGGAAAAAAATGATGATGCCACAAATAGCACATTCTCCATATGATATACATGTGATATCTAATATTATTTCATGTGTTTCTAACAGAGTGCAATATTCCATGTTAATTACATTTTTCATCATATTGCTCAACACAAGCTCACTTATTAATACAAGTGCCTTACCAATCCCCTTGAATCATCATTGATGCATTCAAACGTAATCATCAAAGTCGGCCCCCAACAAGTAGACAAACCAATGAATTTAGGCCCTTCATACACCAATCAATTAATCGACCAATCCTCACATTGCCTAATCAAGGGTCAAAATGGAAAATGAATATGTGTTCTTAAGTTGTCAGCATTTCTCAAACGTAGCAGTGATTTTCAATTATATACAGAAGGAGAGATGGTAACAATGGTCATAGGAACCAGAAGCAAATAAACAGTCATCCCATGCAACCAGTGAAAAGTAGTGTCTGCTGATGTTTTATTCCACCACTCCCTGCGGAAGGAAGGAGTATCAAGGCAATCCACCTATGATCCTTCCAAGAAACAGGAAGATCGTTCCCACATTTTTTGACGTTCTTACAATTCGTGAATTGGAAGGCATGGAATTAATTTCTTCTGCCATTTGTAACCATTTGACAGATAATTGATTAGAGTGTGCTCCACATCAACTAAGGTCATTAATATTATATTTCAGCAATTAAAAGAGCAGAAAATTTCTATGTAGTAATAATTCAAATTCAATTATAGCAAGATAAGATGAATGATACAAAACAATGCTCTTTTAAGACTTAATCGATATAGACCACCAAACATATTTGTGACCAAACCCAGACAATGCTCTTTTAAGACGTCATCGATATAGACCACCAAACATCTAACAAAAATGTTAACAAAATTAAGAGGAAAAAAACCTTAACGCGTGCTGTCCTTGGTACTGAAATCAAATCTCCCATCAACAAAATCTCCATGAAACTGGCATTTTACTGTAGTTCCAAATAAAACTGAAGGTAACACCAATGTTCAATATGCTGCTAACACCACTAATCTAAGCATTTAATCCATTTGCCATATATGATGCGAAACATTATAACTTCACAAATAATTCTAGAGTCTTCCTCAGTGAGATCCCTCTGCTCCAAATTATATATCTCGCAAATCAATTGCTTCCAAAATCAACCTTTTCCCTCCAGTGAACATTACTTGGCATAGCTATTAAAATGGCACATTCAGGTAAGCATCCCAAACAGTTAAAAATCTTTCGCCTGAGGTCTGCATATCTTTTCTGCAAAACCAAACTACCTACCCCACTCTAAATCAGGTCTTTTGGCAATAACAGGCCTACCAGACATGCAATGGCCAGATTCATTTGACTTTGTAGAGTCCGTATAGGCATGCCAGCCCATGAGATAAGGCAAGATAAACTGCAAAACAGAATCAACTCACCGCTTCAGATATTTACTGGCAATTAAGCTAAATATGTATGATGCTTAGAAAATAAAGTTTCAGGGATAATTTATACCATACATTTAAACTAGACTGCACAACTGAAAATTCCCCTCTTGTTATAGGAATAGACAACCTCAAATCTGCATTTGCAATCCTGTCAGTAACACCTGGAAACAGCAAAAAATATTACCATACTGGTCAATAAATATAAGTGCATCCTTGACTAAACCTAGGTTCTAAACATGCTACATGTATCAGAGATTCAGACCAAAAACTCAGAGAATGACATCACAGATGATAAATTATCTTCTCTATTTAACATGCCATAACCATAGGACTTCAGATTTTAATTGATCAAGGACCTAAATATGGCCTTGCTCACAAACCAATTAAGCAAAAAAAGTAGGCTGAATAAACATTTTATCGAGAATCATATAGCCTTGGAAAACAAGTTAGCAAATGGAGTATTCAAGAGAATCTTAGATAAGACTATAGCACAAGCGAAGTTCTTTGTTAATGTGTGTGCATTTACAGAATATGATCCCATTTTCATTCATGGATATTATGTCACTGACTTCAGTTTTAATCCTACAATTCTGCCAACTTTGGAAATTTGGAAACACTTCCCTTCTATAGAAACAGACAAATGTTAAAATACAACATGGTGTAATATATCATAATAATACTCATTGTACTAATCATTGAGAAGCTATATTAGTTCCCCCATGTCAGTAGATTCTTCTTCTTCTATGCTTTACTGCATGACCTGGGCTCTGATCTCCGATGGGGTTCATTCAGATTTCAGTTCCATCAATCCATCCATTGCACCATGAAATAAAAAAAAGTTCTCCAGGCAACTGAATTCTATATCTTTCGTGTTATACTACTCAAACTCACTCACTATGAATCACTGATGAAAAAAGACATCTCAGAAGCAAGATTTGTTAACGATTAAGTGTACAAAACAACCTCAATTGAGAGAAACTAAGGATTAAGTGCACTCCGAAAACAAGAGATAAGCTGACTTCGCCGAGATGACAGTGTCCTCCATTGCCCTTGTTGGGTTATTAAGCATCTGAAAAAAATGTTGCTCTCACTGGTCTTGAACTCTTGATACACTCCAATCATTTAATCTCTTCAAAGATGCAAATGAGGTCTGTTGTTAAAAAAGCTACCCCTGAACTTAGCTTTCAAGGGATAAGAGACTGGCAAGACTGAGTCCCAAACAACCATAAGAGCCATATCATGATAAGTGTTCAAGTTCTATTCTTATGCTCCAAGACAACTGTAGTTTGGAATATTGCATTTATTACTATAAAGAGTTGTTTGTTTGTTGTAAACTTCATTCAAGAGGCACCAACCTACAGGAGGCTCCAACCCCATTTTTATTTGCAAGCACCCACTTCTGGAAGCACCAACTCCCATTGTTTGCAGGCACCAACCTGCTGATCTTTAGAGACACCAATACCTTGATAGACAATTTTAATATTAGTTCTGCCAGCTTCTCTGATCTTTTCTTTGCAGCACCCTCTCTTTCTCTGACTCTCAGCAATATTCTTGTATACAACAGCTGCAGATCTCAACCAATCTCCACTTTCAGCCTCTGCTCAGCTCTTCTCTACACCTTGTGTCTCTTATCTGCTTCAGATTTATGACATTTAGTAGTTTAAACCTATGCCCAGTCCTCTCGTGCCCACTGTCTATCTTTCTCTCTTTTCTTCAATCTTCTGCCTAATCAGAATCTCAGTTCATATATATATTTTTGCAGCTTTGCTCCCTCTCACGAATTGCCACAATTCTGTTTGCCTTCAATGGCCTTGTTCTATAAATCATGAAAACGCAAGACATATTTGATTCCCATTGTTTGATCTCTACAGCTATCTCAGTTTTGGGTATTTTCCCATTTTTTGGTGTCTCTATACCACCAAATTTCCAACCTTGTTTATTAAATTTGGCACTCAAAATGCCACCAAATTTCGATTGTGTCCCTTGAGGTCTAGCTCAATGACGCATATGACCCAGAGGCAAGACCGAGGCCTTAAGCCCAATTGGCCCTTAGCCCTGGACCTATGCAATCTGACACTTTACTGTTTTGGCGAATGTTCTTCACAATTTAACATGTGGCCTTTCAACTCCGTGTTGGGTAGTGTGCTCCCAGATATGTTCTAGGCCCAAATGTCCTTCCATTCAGATGATTCCGCGGATCCTGTCCCCACTCACCTTCATATTAGATTATACCACCACGAATTTGGATGGCACTTGCCACTTTGGCCTAAGTCTAGGATCTGGTCCTGACTAAACCTGACAATCATTTGCTCGGCCCAACAATTGGATGCTCAGATGGTCTTATGCCTCTAGACTCAAATCATGGATAATCACCAAATTTACATAACACTCGAAAGCCTTGCCAAACTAGCTTCTTGGCACAAATCCCAAGGTATGCCACATCATTTGCCACATTGTCTCTCAGCCACATGTCACGCCACATCACTGCCACATCATTTCTCTTCCACATGTCATGTCACATCACTTCCACATCACTCTCTACCACCTATCACACCATGTAGTAGCAATGTGTCACCCAAAAAAGGGCCACTAAAAAATGCCAAATTGACCTGCCACGTGTCCTCACCTTGGGGTGCCATGTTATCAATTTGCCACTTGTTGCTGCCATCTAGTGCCACGTGTGCTGCCACATCATACTAGGGTCCACTTCTGTTTGGCATTGGGAAATTTGGTATCCAACAATTTTCTCTGTGTATTACCTGTTATAACTCCCGCACCCTGGATGCAAAAGGTAGTGAAAGCTCAAATTAATCCTGCATTCGCCCATCCAACCTCTCGACCAACATTCGTCTAGCTCAACCCGCGAATGGCCAAACATCCATTGATCCATCGGAACCATGACTAAGTCTTGCTATCATCCATCACATCAAACTCAAGTTTTCTCTTCATTCTTGGAGAGTCAGACGAAGTGTCATCATATACCATTCGAAAGCTCTCTAAGACATAAGCTACTTAGCAAACTACTAAAACCTCAATGACATCATAAGCTTAGCACACTTCTAGTAGACTCAACAAACTCACCCTAAACTTGACATCACACTTAACAAGCTCGCCCTGAACTTGACATCACACTCAACAAGTTCCCCCTGAACTTGACATCAATGACGAGACTTTGAAAATAATGACAACAACAAACTGCCAATCATCTCAACAATCTACCTCTTTGGCATTTGATGGAAAAACCACGAAACATTGCTTGTCATTATGGCTTTGGGAGCCTTGAATCCCTTGTCAAGTTATTAAACTCCCACTAACTTTGATGGTTGTGAAGTTGTCTGCTCACTTTCCCTTGCTTTGAAGTGCCAATGTTTGCTCATTCTCCTCTTTGCTTTGAGGTGCCAATTGTTTGATCATTCTTCCCCTTTAACATTAATGTCAAAGGGCTTTAGTTGCATGTCTTATAAGTTTTCGTTTCATCGTTCTTATAATGCACTCTAATCATCTTGAACATGTGCTACTCTTGTTGATCTTGGAGCTCCCCTTGAGCTCACTCTCTTTTCTTTTCACTAACATCCTAACATACAACTATCCCTAACATATTTGGACAAGTTCCCTCTTCCCTTGCGAAGGAGACTAGTAAAGAGATGAGGGAGACATCACTCCCAACTTTTGCCTCAAACACTCAAAGCTTCTCTAGCAAGGGGCTTGGCGAATATATCAACTATTTGTGTAAATATTCCTTGAATGCAACAGCTAGAGTTTAATCTTCTAATTGTTAGCAGCTTATTTGTCTTAAGAATTATCATTCAACAAATAATGATTGAACCACTGATGCATTCTTCACAATAAAAACACTATGGAAATATAAAAATGCGGAATTGAGAAATAGATGCACACACACAAAAATTGACATCGTTATTTATGGACAAATGTCCCTTGAAAAACCCCAAAGGGAAAACTAATGCAACAAATGAGGGTTTTGTATTATTCTTCATTCAATTCAGGATTACAATAATTTTCCTGCCAAACAGGGAAGGCTCCATCAATGTACAATAGGAAGAATATGCTGGAAGACACCCTTGTCTCCCTCTACAACTGGTCCAACCTCTTCTAGCCTTCTTGCACTCTCCCTAGCTAATTGTTAGCAGTTTATTTGTCTTCTAAATTATTATTTGACAAATAATGATTGAATCATTGATGCATTCTTCACAATAAAAACATTGCGGAAATATAAAAATGTGGAATTGAGAAATAGATGCACACACAAAAACTAACATCGTTATTTATGGAAAAATGTCCTTGGAAAAACCCCAAAGGGAAAGCTAGTGCAACAAATGAGGGTTTTGTATTATTCTTCATTAAATTCGGGATTACAATAATTTGCCTGCCAAACTAGCAAGGCTCCATCAATGTACAATAGGAAAAATATGTTGGAAGACACCCTTGTCTCCCTCTCCAACAGGCCCAACCTCTTCTAGTCTGCTTGCACTCTCCCTGGCTACTCGCATTGTAGTAGCCTAGAATACACATCACTTGGTTGAATAAATTCATACAACCTTCGATATGTCTCCAAGTGAGACGTTCAGCCTCACGTTGCCTTTGGAACAAACTCGCTCTGCCTTCGGTACACTGAACTGACCTCTATCCAATGAAACAAGTCTCTTCTAGCTATTCGCATTGCTTTGTATAACCTCCTCTGCAAATAATTCGACCTCCCTCTTCTTGAAAAGTGTAACTAGGTCGGTCTTCATGTTGACTATGTAATTATGTACTTGTGTAAATAAGTCAAAGATAATAAAATGTATTTCTGTTTTACTTGCTTCATGGGTTTCATGAGCAAGATTTTATTATAGGTCTATAGACTTCTTCTTGATATCTATTAGGATTTGTATTTAAGAGTCATGTTAATGAAAGGTCTAGTCAACAAATATGCTCCAAGATCTTGGCTAAATACCGTGAAGAGATGACTCCTGAAAGATGCAAGAAGATACCCTTATAAATGTTGGATTAATTGTCCTTCATGTCGGCCTATAATCAACTATGAAGTCGGCCCACTATCCTGTTGGCTGGTCGGCCTAAAGACAGTTAGACTGTCTATATAAATACCTTTACTGCAGCCCATTTGAGAACATGTTTTTTGGTCATCTAAGAGACAATTTGCAGATTCTTAAAAGGTGCTTCAGTGTGGATTTATGGGAAGGTCTTTCAGTGCGAAGTTTGAAGAGCCTCAGTATTGGTTGCTTGATATATTACGGTGATGCTATGAGGATCACTCTGAACAACAAGTGTGAATACCAAAGGTACAACAAAGGTACAACAAGTGCGGATTTCTCTAAAGTATAATTATAGATTTCACGAAGCAGTTATTGGGTGTCAATTGTGGATGTGTCACAACTTATATTTCGAATACCAGAGCAAGAAGAAGTTGCAAATATAATACTGTTGTAACTATATAATGTTTCATGTTTCCAGAGTTGAGCAAAGGTCCTGAAATATATAAAGTTTAAGGGCAGTCTGGTTGAAGACTACGATTCAGGACATTCCTACAGTTCATGAAGTGAAGACGGTGACCATAAGGAGAAAGCATTCTTACAGGAGAATAAGAGTGAGGAAGGTAAATCTATCCTAACTACAATACAACTGCAAGTGTATGCAAGGTCAAGATAATTCAGTTCCGATATTTGACTAAACAATAAGAAGTGAATCTTGGAGACCGAGTTCTCTAGTGCAGAACAGTGCAGATTGTTGAAGAAGAGAAGAATCAAGTTTGAAAGGGCAGTGACAAGATCTTCGAGGGATTCCTAGGTCTATGGTCTGAGTCTGGGTCATGGTACTTGCTATTTTAAGATCTATAAGAAGAATTCTTTGCGGGTTTTCCTCTCCAAGAGGGAGAGGTTTTGCCTTGACTCTAGGACCCTAATTTTTTGTCTCGTGCATTTTGATAATTGACTAGATGAAAGACTAACTAAGCTAAAGAAAAGAAGACATAAGTAACTCATGTAAGCTCACAAGTAATTATCAAGAAGAGAATTTGTATTAATCTCTAACCCTTCAAATTCCCAACATGGTATTAGAGCTAAGGTGTTGAACTCAAGGGTTGTTTGACAAAGAGACACTCAAGGATCAAAAATTCAGTTTTCTAAAAAGCATCAAAGCAAAAGTCAAAGTCTACATAGTAAGGTCAAATCAGTTTGCAAGGAAATCCTCAAGCCATCTCAAGAAGACTTTCACCCTTATTCAAGGAATCCACACAACGAGGAGGTAATCTTTAACATCAAAGATTCTTGATATTGAAGACATTGTTGGCAGACACGTCATTAAGAATAACTCATCACTATTGAAGACATCTTCATTCTAAAGTAATCCTTGATCATCAAGGATCCAAGATAACCTATCAATCTAAGAGAGAGTTCTTGCCATCATCTTCAACAAGGAAGTTTATGGAAGAAGAAAAGCATCTACTCAAGTAAGTATCTCTATGACTTCATATGAATCTATCAAAATGTTTTCTTTGCAAAGAAAGCATCAAACTGGTTAGGGTTTCAGACTCTCCTGCATGGAAGTCAAGGACAATGAAGTCATGCCAATTAAATTACATGAAGGGAGATATAAGAGCCCAAAGGATTCTTAAAGAATCCATAAAAGACTCTCTCATCTTTGATATATCAAATTCTCTATGAGCACTGAAGGAGAAGCAATCTCTCTGAGATCATCTGCAAGAAGTGAGAGAAGTAATGTCTGACACTGAGATCACTGAAGTGGTGTTGGAAGCCCTGCCAGATGAATGGGGAAACTTCACTTTAGGTTTATAAAGGAAGAAGGAAGCCACACCATTCCATGATTTAGGGTCTCTATGTAAAATAGAGGAAACAAGATTGAAAGCCAAAGGTGTTACAGGATCAAAAGAAGGGAATCAAGCCTTGGCAACCACGTCAAGGAAGAAAGGAAGATTCAGTAAGTTTGGTGCTCGGTATAGTATGGACAAAGCATAATGCTTTGGATGTGATGAACTTGGGCATTATAAAAGAGATTGTCCTAAATCTGAAAAAGACAAGAGAAATAAGAAGACGCCCATATCTCAGAAATGAGAGAATAACCTGATGCAAAGAAATCTAAGAAAGAGGAAGCGAGGGATCTCCACTATGATTGAGATCATCTTCTCCTTTAAGTGATTTTTGTTGGTTGTATGATAGGAAGCAGTGTAGCATCTTAATCAAAGCATGGCAGGAGTTCTTGGTAAAATAGCTCCTGGAAAACCTCTCTGATAACAATACTAATGTAAGGCAATCATCAAGATCTAGGGTCGTCATGAAAACAAAATTCTGGGATGTGATGACATATTGATGGAATAGGCCAAGGGAATGAAGCTCTTCATTCTAGTAAAACTGCTGAAGGATGACTTATATGCTGAGGTATGAGGTATGTATATATTTATATGTTGACACTAAATGTTGTGAAGTCATGTCATATGGTTACAGGTAATAGACTTCTAGATTTAGAAATATGATTTATGAAGGCGGATCTCTCAGTGCACTAACAGATGAAATCAACATAATATATATATATCCTCATGAAATATGAAGTGGTTGTATATGAACGAGGAACTGGAAAATGTGCCAGTTCCTGTTAATGAAGGATGTGCAGAAAGGAAGAGATCATAAAATGCAACCATGTCAAAAGGCAATTATCATCTGGAAGCCAAGAAGATGTGACTAGGAGATCTCCTGGGAGGATATGCAGACTCTGACAGAAGTGTGGTAAAGAAGAAGACCCTTGACAAAACATATCATTAGGAGATGTGTCAATCTGAATAAAGGATGTTGATGCCTACAAGAAGATGTCATGGTGAAATATCATCACTGAGGTAATTTTTGTTTTAAAAGTCCATATGTATATGTTTATTTGGATGAATTTGTGGAGGGCTGCAAATCATGAGAAAAGATGTATGATGCTTGGAGATGATTCGAAGGAAAGCAGCATGGCATAACGGTGAACCAGATGAGAAAGACAGATAAATCACTTTCTGGTAGATGACATGACTTATGAATGAGAGTGATGGATGATCTGTGCCCTATGGAGCTAAAGTTGAAGATTCCTCAATATCGAAATCCATGACATCAAGGGGAGGAATTCTTCATGAGAAGCTGGGTGTCTCACCATTGTTGCTGCAGGTCCCTGACTTTGAGGGAGCCCGATGATCATTGTCTTACTTGGAAGAAACTGGGTAATTCCTAAGAATGAGCTTAGGTACATTCCTTATACAGGAATGAGTACATTCCCTTGTGGAATAGGTCCTCCCTAACTGAGAGGGAGAGATAGACACATCATTTTGGTCTTCACTTGGGAAGAAAGAATGGAGGATTGGGTAATCATCTGGCATTCGATACTCTTACAGGATTGGGTACGGTTCAGTACACTCCTATAGTTCATGAAGTAAAGACGATGACCATAAGGAGAAAGCATTCTTAAAGGAGAATAATAGTTAGGAAGGTAAATCTAAATCTGTGATTTACCTTCCTAACTACAATACGGCTGCAAGTGTATGCAAGGTGAAGATGATTAAGAAGTGAATCTTGGAGACCAAGTTCTCTAGTGCAGAACAGTGCAGATTGTTGAAGAAGAGAAGAATCAAGTTTGAAAGGCCAGTGACAAGATCTTGGAGCCATTCCTAGGTCTAGTGTCTGAGTCTGGCTCATGGTACTTGTCATTTGAAGATCTATAAGAAGAATTCTGTGGTTTTTCCTCCCCAAGAGGGAGAGGTTTTGCCCTGGCTCTAGGAGCCTAATTTTGTATCTTGTGCATTTTGATAATTGACTTGATGAAAGACTAACTAAGCTAAAGAAAAGAAGACATAAGTAACTCATGTAAGCTCACAAGTAATTATCAAGAAGAGAATTTGTATTAATCTCAAGCCCTCCAAATTCTCAACACCTCTTTCCTGTATCTTGGACATTGGAAATATTGAGGAAATATTCCTCTGAAATCTCTATTGATCCCTCGCTCTGATGCTTTCCCTAACTTCAATTGCACTCTTGTTTAATGCTCCAAACTGGGTACTTGAACTACTCAAATGATACTCAATGCCCCTTATCCAAGCCCTCGACTTGTTCTTATAATCTTCTGTAGAGCAACCAACAACCAAGATTTAATCTTGATCAATGGCTTAGATCACTTTGACTCCATCAACATCAGTCTCTAGAGCAAAATTGAATTACCTTAATTAATTAACTCTAATTAACCAACTTCCCAAAGTTAGACTTGGGATATAATTAAATTATTGTCTAATTAATTTAATGAAGGCATTTCTGAATCTTATCTCATGAAACCTTTTATGGGTTTTGGAGATTTCATGTAACTTAGCCTCTTAGACATCATACTCGTATCATACTGGAGATTTGGCATAATGGAGTATCATACTCGTCCTCCATCTGATGACAATGATGTAAACATCACACACTCATCCTTCAAACTAGTGGACAAGTCATCAATCTCTGCCAAAGTTGATGTATGCTTCCTCTTCTTGTCCTTTTTCCTCTTCGAACACTGGGTAATGTAGTGACCAAACTCACCACAACCAAAGCACTTGACCTTCGATAGGTCCTCCTCCTTCTCTTCTTTAGTGTCTTGTCCTTAGCTGGGACCCTCCTTCACTTTTCCTTTTCCTACAAGGGCAACATTTTCTTCTTCCTTCTCTACCTTTGGTCCCATTTCGCTGCTAATGGCGATACCAACTACGAGACGAAGCCTCAACTCCTCTTGAGTGAAGTCACTCCATAGGCACTCACAATTAGGAAGTGTGTCTCGTCTAAAAATCACTTGGACGAATGTATGCCACTCCTTGGGAAACCCATTGAGTGTTGTGTGCGCTCACTACCTAATGGTTTCTCTATAACAACTGCAAGTTCATCTTTGAACCTTGAATTCTGGTGAGATAGGATGTAACATTCTCGCCCTTCTGGATCTTGACCGTTCTCAGCTTCTCCTTGAGGATCATTTTCTGATTTTTAGATGGATACTTGTACAATTTGGTAATGGTTTCCTTTGTTGTGTTCATATCTGCAATATGTGGGACAATATGATCCCAAACCTCGTCTATGACCATCCCCTTGGCTTTGGCCATATCCTTCTTAAAATCAAGGTACTGGATAGGGTCTATTGGCTCAGTTACAGTTGTTGTCACAAACTCCTTCACATAGTGCTCATCCAATAGGAGTTGCATCCTAGCCTTCTAGATTCCAAAGTTGGAGACTCGGTCGAACCTATCCTATCCTCATCTTTGAATCTTGTTGTGGCCATCCCTACGATACTAAAAAGCAAGAGAAATAAACTGGGAGATCTCTTTCTCCTTCTTGCAAAGCTAACTCGACCTTCACCCTACTACTTGCATTCACTGTAATGCTCCTAGGTAATTCACGCTTGCCTCTTGTATCCTTCTTGGAATCGCACTGCATGCTACTCCTCTTTGGGAAACTCGCTCTACCTCCAGATTTCCTTTTCCGACACTAGCACACGCGCTGCTAACCCTTAAGTACACATTGGCTGGACTAACAAGCTTGTACTGTCAAATCACTTTGCCTGATATGGCCTTCTTTTGTTGGAAATTACAACCTCCGTTCTTGCAATTGGAAAACAAGAAAACATTTAAGAATTTTAATGGAAATTCCCTCTAGGTGCTATTCTCTTCTATCCATGAGCCGATCTACAACTCCAAAACCCTTGCTATAAAATCATTGCCCTAGATCTCCTCTACGAACTCACTGATCTGCTCATCGGAAACCCTCTTAGACAATCCTACTTCCTGTTGCTACTACTCCCGAGGCAAATCAAACTTTTCCTTCACCTTCGACTAGCAATCAAATTTCTGCCTCCAACAATTTGCACTACCTGGTTGGCCTACGCAAATCTGGAATTTGTGCTTCAAATTTCCCTCTAAAACTGCACAATCTCACTTCCTTTCGCCTAGGGCCTCTCTGATCCAATCTTTTGTTTTGATACCATGTGAAAAATCCTTGAATGCAACAATTGGAGTTTAATCTTCTTATTGTTAGTAGTTTATTTGTCTTTTGAATAATTATTCCACAAGTAACGATTAAGTCACTGATGTTGTGGAAATATAAAAATACAAAACTCAGAAATAGATGAACACATGCAAAAATTCACACCATTATTTTTAGACAAATGTACCTGAAAAAACCCCAAAGGGAAAATTAGTGCAACAAATGAGGGTTTTATATTATTCTTCTACAAATTCATGATTACAATAATTTGCCTACCAAACTGGTTAGTCTTCGACAATCTACAACAGGAAAATGATGTTGGAAGACACCCTTGTCTCTCTCCGCAACTAATCTAGCCTCTTCTAGCCTGCTTGCATTTTCCCCGGCTACTCGTAATGCAACCTAAAATACACATTGTCTGGCTGAATAAATTCGTTGAGACGCCCAACCTCCCTTTGCATTTGGAACAAACACGCTCTGCCTCTGGAACACTGATTCGGCCTCTGACACTTGAAACAAGTCTCTTCCAACAACTCACACTGGGGTTTCTCGCTATTCGCACTGTTCTGTACAACCTCCTGTGCAAATAATTAGACCTCCCTCTTTCCTGTCTCTCAGACACTGGAAATACTAAGGAAATCTTCCTCCAAAATCTCTGTTGATCCCTCGTTTTGATGCTTTCCCTAGCTTTAACTGTGCCCTTGCTTAATGTTGCAAATTGGGTAGTCCAACTGCTCAAAGGATGCTCGATGGCCCTTGTCCAAGCTCTCGACTTGCTCTTATAATTTTTTGTTGGGCGACCAACAACGAAGATCTAATCCCGATCAATGGCTTAGATCACTTTGACTCCATCAATAGAAGTCTCTTGAGGAAAATCAAACTGCCTTAATTAATTAACTTTAATTAGCCAACTTCTCTAGGCTAGACTCGAGAAATAATTAAATTATTGGCTAATTAATTTAATTAAGGTGTTTTCCAGTCTTATCTCACAAAACCTTTTCTGCGTTTTGGAGATCTCATGTTCCTTAGCCTCCCAGACATCATAGAAACTAGAACATTTGTTCGTTGCAAACATAAACTAACAATTTGTTCTTTTATTAATATATATATATATTCCAACCTTACAATCTAATCAACCACCTATTCTCTAAGAAAGTGTTACTTTATTAAGCATATGTTATGTTTTTTAGTGAAGAACATGATTCTTCAATATACTTATAACACTTGTGTTATCACATATGATAGGAATGAGTTCATCATAAGTTACCTTCATGTCTTGTGATGTTTGCTTCATCCACAAAATATAAGTGTAACACGCTGCAACTGCTATGTACTCGACCTTAGCATAGAAAGCTAGATAGAAGTTTTTGTTTTTCTCAACCATGCCACCAAGCAATTTCCTAAAAAGAAAGCAGCATCAATTGTGCTCTTTTTATCATTTATACTGCTAGCCCAATCAACGTCTATGTATGTAGTGAATGAGAAATTTTGTACCCTTGGATACCACAATGCATAATCCTTTGTGCCTTTTAGATACTTGAAAATTCTTTTGGCAACTAACAAATGGCTTTGCATAGGAGTTGATTGCTATCTTTCTACCAAACCAATAACTTGCATTATGTCTAGCCTTGACTCTGTCAAGTACAAGAAGTTGCCAATCATTGATTAGAACGTTGTTTGATTTACCTTTGGTGACTCATTGTCTTTGCTTAGATTACAGTCAATGACCATAGGAGTACTAACAGGTTAACACTCTTCCATTCCAAACCTCTTCAACATTTCTTTGAGATACAAGCTTGGAAATGAACCTGCCATTTGTTTATTGTGCAATTTGTAAAGCAACAAAGAATGAGAATTCTCCAAGGATTGACATCCTGGATTCATTTTGCATTTTAGTTGCAAAATTTCGGTACTTGCATTACTACCAAAAATTATTTCATCAACATAAACAATAATCACTAAAATATTTTCATTTTCAGATTTGATATACAAATCACTATTAGTTGTCACTATCTTGAAGCCTTGTCGTTGTAGATATTTGTCTAATTTAGAATAACATGCCCTTGGTGCTTGCTTTAGTCCATAGAATGTCTTTTTTAGCCATCATACATCCTCAAGATTCGCTAGTTGTCGATTCTATATAAACTTCATCAAGTTCTCAATTCAAGAATGTTGATTTCACATCCATCTATAAAATTTTGTGACAAGCAAATGCTAAAAACATTCCTATTGCCTCTAATATTGCTATAGGAGCAAAAGTTTCTACAATGACTATTCCTTAAATCTGGTATATCCTTTACACATTAACCTACCCTTGTCCATCCTCATTTAACGTGTTCTTGAAGACCCATTTTGTACCTATGACCTGTTGACCATTCTGTGTCAATGACCCTATAACAGTACACCCCTTTTTTCGCAAAAGGGATTTAATCATTCAGATCATCCAGGATTCATTAGCAGTCTTTAGTTTGTTAAAGTTGTAAACCCATTCTGCATGTTTATGACGTAAATGATCTTAGTAAGACCATTATGTAACAACCTAGATAAGCCTATTATTTTGGTGACGATTTCTTTCCTAGGAGTTTTTTTGTCTCACAAATTCATCTGTGTTTCTAGACACAAATGATCAGCAAAGTTTTTCCCTCCAACATCACCCCAAAGCTAGTGTGGATTTTGTCGTCAAGATATTAGGTGAGTCCTAGTGTTTATTATCGAGTCTTTGTAAAGTGATTTGGGAATTATCTTCGCTAATTGGCTAGATTATTTTATTACAAGCTATGTTGCAGGAGTACCCACACCCAGGGGTAGGGTTCCCGCACCCGCACCGGGTTCCCGTCCCCACGTACCGGGTGCTGGGACTGGTTCTTCCCAGAAGAACCCTGAAGAATCCGGTTCTTCATGGAAGAACCTGAGACGTCCAACTCAAAATCAGGGTTCTTTTAGGATTCTTCGAGTTCTTTTCGGGTGCTTTTAGGGTTCTTTTAGGGTTCTTCAGCGACGGAGAACCCCGAAAATGGGTTCTTTTCGGGTTCTTCGAGGGCAATTTAGGCTAATTTTTTTTTTTTTTTATAATCAAAATTAAACTATAATTTAAATTTTTTTAATTAAAATTTAAGATTTTTTTATTAAAATTAAAATTAAATAATTTATAAGTTAACTATAGTCTATTCTTAAGACGATTTAAAAAAAAAAAAATTCAAAACTTAAATTAATTTATTAAATATTAAATAATAAAAACGTAAAAATTAAAAATTAAAATTAAAATTTAAAACTTTAAAATTAAAATTAAAATTTAAAACTTAACTCATAAACTGAAAAACTAAAAATCAAATTAAAACTTAAAAATTAAAATTATAAGTTATAACACTAAAGTTAAACGGTAAACCTAAAGGCTAAGATCGACCAACCCTAAGAAGTTAACTGTTAGAACTATACCACTGCAACCGAACTATAGTCTATTGACTATACGACTGCAACCGGCATTGGCACCCTCGACCTCACCCTCCTCCTCGATGGAATAGTGTTCGACTATCCCACTGCAACCCGCAACGGCACCCTCGACCTCACCCTCCTCCTCGACGGAACAGCATTAGCAGGAAATTGGCCTCCTTCCCAAGATAGAGAGGTGTTCAAAGGATTCTTCACCGCTATAGAGAAAATTTATGGTGATACAGAAGAAGCCTCTAACATACGAACTCAGTTTGCCCAATTTTCACGTGGTCGAGGTGTCTTTGGTTCACGTGCAGCTTTGGCCGATAGACGCAAGAAGAAGGATCCAATTGATTGGTGGTGGCTTCATGGTGTTGATGCTCCTGAGTTGCAGCAGTTTGCCATACGGTTACTTGGACAGGTAACTAGTTTGGAGTTCCTCATCTTATTTCTCATTTAAATTTTTGTATTGGATTTTCAATTTTCATTTTAACTTTTCTCTTTAAATTTTTAATTAATTTAATGGGCTTCCCCTAATTTTCCAGGTAGCTAGTTCTTCATCTTGCGAGAGGAATTGGAGTACTTGTGCCTTTATCCATTCAGTAAAAAGAAATAGGTTGGGCTCAAAGATGGCAGAGAACTTAGTGTACATTCATAGCACACTTCGTCTCATATCTCGAAAAGACCCTGGGTACAAGGAGGGTCCTTTCAAGAGATGGGACCAATACACAGATGATGCTATGTGTGTGGATGAGGAAATACAACCAGATGGCCTTATTGAGCTACCTTCAACTGTTATGGATGAGCAGGAGGCTCAAGATGAGAGTGATTCCTACCTTGAGAGCATGCTAACTGAAGATCTAAGTGATGTTGATGACATGGATGCTGATGATGTGGCTTGAGGAAGCCATTGTTCACTATTTTAAATTTTTATTTGAGTATTTTGAAATTTCCTAGTTCATGTTTGTAGATGACTTGACTATTTGCCCTTAAGGGAAATTTTAAATGTATTTTGACAATGGACATATATCGTGACTGAAGATCTAAGTGATGTTGATGACATGGATGCTGATGATGTGGCTTGAGGAAGCCATTGTTCACTATTTTAAATTTTTATTTGAGTATTTTGAAATTTCCTAGTTCATGTTTGTAGATGACTTGACTCTTTGCCCTTAAGGGAAATTTTGAATGTAGTATGACAATGGACATATATCATGACTTTTATAACTTATTAAGTTATTTAATATTATCATGATTCATATTATATATATCATTATGTGAATGTTGAATGTTCAATGATGTGCATGTTTAAATCTTTGAAGTTTAAACTTTAATTTTTAAATCAAAAATATTTTATTTTTCTTGTTTTATACAAATTCACATATATAAATTATAATTTATATAATATATATATATAGTATATACCCCCGACGCACCCACGCACCCTGTTTCAAAAAGTGTCGTCCCCGTCCCCGCCCCCGTCCCCGTCCCCGCACCCACGTTTCCTGGCAACATAGATTATAAGTCACTTGGTCTACTAGATCATATTTTGAGTCGCAAAATTGGGTACATATTTCAAGGTCTATGACAAACGATTGTTCCCCCTTCATGGGTTAAATGTAATTACCTTATGTAAATAATATTTTAGCCATGGTCCTCGGATGCGGGTGAGATGGTGTTAAACGTGCGAAGCCAGTTCTTCCCGGGTGAGATGGTGTTAACGTGCGAAGCCAGTTCTTCCCATGCACAGGTTGACCAAGTCCTACACCGCTAGCTTTAACCCGATGCAAAACCTCCTCTCAACAATCATTCACATGAGCACTCTCATGCACCTGATCTTCTACCATACTCTGAATCACATACAACCCCAAGTGAACTGTCCCAACTTGCATTTGCGAGCGTGCCACAAAATCGCACAGCATCTGCGCTTGTGCCACAAGTCTTAAAAAGGTGCGGTCTTTCCTCATTTTTTCATCCCTATGCTGCTCCAGTTGGCCTCCAAAGCCTTCTTCGCCTCCTCCCTTGCCATTCTATTGCTGCCTCAGTTTCCCTGTGCGCTCTCCCAGCTGCGCACTTTCCATCTCGCACGCCACCCTACTGGTGCTAGCCTGCCAGGAGATTCTCCCGTTGTTTCCCTTCAAGCTGCGTGCTCCTCGCGGTGTCCCCTGTGGCTGCGCGCCTCCCTCTACAATTCCTCGTTCTTCGGATTCATCCCGC
Source organism: Pinus albicaulis (assembly GCA_034641835.2). NCBI lineage: Eukaryota > Viridiplantae > Streptophyta > Pinopsida > Pinales > Pinaceae > Pinus > Pinus albicaulis. The sequence goes on along the minus strand of CM076570.1, from coordinate 181,467,551 downwards.
TGCACCCCCCTTCTGCACGCCCCCATGCTGCATAACTCTCTGTTGTGCACCCCCGATGTCCTCCTCTGCTGCACGCTCCCCTGTTGAGCACGTCACCGCTTTTGGACTGGCCTCTCCCTCTCTGTCTGTTAGCCCTTCATGGCTCCGCGTCAACACCAAAAGACCATCAGGGGTAGCCAAAGAGGTGCGTTCTCAGGTCGTTATCAACGCAATCAGGATCACTGTTTAGAATCCATTAATGGCTCCTCCTCTGGCAGCCATGACAGGGAAGCACCACAGCGGTCTGAGCACACCTAGGAGGAGATCGCCTTAGCTCAGGAGAATCAGAGGGGCAGAAGAGGTTCCAGGAAGTCCACCATTGCACACACTAGGCAGCCCACTCCTCGAAAATCCGAGCCTCTCCCAGTTTAAGAGGCCTCGGGGGAGGACACAGATGTGTGGATCATGGACTCGGGTTGGTTTCCTCTTAGGAGGCAGCGCCAAACCTGCGCTATTTTGAAAGCCTCTAAGGCTGGGATTGGTTAAGCACTGCTTACCCTCTCAGCGCGACGCCTATGTAAAGTTTTCTTTTGATCTAGTATAGTTAGCCTAACTTACAAAAAGATAATAAAAAAATAGCCATGGTGCTAAAATATTAGAGGGTTGGAAAAATTTAATAATCCCCTCATGTTTCAATTAATTTTTTGGCAACAATAACCAAAAAACCCCTAGTCATAAATTTAATTAATTTGAGTCTAATTTAAGTTTTAGTAAAAATATGTTCTTCAAATTAAAAAAAATCATGGGTTCTAGAAAAACTAATTTTTGGAGGTCCTCCACCAAGGGTAGATTGAAAATTTCAAGAGACTTTGGACACATGGGCCTTGGTGGTTAAGTCAAAGTCATTTTTTGAGAAAATTTACTCAAAATAATTAATTTTGGGTTCATTAAAAATCAATTAAACGAAAATTTCATTTTTTCCTCAAAAATAAGTAATTTCGACTGTGACGATTAAAAGATAATTAAATATTTATGAACAGTCGAGATTACTTTGAGGGAGATCAAGCTAACTAACCGTTGGAGAATTTATCCATATATTAGTGCAGTCGAGATTACTTTGAGGGAGATCAAGCTAACTAACAGTTGGAAAATTTATCCATATATTAGTGTTCATTTGTCACATCAATGGATCCAATTTGTCATTTATCTCGAAGCTCTCTTGTAAAAGAAATTTGGAATAATAATAACACTCCGTCTTTAGGGTTCACATTGATGGTAGTGTTCCTCTTCTACATCTTATGGTAAATTGTTTTTAATGTTTTGCTCATATTATTTTTGAGTTGTTGGTTAATAGCCTTCATGGAATAATCTATTGTACATGTATCTTGCATAGGTTGTTGGGTTTAAAATAACATTTTAATTTGATAGAGTTAGCAAGTATCTCTTATTTTTGAAAAGTTATTTTGTTATTTTATGTCTCCATTAATATGACAGTTTAATCTGAAGTGTGCAAAAATCATTTGGATTTAAATTGGGCGTTTGGGGAAGTCCTCGATTGGACCAGTCAACTCCGAAGGCATATGATATGAAGAGCCTTCCCGAATCTAAATTCCTAAACTAATCTGACAATTTTCCTTTTTTTCAAGGTCTTTGGGACTAGTACCTCATATTTTGAATTAATTATCTTTTACAAATTCATGTTAAATAGATAGATCTGGTTAGGAAGAGCTTAAATCTTCAGATCTGGGACCGAAGTTGGACTCATACTCCTCAAATCTAATACATATGTATATTTAATTGTATAGATATTTAGAAATTTTAAATTTTATTTTCTAACTTGAGATTTGGGTTTGATTTCAATTTTTTTTTTTAATTATATATTTTGGGTCTTGGGTTTTCATTTTTCATTTGTACAAGTGTACATCTGAAGTTTTACAAGGAGATCTTTGGAGTTTTGAGACAAATGTGAACCCTAGAGGGAAAGACCTTGTCTCAAACAATTTTTTGCCGAGAAAATTTCAGTCAAGATCATTCAATTAAAATTTTCTTCAGATCTGCGGTTTTTCATAAAACAAATTTGAGTTTCATTGAAATAAAATTTTGAGGTTGATCAAATACTAGAGCAAAAAAAAATATTCTTTTAAAAAAATTGCTAGGGGTTTCAATTTTTTTTAGATAATTTGTTCTTTGTTTTGGGGCCTAAACCCTCCTCGCCAACCCTTTGTTGGTTTATTTCTCTATTGCCCAGCCTTTGTCCCGCATCCCTTTCGCTCCACGACCTCCATTTTTCCTTTTCCTGTCGTTTCTCCTTCTGCCCTTAGTTCCCTCTGACCCTGCATTCCTCTACTTGCGTTTTCCTTATTCCCTTGCTACTCGATCTCCGCTCCTCGCGTCTCCCATTGTTGCTCCCCCCTTGCGGCCCTACCTCGTTGCTTCTTGCATACTCCCGCATCCTTTATCCCCCACTCGACCCTAGCTCCTCTCCCACGGCTCCCTCACATTGCTAGATCCGCGGTCATCTCTCTGCCCGCTACTTATCTCCCTCTACTCGCACCTCCAACCTTCCCTCGTCTCCCTTACCTAGTCTCCCTCCTCCCTCACTCCACATCCCTCATCCTCCATCTGCCTTTACTCCCAAACCCTGCAAGCTCTCGAACAATCCTTAACCCTCCATTTTGATTTCTCTCGACCCTCTTTGATTTTCTTTTCCCTCATCCTTAACGTAGCATAATTTCATTTAATTCGAAGTGGCCTTTGGCCCTTTCAAAAAATTGAAATTTATTTCCTATCACATTAAAAATTCTATTTCATTGCCCCTTTCCAAAAACAATTTATAAACATTATCACATTAAAATTCTTTTTTATTTTTTAATTCTGAGAACAACAAAAAATTAAAGATATTTTTTTAAGTTCTTTTTGTGATAGGGGTTTTGGGCCTTTAATCCTTAAATTTATTTGTGGAGAAGAAATTTAAAATTTATTCAAGGCTGCTTAATTTGTATAAAAAAACAACAACAACAACAACAAAACTAAGTTTAACAATAGGAGAAAAGAATATTTTATGGGTTTGAGACATTAGAAAAATCATTTAATTCCATAATTATTTGAAGGGGTGTTTGATAAACAAATTGCCATTAATTATTTCACTGTTGTCCTAAGTATTAAATCATTGAAATTTAAGTGCTTAGGCTTTCATTATTTGCATGCTTCAGCAAAGTCTTGTGACCATTGACATTTGCCTTAAAATTTTAATGCTTGATACATATTTAGATAACTCATATAAATTCACTATCTAAGTTTGGTTTATTTACTTGAATTATTGGATATTTCTTGAATAATTGGTTTTGTGAATTTTGCAAATAAATTGTGATAAGCATTTTACATTAAGTATTATTTTGTGGACTTATGGTAAATTGTATATTTTTTTGTTAAATTGAGTATTTTTTAGTATCTTCATATTTGACTCAAAATAAATCATAATCTAAGTGCTTAGTGTTTAACTCAAAATAAATCATAATCTAAGTGCTTAAATCTTTAACATTTCGCTTCATCTTTTAATCATTATTTGCATTTGCATTTTAAGCTTAGTCGTGCATATTAAAAATTCACCTCGGGGCATAAGCTTGGTTGACAGACATTTAGGACAAACTTTCACGTTTTTCTTGAGGGGCCACGACAACTCTTCGGTAGTTAACACAATGACCTTCCAGTCGTCAGAGCCACAGTCTCTGCAGCGCCAGAGGAATCGAGTGATAGGAGCACAACAAAAGGTATCGTTAATCAAGCCCTAGCCTGTTTCTTGTTGGCCTCCTTCCCACAACTTACCTTGGAACCCAGCTTCAAAACAGTTAAGGGAAAGGCAAATTTAGAATAGGCATTTTAATAAAATTAACCAAGCCTTCTGCATTTCACCTAGCTATAAGATCTGCAATTCATATAGGCTAGTTGATGATTCATTAAAGCAAGATTTGTCATCTTGTTACTTGGTAAACCATTTATTTTGCAAGTCTTCTTCTTCTAAGCATTGAAGTTAAAGGCACTGGACTCATAACTTTAAATCTGGTTTGTCTAAATCTAATTGAATATCTTAAACATTGCTCAATTAATCTTGTTTGCATTTAATTTAAGTCAAATTAATAAGATAGCTCTCAGTGCATCTCCTAGAACTTGTTGGTCCCCAACAAGTTTTCCTTCATCATCAATCTTTCACCTTTTCGAGACTACCCCCCTTAGCTTGCCTAGGAGATAGCTACAACAGAGTGGACAAAGTTTTAGAGTGATAGCCTTTGTCATGAGCATTGTGGCCCTTGGTGTACACTTTGGGCGACAACATGACCCTTTAATTTTTGGCCTTGGAACCAATTTCCAAGTTTGATGTTTCTCAATTTGACGTAATTTCTCATTCATGACACTTATCCAATGCTTATCTTGACTTTCTTGAGAAAAATCTTTGGGTACATTCATGGACAACATGGCAATATGCGTTTGACTAGTAGTGCCTAATAACTTTTTTTTAGTTTGCACTCCTACTTCCTTGTCACCAAGAATTTGATTTTTAGGATGATTCTTTTACACATACCTTGAAGGAGGTTTTTGAGGAGAGCATCCTACCTTTACTGCTTCTTCCTCACTCTCATTGATAATTTGATTAATTGGGTCGAGACATTTTGCTTCATTATCCTTCATTGGTAAAGATTCGTCCACTTTTACATCAATGCCATCTAAAATTTTGCATAATATTTTATTATCACATCTATAGCCTTTGCTCTTAGTTCAATATCTAAAAAGTACTTCATCAACACTAGCATCAAAATTACCAAGATTGTCATCATTAATTTTGAGGTAGCACATATTGCCAAAGACTTTGAAATGCTTTAATGAGGTTGGTTTTCAATACCATAACTTGTACAAAGTCTTGTCACTATATGGCCCGAGGTATGCTTTATTTGAAATATAAATTGTTGCATGAACAACTTCAGCCCAAAAATTGTTTGGAAGGTTTCGTTAATTTAACATTGCTCTTATCATTTGTTGTACTGATCTGTTTTGCCTCTTCACCACACAATTTTGTTGTGGGGTAGTTGCAATTGAGAATTGTCTTCTTATTCCATATTCTTCATAAAAAACATCAAACTCTCTTGAAGTAAACTCCCCACCTCTACTGGAACTTAGGCATTTCAATTTGCAATCAATTTGATTTTCAACAAGGGCTTTGATTCAGACTTTGAACATTTCAAATGCTTCATATTTCCCTTTAAAAAATGCAATCCAAGTCAATGTGCTATAATCATCAATAATCAAAATAAAATATTGCTCTCCACTTGGTGTTTCAGTTCTTGAATGTCCACATAATTTTGTATCAACTATAATTGCAGAGGCTTGGTTGATTAGTGTTACTTAGTCCTGAATGGTGCTCAAACTTGTTTACCAATTTGACATGATATGCAAACTATATTGTTAGGGATTGAAATCTTTGAAAAATCACTTACAACTTGCTTCTTTTTGAACTTCACCATATGATCAAAATATAAGTGTGTGTTGACCTTTTATACCATAGCCAGTTGTCATCAAACTTTCCAAACAAAGTTTCTCATTTTCTTCATTGAGTACAGACACATTACTTGTTATTCTCAGAGCATTTACTACCACTTTCCTTGTGTCTACCTTCCTTATTTCACAACTTTGCGGTGAAAGTGACATCATACCCTTAGTCGCACATTTGACTCGCACTCAAAAAGTTATGTTTGAGCCCATCCACAAAAAGAACAGTCTGGACCTTTCCACTTCCATTATTCAAGCTAACAACCTTTACCCATGATTTTGCCTAGAGCATCATTACCAAAAGTAACATTGTCTATCTTATCTTCTTTTCGTTATAACAATTTACTTGTCAGAAATCATGTGTTTGAAACATTTGTTGTCCACATACTAATGGCTACCTTGGGTTTGGGCATATAAAACAATACCACATTCTTCTTTCCTTTCTACCCTTTTCTTCTTTCATGTCTTAAGTTCTTCCTATGTTTGCTTGATTTGAGGAGATGCTTTGATTTTGTTGGTTCTACAATTAGCTACTTCACGTCCATAGTTATGACAATTATAGTATTCAATATAATTAGATAAAGGAGCAAAAGGATTGTTGTCTCTGGGATCACTCTTTTGTGGATTTACGCATCTACCATATTTATTTCTTGTTCTTCGAGAAAATATATTTCTTTTGTTTCTGATTTGATTAATTCTAAGATAGGCTCTACAATTGCCAACCTTGTCGCAAAAATTCGTACATGAATGACAATAACCATAGAAGATATTTCAGTACTTGGAAGCAACTTGCCTTTGACGATGTGATCTTCTAAATTTCTAATGACTTTCGCTTTGAGGGGGATAAGACACTACTAATTTCTTGCTTGATCTTTTTGGCTGTTCAAATTGTTGTAATTTTCCCTCCTTTGATGCTGCCAAGTTTTATTAATGATTCTTACTGCCTTTCTGTCATTTTCTTCTTTTTGTTGCTGCTGATTTTTATCTCTGCTTTGGCTGCATTGTTGTGAGGTCCTTTGAGTGCTTTGTTGTCATTTTCTTCATTTTGTTATAGTTGATTACTATCAATTCCTTTCCCTGCATTGTTGTCGCGTCCTTTGAGTGCCTTGCTGTCATTTTCTTCTTTTCGGTACTACTAATTTTTATTATTTCCTTTGGCTGCATTGCTGTTAGGTCCTTTGAGTGCTTCAATAAAGTTGATTGGTTCTTAGTCTTCAAGTTTCTTGGTGCTTGTTTCTCCTTTATAACCCAAACCAATCTTTATGAGGGGAGAGATCTTTGCACCAATGTTGCATGAAGCAGGGATGTTTTTGGAAGCGTTTGCAGAAATCTAGGAAGCGAAGCATCTCGAAAGTGTCTATATATATATATGAAGCAGGAATGTTTTTGGAAGCGAAGCATCTCGAAAGCGTTTATTATATACATTGCATTTATATTTAAAAAACAACCAAAAGACCAAATTAGTTGTAGATGATATGAAAACATGCAGATTTGTACATAAATCGAGATAAATATGGCATCCCTTGTACATCAATGATTAATTATTCGAGGATCAACCCAATGTTTTAAAAAACGGAATCGGTCAGCTACCAGGTCGAGGTAATGACTCGGTAATGACTCGAAATCGGTAATGACTCGGTTTTTGTAAAAAATACATTAAATATTAATTTTTTGTACAAAAACATAAATTTAAAGATTTTTATTCATGTTTCCAAACACAAAGCATTACAATATAGACAAAAGACAACATATGATAAAAGTAGGCTCATGAATATATCCATTATATCAAAATTGCACTCAGTGCACTGTCCAAGGACCAATACATGATGATGATATAGAGATCAAAACAAAAAGCATAACTAAGGAGGCTCTAAATGGCCTCTACAACAAAACATGAATAGTCACTAGTAACTAGTAACTACTGCTAGTCATCTAAATCTGACAAGCCAATGTCCTCTTCCTCAAACTCTGAACCATTGGGGGAAGACGCTCGCTCTGCCGCCTCCTCTGAATCAACATCCTCAACTAGAACTATACCCTTGCCCTTACCACCTTGAGAATCAGATAGACGAGATATGCGTCTCCATCGTGGTTGACTAGAGGAAATGCCTGTACCTGCAGCGGCTGCAACTGGATGGCCTGGGACTGGGTCTGCTACTAATGGATCTACATTGAGCATAGTCGCCTCCATATCTAAATCGAAGTCAAGTGAACTCTCCCTGTCCAACTCTGGTGGACAAGACTCCACTACCCAATCTGATGTTGGATCAATATCCTCCAACACAATGGGATCTCAATCAGGGCTTTTGTTCAGCAATTGGTTCCGTCTTAGTCGGAGGTTGTACTAGACAAACACTAGATCATTTAACCGTTTTTGCTCCAAACGGTTTCTCTTGTGTGTGTGAATCCTCTCAAAGACAGACCAATTGCGCTCACACCCAGAAGCACTGCAAGTTTGACTCAAAATGCGGATTGCAAACCTCTGCAATTCAGGATAGTGGCTACCAAATGCCTCCCACCATTGCGCTGCAAAAAATGAGTTTCAGTTAGCTCAACAATTTATATCCAACTTTGAAATTGAAATTATAATTTTATAAACAATTATACAAAATAATAAATTATAAAATATAAATTTGAAAATTGAAATTCTTTGTTTACCTGGCTCATCTGATTCCCTTGCAATCCTTGCTACTATTTATATTGCACAATGATGAATTTGCATGGGATAAATTTTTATTGGGATTTTTTTCATTACCACCTTTTTTTTTTATATTTTTAGGGATGGGCACCCGTATGCTAGGGACCCCAAGTTTAAAGACTAAGAATTTCATCTAAATTTTCAAATCCTTCAATATATTTTTTGTTTTGGTTCAATTGAGCCTTGGTTTTTTTCTAATTCCTTTCTAAGAGAGACTATCTATTCCTTCAATTTTTCACTTTCTGTGCTTCCTCCAACACAACTTTCAAAGGTGAAGTCATGGATCTTCATATTTGTGCTCTTCTTTTCCATACTTAATAGTTTTTTTTCCTTATTCTTTTGCCTAAGTCTATTCATTTCTTTTATGGCGTTGATTACTTCACATTCCAAATCTACTTAAGCCTCTTCTTCATTCAATTCATATTAATCATGTCCTTCATCTTGGGTTTCTATGGCCACAAGAATGAAATCATTGATCCCTTTTTCATTAGAAAATTGTTCTTTATTATCATATGAGTTGTTGTCCTATTGGGTATAGAAGCTTTTCTTCTTGAAGCTCCTCTTTCTTGACTCTCCTATACTTTCTTTTTCTTATAACCATGTTTATTATCTTCCTTTTTGTATGGGTATTTACACCCATAATGACCTCCTTTTCCACAGTGAAAACATTTGAAAGGCAAGTTACCTTTGTATTCTTCAATCTTTGACACACTTGGCTTCTTCTTCATCCAAAGTGAAGACTGCTCATGAAGACTGTATTCATTAAGATCTACTCAATAATACACAAGGATGTCATATCTCAAATAAACTCCAACCCTTTCTTCTTCTACAGTCACAGCTTATATAGACAATACAGTGACTAAACAAGTTTGTACCTAAAATTAATTACAGTGATCCAAAAATAACAGTAAATATTACTTCGATACATGCAGATGAACATCTTTCCAAACTTATCTGCATTTAAAGATCATGTTGTTGTTGGAGTCATGGCTGGAGATAAGGATCACCAAGTCGAATTTGATGAAGTGGCATCCCCAAGTCAACAATTGTCCATAAGATTTTTCCTCACGGATTCATGAAAAATAGGGTCCGGAGATCCCTTCGAAACTCCAAAACCATGATAGTTGTTTGCAAACCGAGAGAGGTTTTTAAATGGGTTTTTTACGGACAAAAACCTCTTTCGATTTGGTAAAATTTGTTCTCATTTGTTTGGAAAGCATTCTCGAAATTATTGTGTTGTACAGAAAAAATAGAGGTTTAACTGACCATTTTTACAAAAATGTGTTGCTACTGCTGTTGTCAGACCATTTCCCCTTCTTTTTTTTTAACACACAATAACATTGACACTCCCGTTGTCAGCGCTTTAACACAGTTTATTACAAATCAGTGTTGACACATTTTATTTACATATGTAAAAAGAGACTTGTTGCTACATTACTTCATTTTATTCATAGAAGGAAAAATATAGAATGAAAATTGGAAAACATATCAATAAACAGATGCAAGAATATTGATCTTCATTCATTAATCATCAGAAAATTGAGTACAAAATTTGCAATAATCCAAAGGTCCAAAACTCGGAACCTTTTCCTTTCTTCTCTTTCTCTTTAAATACAATGTAAAGCAGTTTGTAACTACTGAAACTACTCCTAACTGCTCAAACTACTTGAAACTTCTTAAACTACCTACTACATATCATCGAAATGTCTTATTACTATAGAACTCTCTAAACAGAGATAAAATAAAACTTAAACCCTAATCTATTTGTTGAATATGAATTGGCCCCGCTGCTGCTACATTCTCCTGATTGGCTAACTTATCTTTCTTTGAAGTTGAGGTATCATTAGGTAGAACAGTCATCCAGGCTCTGCATTTCTTCCACGCTTCAATGTTTGTCTTAGGAGAGTTAATCAACTTGTGGTACTCCAACCTAAAGAAAGTGATCCTGTTGAATGTTGGTTGCTCTGTAAATAAGGTCTTCACCAACCATAATAGCTGAAAATACCTCTGAAAAAAGTTATTCATTGTTGCTCCTTTAAGGATCTGAGTCTTCTCAAGAGTGTTATCCACCTTGCTTTTTGCCAATACCAATAGTAGTTTGTAAGAATCCCATGATAAAAGACTGCCTTTAAGGTCTCAGCACCCAGCATCATGGAAGTCCTGCCCTGGCTCTTTTGTCATACAGATTGTCAAACTTGTTCATTGTTTCCTTAATCTCTGTCAACTTCTTCTCAGTGGTCTTCCTGCAAGTATTTTTAACAATCAATTTGTTAATCTCTACAGCATATAAAATCCTATCTTTAATTTCATTTTCCTCTAACTCTTGATCAGTCTTAGAATCAATGAAATCAATCAATTTCTTTGCCCATATGGCTCTGTTAATAGTCTTCTGCTTGTCTGCCATAACCTGCTCCTCAAAATCTCTGACAATGCTTTCCTCTTTTGATACAATAGTTAGAGATCCCCACGCTGCTTTCATTTCTTCAATGATTTCATTCCAGATGATGTCCTTAGCCTGTATCAAAGTTATATTTCCCTTCAATTTCTCCTTTAGACTCTTGATCTCAACATCAGTTGTTTGGCAATCTGTCCTGTATTTATTAATTTCCCCATCCTTGGCTTGCATTATTTTTGTTATTGTCTCCAAATCATTTTTTGCCTTTTTGAGATCTTTCTTTGCCATTTTCAGTTCAGTGTTCAATTGAGATATTTGTACTGTTGGATCATCATTTCCAGATGGCAAAATGATAATGCAGGAATGAGAATCACTCTGATTTTGTAATGTTAGCACAGTTTCCTTCAACTTAGAAATTTCTTCTTCTTTCTGTAAGCGCTGCTGAAGAAGGCTTTCTTTTTCACTTTCCACTGCTGCCATAGAATGCTCCCCTATAGGTAACTTGAGCTTTTTCTTCAATACAGAAATCTCTGATTCTGCACTTTGTAGTAATTTCTGCACAATAGATCTGTCATTTGGATCTACTCCAATCTTCACAATTATTTTCTTGAGTTCTTCATTTTGTGTTGTTAAAGCCCTAAAGTTAGCTTTCTCCAATTTCAGTTGCTTGATCACCTTCCCTAGCATGTTCTCTGCCTTAAGAGCCATTGCATTAGTTTTGGTCAAATCATTCATTATCAATTGACCTGTTTGCATGTGTAAATTTACTTTATCAAGCAAAGGAATCTTTCTCACATCAACATTTAAATTTACGGTATTAAAATTACTTGATAACTGAATAGTCATATCAGAGGGGTGAGAAACAGCAATCTTAAACTGATCATTTTCAAGATCCATGGCAGTTAACAATCTTGTTTGGTCTAGAGTTATTTGATATTCGGCCTATGCCTCCATGCTAGCCTTCATCCTTTGATTTCTTTCAGCAATATGAGCAAATACTTGTTTAATCAAAGGTACTTGCTCCTGAGCATCTCCATGTCTTCTTGGTGAGACTGGAACATTCTGCTCATCTCCTAGTTGAAGTAAGAAACCAAGTTGAGCACTTGTTATATCTTCGTTGAATTTTGTTCTCTTTTCGGCTCTCTGCTCTTCATCTTCTCAATCAACAACTGCCTCTTTACTCCTCTTGATTGATTTCTCAAATATGATAGGACTCTGTATATTAGAGCCAACAGAACCTACAAAACCCCTATTTGCTAGCTTCTCTATGTCAAGTCTGCTTTCATGAACAAATGCTAAGTAACCATTTTCAACTCTCCTATTTGAAATTACTTTATGAGGGTCATAAGCCCACTTATCTCCTAACAATAAGTGCATACCATCTAACATCATATTAACCTCATCAGCTGCTTGTCTCATGTTGACTATAAACGGACCCACAGACATAGGTAATTTAAACATATGCCCCTTTTTCATAAGTACAAAATGTATTTGGTCAACATTCAAACTCTGCCTAATGAATTCTAAGGCAAATAATCTCCTAGGCACAATTGTAGGAAGCCTATATGTTTCTACCCCAACCCCATAAAGTCTAAATTTCTTCATTGTTTGACACTTGCTCCAAATAATACCTGTAATCTACTTCAAAGATATCAAAGGGTTGCTTCCAAATCTGCTTCTTAGGACTTCACCACCTAATCCGAGCTCAAGACTAAAATTCTCAACTGACTGTCCATGGAACTATCTATGAGATATACCACTTCAATCCTTCTTTAGATCCAAGCAAACAATCTGAGCTATTATAGGTGACTATTCCTCCTTAAATGATTAGACCAAGTCTTTGAAATGAGCCACGAATTACAAATTCAAATCGTTCACAAGTTCATTATTAATCTGTGCTCCTTGTTTTCTCCTGAGTTCCACAGTACATCACAGATTTGACTTGAGGTCACTAAGGTAGGTTCCAAACTTGTGTATAAGTCTGAATTTTACGCCAACCCGAGGTAGAATGTAATTCTAAAGTTTTCTTGCGAATTTGAGCCCTCCAACAAGTGATTAGGCTGAGCCTTCAAGGATGACTATTCACTGCACTAATCTATAGTTCTGAGCTCCTACAGAACTGTAACTTGGGGTTTGAGTTCCACAAACAATTGTCTAAGGTTCAGATCCGAGATATGTTCCAGTGCTAAGTCTAATCCGAGCTCAGTCCATAGGCTGGAACACTCGTCCGAGGCAAAGAATGAACCATAGTCAAGATTGTCCCTCCAAAGCTCTGAAACAAGTGTTATAAACCAGGTACGAGACTGAAGTACCTTGGTTGTCACTGCAACAACTCCTCCAAGACGCAAGTAGCAATGTAGTTTAGGTTGAAACAGCTACTGGTCCGAAAATTACCCACTGCAATAGCCTCATTACAGGTCCGAAAGTATAAAGTTGTTCAAGAAGAATTCGTCGTCTTATTAACCACAAACCCAAATCAAATATATCTCTCCCTTCTTCAATGTTCACGAGTTGTGAACAGTGGTCTTAATTCTGTGATTGTAACCAAATTTATGTGTTCAAAATGAAGACCGAAAACCTTGTATATATAGTCTTATTTCATTAGTGGTTTGACTTCTTCATGATTTGACATCTTCATTGATGGCATGACATCATCATCTTGAACCAAACATCTCATGAATATTGACATCTCAGTTAATGCCATATTGACATCAATGGCAACCATGATTAACAATCTCCCCCTTCGTCATTGATGGCAATATTCTTGCCCTTCCAATATTCTCTCCCCCTTTGACATCAATGGCAAGCGGGGTGCTCAAGTACTCCCCCTGTCGAGTTGTTTCTTTTCTTCATCAATAGTAATGTTACTCCCCCTGTCATGGTGCTCTTCCTTCTGGCTATGTGGTCCATGATAGATGTGTCTACATTTCTTCAATGGAGTTTCTCCAAAGAGATGATCTATCAAAGGATGATTGTCCATGTGTGACTCATCAACGATTTCATAGGGCCCATTCATGAATGGCTTCTGGGAGAATGATCACAAATTCCCCCTAACTGTATGCATGGTCTCATTTTTGGTAAAGTCTCATCATCAAACACTTGGAATATCACATCTGTCAAGGATGTCTTCATCATATCAACAACATGTGTTGTTGGCTGTAGTGTTCAAGAGACTTTCAGAGTCAATTTGCTTCCTTCTCCATGCTTGTGTAACTTTATTCTCTGGCTTGGTGCTAGCTTGCGTCGGGGGCCAAGTCAAGTTACAATTACGAGCCATATGTCCAATGTTATGGCAATTGAAGCACTCTATCCTTTTCATGAAGAAGAAATCATATCTTCTTCTTGCAAAACTGCTTATAGGAGATTGACAGGGACCATCATATTTGTCTTTGTGATATGCCCTACAATCTTTTGCAATGTGCCCAAAATTTGTACAAGAATAGCAATATCCAAGAAATATACTTTGGTACCTAGGAGATGAAGAGTTCCTTAAAGTATTTCTTAAGTCTTTATGCCTTGGGATTCTTTGATGACATGCATTGCCTTTTGTATTCTTGACATCATCTGTAAGTCTCCTTAGAGTAAGGTTTCTTCTAATGTCATCTTGACTCTTGCCTTTGCTGGAACTAGGAGTATCATTTCTTCCTAGCTTCCCCACATCCTTGTTGTTTGAAGCATTATCATTCTTGCTTTAAGGTTCACCTGCATAGCCAAGACCCGATTTATCAAGGGGAGATCTTTGATGATATAGGATGTCATCTAGGGTTTGAGAGCTTTTCAAGTTCAAGATTGTTCAAGCTCTTGAGTCTTTGTTCAAGGTGGCTTGACAAAGTTTCTTCCCTTTTCTTTGCCTTATCCAATTGATTTGTCATAGATATGACTTCTTCATGATGCTTTCTTTTGTTTTGAAGAAATTTCTCTACAAGTTTGGCGAGCTCCTCATCTCTTTCTTGTACTTGAAGCTTGACAAAGTCAACTTCCTTCCTTGTCTTGTCTTGGTTACCATCTTGCACTTTCTTCTTAAGTTCCTCATTTTCCTTTTTCAAACTGTTAATCTCTTCCACGGAAGCCATAAGTTTATTCAGGAGATCTTCAAAGTCTTCTTTGTTCTCTTCATCTTCTAGGTCTTCTTTAGCCTTGTTGTCATCTCTATTATCTTCAACTTCCTTGATGAATTCTGGACTTCATTCTTGTTTTCCATCATCTTCTTGACTAGAGATCATTGTCAACGCTCCTTTTGAGTGAAGATCATGAAGTTTGTCCCATATGACTTTTGCTGACGAACATTTTCCAAAATTGGCCTTCACAGAATTTGGTAACCCATTCAAAATTCCCTTGATTGCTCTTGTATTGTACTCCTTGGATTCTTCGTCCATCGTGTCATCAGTAACCACTGATTTCCAAACTTCAATTCCTTGAGTCTTCAAGAAATTCCTCATTCTTGCCTCCAATATATCAAAATTTCAATTGAACAATGGAGCCTTCGCAAATTGACTGACTTCAATTTCGATGGTTGAGGATGACACATCGTTAGGAGGATTGGAGACTTTCTTCCTTGGCTTTGCCATTTGTGTTCTAATGATCAACCTTCAAGCTGTTAGGGTTTGAGTGAAGACACTAGCTTTGATTCCAATTGTTGGAAATACTGAGAGGGGGGTGAATCAGTGTTTCTTTTCCGTTGTTATTTTTACCAGTTAGATCACTTATATTTAGAACACAAAATGAACAATAAGAATAAATGCTTTTATTAATTTCTTCTTTGCAATAAATCAAGTCAATATATGTAGGGCTCCAACCCTAGATGAAGACACCGATCTTCAATCTCCCATGCTCCAACCTGTATTAGCCAAGCACCGACTTGGACTTCCCAAGGCTCCAACCTTGTCAATTTTGAGGCACCAACCTCTAGGGCTCCAAACCTATCTCTGGTACAGGCTCCAACCTGGTTTCTTGAGGACTCCTATCCTCTAGGCCTCCAACCCTATCTTCCAAGGCACCAACCTTGTCTCTATGAGGCTCCAACCCTCAGCTTGCGAATATGAGCCCTCCAACAAGTGATTAGGCTAAGCCTTCAAGCATGACCGTTCACTGCAATAATCTACAGTTTTGAGCTCCTACAGAACTGTACCTTGGGGTCTGTGTTCCACAGACAATTGTCTAAGGTTCAGGTTTGAGATATGTTATGGTGCTAAGTCTAATCCAAGCTCGGTCCATAGGTTAGAACACTGGTCTGAGGCAAAGAATAAACCACAATCAAGATTGTCCCTCCACAGCTCTGAAACAAGTGTTATAAACCAGGTCCGAGACTGAAGTACCTTGGTTGTCACTACAACAGCTCCTCCAAGACATAGGTAGCAATGTAGTTTAGGTTGAAACAACAACTAATCCGAAAATTACCCACTGCAACTGCCTCATTACAGGTCCAAAAGTTTGAAGCTGTTCAAGAAGAATCTGTCATCTTATTAACCTCTAACCCAAATCAAATATCTCTCTCCCTTCTTAAATGTTCATGAGTTGTGAATAGTGGTATTAATTCTTTGATTAACCTCAAACCCAAATCAAATATATCTCTCCCTTCTTCAATGTTCACGAGTTGTGAACAGTGGTATTAATTCTGTGATTGTAACCGAATTTTTGTGTTCAAAATAAAGACCAAAAACCTTGTATATCTAGTCTTATTTCAATGCTAAATGAAAAGACACGTCTCCAGAAGCAGGCCGACATGGAAAGACTAGGACAAGTCGGCTCCAAGACCAGAATAACATCTTTAACTTAAAAAATCAATATCTCCCAAAACTATTTGGAGTTTCGGGGCAAGTAAGGGCTCGTTAGAAAGAGGAAAAAATCCTCTTTCAGATGGTCTAGGTCCCATGTTGAAAGGTTGCCTCTAAGGTGGTGAAAAACATTTTTCTTTATGACTGCCCTTGAATTATTTAGTGCAAAAAATGATTAGGACAGTATGGCTTCTTTGTTTGGCTTATCGTTTGTCTTCTCCATTATTTGGCTTCTTCATCACCATAGGAACATGTAGGACATCCACGCCATCATGATAGTGTCCAGCAATGAGTGCATCATCCATGTCATCACATAATGGTGCAGTGATATGTTATAGTGCAGCATTATTAGGAGATCCAAAATAGCCTTCCAACCCTCAAATAATCTCCAACCATGATCATCATGTGTCATCATCAAGTATCAAAGTGTATGACATCATCATATGACATCAAGGGTTAAGATCTAGATCAGCAAGTGCATGCAACATTAGATCAAAGACTTCTTAGGGCTTCTTTCATTAGTGGTTTGACTTCTTCGTGATTTGACATCTTCATTGATGGCATGACATCATCATCTTGAACCAAACATCTCAAGAATATTGCAATCTCGGTTAATGCCATATTGACATCAATGACAACCATGATTAACAATCCAACTGTTGCAATAATTTCAGCCTAAGAATAACCTCGACTACTTTTGATAAAATCTAGTTGTTGCAATAATGTTGACTTCTAAGAGAAATTCAGCCTCAACAACAAACATGAAGTCCAACAAGTAAACTTGGCCCCCACAACAATAAACCGGACCCAACAAAATAAATTTGGCACAAGAAGATAAATTCAACCCTATAAAATAATTGCGTCCCGACAAGATAAATTTGGATCAATAAAATAAATTTGTCCCACCAAGATAGAATCGACATTGTAAAATAAATTTGTGCGAGCAAGATAAATTCGATCCAGTATAATAAATTTGGTCTAGTAAAACGAATTCGGCCCAACAAGAATTTTTGCTACTTTTAGACAATACAGCTCAATGGTTCAGCCTCGCATTAATTCCCAACTTTACGCACGAGTTTGGATTCTTCAATATTCTAACCTCTTGAAGCCTACTTCTCGGCCTCCAACAAATGACGAATTTGACCTTGCATAAGGAAATAGCTCAGCATCCTTGCCAAACTAGCTTCAACTACAACACACAATCCTCTTATTTGTCTACCTCATAGTATTCATAACCAGAACCAATGACTGGACTAGTCCACCTAATAAACCGGGTTTTAAACAAGAATCGGTCAAACTGGGACTAGATAGATCTCAATGAACCAATTTTAAAAAAACACATGAAAAAAAATAAATTTTAATGAAAACAGACTATTTTTAAGATTTAAAATCATGATTCCAAACCAACAAAGACAAAATATGCAAAGTTTGCTCATATATATATATATACCAATGAATATATCAAAATGGCATCAAGCGCAATACATATCAACAACAAAATATATAATCAATGAGGCTCTAAATGGCCTCTATAGTCAAAAAACAAAGCCAAAAGCTATGAGGCCATTGGCCTACTACAAGTCTACATATTAGCAATCAACATTATCAATTGAAACTTCTCATCATGACCAAACTCAGTTGATTAAGTATCAACTCTTCAACTTTGCAACTACTTGAGTCAGAAACTTCTCAGTTGATTGAGTGACTTGAGTTTCAAACTTTAAAGGTGTTTTGCCCTAATATGCCCTATTACTTCATTTGGCGCTCTACATGGCTTTACATGGCCTCCTATCCTAGCCAAGTGTTGCTTGAATTTTTGCTACTTTTAGACAATACAGCTCAATGGTTCGGCCTCCCATTAATTCCCAACTTTAGGCACGAGTTTGGATTCCTCAATATTCTAAGCTCTTTAAGCCTACTTCTCGGCTTCCAACAAATGACGAATTTGACCTTGCATAAGGAAATAGCTCAACCTCCTTGCCGAGCTAGCTTCAACTACAACACGCAATCCTCTTATTTGTCTACCTTGTTGTATTCAAAACAGAACCAATGACTGGACCAGTCCACCTAATAAATCGGGTTTTAAACTGGAATCGGTCAAACTGGGACTAGTTAGATCTCAATGAACCAATTTAAAAAAAAAACACACATGAAATAATAATTTTTTAATGAAAACAAACTATTTTTAAGATTTAAAATCATGATTCCAAACCAACAAAGACAAAATATGCAAATTTTGCTCATATATATATATATATAAACCATGTAAGGGTGAATATATCAAAATGGCATCAAGCGCAATACATATCAACAACAAAATATATAATCAATGAGGCTCTAAATGGCCTCTAGAGTCCAAAAACAAAGCCTACAAGCTACGAGGCCATTGGCCTACTACAAGTCTACATATTAGCAATCAACATTATCACTTGAAGCTTCTCATTAAGACCAAACTCAGTTGGTTGAGTATCAACTCTTCAACTTTGCAACTACTTGAGTCACAAAACTCTCAGCTGATTGAGTGACTTGAGTTTCAAACTTTAAAGGTGTTTTGCCCTAATATATCCTATTACATCATTTGGCGCTCTACATGGCTTTACATGGTCTCCTATCCCAGTCAAGTGTTGCTTGAACCTGTTAATACCCACCTTCAATAGATTTTTGGCAATATTTGAAGATCATTTTGCCATCAATCATATCACAATGAGCCCATGCAGTATCCATGGATTTTGGAGGGGCATGGTGGCTACTACTCAGCCCAAACTCTCTGTTATTACACTACTCTAGCAAAAACTCAACACTCTCTATACTCACAATAAAGCTCATAAAAACTCCAAATGAGATGTGTGAGGCAAATGAGAGGGGATACATCCTTTTAAAGGCTTGGAGGAGTTGTTTTTAGAGGGAAACAACCCCTAATTTCCCTCAAAACCACTTGAAAAGCCGTGAAATAGCATTTCATGGTGTTCGTGGCCATCCTGGCAATAAATCGACCTGTTTATGATGGAATCGATGGGTTTTTCAACTGCTTCAATGCCTGGGGCTAATGAACTAGCCGGTTTGACCATTTTATGGTTCAAACCGACCAGCTTTGAATACTATGGTCTACTTGTCACAACCAACCCTTTAGTGAAACTTCAACAAATAAATTCCTTAGTTAAGTACCAGTGAGGAATCTCACTGATCCCTCCAAATGACTTGCTAGGGTGTATCTTGCAACACCAAAACTATGGAGGATAATTTCACCCTCAAAGAATATCTACACTAGGGGTTACAAAAGCTCATGTAAATATCTAAGAGACCAAGTAAAACAATTAATCAAATATCCAATCACAACCACGAATGGTCTCCTACTTCTCTTTTATTAGGATGGCTTAACGAAATACCATGGATCACCTTTTTCTTCATTCAATAAATTGAATTTTAATATTTTTTTCCTTAGTCGCCTTAACTAATTAATTATTCCCCTGATATTACCCAAATTATTTCAAACTATACCCTATGGGAATGGCTAGGCTACTGAGATGGTCTCTACTACCCATGTCCAGGAAAAGGGACATTACAAACTCTTCAATGGCTGAATGACCGAATATCCATTGACCCATTAGAACCATGACCATTTCAAACTATGACCAGGTCTTTTCGTAATTTATCACATCAAACACAAGTTTTCTCTTCATTCCTAGGGGAGGTAGACTAAGTGCCAAAAACTGTTGGAAAGCTCTTTGAGATGGCTATCTAACCAAGCACTTTTCATGGTCTTTTGAACAAGGTACCTGTAGACAAAATACATTCAAAGATAGGCTACTTGGTAAACAAATAAGACATCAACGAAATCATAAGCTTAACACACTGCTAATAGACTCAACAGGCTCCCCTTAACTTGACATCACTTGAAATCAATGACAACAACTATTAGAGGTGGGTGAATCAGTATTTCTTAACAATTAGTAACTTATTAATCTTTTCAGAGCATTAATTAATCTTCAACATTAATTCAAATCATTAATGAGCAACAGAAAGTAGACACCAAAATTTTAGGTGGAAACCGATCAGAGACAAAAACGATCAAGCCCTTTTCTAATAATTTTGTGAGTACATCAAATGTTTCAGCTCCAATTGAAAAGGGAAGCCCCAACTCCCGAGTACTCGTGAAAAGCATTCAATTTTCCAGCTCCAACAATAGAGACACTACAACGCCCTGGATTTTATCAACAGTTGCTAACAGGATGCTCCAACACCCTAGCAAGCTCCAACTTGCCCTAGCACCACCCTACCACCCTGAAGTGTTTTCAAGCTCCAACTAGAAGATGACTCCAACCACCTACTTAGCACCACCCAACCACCGTGAAAATAATAATGAATTTAACAATTATTGTGGGCTCTCGTACCAAGAACAATGACGAACTTACAGTGAGTACACTTTAAACTAATGTGGGCAATAATGAATTTAACAATTATTGTGGGCTCTCGTACTAGGAGCAATGATGAACTTACAGTGAGTACACTTTAAACTAATGTGGGCTCCCTTACCAACGACAAAGGCCCATTTACAATTAATAAACTGGTAATATACAATCCCAATTATGAATCCCCTTACAGTGAAAACCAATGAAACCTTTATGCCCAATACCCTTCAGATGTGAAATAACAATCAGATAGTGAGGCCCTTGCAACTAAACAATTTTAGAATCCCTACTACAAACCTACCTTATTTGTACAAGGAGTCAATAATGAAACCTTGTTGCTGCCATCATTTGTAATTATGTTCTCAGAATGTTGAAGCTTGGCTTGACTATTTAACAGACATGAATCAAATAGTTGCTCCTTCTATATAATGAAGTGAAAAGCCCTGAGGATGTCCTTAAGCGAAGAACACCAAAACCCTTACTTTAACGTAGAGCTTTCAATGATGAGATTGTGTAACCTTTGCTGCCAAATATGGAAGAGACCCTAACTTCTGCATACTGAACCCCTTACTTCCTTCTTTAGTATGATCATGCATTGTAACAAAGGTGACTGTGACTTCACCAAAACCTTTGCCCGTAATACAAAGATGGAAATTTGTTCGACTTATTCTTTCACTTGTTGCTCATTTTGGATGGAAAATTCAACAAATGGATGTTAAAAGTGCCTTCCTTCATGGAGACTTATCTAAAGAAATCTATATGGACCCCTTGGTTTTGTGACAAATTTTAATCTTGTTTATCAACAGCAAAAGTCAGTGTATGGTTTGAAGAAAGCTCCTCGAGCTGGGTATGCTAAGATTGATCGATTCTTTGTCAATCTTGGGTTCAAATACTGTGAAGTTGAGCATAGTCTTTATGTATCACATCTCAATTGTGATACTTCGATTGTTGTTGTCTATGTGGATTATTTACATATCACCATGTTTCCAACACCATTAAGCTAAGCACAGTCTTTACGTATAACATCTCAATGATGATACTTTGATTGTTGTTGTCTACATGGATAATTTACTTAGCACGAAGGTTCAAACATTGTGGCATTGAGCACAGTCACTTCAATTGTTGTTGTCTATGTGGACAATTTAATTTTTTTCATAAGAAAAAAATGGAAGTGCTTTCATTGATAAAATAAGTTTACATAAACAGATCACATGATCCCCATAGTCTAGCATTGAGTGGACGATTCACTTATCACCAATACTAATACAGATGTAGTTCTATGATTGAAGAATCAACTTGATACTTTTGAAATAATTGACCTTGGTCTTTCACATTTCTTTCTTAGTCTTCAAATTTTGTCTTTATCTAATGGCCTTTTTATCTCTCAATCTAAATATGTATTGGACTTGTTGAAAAAATTCAACATGGCCGACTATTAGTCATGTGCTACTCCTTTTAAATTGGGTGTTAAGCTAACTAGAGAGTGTCCCTCTCTGAAAGTTGATGCAGCCATTTGTTAGTAGATGGTTGGTAGCCACATATATTTGACTAACAATCAACCTAACATTTGCTTTATTGTTAGTGTGGATTCCTGGTCTATTCAAAAGATCCATGATAAAGTCATTGGATTGTTGCAAAGATGATTGTTTGTGGTAGCCAAACCTAGCTCGTTGTTAAGTAATCCAAAAAACTTGGAATATAACGTAATCCATTAAGGATAAAATATATTATAGCTAATCAATGTATGATGAATGATATTGATTTAAAAATGGGGCCGTGTGTATATACCTAGGACAGGTGCCCTTTCATGAATAGTCATGTCTTAGTCATGTCTTTTAGGACATGTACTTTCATTATACTAATTACCATTATTTATTTCTATGTTGTTTATATTTATGTTCATAACATTACCCTCCCCTTTAGAAATGTTTTATCCTCAAAGCATATGGATGAAAAACCGTGTTATTTGTTTTTTTGTCTTGTAATCTTTTCACATCGTTCCAAATTCTTGGAGGTGTCATCTTCGAAGATAGAAGATGATATGAACTTATGAGTGCAGACCAAAGTGTCAAACTGAAGAATGATCTAACCATCCCAATTTGATCTTTTATAGGACCTTGCACTTATTCCATATCAAAAATAAATTGTTATCATAAGACTAAATTGTGTCGACACCAATATTCTTCAAAACATAGGTCAATTGTTATCACCCTGAGTGATCTACATAAGCTAATTGGTTGAGATGTATGCTCTTATGATTTTGTGTTGGAGCTTAGTCTTTGAAGACCAGTGTCTAAAGAACTACACATAGGTAGCCATCATACAAGAATCGCAAGGGAGCACTTGATTGAACTGTACGAAGTCAAGTTGCAGAAGATAGGGATAAGAGGCAGTCATATGTGGATTCGTATGTAGGTCGTCATAGCTTCCACACATCAAGCACATGAGTTAAAGGTATTGTTCTTCAAAAGTAAAAAATATATATAATAAATTAAAACAAGGACGACTGAAAAGGTTAACTCAACCATGGTAAGCTGGACGCGGCAAGACATGGACAAGAGCTGCCAAAAGGGTTATAGCCGACATGAGGACAGATTGTGTCATCGTTCCACGTGAAAACAGGGTTCAAGCTGCTACAAAGAGTTGGAGTTTTGCACCATACGCGCACGAGTTGCATCCAGCCAAAAAGGTATAGCCGCACAAGTGAGAGGCGAAGCACATAGTTAAAAGATTAAAAAATAAAAATAAAAATTGCCAAACAACTAGCAATCGCCACTAGAGAAAGGTCCACGAGAAAAAAACGACAAGGTCGTAGCCAGATGCACAAGAGTTGCCAATTATTGAATGAGCCGACAACCACAAAGGAGATTTAATACAATTGTCAAACCATATGCGACCATACCAAAGCAATAAGGCCATATGGATTGTAACGAAGCAATTACCAAGCTATCATATTGTGCAGTAAATTTGTACACATTCAAGAGTCAAAAATAGATTGTACAACGATAAAGATCATAGGTCGATAGCATAGAGTGGTAGGTACAATAGACAAAAAAGTTGCAGGGGTATGAAAGACAATGCCTAGCCAAATTTTCCAATAGGATTAGAGGAGGTCATTCCTCAAAGGGAGAGAGGGAGATTGTACAAATCAAAAAATTATTTGTGGGTGTTTTAAAAGACTCAAACACAAATCCGCAAGGAGATCCTTGCAGATCTAAAAGGCAATAGCATTTATTTTCTAGTGGGCGTTAAGAGAACTTAGCACAAGGCAGAAAACTATCACAGATCTAAAGATGGCAGAAACCAATTTAAGATTTGAGGATAAGGTTGCTTGGAGCATCTAATGTTCTACCCTAGAAGGAAAGGGTTACCTTGTTGTTGAAAAAAAATGACCTTTGAGAGATTGATGACAAGGATATTCAATCGCCATGAAATCCAACGCAGTTGGCAATCCATGAATAAGACATTACAGATCGACATGTCATTTGACCCCTCACTTAGAAATGAAGAAGACAGCGAGAGAATTGATCAAAGCTCCAGTGGCACTATTCGAGAGTGACAAAGGGATTAGGAGTGTGATCTTCAGAAACAAGATCAAAACCATACAGATGTCAAGGTCTGATAATGTTACCATTTAATTCAGGAGGATCACCTAGACACATGATCGGCTAGCAACCATTGGGGAGAACACGAAGGGCATAGAACTCATAAACATGGCAATAAATGGTTTTAGGGAATCTACGCTCAAGAGAAACTTCCCATTTGGGAGAAAGATTTTGGGATGATTGCATGTAGGAAGAGACTCAAGAGGAATTTAAGGCCAACAGGCAAGGAGATGGAGACGAGAACTTGGGCTTGGTAAACATGGTCGAGAAAGGAAAAGGGAAGGGCTCCAAGGGTAACAATGAGAAGGCAACCTCTCAATCAAGGAAGAAGGACTTGAGCAAGCTCAAGTGCTTCATTTGCCATAAGAATGGCCACTACACATTACAATGTTTGGGGAAGAAGAAAGGGAAGGGGAAGTCGACGCCGACAACAGCATCGACGAAGGTTCAACTTGATGAGCTTGCAACGAAGTTCAAGTACTTCTCATTTGTCTCTTGTCTATCCACTAACACCATCATAAGGATTGCTTTGTACTTAGATATTGATGCATCATGACATATGACAAAAGCACAAGAGCTATTTAGGAGTCTTACAGAGTCAGATTCATATTTACATCTGCAGTGTGATAATGATGCCAAGTATGTGAAGGGCGTTGGAACTATTAAGTTCCAACTTGAGTCAAGAGAGACATTGGAAGCCAAGGAATGTGTTGTTTGTACCAAGTTTGAACAAGAACTTGCGCAGTTCAATGTCACAATTATTGATGGCTATTATAGGAAAACTTGGATCTTCTTCATGAAGACTAGAAATGAAACCTTCAATCGATTCCAAGAGCTCAAGACCCAAATGGAGAACCAAATAGGCAAGAAGATTAAGGTCCTAAGGTCAAATAATGGGGTAGATTACACCTCCAATGACATTAATGGGGGAGAGTACAATGGAAAGAGAATCAATCCATCATCAATTTTGCCAAGGCTACTACATGACCAACAGTTGCCTATGTTTATTTACATAGAGACGTGTAACATTGCAATTTATGTACAAAACAAGAGTCCTCACAAGATATTGTTGGGCAATACTCCTAAGGAAGCATTCACAAGAGTGAAGCCAAAGATTGAACACTTGAAGATAGAACAGTTGTCAAGTTTACATCCATGTTCCTTTGAAGAAGAGGACAAAGTAGGAGCCTTAGGGACAAAAGGGCATATTTCTTGAGTATAGCAAGGCCTCAAAAGCTTATAGAATTTTCATGTTGAAAAGTGTAACTAGGTTCGGTCCTCATAATGACTTGTAATTATGATTTTATGTAAATGAAGAGGACAAAGAATAATAAAATGTATTATGTTGCTTACTTCATAGGTTTCATGAGCAAGGAGTTTTTATCATAGGTCAAAGACTTCTTCTTGATGTCTTTAGGAATTTGTCATCTTGTCATAAATGTAATTAGAGTCGTGTAAATGAAGTCATGGTACACATGTAAAAGACACATCATCTATGTAAAAGTTGCACTCCAAGACATGTCACTATAGCTCTTTTAGTCGGTCAAAAGATGAATGAAATTCTCCTTGTGAAGAAGTAGACTTACCTCCAAGTTTCATGTCGGCCTAACCAGAGAAGATCAATCACTATATATAGATGAATTGGGCTCATTGTACAAACACAACTTCAAATCAATCTGTAGTAACAAGTATAGATCTCAGCGTGAGAAGGACAAGGATATTACAACAAGATCTTCAACGAAGTAAGTCTTTCTCTGTTTCGGACTAGGTCTGCACCTCTATCACTGTAATTTCAACGAAGGTAGAAGGTCGCATCAGTGCATTCACAGTTCGTTCTTGCGCTATCAAGGAGTGTAGAGGGTTGTTGGAAGAAGGCCAAAGAAGAGGACTGTTGGAGGCCGAAAAGAGGAGGTATCTTGTAAAGGGCTAGAGACCGAGATTCTCTAGGTGACAATGCAAAACATTGCAAAGAAAGGAAGACAAAATTAAGGAGGCCGAGAAGAGTAAGAGATAGTGACAGTGTCTTGAAAGAAAACTGGAGTCTGGTGTCTTTGTCAAGGGTCTTGGTATTCATCAATTCAAATATCTATAAGAAGAGATTTGTGGGTTTTCCCCTCAAGAGGAGGGATTTTGGCATGGCTTACAGCCTACATATTGTGTCACAGTTCTTACTGGTTTGGTAGTTGTTTGATGTATTTTTTATCGTAGTAACAAGAATCAAAGATAAAGACGCTAAAGAGTAACACGAGCCGCTATCAAGTAAGAGATTTGAATTAATCACTGCCCTACTAAATTCTCAACATTTCATACCAATGCAAAGGAAGACAAATGTGAGCAGAAATGTTAAGTTCGAGAAGAACTTTGCATCTAGGACGTCTCATGAGTTGCCACCAGTAGTGATAGAGGACAAGGAGTAGAAGGCCTTGAAGAAAAAGCGCATGCAAAGACTTCCAATTCAAGTAGTCAACCTTCATATGGGGAGAGTCAATAGCTCCTAGTTCTGTCAAGCGACCCAAGTGTTTTGAACAAACATTGAGGGATGCTTAGGAGAATGTGGTGGCTCCTAGGAGCACATTCAGGGAGAGCTTGTCTCCAAAAAAGTTTTTGAACTACATGGGCACTAATGGATAGCATCACTAAAGAGGCAACAGATCAAGAGGTTTGGAGGAAATCCATGGTGAAGGATGATGCATGGGACATTATGCCAAGACTAAAGGGACCACTGATTCCATGTGACTCTTCTAGAACAAACTTCCTCACTAAGAGGAAGTATTGATGAAAGTAGCTCAAGCAAGTGCTTTTGCACTAGTCTTAGTGTCTAGATGTGCAAAAGTTGCCTAATTAACTCTTGACTTTAGAAATTACTTTAATTATTGAAGTAAATGACTTTTACAAGAAAAAGTGAGTTAATTTAATGAAATGCAAAGGTTATTTGCATTGGTGAATTAGATGAATCTCAACCATTGATCTCAAATGATGTTGAAATTTAATCTCAATTGTTAATCACTTTGGAGACTAGGGTTGTGGATTTGATCTATAACTAAAACTTATAAAAGGAAGGTTAAACTAAAGCAGAAGACACGTCTTTGAGCACAAGCAAAAGCAAGATCGTGAGATCTCAATGGTTAGATGAAAAAATACTTGCATCCAAGTGTGCAAGGTTCAAGGAAGAGTGCATGTTGTAGCAAGTGAAGGATTTAGATCAACCAACAAATCAAAGGACAAGTCAGGGCTCGATCATTTGGATCATTTCCAAGTTTATTTCCACACAGGGCCATTTCCCAAGAAGGAGCCATTGTATGTCATAGATTGTAAGTATTAATGAAACAATAGATATTAAAGATAGACAAATCCACTTATTTCTAAAGATGGGGAAGAAGAAATGGTGGAGAACCATCAAAATACAGAAGTACAAAATCAATAAGGAACACAACTAGATGGTGGATCATGAAACCGCAGGGCACTAAAAGTCACTCTGGCAAAATGGAGGACCAATATGGAACAGTGATTCCTAGATTAAAAGGTACATAAACAATAGAAATTATAGTAGCAGAGCAACAGGAGGCAGTCATACCTATTGGAAAGGAAGTAGGGGCATAAATCTAACCAACATATCTGAGAGTTCAGACTCAAAAAAAGAAGCTCCCCGAAAGTGGAAGGCAACAAACTGGAAATAGGATTAGTCGTTCCCAATCAAGGAGACTAGCGAAACGTGGAAAAAAAGAAAGGAGAAAAGGGGAAACTAATTAATTTTTATCGCACTTAGCCCTGACAATTTTATGTAATTTTTATTCTTTTTTTTTTGCATCGTCTGAAAGGCTGACTGTAATTTTTCCTTGAAATCCTGCAACTGCTTTGATGACAAATCTGTAACTAATTTCCGTCACCAAGACATAGGATTTCTCTACAATGAATTAGCAACGAAAATAAAAAGAATACGTTGAGATAAAGAAACAGTCAATATTTTTCTAGGGACCCAACTGGGATAACTCTCTGCTAGATGTAGAAATTTTATTGACAAAGTTTGAGCAAATAGAATTATTACAAGGCAAATTATTTCTCTAGAAAACAAACTTGTTCTCCTTGCTAGTACTTAGCTTGAAACCTTGCTTGCAAAAACTCTGTCCTTGGCTCCTAAATCCTTGCACTAGCCCTGGAAATTTCCTCCTATTTCCTAGCACAACCCAACAAGAATTTCCTCTACCAAAACAATGTGTATAGG
Source organism: Pinus albicaulis (assembly GCA_034641835.2). NCBI lineage: Eukaryota > Viridiplantae > Streptophyta > Pinopsida > Pinales > Pinaceae > Pinus > Pinus albicaulis. Next base: position 181,438,928 of record CM076570.1, on the reverse strand, counting down.
CCTCTCCTTCACGCTATTCCTACCTTTGCTAGCTCACACACACAAACTTGTGCTCTCTATTATCTTGTCTCCCAACCTTGTGCTCACAAAAACAATGTTTACAATTGTGCCATTCGAACTCCTTATAAGCAATTCGACCCATCTAAATCTGGCAAGTTTATTTTTGGAATTCAGGCTTGTGATTGATTAGTTAACTTAGTCTAATTGACTCATGTAATTCGCCCTAGCCACAAATAACCATTGAGACTTCCGACTCACACTACGAGACAAACAACTAAGCCTCCAACTCTTCACATGAGTTAAACTGCTTCATGAACTTGTCCTCATTTTTAGGAACTCATCCTAACTTATAGAACTTGGCCTAACTTATAGGAACTTCTGCATGCCAAAGAAGGATTGCTTGTGGTCTCTTTGACTAAGGCACAAGTCAAAGAAGACCTTACTCACTACTATTTTCAAAACTCCCACTTAGCGAGGAAGGCGCTTTTCGAAGAACCTCGTCCACTTGGATCTGTCTCCAATACTACCACATTCTCCATTGTTGCAGCTGATCCCTCTAAACTGGAAGACTTCCTTGCTTTCTTCTGCGGAATTTGATTTGAAGACTTGTTCTTTCCAACCATGTTGTCCGTCACTTTAGTCATAAGTGCCATGTACCCTATGTACCTTTGTGGTTGCTTCCTCTACCTAAAGGTGATACTAGAAGATTCAACTCTCTCCTAATCTCCCTTAAACAAATCCTTTGCCCACTTTGCTCAAAATCTCCCTATACTGGGAGTCTTTGACTCAGTGGTTGCCTCCACTCGCCCTCCGCTATGGTCTTCATCATCTGGTTGGTCGACCTAACAGCGAACTAGCCTAGACTCAAACTGAGAAACTAGCTAAGGCTCCATATTTAAAGCTTTGTCCTTCTCTTACTCAACTATCACTTTTCCCTTCTAAGAACTTTTTGCCTTGCTGCTCAAGGTTATGTCTGTCTCTACCTACAACTTGTAGAGATTCTTCAACCTCACACCTATCTGCTTTTTACATCCAAAAGCTAAGTGTTGGAGGTAAGCCTTACCACTGCTAAAGATGACATCATAACCCTTGTCCTCAAGGGTAGCTACCAAAACAAGATTTTGCTTTAATCTTGGAACATAGAGAACATCTCTGAGATGAAGAGAACTACCTGACTCCCTCTAAAAATTGACAGTGCCAACTCCACTAGTTCCATACTAGCCATCATCTCCTAGCTCAATCTGAAACTACATCTCCTTCTCCTTCATGTGGCTGAAACTCTTCTTATTCTCGATCATATAGAAGGGTGCTCCTGAATCAATAGACCATACATTGTTGTCTGTCGAACTTGCCATGCAAGCAATCAATGAGAAATCTCTCTCGAACTAGGCAGAAAATGAATCTACCTCCACTGATGCAGCTACATGATCCTTAATGAATGACTCCTTTCGTTAAGGACACTTAGTGGTCCAAATTAATGGAAATCAAAGCACTTGATCTTGCTTAGATCCTTCTTCTTGCCCTTCTCACTGGACTCAGCCACTCCTTGGCCCTCTTTGCCCTTGGCCTTGCTGCTCTTTCCTATCAAGGCAAAGTTCTCCTCGTCCTCTGTCTTCATCAATCTACTATCTCTGGTCCCTCTCTGGATCTCTTCCTAAACGCAATCAATCCATAGCCTTTCGCAACTAGGAAATTTTTCTTTGCCACTTACTACATCTTGGAAACCATACCAAGACTTGTGAAGTCCTAAAAAAGAAAACTCATAAGGTCATGCTCTAGTACAGTCACACCCAGCTCATCTCGTACATGAGTGAACCTTAGCAAATATGTGATGATGGGATCTCCAACATTCATTCAAATATTCCTTGGCTTCTCCTTAAGAGCAAGCTTCCTAGTATCACTAGTATTCTGATATAGATCTAAAATAGCTTTGAACATCTCAAAATTTGTCTTCTTCTCATGGATATGAGGAACTATATGATCTTTGACCCCTTCTAGAATAATTCACTTCGCCTTGATATCATTCTTATTATGTTGGGTCAACTGTTGGGGATCTTGTGGTGGTGGTATATCATTCTTGAGAAACCCTCCCGCCCCAATATCCTCCAATACCATCATGATCCTCCCTTTCCATGAGATTAAACAGTGGTTTGATCTCAACCCTTGGAACGTCATATTGCTTACCCAAAGAGCTCTCCTCCACAAATCTGATCAACTATGTTCTTAAAAAAAAAATAACGCCCTCTTAACTGTCACAAGCCTGCTCCTTATTGACAGTATTAGGGCACCACAATCAAGCTACCCACTAATAGTAACGAGTATGTCCACTTGTTCTATGTACTTCAGGCATCTACTATCAACCCACACAACAGTGAATCCTAACATGTTTCCACTATATAACTTAGGACCACTCTCTATGTTGCCCTAAACACGCAGAACAACCCTCTGCATGTTCCTGCAATCATCAACTAGAGACACCTTCTGTGCAACTGTATGTCTACTCCTCCTTGACTGTGTTAGTATTCTTTGCGATCACCTTAGCACGGACCTAACCAATGGCCACTACAAACCATACAACTTTTTGTTTACCCCAATCCTAGAACCATTAGGTCTACGCATCACCATGACGAAATTCGACCCTTAAACTAGCACTCAACCGATGCACAGATCAGCTACTTTAAGGGACTTGGCCCTCCCTAATGCACTAAAAAAGCTCAGCCTCAGTAACAAGAATAAACCACAGACTTATGCACACAATACCAGCCCAAACACTCGTCTAACCTACACAAAAAATCTACCCTAATCACAAATTAAGCTTGACCTCATCTTCAACTATGCTAGCACGGATAAATCACATAATGCTCCTCTCAAGGTTGCGGCCTTTTCTCCTAATACTAGACATCCACTTTAGGCATGTCTCACATATGATGAATTACCTTGGATTTATTAATCAACTTGATGTTGGTCTTTATATAGATCTATGCTCTGATACCATGTAGATTTTCCTTGAAACCCCACAACTGCAAATTACTTGCACCAAGATTTTCCTTGATACTTGCACCATGAATTTGCAATGGAAATAAAAAGAATATGTAGAGATAAATGAACACATTCACACAAAATCCAATACAATATTTTTCTAGGGAACCCAACTGGGAAAACCCTCTACTAGCTATAGAAATTTTGTTGACAAAGTTTGAGCAAAATAGAATTATTACAAGGCAAATTATTTCTCTAGAGAACAAGCTCATTCTCCCTGCTAGTACTTAGCTCGAAACCCTGCTTGCAAGAACCTTGTCATTAGCTCCTAATCCTTGTATTGGCCCTGGAAAATTCCTCCTATTTCCTAGCGCATACCAACAAGAATTTCCTCTACCAAAACACTACGTATAGGCCTCTCCTTCACGCTCTTCCTAGCTCTGTTAGCTCACACATGCAAACTCATGCCTCTATTGTCTTGTCTCACAACCTTGAGTTCACAAAAGAAATGACTACAATTGTGTCTTTCGACCTCCTTATAAGCAATTCGACCCATCTAAATCTAGAAAGTTTATTTTTGGAACTCAGTCTTGTGATTGACTAGTTAATTGAGTCTAATTGACTCATGTAACTCATCCTAGCCACAAATTCCATTGAGACTCTTAACTTGCACTAGGAGACAAATAACTGAGCCTCCAACTATTTGCATGAGTTAAACTGCTTCATGAACTCGTCCTAACTTATAGGAACTTGTGCATGCAGTTAAGCATGCACAACTTCAAGAAGCACTGCTTGTGGTCTAATTGACTTAGGCACAGGTCAAAGAAAACCTTACTCACTATTATTTTCAACAATGCTTTCGAGCATCTGCAAAATTTAATTTTGCTCCATGGTTTTCAGGTTGAACAAAATTAAGGTTTTTTCTTTGGAAATAATATTTAAAAAATTATTTAAAAAAAAACAGATATTAAAGACAAAAATCTCATGTGCATGTGTATGAGGTTGGTGTTTTATTTTGCTTCCACTATTATATTTTGTTTACATGTTAAAATTTCAACAATGTTTTTATTTGGTAGATTTGCATATAATAAGAAGTAATTAACCAGGGTGTTGGGGTTGGAAAAATTAATACTTCCATCTGAAAAAGCAAGGAAGGGGAGTGGAAAACCATAAGACATTGGCAAGCTACCATCTTCCACACTTGGAACATTTAATACACAAGCAAGTGAGAACTTGTTTCTCCAAATAGTAAGAACCAAGGTTACTTGGGAGCAGGAGCAAAAACGCGGAGCGAGAGCGAGAGCGAGAGCGCCATTTTTAGAAGCTTTCGGTCAAGGGCGTTTATATATATATATATATATATATATTGATGCATATATGTCAACAAAAACATGTAGAATGATGAATTAGACATAAAAAACATAAAAACATAGATTGAATCATATAACATCAATCATCTAGAAGTTATAATCTTCATCAACCACGCCCATGAGTTGGAAGCATACAACATATTGACTCTCGAGTCTCGCAAATCATCAATCTGAAGGTTTCAAGCTTTCAAAATTCAATATATAACATTTATCATCATTGATATATAACATTTATCATCATTGATTTCAAATTTCAATATCTAACATTTATCATCATTGATTCATTGATTTCAAAATTCAATATACATTTATCATCATTGATATATAACATTTATCGTCATTGATTCATTGATTTCAAATTTCAATATATAACATTTATCATCATTGATATATATCATTTATCATCATTGATTCATTGATTTCAAAATTCAATATATAACATTTATCATCATTGATATTATATAACATTTATCATCATTGATACATTGATCACCATATAACTTTCATGAAGCATCATATTCATAATTCATAATGACTTGTAAACTTATAAATGCCAACTTCAAAGTTTCACCTTTCAAATTCAACCTTCAAACTTAAATTGTCATTAAATATATGAAAGAGTCAAGTTTCAACTGTTCAACTGTCAACAACAAATAGAAAAGTCTAGTAAACAACAAATCTATTTTATCTACTAGCTGGCCCCTTGCCACGCCCACGAGAAATGTCTAATTTGTGCGAGCCACGAGGAAATGGTGGTCTTCTAGTACTCTCAGGAGTACCACGACCATGACTAGAAGGTGGAGGTTGGATCTGCAAAGGAACAATAGTGTGATATCGAGAACTGGCACTAGCACTGGCATTGGCACCCGCACTGCTACCAGTAGATGGTGGGACTGGCCCTGTGTGTGGCGGTGCTGCTGATGCTTCATCATCATCCCTAAAAAGTTATGCTTCCAATTCTTCCATATGTACCGTGTCGTCCTCCAAATTATCATCCTCTGGGTTGTTGTCCCAGACTCTGTATGATTGATCCTCATTTGCCCGATCACAATAATGGCTCAACAACCTCAAGTTATAATGCACATAAACCAAGCTTTCAGCTCGGTTTTCATTCAGCCTGTTTCTTCTCACATTGTGTATAAAGTTGTAGGTGCTCCAACACCTCTCTGCAGAAGAAGTGTTCACAACCTGTGAGAGAACTTTTCTAGCCAACTTTGGCAAAAGTCCCATGCCGCCATATGCTTCCCACCATGTGAGAGCATCAAATCTGTTCCTGTCTTCCATTGCATGGAAAGAACCAAAGTTAGCAGTGCAACTGAAGTATTTGCCTAATTCAAGGCGCAATCTAGCACACTCCTCCCTGTCAGGTACCAACTTGTCTTATGCCTTCATGTACCCCTCTTGTACCTCTGGATCTATGTGAGCATAGTTATTAAAACTATGCTAGTGACCAGACGGTTGGACCTAATGAACCGGGTTTCTAACTGGAACCGGTGTAATCGAGAGCGGTCAGATCTCAATGAACCAGTTTTAAAAAAAATACATTAAATAATTATTTTTTAAGAAAAAAAAACTATTTTTAAGATTTGCAACCATGATTCCAAGCCAATAGAGACAAAATATGCAAAGTTTGCTCATTTATATACCATGCAAAGGTGAATATATCAAAATGTCACCGAGTGCAATACATATCATCGAAAAATACATAAGCAATGAGGCTTCAAATGGCCCATAAAGTCCAAAAACAATGCTACAAGCTATGAGGCCATTGGCCCAATACAAGACTACATATTAGTGATCAACAACATGATCACTCCTCATCATGATCAAAATCATCACCACTACTAGACAAGGGATCATCAACATGAGCTACATAAATAATATGGCTCAAAGTTTGAGGATTCCTAAAACTCCTCTACAACTTTAGTAGTAGTAGTAGTAGCAAAAATAGACATCAAAACTACAAATTACTGAGCAACATGGTCTCTCATGAAACTCATCATTGATTCATCGCTACTAGAAATGGGATCATCAACAAGAGATACATAAACATCATCTAGCTCAAAGTCTTCCGACTTGGATTGCTCAACCTTATAACATGATAGAAATTGAAAAAGTTTAACATGCCTAACCAATGATTTTGGTTTGAGTGAAGGGTTCATCTCCTCAACCTTAAAATGCGGTAGAAAAAGATTAGCATGCCTAACCAGTTGTTTTCCGTTGATTGAAGGGTACATCAAGGTTCTTAAAGGACTTCATGCTCTTGATCAAATGCCAATATCATACCCTTACACATGATAGAATCAAATGGAAACATTGCAAATTCCCAAACCATGAAACCCTAAAAACCATTAAGTCTACTGAATTTTGAGTGAAACCTAAAATTCTAGTTTCTCCATATGAAATCCAATGAGGTCGAAACCACTCTTAAACATCCCGAGTCATTTCATGGTAATGTTAAAAATTTAAGTAAAAGGACTTTTACTTTAAGAATTTAACATTACCATGAAATGTCAATGCTTCCCTTACCTCCACATCAGCCCTAAAACCCATTTCTAGCAGTGCGTGGGTCCGCGTAGGGAAAGAGTAGCTAAATGAACCCCCCCCCCCCTTATAAACAAATCATTTTTTCATTGAAAAAAATTTCCGCCCGGCGGGAAGCATTTTTTGTTCCGAGGGGCATTCAAGAGCGAACGCTCCCCGACCGCTTCCGGCGTTTAAAAAACGCTCCCGAAAGCGCTCAAGGAGCATTTGCTCCCGAGCGTTTTCGGAAACGCTCCCGAAAAGGCAGGGAGCGTTTTAACAGGTTCGGAAACGCGCTCCCAAAAACACTCCCCTCAAGAAGCGTTTTCGAGAGCGCGTTTCCGAACGCTCTCGCACGGAGCGCGTTTCAGGAGCGGGAACCGGGGGGGGTGGGAAGCTTCCCCGCAACCCTGGTAAGAACTAACAAGAAGTATAATGTTATTCAAAGTTATTTTATAATGATGTTATTTAATGTATAGTACTTTTCTTAAGTAGTAATTGCAACATAAATGTCATTCCTTCTCCTAGCATTGCATTGGCATGAAAGAGAGGAACATTATATATTTAAATTGGATTTATAACACATTTAGAGAACCCTTTTCCTTCCGCAATTTAAAACATAAAACTATAAGGGCATAAAATTCAATTAGTTGCACATTCAGTTCAAACCATGTATTTTCAAATTCTGAAACCATGACTACACAGGAAAACTCCTTGATTATAGAATGTTCATATTTAATGAATCGAATAAGCATCAAATGTAACAAGCTAGTCGGAAATCAAACTCATTACAAATAATCAATTCCACCAAATGCAGCATGCCTCTGTGCAATTGCAAAACATTACTATCTGAAATTCGCAACAGACAATGAAAGGTAAACAACTGACAAAACTTACTAAAGTTGAAGTAGTATCCTTCCGTGTCTTGCAAATTACCAACCTTCAAAACTTTCGATACTTTTCCTGCTTCACTGCAAAAAATCACAAGAGCGAATCAAGTATATGTAAACTCAAAATTATATGTGAAGCATAAAATTGCGTTGCTACCAGTAATTTTTTCAAGCTTGTGTCAACACATGGTCAAAAACATAAAATCTACAATAAAACCACCCAAAATCTGGCATCACCATCCTAAAAATGCTCAAAGGGGTGAAATCATTTAGCAGAGATGGCAGATATAAACAACCCTGCGTATAATTAGTCTATGCAAGCCAATTTTCATATGTATGAATTTTGGTTAATGACACCATATCCAGTTGGAAACAAACCATCGTGCAAACATTGTAGGAATAACATAATTTTATGAAAAACGAAAAGAATTGCCTTTTTGCAGGAAAATCATAAAACTCCACCAAAATAAAACATTAATGATTATCCCAGGATATAAACCAATCAGTGCCACAGAAGACAAGTAGCACAGGTATCAGCAACTTTTGAAAATGGGAGAGTTACCATATAATAATGGTCATAATAAAGTTATCGTGTACTTTGGGTTACTAGCAAGTGACCTATGTGACGTCATAAATAGACCTGTGTTAGATTAGGTTGCATCTTAAATAATAAAGTGGTTGCATAAAACCTGTGTATCAGTTAGAATTAAACCACCACGCTACACTGCCCTGAAAGCACCCAAAAGCATCGAGGAACAGTATGAGTTAAATTATGGAGGTAAGATTAGTTGCTAAATTGAAATTTTAATAATGATTAGATGGAACAGTAGAAAACATATACACCCTAGGAGAAAGTAAAAATCAAAATAAGTGTATAGTCATACAATCCCAGCAGCACAATTGCACATACGAAAAAAACCACATTAACTCAAAGAACTAGAAAGAAGCACACTCAAATGCCATTGATATGTTAATGAAAAGGCAGAAAGTAATCCAGAGACATCAACGAATCACAGACTATCTTGTCAGTCTCTGGCATGTAGCAGTGGAAGAAGGAAGATGATGATGAGCTCCTGAAACCTGTGTTAAAAAAACCGAACTTCAAGAATAATCATTTCCAGCTCTATTATATATTATTCAAAACACATATGAAAGGGATAGTGTGCCCTAAGGGTATAGAGAAAGAAAAGGATCAAACTGAACTCAAGTTTGCCCGCATGTGTCCACTGCATCCATGAAGATGAGTCCAAAACACTTCCCAGACAGAGTGCACCCAATCTCCTTATCTGTTGTCTTTTCCTTGACTGCAAAATTCTGTCGTTTATACCTCATTGGAGTGTTGCTGTTCTTAAGTACTGTTGTAGATTTATTAAAAACATGAAAAAGCAGACAGTGCGGCATCATTCAGGCACAGTTTCCTAGGTAACTGACTGTTTTTGCTTGATCTAATCACCATGCATACACTGGGTGCCAAATCTGCTTTACTAGAGCACACTTCTAATAGTAATCACTCCTGCTTGGCACCTTTGAGAATATTGCTACTTATAGTAATAAATTACAACAATAGGCAGAAAGTAGTCTCTTTTAGGGCATATCACATCCTCACACTTGCAGTTTGCTTTTAATAACCAAAGGAAATTTCTATTGACACTTTGTTTAGAGCACTCCTCTTGCTATTAACACTTTGATTAGAGCACTCCTCTCCATGGAAATGATTGTTTTCACTTTTCTAATAAATGGAGTGCATGCACAAGGTAAATCACAGTGAATTCTCACTGAAAATTAGGTTGCATGGATGCTAACTGCACCTTCAATAGAAGAGAAAACTCTCTTATAGGGAAACCTCACGAATAAGGCAACGATAAATGTGGGATACTTGCAACATCTTTTTTGAGTGAATTAAAATGGCAGCTAATAGTATAAAGTGAGTAAGCAGAAAAAGCATGAAATTGACTCAACATAGAATACTAGTATGCTTAGCCTGATATGTGCCCATGTAAACTCGAGAGATGTGCCCTAGAAATCAAGCATCAACAAATCCCAATGTGCACTCTGATATGTCTAATATAGTTGCCACATGTCCACATGAGATACATCTGCCAACTGGTCAACTCTGATATCACTAACACCTCCTCCACCCAAACGAGAACTCAACAACAAATTCATGACTACATACTTGAACCATGAAACTACCTTTGCACCTGCCAAATATAGACATTAAAAATAGCTCATTGGGATCATGAACCCTCAATGACCAAGCATATAGGTAAATCTTACATGTGGAACCCAAAACATTCCTTCCTGGAAAGTAGAACTGTCAAAGATGGCAAGTTCTCAACACCCAATGAAACTCAATGTGTAGCAGGCCTTGATCCATGTGAAGCTCTGAATGTGCCTTTAAATGATCCAGCATGATGAAATTGAACTGAAACTTAACCCACTAGTTGTGATGCAAATGCAACCTGGGAATTAACAAGGAGGAAGCAGGTGAGGAACCCAGGGTCCACTACAGATCGAAGACAAATGGAGGGACTACACACACAAATCAAGCATTGGACATAAGAGGAAGGCAAATCGACTGAGACAGAAATAAGTTTTAATTGCAAACCAAACCCTTGATTTGATTATTCAGTGGAAAAAAAAATGATGCATTTGGAAAATCATTGGGTAGATATGATAAGATAATATAATTTTATTAATGTCCAGAAAGATGATAACAAATAGGTCAAAGGGACTGCTAATTATGTTAGTGTGGAATACAAAGTGGGAGTGGAAGGCCACTTCTATAAAGTATATAAAAGAAGAAAAGAGGATCTAAACTACGTAAGACTATAAGATTTGTAGTCTAGTACAATAAAACAGGAGAGCAGATCAGTAATGCAAAAGCATGCAAGTACTGCTGAGAACCTAATAATAATTCCTACAGAAAGGTAAGTGGGGATATTGTCTCCCTTGAGAGGCATTGTTCAACCACTCTTAACATCTAAGGCCAGGCCAAATAGAAGAAACTAATGATAATGAATGATTGGAGGACCTGGAAGAGCTATAAGATCTGCTCTGAGATATGTTTCATGCAAATGAGGTGGCCCCACGTTAAGATCTGAAAATAAATAATTAAATAACTTGTTTCAATGTGCTACATGAACTGTCTCAAGATCTATAACAACTCCCATGTAACAGATGCGCTGGTTGAGGATAGTTTTCATGGTCCTCAAGGATCTAATGTCTGATGAAATGCTATCATATACCTACCTCTTGGTGCTTCTCTCTGACCTAAGCACAAAAAAATAAAAAATAAAAAATAATCGGCCTAGACATGTCTAGACTCAGCCAGGGTAACAAGCCAAGCTCTTAGGCCAACACCCAAAAATTCCCAAAAAATTGCTGGATATCAGAGTCCAATGTCAATGTACTTTGACATCAAACATACAAGTAGTTATGCTTTCCACATTCCTTTCTAAGTTGGTTTGAGATGGTTGATGGCCTACCTAATATTGAGAAAACAGAGGAGAGATGTAAAACATGCACAAATGTAAAGCAGCATAAAGAAGATACCAACATGGGAGCAAGCAAAGCATTGGAGCTTGTACATGTTGAAATTTCCGATCTGACAAGAACACCATCATTATCAAGTCCAAGGTATTTTATGCTTCGTATTGATAATTTTTCACAAAAATCATGGCCCATCTTTCTTAAGCAAGAGTTAGATCCATTAAATGTTTTTACAAATTTGAAGGCAAACATACAAGAAAAATCTAGTAGGATGATTAATGTGATCCATTCTATAGTGGAGATCAATTTGATATGTTTGTCAACTTTAAGAAAGAATGAGTTCCGAGGCAAAGAGGTGATGGTGAAGTTGACAATGTAGCGAGCAAGGTCTTATGGCTTCTGCCTTAGCCAGTGAAGACCTCGAATTTTCCTCATGCGTTAGACCTCAGTTAGGATGAGTCATTTCCAGTTTACTGGAATAATCTTCAAGTTAGCATGCATAGAGTCGGAGCTTCAATTAAGTGTTGTCCTCATCAATTAGACAATAGAACAAGTTGGCAGTTAGCAGTTCAATTAGAATGAGTTAGTCTTCAGTCTTGATTGAAGGAAGAGTGAGTTTGATCTCCAGTGCTGATTGGAGAGAGCACAAGTTAGTAACTCCAGTGATGATTGGAAGGAGAGTGAGGAACACTCTCAGTTAACTCGATATCAGAGCTCGAGTTCTACATTTGGACTAGCCTAATTTAGCATGGATCAAATCTATAAAGGAATGATGGAGTCACAAGTAAATTGCATTGTTTTGGGCACAAAGGATTGTGACAAGACAGAGCTCACGATTTGTAAGACAGCCTTGGTTGTGGAGCACAGGAAATGTGTCCTAAAGAATAGGAGCACAAGTGCGCTACCATTTAGGAGCTGATTGGTTGGGCACAGAAAGGTGCAAGGGTCCTAAAAAATAGAAGCTCAAGTGTGCTAAGAAATAGGGCCCAGAAGTGCGCTGGGAAATAGGAAATCAGCACAAGGGGTAAGAAGGCCAAGGTAACGGTTTGCACAGCAAGTCAAGGAGGCAGCAAAACGATCAATTGTGTACAGGAACCAAGACCAAGTTGTGATCAAGGAAGGACAAGATTGATTGTATTAGCTAAGTTTTGTGTGAGAAGCATAACACTTTCTCAAGAGAGACAGAGTGCTTTGTAATAGATTCAATTGCTCCAAGGAAAATCAATAAAATAGCCTCATCAAGCAAGCAGGTTTTCCCTGTCAGGTTTCCTGAGAAGAAGTGTGCCAATTTGTGCTTGTGTTTTTATATCTGTGTTTTTATTCTGCTGCATATGAATTGTTAAGAAACTTTGCATCTTGGTGAAAGTAAACTAGTTTCAGTTTTCAGTTATTCATCCAAGTAGTTGCAGAGTTTCACAGAAATTTAACAGGTGAAATGTGGACTAACAGAGTAGTAGATATCATGAAGAAGATGCTACAAGGTAAATTGGTTCTAGATGAATATTTCGCTGAAGCAGTGAATAAAGATATATATTCAATAAATAGAAGACCCAACAAGGTTGTCATGGAAGCCAAACTTAAGGAGGCTTATACTGAATTGAAACAAAATGTGAACCCTTGAAGAATATTCAATATGATCACTTACGGTGTTACCACACTCGCAAAATTGTTATTTGACTGGCATGTTGATGAGAGCATGGTATATAAGTTGGACGATTCTTGCAAAAATGACAATGTTGTGAGCAAGGAAGTTAGAATCAATAAAAATTCTGTTCTGAATCAAATTGATAAAGAATATTTTGATGCTGAAAAATCAACGAACCTACAATGAAGCGAAGTGCAACAGTTTCAGCAGCCATCATGTGATGTTATCGGTTAGCACAATCGGCAGTAGACTTCCCACAATTCAGTGATGGAGGCAGGAGGCTTGAAGATGTAGCAAAACAAGGACTCCCATAAGTCAATGGCATAGGAGAAGGTGGATAGCTTGAAGATGTAAAGCGAGAAGAGCTCCACAATCCCACCATGGAAGGGAAGGTGGAAGACTTGAAAACATGAAGAAAAAATGTTAGGTGGAGAAGTGTAACCAAGGCCATTAAGTGCATCAAGATTAGTCCCACCAAGAATAATACAATATGACTGGTGGATGGATGTAAACAGTAAGGAGACCACATGGTCATCCATAGGTGGTTGTGGATCAAATTCGGCCCCAAGAAATGGAATTTCCAAGTGTAGATGAGACATTTTATGAAGTATCGCAAGCTTCCAAGGCCTAGTTTGTGATTTTTCTACACTTTATTACCTAAATGTAGAAGATGACATCTTGAGGATGAAACTAGCTCCTAGATTTGCGGTATATGGGCTGCAATTTTCAACCAACATTGACTGTCATCAGCTTGAAGAGTCAATGATCAGTCAAGTGATTGCTAAGGTATTTTGCACACATTATGTGGATACTTTTGTTCATTGGTTGACAAAGCATTTGGTGGTGTTAGACATCTTGGAGGAGGGCATTGAACCATATGTAGACAAGAAGCACTCAGTTGATGGCATAGGGGCTTGCGCTTGACTTGAGCATACTCAGGTTGAGGAATGATTATTCAAATGTGGTGGTCAGAGATGTATACATGACTTAAGAGAGAGCATTGGAGCATTGTGTTGGAAAATCAGAAAGGCAAAAAGATTTTCATATGTTGATAATTACTTGTGATATTCTTATGTTCTTATTAACTTTTTGTGATCTTCTTTTCTCTTAGTTCATCAAGCAATTACCAAAACCATAACACAAAGATCAAAGACACCAGATGTAGGAGGACAACCAGGGCAAAACCCATATCTAGGGGGAAACCCAGTCAACAACCATTCCTTCAATAGTTTCACGAAATAATCCAAGACTCTGACCTAGATACAGACTTCCTCCAATCACCAATTCAGCCTCCCTTCTTCTACAGATGATAACCTTCCAACAGCAACTTCGACCTTGCAGCAACAGAACTTCGACCTAGCAGCAGTAGCGAAACTTCACCCTAGAAGCAACAGCAAAAACTTCGACCTAGAAGCAACAGCAAAAACTTCGACCTTGAAGCAGCATCAATTCGACCTTGAAGCAGTAGCAGAAACTTCGACCTAGAAGCAGCAGAACTTCAACCTTGAAGCAGCAGAACTTCGACGTCCTGCAAATGTCCAACAACTTCCCACGTGTGAGAGATAGATGCCCTAGAAACTTCAATCTTCACCCCTTCTGCAATCCTTCTTCTCCTGCAATTTCACACTTTTCTACTTCTTCTTGCATATCGAACTTGTGAGATGAGATATTCCAAATTAATTGAATTGCACTTATATATAGCCTCTTCTGTGGGTCGAATTCCCTAATGTAGGTTGACTTAATCAAGTAAGGGCCAACTTGGTGTGGAGGTGACAAATGACTTATTTGACTCGATAATAATTCTTTTTACATGATTCAAAAGCCCAAGAAGGGTCTTATAAAATGGACAATGACTTTAATGACTCCAAATAAAACCTAGAAGTCCTCATTGGGGACTTTGACCTAGAATATGATGACCCAAGCATGAAACCCATGCTTTAATAGGTCATAATAATAACAAGTATTGTGCAACCCCCGGAAGTGATGATTGACGCTATGTGATTCATTTCACTAGTTTCAATCCCACTTCTTCACCCCTGTGAGCATCACCCGATGCAATGAGTGCTAAGTGGACTATTCAAAATTCATGAGAAATTAGTCATTTACGACTACCTCTCATGAAAATGGTCATAAATTAATGACTTACTTAACGCAGTTGAATCCCAAAAATGATATCTAATATAATGCACTGCGGAAACCCATCATACTTAAAATACAAAGAGTAAAGGGGATCTCTACTTGAATGGTTTATGAGGCACAATACTTGCTAAGCTTTTGCAAATGGGTAGCAAGCTAAGTGGGCTTGATTGTGGGGAAAAACTCCACAGTTAAGCGCGATTGAGCCAGAGGAATTCTGGGATGGGTGACCTCCCGGGAAGTCCTGGTTACCGGGTGCAAGCTCCAGAAGTGATGATTGACACTATGTGATTCATTCCACTAGTTTCAATCCCACTTCTTCACCCTTGTGAGCATCACCCGATGCAATGAGTGCTAAGTGGACTATTCAAAAATCATGAGAAATTAGTCAGTTACAACTACATCTCATGGAAATGGTCATAGATGAATGACTTACTTAACGCAATTGAATCCCAAAAATCATAAATGACATCTAAAATAACAATAACAATTTATTTTTCTTTCTTTTGATAAATTCATTTGATTATGACTCAAATACAATTATGAAGACCGAACCTGATTACATTCTTCAACACATTGGAGACCCTTTAGAGGAGTATTGGACACTTCTTATTTAGTGCTCACCTGTTGACTCTTGTTCGTTGGGTGTGCACACCTTGGCACTTGATGTGTGTTACTTAGAGTTGGAGCACTTCACATGTAAATCTATTTAGTATTTAGTTAGGTTGTATGTTGCAGGCATTATCCACTTTGTTACTATTGGCCTACGTCACTTTTCATATAAATAAAGGGAGTAGAGAGTCTTTTCATTGATCATGTTGATCACATAAATGCACGAGAAATGTGAGAGCTACAAAAAACTTGACTTTTTCATTGCACTTCTCCTTCATTGAAACATGCGTTCTTGAGGAGATTCAAGAAAACTAGGCTTAGGGATGCTCTAAGAAGACAAAGAAGTTAAAATTTGGGAAAAACCCCAAAGGAGCCAAAGGGAGTACTTTTTTTCATAATTCTTGTGAGAGGAAAAAACTAAGCTTTTGGGGCATTTGGAAACCCCAGTACTACTTGGAGTGCCTAATATGGAAAAGATGGCAAGAAACTATCTTGTTTTCTCTTGTACACTTGTGAGATGCAAATGTAGGTACCAAGGAGGACTTGATAGCTTGTATGCTGGCCTGTTGCAGATCCTTGGTGAAGCGACCAACTTTATTTGGGAGTGATTCCTACCTAGGTGTAGTTGGTGGCTAGGGTTTTATGGTTTACTTAACTAGAGTTTGGAGAGATACACCTGAAACCAGCTTGTATTAGGCTGTTGATACATATATATGAAGTGCTTCAGTTGTCCAAACTTTGTGTGCCTGCAGATCTGATTTTTCAGCTTACATTATCTTCATGATGTAGTAGTTTCTAGCGTTGGTTATGCAGGTTGATTTGACATAACATTGAGCATATTATGTTAAATTATTTAACAAACTACGCAAACTAATACAGCAGATTTACTTCTGTAGTAACTGTTCTCAGATCTATAATATGCCTGAGAAGTGTGTCCTGGGGGCTGAACATATTGTTGCATTGAAGTACACACTTGTTTGGTATTTAATTTTTTCAGCTGCCTCATGAATTGGGCTGAAAAATATGGGAAGTATTTACTGCTGCAATTTATATTTCATATTCAACACTAGTGCTTAAAGTTCACAGGTATTGGATATGGGAAACCTCAAGATGGAAGGGAAATTTCTAAATTTGCATTAATTGTCCTAAATCCAAATTTTATTAAGGCAAGTTCATGTTTGGGGATATACGACTATTCCCCATATGACCTCTTAGGGAAGGTGTTAGAGTTGTTACATGGCAATGCTCATATAATAAAGTTGTAATGTACTTCTAGTCTTCTAGGTTAGAATAAAGTGACTTATGTAACATGCCATACAGTCGAGTTAGATTAGGTTAAGGTTTAACTAATAGTGGTTGTATGGGATTTTTCATACACGACAATGTCTCGGTTCTATGTACTGACATCCATACAGTATTGAAGATGAACCAAGCATATCATTCTCTCTTTTAACATATTATGGTTTGCATTCTCTGTCCACATTAAGGTATAAAGCACACAGAAAAGAACATGATGAGCTTTTAGCAGGTCATTAGAACTATATTTATCCCTCTAATTTGACATTTGGACTTTACATTTGTGATTTGAACTCCACAACAGATATTTATCCCTCCCCACCCTCTACCTCGTCATCATATGCTATGAAACGATACATCTAGCCAATCTCTTATGCTCTCTTCTCTTTCTTCATCTTTTGTGTAATAATTAGTTCATGTATTTCTTGTATGTTCTTATTTTATCTTGCTTTATGTGTTCAGGGTAGTCTAGGGCACCCCTGCAGACTGGTGTTACTAATTGTACTTTCATTTGGACATTTTCTGGACATGAATAAAATGATTTTATCTCATATTATCTATTGTTATCACCCAATCTTGTGCAACTTTTGGACAAAAATTGTTTGGGTGGTACATTGATTGAATAAAGCATTATTACGATTTCTGATGATAAAATAAAATGTTGAGAGGTCCACATGTTAAAAGAGTCATAATCAATGTTAATGGTTCATATCAACTATAAAGGTTAATTAGAGGACAACTGAGATAATTTACTGCATGTTAGATAAATGACAAAATTGATGTATTCAATGACTCCATTAATAAAACACTTTCTTCTTATATTTATCTCCCTCATGTAATGACCAGCAAACCAAATACCAACACAAATAACACATAATTCATACCGAATTCATACAAAGTCTTAAAATCCTAATACAATAATTCTCAATAGTAGCAAAATCTTTACTCGTACCTTTTTCCCAGAAAAGGATCATGTGTGAATTCACATGACTCGCCTGGACCTAAGCTTAACAAATTTCCAACTTCGACAACAGATAAAGCAATTACCTGCGTAAAAGAATAATCCCCAAAAGTCAATTCCTTAGAAAGCCACAAATAATGGAAACGGGCTTCAGAATTCAGTATATGTCATTATGTACCAGCCTTGTCACTGAGAAATATTTGCTAAGGACAACATGACAATCACTAATGTCAACCACCCTAAGCTCTAACAAATTCTGTATTAAACAACATATCCCGTAAATTTAAAATACCAGTTCCTATCTGTGATATAACGAGATCATTTAGGCCTACAATTGCACATATAAAATAAGCCACGGTTCTTCTAACGGAATGGAGAGAGGGGAATGCATGAAACATTCAAGCATAAGAAATAATAGTTGCACATGCTATGGACAAAGTGAAGATACCTTCCTCTTACTCCAATCATACTGGCGAGGACCAACAACAGGAGTAAACTCAAAGAACATGGAACCTTCCTTCGCAAGTGTGACTCCTCCCATCTTAAGTAACAAAAATTTAAAACAGGAAGCTATGCTATATTAGAATACTGAAAACTTGCACTGACATAATTACACTTAACGAAATACATGAAACATAAGAATATCCCTAGAGAAAATACAAAAGGTGACTGCTGAGGCAATGATTACATGTAACGATGGAAGAATACCCACTAAACACAAATTAAAAATACAAGCAGCAACCTGCAAAACACTTGAATAGAACTACAGGAGCCATTAAATTAGAAAATACTTACATTCAATGTAATATAATCAGGTAATTTGGGTTTCATCCCAAGTGCCCCTTCATCTTTGAATACTGTATGCTTTACATATATTTTGTTGGTTTGACCTGTGATATGAATGTAAAATAACGTAAGTTTGCGCTTCAAGGCATTAATGACCCAAATTGCCCCTCCCCCATCTGCTCCTTTCCTCGGTGTATGAATGAATGTATACTAATCTTAAAGATCTACCATTCTGTAAATGCCCTTCACTGCTTGCATATGAATTGACATGCTTGAATGCATTCTTTACTTGTATAGTACAGACCCAATTAATGTATGCCACATTTAACATCATGAATAAGGCTGCATCGTGGCAATTATTTGCTAGATTTGCCCACATATATGTTATGCCCACCAATCCACCCATGCCCCTTGCTTTCTTGCTAGATTTCTTGTCTGTTCTTATATGCATCCTCTATAATATCATATAATACAGCAAATGACATCTACAACAATTATTATGGCCATCAAAC
Source organism: Pinus albicaulis (assembly GCA_034641835.2). Classification (NCBI taxonomy): domain Eukaryota; kingdom Viridiplantae; phylum Streptophyta; class Pinopsida; order Pinales; family Pinaceae; genus Pinus; species Pinus albicaulis. The sequence goes on along the minus strand of CM076570.1, from coordinate 181,419,726 downwards.
TATTAAATAAAAAATCATGTGGCAGCAACATTAGCCAAGGGATGTATCTATCTATCTATGAATGTCTATATAAATTACACATGCATGTGTATGCATATATATAGACTAGAGAGTGGGAAAAAGATACATGTCCAAGGCAAATAATTCACAATTCAACACAACACATTATTAACAAGTGAATATCCCACAAAGTGGATAGCCCCTACCAAATATAGAAATTGAGACGGTAAATAAACTCTAGGTTAGATATAAAAACTGAGAAAGTAAATACATTTTAGGTTGAATATATAAACTGAGAATCCATAAGAACATAAAAAATTAAAATATATATATATATATATATATATATATATATATATATATATATATATATATTGATTGTCACATCGATAAGTAATTGTCATCATGACCCGACGATGGGTGACCATGGATCACACTTGAGAAAAAAAATTAAGGGACGGGATGCCTAGTGTCAGAAGGGATTTGTGCCACACACCCCACCTGGCATCGACTCTTAAATCATGAGTTTGCATGTGATCGCATCCGAAAGGAGTTGGTAATTAAAGGGTGGTGCGTTCAGTGGGCGACCAATCTAGTATCAAGACATCATTGTGAAGGAGTTACAACAGCCAAAAGCATTCTTATGGCAAATCATGGGAAGAGTATTGGAGAATGTGGAACTCTCTAGAAGAACGTGATGTGGAGACCACATGGACTATAGGTTATTAACTTATTAGCATGATGTGCTTATATTTTAGGAGGCTTGTGGACATAAGAAACTCTTGGAGTTATTAGTTTTGTTTCAGTTTACTGATGTGCTGGCTTTCCTTATCTGGTGACGTTCTTAGAGTTCGGTGTGGTGCAATCCCCTGCTGTGGGAGATTGGGCTATCAGCCAGACCTTTGACTGGTGCTCAATACACACAGAAGGGAAGTGTGGTTGGCAGGTTTGGCGAACAATCTATCTGGGGTCTTCAACAACATTGTCCTGAATTCAGGTTTTATGGTGATAGAAGTAGAACACCATCCTTCAAGCTTGAAGACTCAGGTTGGTCCTCACACTTATCTCACTAATCAAGTGGAGCCTGTTCTAGTAATTCCCTTTTGTACCTGGGGTCTTGTCTCTGTTTTCAGGTTGGTGGGTGTTATTTTCAAGGCCTTTTTCTTCTTTGTCTGCACTCCTCCCTTTCGCTCTTGGTTTATCTCACTTCATTGGCAGTTGTTTACGGTTGTCCTCTCTACTTTTCACGTGTTAGAGTTGTGTCTGAGTCTCTCTTTGGGGGGGGGGTTCTTAGGTTAAGCACTCCTCTTCTCTAGATTTTAGCATCCCTGCCATTCCCTAATCCCTATGCTCCTTTCCACCAGTTTGAATCCTCTATGCCTTTGTTTAGTTGCGAAAGTTACCCTTCTTCCAGTGCAATCCATGGTTCAAACTTGCAAGTTCTATTTTTTCCAGTTACTATGGTCAGACCAAGCCACCCTCGAGGTCGTAGAGAACAAAGAAACCACCCCTTCCCCTCCAGCTCATGAACTCACATTCTATAGAATGTTCATCTGTTGTTTATGTGCACTCTACTCCTCTTGAACTTGGGAAAAAAAGATTGAGGAGGCTGAGAGGGCAGCTGGGATTGAAAGAAGATCTATTACCAATGCTGAAGTAGAAGCGGAAGTTGGGGACTGTGTCCCTGATACTGGGAATACTAGGACCAGACAATCCTTTACATGCAAACCGTTTGTATCTACTGGCAATTGAAAACTATCATCAGTAAAGTTCCAGTGGAACACTCTAAAACAAAGCAGGAAATCCCACTTTGCATCGTTGAGATGCAGAGACAAACAAAGAAACTCACTAAGAGTCTCCATCATGGCAAAGAGGCTGGCAGATCTGCACTTTCCAACCTTTAAAGAAGAGGATGTTTACCCGGATACCATTCAGTTTGATTTATCATCTAAGTAGATATTTTTTCTGTTCATTTTTTTATATAGATAATGCTAGCAGCAAGGCTGCAATTAGAAATAGATAGTAATATGTTTGCTAGCAAAATGTTAATGAGACAGAGACTAAATTCTCTTTTTGTTTCTGTCATCAAGTTCAAACTGTTTGTATGGACAAAAGCTTTATTGCTAGCAGCTATCCTATTGGTAATGTTTCCCCAGTGGCAGACTAGTAGGTATAGCCAACTCTATATATCTTTTATCCGTGAAGTAATATAAATGCTGCTTGATATAAAGATATATAAATAAATAATTGTCTTCATGGAAACATTAAAATAAAAATATATAGAGTTGGTCACATAAAAATCAAAACATCAAATGGGAAGAGACAATAACCCCTTTCTTGGTTTTTCAGTAAACAAAGTCAGCAATAGCATGTGAAAATTTCCACATTGCATTTTTTAAAATGAAGTTACTCTCTCAGCAATGTATGTCCCATCAATAACCTCTTTGACCAATCAAAAAATGAAACAATGGCATGTAAACAAAGTCAACAATGGCATGTGAAAATTTCCACATGGCATTTACGAATTTCATATATATATATTTGGTGTTATAAAAATAAAGTTACTCTCACTGATATATGTCCCATCAACAACCTCTTTGACCAATCAAAAAACGAAAATAGTGAAATTTAAAAATTCTGAAACTTATTTTTAATTCAAAAAATTCAATTTAATAAAATCACTTTTTGAAAACATTGGAAAAATTTATAAAAATTTACAGCATGAAACGGAACTAATGCAACATCAAAGCACTTTGACTTACAAATGAAAAGTATACTCTCTGCTTTCACAAAGACTAATAATACCTCTCAAGGAACCATCAAAGTACGAAGGAGATACATCCATATGGTAAATAATACAAACAAGTTTACAACACTTTATTAATAATACTCTGAAAAAACCATCAAAAGATAGATTTATATGCACAGCAATATCTAATTACATCAAATTCAGGTTAACAGAGAAAAAAAAAATTGGAACAAAGCTGATACTCAGACCAGCCACTGGTTATAGACTCAGTAATGAGAAATCTAACTCTAAGATGCTATAATTTTGGAAGTTCCTGGATTTTTCCCAGCAGGAATTTTGGATGAAAAGACTAGTATTCGGAGGATAAGTTATAACATTTCATATCATGATAAAGAGTAATGATAGCATGTCAAACTTCCAATAAATATAAAGATAGGAAGAAAAAGTACGATGGTTACCCTGCAAAGTCTTACCAGGCTTTTAACCTTGATTATAACCTATCACTCATATTTGTTGCTTTGGCTTATAACCTGTGGAATTCTGCAACTCTCCCCACATTTACTCAATTCTGCAACTCTAGTTACTGGATTGTCATCCTACAATGGTCGTTGAATCTACACAAGTTAGCAAAGAAGATGACCAAGGAGAATGAAAGGGCATCTAAAAAGAGTGGAGGGGGAATAATTAAGGTTGTTGTCGCCTAAAATGTACACCTAAATGTGGGAAAAGTTTCCAACCCCACAAGGTATAAATTTAAAGGCGCGACGCTCAGAGCAGGGGCTGTCACCTATTCCCTACTCACTCCGTTAAGCTCTCTCCTAAATAAGCTAAAGGGGTAGTCCCTAAGGATGATGAAGAAAGGAAAACTTGCTGGAAACAGCAAGTTCTAGGAGACTAAGGGCAAGGCAATTCTTTATCTAAATAACTTGATTAAAGATTATTTAGTAAGCTTGATTATTAAAAGAGCAATGTAAATGTTCAAGAGATAATCTCAATAAGATCAATAAGACAATGACTAGATTAACAATGATAAACTAGTGCCTTATAACAATGCTCAATAGAGATTCAACTATTGCAAAATATAATATTATTTCAAGTCACAAGATAAATAATGCTGCAAGACAAGTGTTAGTACAAGAAATGGGACACTAATTAAAGGATGAGCAGAAGATATAACTTGAAAGAATGAAAGAAACGTGTACTTTGTTTCAAATAAATGCCCAAATAATTATGACAATATCAATGGACAATGAGCAAAGAAAATAAATGACAGAACAAGAGCAGTTAAGCCCCAAGGGATAGCTCAGTTGGTCGAGTTCCCGTTGCTAAGTACTTCGCCAGTTGGGAGGTCGTAGAGTCAAATCTCCTCGACGCCCTTGGGGTTAGGCCCAGCTTATTGTGTCGGCAAGTAGATCCCATCGGGTTGATCTGCCTGGATTTTCCCGTGGATGTAGCGGACACCACGGACGTGTCCGTGAACCACCTCTAAAAAAAGAGCAGTAATATAATAGTGCAAGAGAAAGAAGTCTAATGCTCACAATTAACAATATGCCAAATGAGAGAAAGTTAGATAGATAATGCAAACTAAATTAGGTGAGATGCAATATCTTGGTTAATTGTAGTTATATGCCTAATCTAGGTGAAACCCCGCTCCTCAATTGTTTTGAAACTAGTCTTAAACAAGGTTGCAGAAAGAAGGTCCAAGGAAGGAGGCTAAGGCCTCATTAACGATACCTCATTTTGTTAGAACGAAGACTTTTGTGATCCATAAAGTAAATAAATGTCTTTCGGATTAATCACATCATTAGGATTTGGTCGACGTTTTGAACCAACTAATGTGGTTCATCCTAATGATGTGATTAATCCGAAAGACATTAAGATACCTCATTTTGCTTCTAACGACCCAAGTGCCTTCGTTCCTACAAGGGATTGCCCACAAGAGAGCTGCAAGGTCACCTATTTTAACCATTGAGTAAGGGTCTAGCCTCTCAAATTGAATGATGGAGAAAGTGGTCCTATCTCTCTATTCAACCAAGCTCATACTTGGAGGTAAATTTTAGGGGTGTAAAATCTAACTCTAGGATGCAAATGATGATGCAATGCTTCAATGAGTCACAATTAAATCAAATGCTTCAAGAAATAGATGCCAATCCAAAGATAACAATAAACACTTAGAACATAAGATTAGCTTTTACAGTAACAATGAAGCAACAATAATTACTCAATGAAACAAAGATATGCAATAGATGACAATTAGATGAGATGAGTTAAAGCAAAAATGCACAATGCCTTTATGATGTGTTTCTTAAAGATGTTTTTCACTTAGCTTAGACAATAGCGAAAACTTATATGATGCAAACACAAGTAAAGGATGGCAGAAGAGATTGCTAATAGAAGATCAGAAAAACCACTTTAAAACTTGATTTACAAATGAAACAAGAAAAGAGGTATGCCAAATGCAATTAAGTCGAGCACTTAAATGATGCAAGTTTAGAGAAGAAGGTAGGGTGCAAAAGAGAGTTAGTGATTAGATTTGAATTTGAGTTACAAGATTCTCCTTTTTAAATAAGGAGAAGGGATACCATAGAACAAGTTGCCAAGGCAATTAAAGATTTTATTACTGCAAGTTACAAAGATAGACCTTTTGACAGAGAGAAGGGTTCTATGATGACCTTGAAGAGGGTTTGTAAATGATGGATCTCTGATTAATGAAGTAGACCCTCTTCAAAGCTACAATAATGAAGTAAGGAGCAGCAGATGAATGAAACAAAAAGCTAGCTCCAATTTGTTGATCAAATACAATATTTAATGAAGGAAAGAGATCCCCCCTTGTTTCTCGGCCCAAGGGACAGAGAACATAAAAATTTGTCAACTGCAAACTCCGAATAGTGTGATGGATCACCTGCAAACCAAAGGTTTAAAAGATTTCCCCTGCAAAACCACAGTTAGTAACACAATAAAAATGCACAAAAAAGTCTAACTTGAAAACCCAACAATTCACAAAAATTTGATGGCAAAATAAAGGTTAAAAACCCTGCTCAAACAGCTCTGAGATTCACTGCAAAAAATATCAAGATTAGCTTATGAGAAAAGATAATAGAAATCAAAACCCCAAAACTTTTGTGGCTTCCCAAAATCAAGCTAGAAAATCGTTGCAAAAATGAATCAAATTTAGGTCAAATCGAGCCATAAAAACCCTCTGCAGCCAAGCAAAATTTGCGCAAAATTGATCATTGCAAAACAAGTTAGAAAAATGAAGAAATTGTGCTTTAGAAACCCCTTTGCGGCTTGGCTAAATTTGTGTAAAATTCTAATGCCACAAATTGTGGTAAGAACCCCTTTCGATCTAGTGAAAGAAGCCCACAACTCTTTAACAAATCATTTTTTTCAGCCAACAAATTAAAGAAATAAATTAATTAAACCAGATAAAAAAAAAATTATATATATATATCAAAAAATTTCACCCTAAAATAATTTGATTTTAAAGTTTGGAGAAAAATTCAAAACTCTCTCGGATTTTCTTAAGACAATTTCAATTTAAGCTCAGGCAAAAAATATAAATGGATCACAAAGAAAATTTCATTTAGAGCCTCTTGCTAGGACGGATTTGATCTCAAGAAATTAATAGATCTTTTGAAGTTGAGGAGGAATTCACCTGCAAGCAAACTCATTAAAGAAAAACCAAAAAAACAAACAAACAAACAGACAAGAACATATATAAAAATGAATTAAAATATTTACAAATTGATAGATTTATTCACAAGAAAAAACTATTTACAAATATACAAAAGCTAACTTAAAAGAATATGAGTCCAACTCCATCCTTGAAGTAGCAAGTAATAGCTCTAGATAGCAGACCTGTTCTATTAAGCACAATAATTTGAAGAGATTTGAGATAAATAAAATTTTCCTCTAGCTAAGGTCCAGAAACCCTGCAACAAAAATCATCAGATAAATCTTTCAAATGAAATAGAGTGGATTCTCCCACTTCATCACTCAAGAGTTGGCTAACTTAAACAAAAGCATCTCCTCATGCTTGAGATCTGATTCAATCAAATGATTTTATACACAGCTCAAAGAAGCTTTGTTAGATCCAAATGAGATAGGAAAAATACAAAGGAAGGAAGTTCTAGTAACTTGCACAAAAGCACACTAACCGCGTCCAATCCTAAAATATTCTTCAAATCCAATTACCAGTGTAAGATAGCTATACACTAATAATTCTACCATGAGCAAATGGAAATAATAAATGTGGTTACCAGTAGAAACTTAAAAATCAACGGATCATTACCATATCCACAGAAGAAAAGCCACAATACTTCAGCCCAAAGACTTGTGTTTTATTATTTCAAAATAGAGAGCTTCAAAAGCAAAAAGCTAGAACAGTATCAAGAGATGTTACAATGAGGACCATATGCTTCCTTATATAGAAAAAATGCGAGTTCTAGAAACTTTTCCATGTGAAAAATGGCTAGATCCATGAAGGTGCACAAATTTAACTTGATCTTGCCTGATTAAATGCTTGATCAATGTCAAAATAATCTCCATCCTTGATAGCTTGAGAAAAAATTCGAATTCCTTGATGAAGGTTTTTTCTTGGTCCCAAAAATATTTTTTATGACTTTTTCTCCTCAAAAACCTCCCATTCACTTAACAAACTTGGACCATAAATTCAATTTTTCTTAAAAATTTGATTTTTCTGGGAATTAATTCCTCTTTTCTGGACCAAAAATATTTTCTTGAATTTTTGCTTGCCAAATATGTGGAGATTCCTTTCTTGGAAAGTGCACATTCCCTTTTTTTTTAATTTTCACTTGGAGAGAATTTTATTTTCTCTAATTTTTAATTTTAACCATTTTCCGGCTAATTATTTGCCAGAAAAAAAAGAAAAAAAAAAATATATATATATATATATAAAATAAAAAATTGAAGGGATAGACATGATTTCAACCCTCAAAATTTGTTTAAATAGAAAGTTGAGGTGTAGAGATTCTAATTATGAGTACTCTACCCCCACCAACTTCTATAGACATTACATTTTACAATTACATGAAAAATAGTAATTAAAATCCCAACCAGTGGCAAATTTTAATAATTAAAATTAGACACTTAGACTTAACCAAATTCTGCAAGACTTTAGATATGATCTAGTATGACATTATGCATTGGCTTTATACATTAGGACTCACCTAAGACATCACCATCCATCCCCACTCTAGCTTTGGGTATAAGTGGGAGAAAAACACCCGCTAATTATTTGATGTTTAGGAAAAAAACATAAATAATTAGTTGAGGTAAAAAAATCCCTAGAGTGAAACTAGTAGAAAATTTATGAACTGCACCCTTAACCCAGTTTACAAGTTTGCATGTGTTGACATGCAGATATAAATTTCAGAATGCATTTATTGCAAGCATTAAAGGGGAATTCTACTATTTTTCACTTTACTATCTGCTGGTAATTAATAAAAAATTTAGGCAACCATTCATACATATGAAACACTTATTTTTGGTCAAGCTGACCCCTGGAAAAACCCCACCTCTTGGGTGAAACCTTTTCTTCAAAGGAGGATTTTATTGCATAAGAAATTTAGACTAAGTACATAAAATAAACACAGTACTTATCTCCCTTTTCTGCTATAGCATTAAATGCAATTTTCGGAAATTTGTGCCCACTGAACTTTTCAAATTTTCACAAAATTAAATGCCCAGAATTTCTACATTTTTTTCTCAGCTCAACTACTTGGAAAATGTGCCTAGAATCAGCCTCAATTTACGTGCCAATTGTTCATTGTACCTCCTTGAATTTTGTGCCATACTGCTGCTGAAATCTTCCTCGAAAAGCACGCTACATGTAGGTGACAATCCCAAAATTTGTCAAAATTCGTGCCTCGAATTTTAGGCCAGACTAGTGTTGTTCCTCCTCGAACTATGTGTTGGTCTGCTCCTTGTTTTTCATGCCTATTGCCTCGATTTCTGCGCTGGCAATCTCCTTGAAATTCATGCAACCCCTCTCCTAGAAAATCATGCCTCTGCTCCTCGATTTTCGTGTTGCTAGTACAGTCAATTCCTTGGAATTCGTACTCCTTCCTTGGCTGCAATTTCTCCTCTACAATCTCCCTTTCTCTCCTTGAAGTTTCTCTCTTCTCTTCTCATGCTCTCTAAAGTGTGAAGTGAAGAATGACATCCCTATTCCCTCTTTTGTCTCCTTGGAAAAGATTGAATCCCTAAACCTATGATCCAATGGCTGAGATTTAATCTCTAAATCTCAAGATATGTGATTGAGATCATTTCTCCCAAATGACCCCCCTCATACATTGGCCCTGTCACTTAAAAGTCTCCTAATACCTTTTTCAAGTTGTGTACCTTTTCTATTTTTCTCATTAAGTGATTTTTCAAATCACTTAATATTAGAAAAGTACACTGTACTTTACACAAAGTCACTTTATAAAGTACAAGTGACTTTAATATTATAAAAAGTACATGGTACAACACTTCCAAGTACCTTTTCACCCGACATTAATTTAACTCATAAATGTCATTGAGACAAAATCCATTAATGTGCTCACTAGGCCAAAAGGGATAAAAACCTAGTAACAACTCTGTTTGGTATTATTTTCAACACTCCCTCTTACCGAGAAAGGTGTTGCTCACCACTCCCATCCTGTCTCTGAAGAAAACATGCTTGCCTCTTGGCAAAGACTTGGTGAGAATGTTTGCTACCTGCCCATCAATGGATATATACTCAAGCTTCACTGCCCCTTGTTGAACCCAATTGTTAAATTTAGATAACCAAAGTATGTTCTATGCTTAAATGAAGTTTTACTTCAATCTTCTTTAAGGCCCAAATCAGATTTAGCAATCACATAAACTTGAAAGTAAAATGTTGATAGAACATAAAAATAGATCAACCGAAGACCAGCCAAATAATGTATCAGAATTTATAATTCTCCTTGTCTAGCAAATGGATAGATAAATGTTTGTTACAGCAGTCAACAGGATGCCCTAGCCAGCAAAGTCTTGAGTTGGTCAAACCAACTTCTCCAACAGCCAAATCAGCCTTTCTCCAAGTGTCACACACACCCCTCAAAGACAACTCCAAAAAGTCAACACAAACTGGTCAATGCTGCAGTCAAAGCTACAGTCAACGGACAGCAGCTTCTTCAAGTTTAGATTCACACATGTGAAGGAGGAAAGCCTCTCCTAGGCTGTACGAACCAATCAGATCACAAGATGAATGTGTGTTGAGTTGATGATGAAATGGACATCATCTCTCTCCAATTTATATCCATCAATGATAGTGTGTGACACATCTATAGGACTTGTGAGCCTGCAATACAAATTTGGCCGACCTTGCACATGTGTGGAAAATAAAATCAAAATATATGTTCTGCTCATCCAAACAAGATGATCTTTAGATCAATCTTGCACCTCTCCGAAAGAGGAATACAACAAAAATATAATCATCATCATATGAGTAGTGCAACATGGAGTTTGGACCTAGCTGCCCAAAATTAATACCAGTGTCTGATGAAGTGGTATATGATCTCTGTATGCTTTGACCGATCATGAAATATTGGAATCTCAAAAGGTTTAATATAACTCTAATTGTCACAGTAAATCGTAGTTGGTCTCAGCATCTGACCAAATAAGCCATGAAGCATCTTTCGAAGCCATAATGCCTCGCACCATGCCTGACTAGCTACAATATACTCTGCCTCTACGCTACTCAACGCCACTGACCTATGTTTCCTATTGAACCATGACACAATTGTCGAGCCCAATGAAAAACAAACATCCGGAAGTACTCTTCTGGTCACTAACTCTGCCAACCCAATCTAAGTATGTGTAACCAATCAATCCGACTCCAACACAACTGACATAGTCCAAACCATAATCCATTGTGCCCTATAAGTACCTCAACACATGTTTTGCAACCACCCAATGTACTCTCTTGGGCTCCATGATAAACTGACGCAATGTGTTGATTGCAAAACAAATATTCGTTCTAGTGTTGACCAAATACATCAATGACTCGATCAGTTGTCGATTCAAAGTGGGGTCCACCAACTCGAAATCAACATCATGAAGTTGCTTCTAGTTGGTGATCATAGGAGTAGCCATAGGCCTGCAACCATTCATACGAAATCTCCTCAAGATATCTTTTGCATACCTACCCAACCCACAAAGTTGTGCTCATCCTCCTGCCACAACTCCAACCCCAAAAAGTAATGCACCAACCCCATATTAGTCATATCAAACTCTGAAGCAAGATCTCTCTTGCAGTGTTGGATGAGTATGTCCTCCCATGTAATAAACAAGTCATCCACATACAGTACCAGAATGAGTGGATCGTCACCTACCAAGATAAAGTATAGGTTCAGATTTGCATCACTCTTTTGGAAACCCATCTATCCTCTCGTACCATGCCCTCGGTGCCTGCTTCAGTCCATACAAGGCTTTCTTCAACCTACATACATGAGAATCCCTCCCATGCAACTCAAAGCTCTCAGGCTGCTTAATGTACACCTCCTCCTGTATAACACCATTGAGAAAGGTGGTCTTCACATCCATCTTGTGAATCCTCCATCCCATCTCAATTTTATAGATATCACTGCTCTAATGGAAGTATAGCGAGCAACTGATGCAAAGGTCTCATCATAGTCAACTCCCTCTACCTGTGAGAACCCCCGCGCCACAAACCGAGCTTTGAACTCCTCCACACTGCCATCCACAGCATGTTTGATCCTGTAGAGCCACCTAGAATTCACCACTGACTTCGCATCAAGACGTGGCACTACTTCCCAGACATCTTTTGTCATGATAGAGGCATACTCCTCCACCATGGCATCCCTCCAAATCTGTTGTCTAGCGGCCTCCTTAAAACTAGCTGGCTTTGTCTCCAAAACATTTGCCACAAAGCCACCCAACTGCTCTAGTGGTCTGCTCTCCCTCACTGACCACTTGGGCCTCCCCACTACCTCTTGAGCCTAAAGCCATCTTGAATTCCTCTTCCCTACAGTAGTCTTATGTGGTAGTATGGGAAAATCCTCAACTGGTGCCTCTCCTCCTGGCGAGGAAGGCTGTGAAATAACCAATGGAGATCATGAACTCTGAGATATTGTGCCTTATGAACCAGCACCAGGTGATCATGTACTTTGTGAACTTGCCACCCCTGAAGAACGCGAACCTCTTGATCTTGGTGTACCACCTGATGCTCCTGAAACCTGTAATGTGGCCCCCTATCGAGGAGCTTGTTTGTCTACCTGATCAACCTCCCGAGACCTGCTCAAAGCCCCCCCCTCCTCACATCCCTCCTCAAGACAATCTTCCTCTATGCAAGAAGATATATATAGTAGGATTTTTTGGTCTCACTGTAACCCACTAGGATACCCCTCTCTATTGTCGGTTCCAACTTCTTCCTCTTCTCCTTGGGGAGGTGTGAACATGTAAGGCACCCAAATATCATGATGTGTCCAACTTCTTGCTTCTTGCCGGTATACACCTCCTCAGGAGTCTTGCTCCCCAAGACTGTGTGGGCTCTTGTTCTGCAAATAAACAACAATGTTACATGCCTCAGCCCACAAGAAGAAAGGTAAACTTTGATCATGCAACATCACTCCAGTTGCACCCACAATGGTCATGTTCTTCCTCTCTTCCACCCCATTCTGTTGAGGGTTGTAAGGCACAATGAGCTCCCTCTTGATGCCAACACTCCCACAAAAATCCCTCATCACCGCAAAAGTGTACTCACCCCCATTGTCTGATCCCAACATCCTGATTTTCCTCCCTGTCTGGTTCTCCACAAGAGCCTTAAACTCTTGGAATCTCCGGAAGCCCTCGTCCTTGGTCCTCAGGAAGAAATCCAAATCCTCCTGGAGTGGTCATCAATGAAGGTCACATAGTACTCATATCCACTCAGTGAAACATGGGTCACTCATATCCACTCAGTGAAACATGGGTCATAGAACCACCTACGTCAGAATGAATCAAATCAAGCATACTTGCAGCTTTGTTGTCATTGCTCTGGAAAGGTGTCTTGATGTACTTTCCCAAAGCACACCCCCTGCTCACATCATGATGCTTTGTGCTGAAGTCAGGCAACCCTATAACCATCTCCCTCAACATCCAAAAAGCTCCATGGTGCAAGTGGGCCATCCTCCTATGCCACAGCGGACATAACTCATTGTTACTGGTCTGCACTACCATAGCTCAAAGAGGCTGAAACATAAGTCTATATAGTCTCCCACTGCAAGCTCCAATCACACGAGCAAACTCGATACTAGATCACTTGGGATATATCCACGCTTGTCCCTTTGGGAACAACACCTCATAACCCTTATTCCTCCAAGCTAGAGACTGATATCAAACTCTTCTTCAACCCTGGAACATGAAGAACATTTGTTACCTTCAGAGGAGGTGATGACTCCCTCTGAAATGAAATTGTCCCCATGCCTGTTGCTTTGACTTTGGAGTTGTCGCCAAGCACAACGCCCAAGTCAATATCATCCTCCATAAGGCTCGTGAAGTGCTCTCTAACTCCGGTCATATAGCTAGATGCTCCACTGTCTATGAACCATGCACGAGAAGATGTGACATGAGTGGCTAAACTCACCACCAAAGCACACATTGAATCAAACATAGCCGCAAAATCATCCACATCTGTTGAAGCTGCAACTCTCTGTTTCTTCTTGCCCTTCTTGTTGGGACACTATATAGCATAATGACCTATCTTCCCACAAGCAAAGCATTTCATTTTGCTCATGTCCTTCTCCTTAACCTTTTGCTTCCCCTACTCTTGCTTTTCTCCACTAGAAGACCCCTTCTTGATCTTCTTGCCCTTCTTGCCCTTTGCCACAAGTGCAACATTCTCCTCTTCACCTCCCCCACCACTCTTGTTGCCTCCCTTTGCACTCCTCTTGATCTCCTCTTAGATGAAATCGTCCCACATCCTCCTCCAACCAGGAAGTGCTCTCTAGCCACCAAGCCGTGGATAAAGCCATCCCACTTCTCGGTGAGCCCATCTAAGGCAATCCTAACCAACTGCTCCTCTAGAACAGCCTCTCCAATGGCAGTCAACTCATCCTTCACCTATGACACTCTAGTGAGGAAAGAGGTGACATTGTCGTATTGGTCATCTTGGTGTTACGTATTTTTGTCTCAACACCATCTTACTGTTCTCATTAGAACTCAGGTGCAAAGAGACCAAGGACTCCCACATCTGATATGCATATCTCATCCCTGAAACATGAGGGAATAAATGGTCCTTGATGGCATCTAGAAGGATCCTCTTTGCCTTCACATTCCTCTTGTTGAACTCCACCAACTGAGCTAGATCAGTGGGTGCTTGCACAGTTTGTTCAACAACATCCCACACTTCCACCTCCTCCAGTGAAAGCATAATCCTCTCCTTCCATGGGCCAAAGGTCTTAGACCCTACCAATTTGTCCTCTACTCTCAACCTAGTAGCCATGCCCCCACAACCAACAAAATGGAGCAAATCTGGAAGCTAGAACTTTCCTATCTCTGAACTGCTGAAGTCTTTGGGTTTCTGCCAAAGTTTCAAAGGTATTGGTTCACTGTTTGAAGACTTTAAATGCTTGTTGCCCTCTTTATCAGTTGACTGAAATTGGAGATATGAGCCTCAACTTGGCTTTGATACCATGTAGAAAATTTAAGATTTGCACCCTTGTGGGCTCAACGGGTCCAGACCCAGGTTCAAAGTGTATTCGCGCAACCAACAAAACCCTCCAACTACCAACCCTTTTGGCAGTGATCTGCTTGCGCAGACCAAAGTCTCACCCAAAGTAGCAATGGGGGGGGTGTTGGAACCAAGTTTTCGCACCCTAAGGGAGGAATATGATGTGGATCTAACCCTTCCTGATTTGATTTAATCACGAATGTGTTGCGCTAGGTCTCTTAACCCTATTCAGATCTAACTTCAACAAAACCCTTAACACAAATGTAGCTATCGCGCAAACATAGAGATCTACTCTTTTTTCCGATTTACTTAAAAGAAACCCTTAATACAGATATACTTCTCGCGCAAACACAAAGATCTATTAGTGTGTAATTAACCTAGACAAATGTGCATCAATTAACGGCAATTACACCACAGAATCGGATAATTAAACCAGAGAGTTTGCAAAACCTTTTCTTTATTAAGCAGATCTTCAATGAGTACAATTCTTTCTCTTGCGCACACAACCGCAGAGCCCTCATACACAGCCCAAGACTTAGGTCTCCATGCACATAATCGCAGAAGCCTATCTCTACTCAAACTTATCACAGAAACCTACCCAAAATCATATTACATAAACATCAGCCGCTTAAGATTAATGATTCTCGACTTGACTCATTCATGCCCCTTTTATATGACTTAGACACGCAAAAACCATGGACTCACACCCTGGTTTGAGCCCCATGCTTTCCCATTTTACCCGTTACAATATGAAGGAGCTTTGACCCGCCCCAAAGCCCCTTGACATGCAAGTTGCACTTTAACAAAAATGAACAAAATTGACTCAAGACTCGACCTAGGGGACCCTAGCCCAACATGCCCCCAACACAAACTCGTGACTCATCCTCGAGTCACTCTCCTCTAAATTCATGCATTTTGGCCTTGAGTGCTTGGATGGATTCGTGCAGAGGTTGGATGGCCTCAACACTCTATGTTGCAGCATTTTGCACTTCTCTAACTAACTTTTTTGTGGTAGGCACCTCCGCTGCCAAGTTGATGTTGCGTTGAGTTTAGCGGCGTCCCTTGAGCGCACCCTCAATGGTCTAGGACAATTGAAGTGCTTCCTCGGCCCAAGGTTGGGTCCTTGCTACCATGAGCTGCGCCTTGCAGCATAGTGCATCAATCTCACCCTGAATGTTTCGGCCTTCCTGTAACCTGATCAATCTCTGTGCGAGAACTAGGGTCTGCATAGAGACTCGAATTTCATCAAACTGTTGTTGTTTATCCCTCACGTATGTCCATAATTTCTCAAGCACTGGATCTTCCTGGATGGAGGACCATATCCCCATGGTGTCTTCAAACAAGTTGTTGCACTTGTCCACAGCGACGGTAATGTTGGATGTTGCTTGCTGAACAATGGCAACTCATTATGCCCAAACCTCTGGTGGAGTTTTTGGCTATAACTTAGTTTGCAGGTTAGCAATCGTTTGCTCAAAGTCAGCACGCACCATCTCAATCTCTGTCTTCGAAGCCTTCTGTGTGGCTACGAGCGTCTCGATCTTTGTGGAAGTTGCAGCATTGGATGGCACCAGCAATCTTGGAATCTCGTCATAGAGTCGGGTGATAAGTTCTTCAAGCTGCTCGTGCTGACTCTCTGCGACGTGTTGCACCTGTTTGTCTTGATGTAACTGCTCGGTAAGTTTTTTTGCTTCTGTTCTGGCGCGTGAAGCCTGGTACTCTCGATACTGCAACTCATCTATAATTGTGATATGCATCATGTGCAGGTGGCGACTGGGGAGCGCGGCCAAGTTGACTCCAATGTCTAACCAAGATCGGGCTATGGCGCACTTCACTGGGTGTGATGAATGGAGCGCTTCGCCAGGAATCTGAATTAATCTGCTTTCTGTGGTGGATTGAGCGACCAGAGTGTTGACTGAAAGCACGCTCGGTTGAACTGCGCTCGCTTGATTCACGCTCGCCTGAACCCACAGTTGTTGCAAGCCTTATTGAACGTCGTCGAGGACAGTCTTGTATTGTTGTTCAATGGTACTCCAAGCTTCTTCAGTGATTGTCTTGACAATGTTCCCGATTTCATCGTTAGTCACCTTCGATCAATACGAGGGGTTCAGTCTCGGTCTTCTTGGAAGCTTTCCTCTTCCTGCACGATCCGATTGGGGACTGGGGTCCTCTCTTGGTACCTCGACGAGTGTTTATATGCGTTGAAGGGGCATCTGCACTGTCTCCATCAATGTCCTCCAACTCTTTGTCACTCGGAACATCCACAATGTCCTTTGGCGATTCCTCTGTCTCTGTCGTGATCGTAGGCTCCTGTGTATCTTTATTCGTCTTTCTTGGTGCGCGGTTTTGACGCAGACAGCTTGGGTTGGGCAACAAAGGTCGCACCGATATTTGTTGCTGCAGTCATCCAGGAAGGATGCATGTTGGAGGTGACTTGGATGAGGTCATCCTCTATGACAAGGTAGGGTAGGTCATACCACACCTTGGACATATCTGCCTTGGAACAAATGTGCACGTTGTGAAACGACACTTTGAAGTCTTCAATGTGTTTATACTAATCATACAATGTGGGCGAGAGGCGCAGCTTTATCTAAACAACTTGGTGAAGCTCCATTTGGAATAAAACCCAAAAAAAAATTGTTTTCGGGCACTCGTGCTGGAATCTTTGTCGCCCATAGCGATGCATAGTGCACCGCTTCGCATAGACCAGGCTCAATCTCGGAGAGTTGTGACTGCAACAGCGGCTTCCATCCCACTAGCGCGACGAGCAACAAAAGCCACGCATAGTGGAACAATTTCCCTTCTTCCTACGCCTCCCGGACATTCTCCAAGAATTCTTGGGATAAGTACTTGGCCCAGTTGTATTGAACACCTTTGACGCATTACGCTGCTAATGCAATGACCGACGCCAGAACTTCTTTGGCGCGACATTTCTACATCATCTTGCAGGCCAGGATCTGTGTGGCAAAGCGGACAGAGGTGTCGTTGATGGTGCTAACAGCAAATCCCCACATATTTCTAACTACTTCATATGCTTTCTTTACGTCATTTGCGACCTTCATCTCCTGGCCCTTCCCTCCAAAGGCTTCTGCAGGGTTCTCTCCTTGGTATGGCAAGCCAATAATGCGTTGGATGAGCATGTCGTCGTTAGGGATCCACATTCCCAACCACAGGCAATTGTCATGCACCAGAGCCAGCAACTGGTGCAGACAGATATCATTAATGTTGCTGCAACCAAAATGGGGAACAGTCAAAAGATTGAGGAACCCGGACTTCTGCAGTCCCAAGGCCCACTGCATTGGTTCCACCTTGATTATGTCAACATCTTCATAGGGGACCTGCTCCAAGTATTGCGACAGCGCGAGCTCAGGAACTTTGTGCGGTCTGCCAAATCCCAATCCTCCAGCTTGAGAGAAGGAACCTTCTACAATAAGTCACCTTCAAAAGGAACATCTTCAAGGAGCAAAGGCGTATTGATTGTAGCCTTGACCTTATCAAGGTCCTTGGACACGTCCATTGTCGGCTTCCGCAGGGCCATGTACGGAGGCAACTGTGATATTGGCTCCACTTCCTCCGATGCAATTACCTCTAGTTCTTCTTCCATCGGTTGCTTTTGCCTATCAATGCGAGGAGCCAGTTTTGACTTCGAGGTCGACTTGCATGGAGACTTCCTGGTACCCGATATTTGACCTTTCTTTTGCTTCTGTGTGCCACTAGCACCAGGTGCTTGCGGCGCAGTAGGGGTAGGCTTACTTGCAGTCATGGTTTCTGGAATTAAATGGTCTAAACCCTGTTGGCGCAGCATCTCTTCAAGTGGTTCCCACAATGCAGACATAAGAATTGGCAAAGGGAGCGAGAGCAGAGGGAACAATTTAATCAGATAACTTAGAAAGCAAAGGGAATTTATGCAGACTTCCATGCCATATTTATAGCAATGTCGCAGCCTAAACGGCCTTATGTCTATTGATGCAGCTTCAATAATGCTCAAATGGCTCCAAATCTGGCGTAATCTCATCCTTAAATGCAAGTTACCCGCTCCTCCAAACGGTAATAAAGTTGTCCTTTCCAGATTTATTGTTCCAACGGCTAGTTTCTAGCCTTTTTGCCACTGTAACAGCCTCCTGGCACGGCTTCGCAGATACCTGTGCTCCCTCAAGCTTCGTCGCACCAAAGATTGGCAAGAATTTTTATAACCTCTGACAGACTTCTTTAAAGTCATGCGCCCTTTCGCAACTGTCCAGAGCGATAAGATATTCTTCCGGCCATAGAGTCATTTAGCGTGCGAAGGTATGGGGTCATCCCTGTAAGGTTTTAGGTACCATTAATATATCTGGAAAGTACTTCACCAGTTAACTTAGCCAATCCACCACACCTCCCTCTATAATTTCCTTGATAATATAGGGTCCAAGCCAGTGCATCTTAAACTTCCCTGGAAAGCACGCAAACTTACTGTCATAGAGCAACACCAAATCATCATTCTTGAAAGTCTTATGTTTGATATGTCGATCATGCCAAGCCTTCTCTTGTGCTTTCTGCACCTGCTGGTGAAAAGCAATAACGAATCTATCTTCCTCCAGCACAACAAGTTGCGACAGACGCTCCTCCATGTTATCCTGGTCAACCACGTTGGTTATGGTTGCGATACGCACACTAGGTACAATGTATTCCATAGGCATAACAGCCTCTTGTCCATAAACCATCCTGAAAGGTGTTTGTCCCGTCAACTTCTTGCACGTAGTCATGTATGACCATAAAACAGCAAGTATGCGCACATCCCAGCCATTGTGATTAGCGTTGCATATCTTTGTGAGCGCATTCTCCAGAATCTTGTTGAAGGCTTCTACGGTTCTTTTCGCCTGGGGATGATAGGGCGTACTCTTTTGACGTATTTTGAATTCTTTTGTCAGCGTCTGAATGGTCTCATTTAGGAAATGCATACCCTAGTCACTCATCAGAATTTTGGGGCATCCAAACTTTGTCAAAATATTCTCAAAAATAAAGTGCCCAACCGTCTCTACACGAGGGTTTTCCATTCCTCTGACATACATCACAAGCGTGACAGTATTCCTTAAGAATCATTGTGCAAAGTAGGCAACCATAAACCAGCCCTTTAGATCTTCTGCGCGGTCGGTTTACCAGCGTAATCACTGCCTGCAATGCCTCCATGTGCTTCTACCAGTATGCTCAGTCTCTCGAACTCAGGAACATATCGCCTCAAAACTTCATCAGCTCCCATTTTGTATAATTGACATGTAATCAAAGTGAAATTTGTTGCACGCAACGGAACCATTTGTTGGCTCGAGGGGTCTAGACCCAAGTTTAGAGTGTATTCCCGCAACCAACAAAACCCTCCAACTACTGGCCCTTTCGGTAGTTATCTGCTTGCGCAGACCAAAGTCTTAACCCTTTTTACAAGTTTGCATTAATTTAACTCATAAATGTCATTGAGACAAAATCCATTAATGTGCTCACTAGACTTAAAGGGATACAAGCCTAGTAACACCTCTCCTTGGTATTATTTTCAACAAAACTCTTTGCTGAAAATTCTCAAGTTTACCTAGGTGTGTTACATGGCTTTATAAACATACTAGAATCATTTTTACAATGATGCCCACAAGGCTGCAAAATTTGGATTGACAACTATGACAAAATTGCTGAAAGATGATGATGATCTTTGGATGTTTGATTGCTCTAACATGATGGAATGCTTTGACAAAAAACGTATGTTGCTATTGGGTAGTTGACACATAGGGGTCAACAAAGGTCAAGGAGATAGAAGGCATTGTTCAACTCCTCATCCACCTTATGGAAAACAATCATAACCTCCAAAAGGTAACATATAGCTTAAAGGTTGAGTTGGTGAAAATGAAAAGAAAGCGGAGAACATGCTATCTAGAACAGATTAGATAGCCAAACTAATAGAGTTCAAAGCAATGATCAGCTGCTGAAAAACAAAAACACACATATTGAAATGGCAGCACCTATATTTAGACCTTGAAGGGGCAAAAAGAAGTTACTGTCAAATAACAGAAGCTGAAAAAAACATTGAGAACTTCATTGAGAAAAGAAGATATGAACCAGGGATCCTAATAAATTATTATGTTTACATTATTTTGTTGGCAGCTAATATTTGAATTTGTCTGCATTGATAGAATGGGTAGTGTTTGCATGTATTGCTTTAAAACAAGATGCATATAATGGGGCTAAGTTGCAGGGATATGCATACCCATTCACTGGATATGGGAACTGGGTATTGGTATGCATGCGCACCCCACATAACCACCCCAGCAAGGTATGGGAAGGTACTTCCCCCCCCCAAAAACTGAGACTTGCCCTGACTAATGTATGTATAACCAAAAATCAGGTATGTCGGGCACAATTTTTACAAAGCAAGACAGAGTTTGCTCAAGTTTCTTTTAAACCCAGATCTACCAAGTGCCAAGAGGGATCAAATTTATTTTCACTCTGAAAGATGTTTGCATCTCAAGAAATTTGATCCAAGTCTTGGTAGATCCAGATTTAAGATGGATCTAGGCTAGGTTAATTTTCCCCTTTAAATAGGCTATATTCCATATGAATACCATAGGTCAATACCATGGGTCATTTTTATTTTCATTTTGATTTTTAATTTATTTTATTTTTATAGGGTTATTTTTATTTTGTTATTTTTTTATCGAGTTAAAATGTTTACATTACATTACATTAATCTTCTAATTTAATTTAATTTAATTCATTTATTTATTTTTATGTAATATGACTTTGTCAAAATGTTAAACATTACATTACAACATCTCTACCATTCTGGGCTGGATAACACCTCTCGGCGCAATAACCCAAACATTAAAAAAGAAAGGTGGACCCCCTGGCAAAACACTAACCCATCACTTCCTAAACACTTCCATGAATTCACAAGCACCAAAGACAATTTCTTTTAACTTTTCATTTTCAGATTGAACAGAGAAAGAAAGGTGGACCCCCCGGCAAAACACTAACCCATCACTTCCTAAACACTTCCATGAATTCACAAGCACCAGAGACAATTTCTTTTAACTTTTCATTTTCGGATTGAACAGAGAAACAGTCCAACAGCAAAGGAAAAGAAGCTAAGAGCTTTTGCTGCAACTTTTCTTCCATTCATGCACATAGACAGATTGACAAATTGTAGTGTCAAGATACTTTTGGTATTCAAATGTTCTGCTGTAACAGTATTTTTTCACCATTTTAAACAGATTACAATGTTCAAGTTCATTTTCAAATTTCACTTCTAAAAATATTCTTTAAAATTTCCCACCATGGGCACATGAACACCTCTCTATCCATTGGAGAAATATATGGCAGGTGCGAAGGAACCCAAGAGCTATTAAATTGTTGAAAAATCTGGCACATCCAACAACAGGTGCATTAAATTCTGCGAAATACCAACATCCAGTATAAGCAGCATCACAATTATCATCAGATTTGATGCCAATACAATGTCAGTTATAAAGTGTGATTGCACTTACTGAAGAAGAGACCAACATGCCCCAACAAGAAACTTGGACCACTCCACCACAAGCCTTACACAAAAGCAGTGGGTAGGAATGCTTCAAACTCAACCTGCCAGCCTACTTTGCACATTGGTTTTAATGTGGAGTTGCTTCAGACATAATTTCCATCTTTGTTTGACACATGAAAGGTCGCAAAGCAATTGGTCGCTAAAAAGCTAAAACCCTATTGCATCAAACAAGCTACAGTGGACAGGATGACAGACACCAAAATTAAAAAGGACCTGCCAACAAAATATACAACACTAAGAGGTTGTCAAAGCAAGGTAGCTTCGCCAACAAGAAAAGTGGTTCACCAAATCCAACAAAAGTTTCCCCATCTAATACAAGAACATGACACAAAGGGAACCACTGCTAACTGGGGGGGCAACTTGTCCAGGTGACCCTTTGAGAGTTAGCTAAACAACAATTTTGAATCTAGCACCTTCTCAAGAACAGCCCTCGACCTTTCCAGTTTGCAAGGTCCTGACATTTTGATATTTCAAGATATTTTCATGCAGTTTTTGGGTTTAAAACAGCCAACGTCCCTTCCTTGTTCCTAGCCCACCAAATTTGTAGAGCTCAATAAAAGCTTCTAGCAATCCAAACAGCCCCCAAAGCAGAGTTCATATGCAAAATGTATGGCCCCAAGATGTTGACATCCCAAATAGGCTCTACAAGGCCCACCTTTATTTCACCACCTGAATTCCTATGGTTAGGCTTTTTAGATCTTGGGGGTTTTGCCTCTTCGAGTTTAGCGCATTGTGACAAAATACAATTTCAGCCTCTTGTTGTGGGATTTTTACAAATGAGCAGAATATAGCAAACATATATTCTCTAAGATAGCTACCACCATTATAGCCATTGTATCCACACAATATGTTCACCATTCTTTGCATATAGATTTTGGCATCAGTGCATCTTTGTGCTTATTTTTTGTCATATTGTTGTCTTTTATTTCACTTTCAATCCAATTCAGATAAAGAGGCATACTCAATTGCACATGAATTTGCACATGTTGCAGTTATTGGCCTATTGTAAATGGTTTTCTACCCATATGTGGGTAGGTTGTAGATGAAGACAAACTCATGTGATTAGTTCTTGGATGCCAATTCTCATTTGTTAAGGCTCATTAAGGATTGTACACTACTATTTGAGATTTGCAGATATGCATTAGGAATTGCAAGAGGTAAAGGAGATTTGGCACAAAAATAGAGCTGTATGTGAAAGAATTAAGTCGTGTTATTAGCACTTGCATGGATTGTGAGTACATCGGAGTAGAGGATCATTGTGATAGTTATTATATGTTGAGGAAACAGAGACATTGCGTTGCACGAATCAAAAGCCAAGCTTCAAGTTATATACATACATACTAAGAAGTGGTTTTTTTGTGTTGAAAATTAGCAAGAAAAGTGATTCCTTGATTTGTGCCTTGATTCAAGGAGTCAAAGTCGAGTTCCCTTTTGTGCATGGTCAAGTTCCTAAAATTCATGAGTGTCCCTAAAAATTGGGAGTACACGAGGCAGTTAACTGATGTGTTGAAGTTGAAGGTCGAGTTTTGATCTTCTAGTGTGAGTTGATTGGGGAAAAGCATGAGCGATTGAGTTTCAAGTGTTTGACTTGAAATAGGACAAGTTGCATGAGTAGTTAACTCATACTAACTCATCAATCACAAAAGCATTTTCCTTAATAAGAAAACTCACTGATTTTAACCATTCAAATTGCATTTAAAAGGAGGAATGAAGGCACAAGTTTAATCATTGTTTTGGTGAGCACGAGTTGGTGAGACCAAGCAATAGGAAGCACAAATTTGTGCGTGGAGCTTGTGAGAGGAAGAGTGTGCAAGAGAAGTTTGTGCACAGGTTGTTAGAGGGCAGCAAAGATCAGCTAGTGGAAAGACAAGTGTGTCTTTCAGATTGAAACAGTTGTATTTTGTAAGAGATCAATAATCAATTGTTCAGTTTTCCTATCAATAAAATTATCATCAAGCAGAGGGTTTTCCCAGTTGGGTTCCCTAGAAAAACATTGTGTTTTATTGTGTGACTGTGATTTTATTTCTGTTCTATTCCGCTGCTATTTGGTAGAGAAATTTTGTGACTGTGAAAAGAAAATTTGTTTTCAGATTGTTCATGCTAGCAGATCAGAATTTTGTGGAAATTCTACATGGTATCAGAGCGTGGATCAGGATAAAGATAGCACATCCATGCACAACATTCATATGGAAAGCATCTGAAGTAGGCCGCAGATCAGGAACAGCTCAAGCGAAGGGAAGGCAGACCTGTTTTAGTACTTCTTGTGACTGTCTTGAGGGCTGAGTAGATCAGCAGCAAGGCTGAGTCGGAAAGGACTATTTCTGGGCTGGTTTTTGTGTTGAACAAGTCTGGTATTGACCTCAGATTCAGGCTGCATTATCTGTGATTGTTTGGGAGAGGGCCGAGCCCTGTACCTCAAAATTAGAGGGGACCATAAGTCCTCAAACAGTGCTGGAGGGAGCCTAGTAACCAGCGAAGGCAGGGAACATCGAGAGGAAAGAAGGCCACAGTTGTAGAAGGGGCTTTTGGAGCAGTTTGATAGGGCTGAGGACGACTAATAAGCAGCCCTAACCAGGCCGCATACCCTACAGCAGTATGCAACAGTCTAGCAGTGAGAAAAGCTATGTTGTTGATGTTTTCATGTTGATTTGTTGCTAGAGGATAGAGTCCAGGTTGGACAGAGATTTGTTTGGCATCTTAAGAACAGTGAGGAGGGCTGCTAGTAGGTGTCAAAAGGATGTCTAAGTGCAGATCAGAGAAGGACGTTGGTCTGCTAGGAGAGGCAGTTTTAGAGGCCCTAAGTACAGTTCTTGTGACGGACTACAAGACTGTTAGTGGGCAGGTTTTAGAGGGCTCTCAGGGGAAGCAGGATGGCTTACCAAGGGTTGAGAACAGATCACTGTCCAGAGGGAGCATCGAACTTCATAGCTTGGAAAGGGAAGATTATGATAGTGTTGGAAGATAATGGTGTGGAATAATTTGTGAAGCAGGCTATCCCACCACCACAAGATGCCCAACAATTGGCCCAGCATAATAAGAATGATATGAAGCAGTTTTAGAGGCCCTAAGTATGGTTCTTGTGAAAGACTACAAGACTATTAGTGGGCAGGTTTTAGAGGGCTCTCAGGGGAAGCAGGATGGCTTACCAAGGGTTGAGAGTAGATCACTGTCTAGAGGGAGCATCGAACTTCATAGCTTGGAAAGGGAGGATTATGATAGTGTTGGAAGATAATGGTGTGGCAGAATTCGTGAAGCAGGCTATCCCACCACCACAAGATGCCCAACGATTGGCCCAGCATAATAAGAATGATATGAAGCAGTTTTAGAGGCCCTAAGTACAGTTCTTGTGAAGGACTACAAGACTATTAGTGGGCAGGTTTTAGAGGGCTCTCAAGGGAAGCAGGATGGCTTACCAAGCTATGAGAGCAGATCACAGTCTAGAGGGAGCATCAAACTTCATAGCTTGGAAAGGGAGGATTATGATAGTGTTGGAAGATAATGGTACGGGGGAATTCATGAAGCAGGCTATCCCGCCACCACAAGATGCCCAACAATTGGCCCAGCATAATAAGAATGATATGAAGGCAAAGAGAATCATTATAGAAGGGGGTCAAAGATCATATAGTGCCTCATATCCATAAGAAGAAGACGGTGTTTGAGATGTACGATACAATCCTGAAGTTGTATCAGAGTGCCCAATGATACCAAAAAGCTTGCTCTAAAGGAGAAGTTGAGGAGTAACTAGATGAGCAAGGATGAGCCCATCGTCCCATATTTGACAAGGTACACTCAAGTACGAGATGAAGTAGGTGGGGTGGCCGTGGTTGTATCTAATCATGATCTTGTGAGTTTTGTCTTAGTTGGACTTCACAAGTCATGGAAAGGGTTCCACGATGTTGTTAGTGGGAGAGATAACTTCCCAAGTTGGGAAAGGTTTTGGACTGACTCCATACAAGAAGAGATCCGAAAAGGAACCATAAAAGCGAGATCAGTCGTGACAAAGGACGACGAGAACTGTAAGAAGGGCCAAGGAGAGCCCGAGTCCAGTCATAAGGGCAAGAAGAAGGATCTAAGCAAGATCAAGTGCTTTCATTGCCATGAGTTTGGACATTATGCTTCTAAGTGTCATGGTAAGAAGAAGGGAACCGAGAAGGATCATGTTGTTGCATCAACATAGGTAGATGACTTTTCTGCCAGTTTGAGAAAGATTTCTCATTGATTGCTAGCATGGCAAGCTCAGCAAATCACAGTATATGTTATATTGATTCAAGGGCTTCCTTCCACGTGACCAAGAACAAGAAGATTTTCAGCCACCTGAAGGATAAGGACATGCAGTTTCAAATTGAGCTAGAAGATGATGGTCAGTATGCAGCTAGAGAAGTTGGTACTCTCAGTTTTCAGAGGGATTCATGTAATCCTGTTCATCTCAGAGATGTTCTCTATGTTCCAGGATTAAGGCAGAATCTTGTTTTGGTAGTTACCCTTGAGGACAAGGGATATGATATCATCTTCAGCATAGGTAAGGCTTACCTCCAACACTTAGCTTCTAGATGTAAGAAGCAGATAGGTGAGGGTGAAGAATCTCTACCAGTTGCAAGTAGAGACAAGTTCAGCCTTGAGCAACAAGGAGGGAAGTTCTCAAAGTAAATATGTGGCGATTGAGCAAGAGCAGGATAGAGCTCTCAAGATGGAGCCTCAGCCAATATCTCAGTTTCAATCTACGGTAATTGGCAGTTGGGTTGACCAGCTAGATGAGGAGGAGCATAGCCTAGGGTGAGTGGAGGCAACCACTCAATGAGAGACTTCCAACATAAGGAGAGTTCGAGCAAAGTGGACAGAGGATTTGTTAAGGGAGATCAAAAGAGAGTTGAGTCTCCTAGTGGTGATTTTTGTAGCATCGGATGTGCTCTAGCCTCGAGATTTTGCAGAGAGGCTAGGACACATGCATTCTCCTAAACCATAAATTGTTTTGGGAAATTCCATCCAGAGATGGCTTAATTAAAATAATTAATCATTTTTAATGTATTCCTAAGTCTAAACTTAGGAAATGTGATTAATTAAAGTGTATTAATTAAGTCGAATGTGAATCTTCTAAATAAAGACGAGGATCGATTCCAAGTTCATCTTAGCCTTTGATTATGTTTTAATCTTGGACGTTGATATGTCAACAAGAGATTATAAGAAGGAACTCGATGGGCATTTGGAGGACACACCGAGATAGCAAGTGCAAGAGATCTAGAGATCAAATTCTCAAGAAAAGCAGCGTTGAGCTTCAAGAGAGTGATCAAGTGAATTTCTTGCAGTGAGGGACAGCGATAGTTGGCCAGAGGAAAATTTCCCTGATCCGGTGAGTGCATTGCAGAGAAGGCATAAAGAGGTCCAAAGAGGCGATGTAGTGCCACACAGAGGCAACACAATGCTTCAAAGGGAATTCGCAAATTTGCTGGGGAACAGTCGAGATCTAGTGCCAGAAGCAGGGGTGTGAGATTAGAGGGCCAGATATCCAAGTTTTCAATCAGCAAACGATCAGCTAGAGGGGTGACGCAGTTCCTAGAGGTTGTGACACAGTGACAGCACAGTGACTACGCAAAGGCAATGTAGGGCTAGCCATTCAGAGCTCGATTCAGTGTCGAATCGCCAATGACAGTGCAGGGGTGTGAGATTAGAGGGCTAGATATCCGAGTTTCCACTCAGCAAACGATCAGCTGGAGGGGTGACGCAGTTCCTAGAGGTTGTGATGCAGTGACAACACAGTGACTACGCAGAGGCAACGTGGGGCTAGCCATTCAAAGCTTGATTCAATGTCGAATCACCAGTGACAGTGTGAGATATTTTCTCACTACCTCTTTGCCAGCTTATTCTCTGTATCGATTTGACAGCTTGGGCATCCAATGATGTGTACTCAGAAAAATATTGCATAATAAAAAAACCCTCAGCTGTTGCACCGGTTTTCCCACATTGGATTTTTTCGAGGACATTTGTCCAAAAACAACGATGTACTTGTGTGTTTCTATCTTTCCTACGCAGTATTTTGTTTCCGTAGTATTTATTTTATATTTGTGTAGGTCGTAATGTGTTGGTTTCATTATTTATCGTAGCATGCAGTAAATAATTCTGTTCAGTAATTTAACAAAATAGAAGACACTTAACCAGTTGTTACAGTAGGGATTCTAATTGAGGAATTTTCACATTTTATCAAAGCGCAGGTGAAGCAAGAACAGCTTTCTTGCAAACAGAAGCGAGATTTTGAAAGCACTGCGTAGGCAGCAATTCGAAACCCCAAAGGAGTTGCACAGTCCATAGCCAAGAGGACAATTTTCGTGGAACATTATTTCTCTGAATGAGTCGTCAAAGAATAAGATTTTCCGAATCGAGATTTCTCAGTGGCAGAGGGAGCATGCAGAGGTTTCCACGCTAAGCAGGTCGTCAGATGCGACACAGTTTTCTGCAGCAGTTCACTAGAGCAGAAAAGCGTCAGAAAGGAACAAGAGCACACACTAAGGGAATTCCTTCCTCACAGACTTCCTAGCCAAAGAATTTGATTTCTCACTGCAAAGCAGCAATAGCCGAGAGTGGATCTACTTACTCCAGCAGGGAGCGTAGAGCCAGTCAGCAATTGTGCAGGGGAGAGAAGCGAAAGTTTGACATTTTTGGCAAGATGGCATTAGTTGGTTTGAGAGATCAAGATCGATTGGAGGGTGCCTCCAACTACATGATTTGGAAGGCAAGGATTTCCTTCCTTCTAGACGAACATGATCATAAAACTTATATCGATAATGTGGTACTTGAGCCCACAAATGCATAACAACTTATGTTAAATTTCCATACATGTTCTATGCTTAGATGCAAATACACTTTAACCTTCTAGGGCATAAGTAAAGTAAGATGCAGATAGAACATACCAATAGATCGATAGAAGACAAGCCAAAAAAAACAGAGATAAAAATGGTGGTGTTACGGCGATCAGCAGGATGCTTCAACCAGCAAATTCTTCATAAGGTCAGCCACCCACATGTGTCACACAACCCCAAGACAATTCATCAAAAATAATCCACGAAGACGCTGCACCAAGAAGCCCTAAACGCAGAACCAAGAATGCTGCTCCATCGCCATCCAAGAAAGAAGAAAATGCCTCCACCAAAAAAATGTGTGTAAAATGAACTCCAAGTCTCTCCAATATATAGGCATCTTTGGGGGGGTGTGACACATCTCTAATGCATGTGGGATAAGTAAGGCCGACCTTGCACATTTGGAATAAATTCAAAATACATGTTCTGCTCATCCGATCAAGATGATCTTTAGATCAATCTTGCACCTCTCCAAAAGAGGAACCCAATAAAAATATTGGCATCGTCATCTGAGCATCACATCATGGAGTTTGGACCTAGTTGTCCAAAATTAACACTCCCTCTCAACTAGGGAGAACTCCATCCACCAGTGCCATCCAAACATCGTGCGTCATCCCACCGTAACTTGTTTCGCTGGCTTCTTTATTTCAAAACAAAAGGTGAGTCACAAAGACATCACTCACGGCTAACCCGAAGTTAGCTCAGAGGTCTGAAACCTCTATAGGACTCAAAGGAGTCACAAACCAACCCAAAGTTGGTTTCACTGACCCGAAGTCAGTTGGAGGTTTGAAACCTCTCTTGGACTCGAGAGAGTCAAATACTAACCCGCAATTAGTTTCACTGACCTGAAGTCATTTGGAGGTCGAAAACCTCGCTAAACTTGATCCAAGATCAAGTGGCTGGACACGTGCATCCTAGACATAGAGAGTAAGGCAATCTCTGATGCGTCCATCGATCTTGCTATGGTCTCTATTCACATTTCCCACCTCATTCGCCAAATGAGAGGTACTTCCCATGAGTCCGAAACTCCATGGGTAGGATGCATACGGGGCACAGATCAAAGAGATGTAAACCAGCACAATATCATCACGATGGGGCAAAAGAACACCAACTAGGTTCGGCAAGCCTAGCCTTGTGGTTGCTTATAGCACCACGAAGCTATCCCCAAAACCCCCCTGGAGCTCCTAGAGTTGATCGTCCAACAAGACCCTCCAAATAGGGTCATTCCATGATTCCAAGATTCTCACAAAAGGTTAGGAACATGACCTTCCCCGAGGGCATTGTGAGAATATCCACGACCTACTCATCAGTTCCTATATGATCGAGCCTGACGACGCCTTGCTGTACCATATCCCGAATAAAGTGGTACCAGCCATCAACATGCTTGGATAAATCATGGAACACGGGATTCCATGATAAACGAATCTCCCTCTGGTTATCACAAAGGCTAACGGTGGCATCTAGCACATGCTCAAACAGCTCACTGAAGAGCTTTCGCAACCACGTGACTTCACAACAGGGCATACATATTCCAATGTATTTTGCCTCAGCGGTGCTCAAGGCTACCAACTTCAGATTCCTGCCCGAAGCAGATCTACATATGAAGCAGCATCCAGATGTGCTCTTGCGATCCACCACATTGCCAACCCAATCGACATCGGTATATCCATGGAGTGTCATACTCCCGACAATGTATCTCAGCCCATGGTCTATCGTGCCCCAGAGATATCTCAAGAGTTTCATGGCACTAACCCAGTGAATGTTATGAGGATCAACCATGTGTTGACTCAAAGTGTTCACTGCACAACATACGTCTGTACAGATGTTCCCTAAGAACATCGAGGCCCTACGAGTTAACGATACACATTAGGATTTGCTAAAACAAGCCCAGCAGTGCTCCCACTCAACTTCTTAAAGTTGAACTCCATCGGTGTTGCCACGAACTTACAATCCACCATACCAAATCTTTCCAGAAGCTTCACAATGTATTTTCCTTGAGAAAGGAAAATCTCGCCAAGTCTCTGCCAGACCTCTAGGCCTAGGAAGCAATGCATCAGTCCTAGGTCCTTTATCTCAAACTTAGCAACAAGCTCCCTCTTGTACTGATGAATGAGAGGGTCAACACCTGTCAAAAAGAGGTCGTCCACATATAGCACCAGAATGAGAGACTTTTCTCTATCGACCTTGAAGTAAAGGTTTGAATCATAACTACGAGTGAACCCCAGCTTCATCAAGTAGCTATCCATCCTCTCATACCAAGCCCTGTGGGCTAGCCAACCTGTAAACATGGGTGTCTCGGTCCTGGACTTCGAATCCCAGAGGTTGCTCTTCATACACCTCTTCCTTTATCGCACCATGCAGAAAGGTAGTCTTCACATCCATCTAATGAAGATTTCGTCCTTGCATAGTAGCAAGGGTAATAATAGATTACAGGTGCAATCATAATCAATGCCTTCCTAGAGAGAAGTCTCAGGCAACACATTTTCCCATCAGATCCATGCTTGATCTTATATCGAGGTGACAACAGCTTTGACTTGTGGTCTAGGGACCATATCCCAGACATCACCCTTCATAATGGACTCATACTCTTTGTGTATCGCATCCTTCCAGACTTAATGATCCAAGTTCATATTGTACTCATGGCAGCTAGATACCTCTGGTATTTATATGGCTTCTTGTTTTTCTTGTGGAATTTCCCCCTTGAAGCCATATGTCTTTGAGCCATGAGGGTCTTCTTTCTTTTAGCAATGATATTAGCTCAAGAGCATATACGGTTGTAGTCTCCCTCTTAATGCTAGCTCCTCTTGAGAGAGAAGATATCTATTTTAAATGAGGGCATCCCAGACACCAACTCGAAAAGGAGTTTTGTACTCATGGGCCTGAAACTTATTCTTCCACTGCCATTCAAGAATCATAGCCATACACTGTCATATAGCTATCATGCATCTTGACACGTATCATACACTATCATATCATTGAATTCAATGTTGCCATGATATTATCATATACATCATTTGTCCAAAACTTCACAGGCTTGTTGACCACAGTTCCAAATACTTGACGGTTCAAGACTCCAAAAACGTGATTGTCCCAAGGTTCCAAAAACTTCAGAATTCACACTTTCAAGTTTATCATTACGCAAAGTGTAACGACTATCTTGATCTTGACTGGTTGAGCCTCCACAAAGATATAACAGTCATTGAAGCAACTATAATAATGTGACAAGGACTTCTCCAGTATCTTTTAAAAGATTATAGTCCTTCACAATGTTGTATTGTTGGTCAGTCAAGAAAGCAGAGATCCGATTTTGAGCCACCAAATCAGTTGTGCTATAGATGATTAGCTTCCAAGTTTAAGACTTCACCAAGATTAAAAAAAATGCTACCCACAAATCTGAGCTCCATCAAGACTGTGATGCCCACATATTCGGGCTCCAATGTGAGACTGGCACTGTGACAAGCTTATTGCTAATATGAATTTCGTAAACATAGGTGTCTCTGTCTATGTCACTGTCATTATGACAGTGACATAGAATCACAAATTACTTTCTTAGCTCCTCAAATTTGCGACTACGGAAATAATACACCTAGCCTCTCCACCATGAGCTGTTATAGAGATTCTATCATCACTGTCATATCGCCATCATAGAGATACTGACACAACTATTGTCATACATCATTGTCATAGATGCACTGTCACAACTGTCATGGAGAAACTGTTAAGGCATTGTTATATCTGAAATTTCTATCATGGATACACTTCATCTTGTTGAACTGCTCTCATCACCGAAATCACAGAGGCTCCATTCAAACCATCTGAAAAACCAAGAAATCAACAAACTGTTCTGTCTGAACTACGAGGGTACAGGCTCCTTTATATTTTCACACGAGAGGAGGATTAGCGGAATTTAGGATTTCATCGACGCTTATTTTACAGAAGTCAATAGCAGGAGAGAGATCCCAACGTGCCTAAATGTCAACATCAAAGTGTACGGGCCATTGAAATAACATATTTGTCATAATAATCTGACCCATCCAATCCATGATATCTACGATATATGAAATCTACTGACAGAGATATAATGCAACAATGGAAATTTCACCATAGATCATATATGAGGATGTCGTTGCCTGAATAGGGAAGTAGTGTTACATTGTGCGAGTTCTAATAATACTGCATATATTAGTCAAGGGGTGTTACTCCGATAAGCAGTGCGATGATCATTGATGCCAATTCATAATAAAGTGATGCAATACACGATTATGATAAAGATATGTTATGAGCCAGATATTTGAGTCAATGAATATATATATATATGAATGTTACCGCAACGATAAATTTTGTCTTTGCTGAAAACAAAACCTGAGCTAGAGATTGCTTGCGAGCCATGGATATGTACTATAATAAAGTTAATACACAAAACCGAGCCACTGTATGCTACAAATCCGTCCGATCAAAGTGTTGATTAAGAGGTGGGAGGTTCAAGTCTCCACACGCTTCTTCATAGTACAGACTAACATGCCTGGCGACCTTGGAACAAATGGAATTGGGCTTGCCATCGGAGATAACCTTTTTGAAGAAGCATTCCTAAGCCTGTGCAAGCAAAAGCCTCTCGAGCATACCTGCGCATTCGACGGAGACGTCCAAGGTAGACTGCCCTACAGAAGCCTTCATGGAGATATTGTCCCTCAGTAAAGCAAACGCCCCGACCGCTGCCTGGAACACATTGCAAGCCTGCTTGAGCACGTTGACAGTGGTTCGATCCGCGAAAAGGGCGATCTGGCTTTGAATTGCAGCCAAATTGAAGACCATGACGGCTTTCTCCAAGTGGATGTTCTGCTACAAGGCCTTCTTGTTCTGTTTGAAGGCGTTGTACAAGGTGAAGGTCACAGTGTGCACATGTTCCTTCTCATTGGAGATGGGGAAACTCGATTCCATAACGCACAGGGCCTTGTAGTAATTCTGCAAGAGATCGCGACGGGATTCCAGCGAGTCCGAGGCCTTCTCCACATCGTTGCGCATCTGTTTCACAATCTTGAGGTCGTCTTCCATGTTCTATGCCTTATGCTCGGAGTAGTGGATGACGATGTACTGCCTCAGGGGCCTATACAGATCGATCGAAACCGTTTTCTTCTCGTGAATCGCGAACATCACGTTCACCGCGATCGTTGGTGCGGCCATTGGAAGAGTAGGACCAAACCCACAAATCGATGGACGGATGGACAAACAATTGAGGTAGACAAGCAAATGGGTCCAGGGTTGGAATTTAGTTCTGGTTTTAGTTGATGATGAGAATCATGGAAGTCGGGGAAAATGAATTGGGTGTGTGACTCTGGGTTGTGGTACACATACGCTACCCTTACGTTGTCACCTTCAGCGCTTCAAAAATGCATGCTTAAATCTACACGCTGACACTTGTTGTGGTGGTATGGCCTGCGGCTTACCACGCAGCTTTTCTGAGGCTAACTACACCCTTAATCGCCCTTAGAATAACCCACATTTCACTACCCTAGATAAGTTGGACGTTGTCTTCTCCTAGCTCTGATACCATGTTAAATTTCCATACATGTTCTATGCTTAGATGCAAATACACTTTAACCTTCTAGGGCATAAGTAAAGTAAGATGCAGATAGAACATACCAATAGATCGATGGAAGACAAGCCAAAAAAAAAACATAGATAAAGAATGGTGGCATTACAGCGATCAGCAAGATGCTTCAACCAGCAAAGTCTTCATAAGGTCAGCCACCCACATGTGTCACACAACCCCAAGACGATTCATCAAGAATAATCCACAAAGACGTTGCACCAAGAAGCCCTAAACGCAAAACCAAGAATGTTGCTCCATCGCCATCCAAGAGAGAAGAAAATGCCTCCACAAATAAAAATGTGTGTATAATGAACTCCAAGTCTCTCCAATATATAGGCATCTTTGGGGGTGTGTGACACATCTCTAATGCATGTGGGACAAATCAGGCCAACCTTACACATGGAATAAATTCAAAATACATGTTCTGCTCATCCGATCAAGATGATCTTTAGATCGATCTTGCACCTCTCCGAAAGAGGAACCCAATAAAAATATTGTCATCGTCATCTGAGCATTACATCATGGAGTTTGGACCTAGTTGTCCAAAATTAACAACTTAAGACCTTTAGGAAGGAGATGGCGAAGGCCAAGAGGTTGATCCTCGATGGAGTGAGAGATCATGTTGTATCTCACATAACTGGCAAGAACACAACAAAAGAGATGTGGGATGCACTGGCCACATTATATCAGGGGTTATTTGAGCAACAGAAGATGTACTTGGACGAGAAGATGAGATACACAAGGATGCATAAGGGGGAGCTCAAAGACCCCTTCCTTACAAGTCTTCAAAGTTCAGGATGTCCAAGATCAATTGGCAGTTGTAAGGATAGCGCCTCAACCTACGAAGTTTGTGAGATTGGCCCTGAACAATGTTTCAGAAGAAAGGCAAGTTTTCGTCCAGAGCATTCTGGGCAGAGAAAAATTGTCGAACTCGGAGAGGATGTGGATTGATCTCCAACAAGAGGAAATCACGCGTGATTTGGTGAAGAGCACCAAGGAAGGCAACAGCAACAGTGGGATGAAGGAGGTGAAGGAAGAGGAGAATGCAACCCTCACATCAAAGGAGCAACAGGAGCAGCGCAAGCGAAAGAAGGATATTTCGAAGATCAAGTGCTTCCGATGTGTTGAGATGGGCCCCTTCAGTTCTCAGTGTCCTCTTTGGAAGAAGGACATGGAGAAGGCGCAAGATCAGCAAACTACATTCGCAGAGATGAACAAGTTGTCCTCCAGATTGGAGTAAGAGTTTGCCATGATCACCGAGCTACCTCCAAGGGTGAGGTGGGGTGATATGGAATTGTAGCCCTAAAGCGCTAAAGGTTGGGCAGGGTCCCTGAGGAGTCCACCTCTTGGATCATCACCTTGCTACAGGAGCCCATGACAACAGTAGCAGGATGGACCAGTGACAGTTGGTGCAGTCAGGTGCCAAAGTCATAGATGTAGTGGCTAGTAGCGTAAGACTGAGCAGCACAGTGTAGAGTTGGCAGCAGTACAGTTGGCACAGTGCAGAGTCAGCAGCAACGCAATAGCTTCAGTGACAGCACAGGGATCAGCAGCAGTCAGGACTCAGATGACAGATGCATCAGAGTGAACACAGTTGGTTCAGTATGATGGACATCTCTCAATTGCAGCAGCAACAAATAAGAGGGAGTTGCGGATGTTGCGGTGGCAGTAACAACAAAGTTGCAGTGCAGATGCGATAGTTGACAATAGTTCAGCAGGGTTAGCAACAACACGGATGCAGCGTAGAGTTAGAGCAACACAGTAGTTGGTGGGCAGTAGCAGCCAGACATTAGCAGCGCAACTAGGATGGTGCACAAGTCAAAGTGATGCTTCAAGAGGTTGCAGCACTAGAAAACATTCCTCACTAAGAGGGAGTGTTGATTTTTGTAGCATCATATGTGCTCTAGCCTCGATTTTTTTCAAAGAGGCTAGGACACATGCATTCTCCAAAACCCAAAAATCGTTTTGGGAAATTCCATCCAGAGATGGCTTAATTAAAATAATTAATCATTTTTAATGTATTCCTAAGTCTCTCGGAAGCCATCAAGCTCAAGGTCGACAACTGGACGCACATACAGCAACTGGATTATGAACAAATTCCCTTCAAATGCAAGGTATGTCACGAGTATGGTCATTTTGCAAGTAGATGCAGTAAGAAAGAAGAAATCGAAAAATCTGTAGAAGAAAACCAGGACCCAAAATGGGAACAAGTCAAGAAAAAAAGACTGCTTCAAAATCTCAGCCTTCTCACCCGCCCCCACCTCCTCCTGGCCCCCTCTCTCCAACCTCCAGACCATCTTCTCAACCCTCTTCCACAATCCGTGATTCCTCGGCTTTCTTGGGATCCAACCCTTTTGACATTATATCCAAAGCTCCTATTCCTTCAAAACCTCCTATTTCCACCATCTCCCCCACCCCCATCCCTTTGACCTCTCATTCCCCACCCCCCCACCGAGACCCCCCCCCCCCCACCCCCAAGGTTTCTTCTCTCGTTAAGAGGACCCCCTCATCCTCTCCAACCTTCTTCCTCATTCCTCGGACCAATTCCTCACTCATAATCAATCAAAAGAAACTCTTCTCTCCTTGGAAAATACAAAGAAAGTTAGAAGGAAAACTAACCGAGAAATAAGGGATAAGGCAACAGCCAAAGATCTTACCTTGGGAACGCAGCAAGCTCTAGAAAGCTTCCTAGAAAAAGGCACCAAGAACAAAGAAAAAGTTCAGCAGGCTCACAAAGGGAAGGGTCCCTCGGCCACCACCAACAGTAAATAATGATAGTTGTCTCTTGGAATTGTAGAGGGTTGGATCATCCCTCCAAAATAAACTTCTTAAAAGACCTCATAAAAAATGA
The DNA here is from genome assembly GCA_034641835.2 of Pinus albicaulis. Lineage (NCBI taxonomy): Eukaryota > Viridiplantae > Streptophyta > Pinopsida > Pinales > Pinaceae > Pinus > Pinus albicaulis. Next base: position 181,382,438 of record CM076570.1, on the reverse strand, counting down.
AAAACCAGACATCCTCTTAATCCAAGAGACCAAAATCAGCAGCCAAGAGATGGACAACATAATAGCTCAATCAAAAAATTATGAAGGGCAAGCAATTTCAACAAACGGAGCTTTAGCAGAGATATGTACTATTTGGAAAAAAGGAAAATGGCACATGCAACACACAACAAAGAAAGGACATTGGATAAATACAATTCTGGAAAATGCAAAAAATAGGGAAAAAACCAGCATATACAATATATATTCTCCAAATCATTACAGGGGCAAAGAAACATGGTGGAAGGATTTAAAAGAGAGAACAATGGAGGACCAAGAAGAAAGCCTCATTGTAGGAGGAGATCTCAATCTTATTCTCAAGGCAGAGAAAAAGAGAGGTGGCACCTTCCAACCAGACCCAAACAGAGAAACTCTAGAAGAAATCATGGAACAATGCAACCTTCTGGACATCCCCGCAAAAAATGGAAAATATACATGGGACAACAGAAGAATAGGGAAGGCAAATATTAAAGAAAGGCTGGACAAGATTCTCATCAGAGACAGAATGGTGGCCAACTATAGCAGGTATCTTCTAAAATCATCCCGTCAAAGGCTTCAGACCACAAACATGTTCTAATTGAACTTGGAGCGGAAAAAAATTATGGACCCCTTCTTTTCAGACACAATCAGTTATGGGGCAGCCATCAAGAAATTAAACAAGAGCTGGAAAAAATATGGAAACAAAATATTAGCTATTCACCAACACATATATGGGATACAAAGCTAAAAGCCACCAAAGCAAGACTGAAAGATTGGGCCAAGACCAAATACAAGGAACCACACATGGAGAAAGAGACCTTGAAGCATGAACTAATAAAAATTCAAGAGGAAATGGAAAACACTGATAGCACAACTGAGCAGCAAGCCAAGGAAAAAGAAATACAATGGAAAATATACAAGAACACTAGACAAGAAGAAGAAACATGGAGGTTAAAATCAAGGCAGCTTTTAGATTCAAGCTAGAGACAAGAACACTACCTTTTTCCATAACTCAACCAAAACAAGAATGATAAAGAACAACATTGAAAAAATAGTGGGAGATGGAGCGCAAGAAATAAAGGGACAAGAAAATATTGAAAGAGAGGTCTTTCGACACTTTAAAGCTCTCTTAACAGCTGTAGACAGCTAGGCCAACCCGAAGGAATTCTTAATGCACATCCCAAAGTTAATTGATGAGGAAACAAATAATTCCCTCTCCAAAAAAATCACAGAAAAATAAGTCGTGGCAGTTATTTGGGATCTACATTCGGAAAAGGCACCGAGCCCAGACGACTTTCCCATTTCATTCTACCGCACCTTCTGGCATCTCATTAAAAGGATTTGTTAAAGATGATCAAATATGTTATCAAGAAAAAAATGTTGGAGGATTTACCAATTCCACATATCTCGCCCTCATCCCTAAAGACCCCCGCCCCTCCACCCCAACTGATTTAGGCCAATTTCTCTCTGCAATGCCTCTTACAAGATCATCTCTAAAATTCTTACTGGAAGGCTCAAACCTCTTCTTCACTCTCTCATTTCAGAAAATCGAGGCTTTGTTCCCAACCGCCAGATAGTTAACAATATCATCCTTGTGCAGGAAGCTCTTCACACAAGTCTCTCTAGGAATGAAAAAGAATTCATCCTCAAAATGGATATGGCTAACACTTTTGACAGAGTTAACCTCACCTTCCTTGCAACTGTCCTAAGTAGATATGGCTTTTCTGAAGATTTCATTGACACAATCAAAGCCTTCACAATAGGACCTTGGATAGCCCCTCTCATCGATGGCAAACCATGTGTCTTCTTCCAAAGCTCAACGGGCCTAAGGCAGGGCTGCCCCCTCTCTCCTTTTCTTTACATCCTTATGGTTGATTCTCTTAGCAGGAAATTGGAGCACAGTAGAAGAAATGCTACCTTAACAGGACTCACCATCAGTAACGGAACCAAAAGAATAAATCACTCCTTGTTTGTTGATGACACCCTCTTATTGGGAGGAGCATCTTGTATAGTTGCTAGAAGGTTCAAAATCATTCTTGACAATTTCATGGATGTTTCGGGAGGGCTCATCAATAACAGCAAAAGTTGTATTTACAGCTGGAACACCCCCATAAGAACTATTCAGCGAGTGTCCCAAATTCTGGAAATCCCTTATCAGAACAATTGGAGTTACTTTCAATATCTTGGGCTGCCCATCACCAAGAAAAATCTAAAGACAAAAATTTGGAACAAATATGTTGAAAAGATGAAAATCAAAATTCAAGCATGGGGGATGCTTTGGTTAAACCAAACGGGTCGAATCATCCTCATTAAATCCATTCTTGCAGCCTTGCCCTTATACCAGTTTGCATTGATTGCAACGCCAGCCAGCAACCACAAGCAAATTGAACTCATCATTAGAAGAATTTTATGGCAAGGTGGGAAAACTGAAACAAAAAAGAAAAATCCAGCCTTGTAAATTGGAAACAAGTCACTGATCATTACAAAAATGGAGGGCTCTCCATAAAAATTCTCGGAATAATGAATCTGGCCTTGGGAAATAAAATTGCATGGAGGTTCCTTACTGGAGAAAAACTATGGTGGAAAACAAGGCAAAATACCTTAATGCGCCAAGAATCTATATTATGGAAAAAAGCCCCCCCACAAGACCTTACACCCAAATATGGAAAATCATCTCCGAAGCAATTCATTTAATCAAGGATCACATTTCTATGAGGCCTGGAAATGAGGAACGGATCAATCTAGGGAAGGATAGTATAATGGGAAATCTTCCCTTGGACAGCAATTTGGACATCAAAGAACTAAAGAGGTGGATGATAAGAGAAGGATACAAAAAATTGGAGGACATCTCCAATTGGGAACCGAATGGTACATGGAAACATTGGGACAGACCCAATCTACCCAATGACTTAACTAATCAATGGAACCTCATGACCTCTGTTCTCACAGGAGCAGCACCGATAGACAAAATCACTCAAGATGCATACTACTGGAAACCTACCGGAAGAGAGTATTCAATTAAGACTGGATATGAAAAAATTCAAGAACATCAAAGGTAGAAGGAATGGCAATATTAGAAGCAGGCCTGGAAGGTGGAAACCCTTCCAAAGATTAAGATTTTCCTATGGACATTGTTACATAGCAAATCATTAACAGTAGGAAACTTAAAGAAGAGAGGAATATGTGGACCATCTCAATGACCCCTCTGTTTGAAGGCAGAAGAAACAATTCAACACATTTTCCTAGAGTGCTCTTTTTCTAGAAAATGTTGGGAGACAATGGTGTCACCTATTGAAGCAAACTTGAATTATAGACAGCTTTCCAGTTTATAAGTAAATGGAATCCATACTCGTTCAAAAACAAATCCACAATTCAGATATTCTGGAACAACCTTCCATCTTTTCTCTGCTGGCAAATATGGTTAGCTAGAAACGGGAAAATCGTCAAAAATAAAAATCCCACAGTAAGCACAGTAACTTCAAAAGCCTAGGGTTTGATGACTGAGTTTCTCTCAGCTAAAGGACTCTATGGAATAGATATGGCCCATCTCCAACATGAAGAGAGAAGCCAGATAGGATTTGCCTTTAACAAGATCAGCACCAGTTTCCTGAAAAGAAATAACCAAGGTTGAACAAATCTGGAAAATAAGAAAGACTAAGGCAGAGTTTCAGAGTTGGATACACTCTCTGAATAGAGCCTGCCTTTTCTTTGATGGAATGTCAAAGAAAAATCCGGGGAAAGCAAGATCAGGAGGCCTTATCATCCACGAAGACAAAACAAGACAAACATACTACAGTTGGGGACTAGGACAAATGTCAAATAATAAAGCAGAGACTTATGGTTTACTCTTAGGGCTCAAGATTCTAAGGGACAAAAAAATCAATAATGCAATCATTTTTGGAGACTCCTCCCTTATCATACATGCAATGGTGAGTGAGACTCCTCCAAAAAACGCAGCCCGTAGTCAAATTCTAGACAGAGCCAACAATCTAGCAAAGCATATAGGAGTGGTTGCTTTCTATCATATCCTTAGAGTTAACAATAAGCAAGCAGATTCCCAAGCCAATGAGGGAGTTCAAAGAATTGTTGGCCATGTCAAAATTGATGGAATCACATCCCATCTCCCTATACCATGATGTCTTCTAACACTCTCCATTTCATGATGCACCTCCATCCTTACACAAGACAGCAGAACTGCATCCAAGCCATGATAATATTCTCTGTCAACTCTCACTTCAATCTCATAAAAACAGTCACGCAAGATATCCTAAAGATCTCCAACATCTTGACTTACAATACCCCTCATCCTGCAACTCTTACACATTCTTGTGACTCCACATCGAACTGCTACTCCTCTCCTCCCTTATAAAAAACGTGATCTGGATAAAGTCGTCTCAGCATATCTTGCAAATACCAGCCCACATCATCCTCACTGTATGTCTCTTGGCCCCAAATCGTCCCCTCCTTCTATCCTGATTCCCTTCCCAAGCCTCTGTTTGTAATTGCGTTGTGTTGGGCATCCCTTGTGTTTACACAGCAACCTCCCCTCCCTCCACCTTCTTCTTTCCATTCCCTTATCTTCCCCTCATTTGGAGCGACTTTCCAATCCCCAAATTACCTTGGCTATCTTGACTTTTCCATCCTATAAAATCAGATTTTTACTTCACAAAAAAGGCAGAAGCGCAATCTCAAAAAATCAAAGCAACGCACATAAAGAAGAAAGCAAAGTGATCAAAGGAAAAACAATGGATACAACAGCCAGCAGAAAACGAAGCAGCGCAAATTTTCAAAGCCGCCTCAAGCAAATGGATATATCAGAAGATCAAAAGGACCCCCGTGCCTTTTGTAAATCCCACAGAGTGGTGATAGAAAACTTGAAGAGTCAAATCCAGCAAGACAAAGCCCGCACAAAAGCAGAGATGGTCGTCCTTCGTTCGCAATGGGATACATGCACCAAAGATGTAATGAAGGTTCAAAACTGATGCAATCATTTGGAAGAGTCTCTTAACTTTCCGAGGAAAGCTCTCAACAAAAATTCAGAACAAGGATCCACCTCTCAGGATCATGGAAGCATATACAAATACACCGAGAACACTGTGAATAAATGATCGTCCATAGCTTCAGGCTTTTCATGTTTTCATTCCAGAAAATAGTAGTCAATCTAGTTTAAAAAAAGAGAAAAAAATGCAAGTCAAATGTATTCTTCTTTTAGATCACTTTGTTCGGCAATATAGCACAAGTGTAATAGTACCTACTACAAAAAGGACAAAAAAGAATAGTAGCTACAGTAGCACTCATGAAGTGATGCCTCCCCAACAGACAAATCCATCTTGTAAACTGATTGGGGCGATTTTGTAATGAGGAATTTCTTCTCCTCCTCCTTTTTAGATAATACAATATAACTTAACTGTGCGAAAAAATTTATAAAAATAAAATTTATAAAGCAAAGGGTTTTCCCTATGTTGCACGAGTTTCTGGAACATGGGATTGTTGGGAACTTGGGTACAGGTGTCTAGAAGGGCTAGAAGTTTCCCAAAAATTTATAGGAAACAGCTAATTGGGAGCGGTAATATTATATAATAAAGAAAATTAAAAATTGAAAAATTAAAATTATTTTTTTAATTACATAATTTATATAATAATAAAAATTAATATTGAATCAAAATATTCAAACATTAAAATCAATTTAAAATTTTAATTCATTGTATGAATATCAAATTCAAAATTCAAATTGTATGAAAATTTTAATTCATTGTATTGTAAAACTCTCACGAAATAAGCAAAATAATAAAATAATTAACTAACATTAAATAAAAACACACCAGAAAATGTTTATCCATGAATCAAAACATAACCAAAGAAATCATAACAGAATATATAAATATTTTTGAATAATTATTAAAATATTAAATGTTGAAATTCTTAAAATCTAAAAATGTAATATATCATAAAATTGAAAATGAATTAAAAGAAATTCAAAAGTGAATAGGTAATAAAACATGTGTGAGGATAGATTAATAGGATAGCAATGTCTGTTATCTAAATTATATTTGAGAATGGGACATCTATAAACATTTGTTATCTAAATTATACTTGAAAAAGAAACCACTATAGATATTTCTTTGGTAGTGATCAGATTCAATTCCATTTCATATGAAAGCTGCCAAGTTATCATTTTGATTACCCAATTAATAAAATCATCTAACATATCTAAAACTCTAAATGGAAAATTGATACAATATAACTCATGTAAATTATATAAAAAACCAAATTAATTTGTGGAATGCTATAATGGGCAGATGGGTGAAAAATGAAATAGCCCCAGAACTCGCAAACATAAAGAACATAAAAGAATAAATCCTTGAAAAATTAAAGCCCTAGCTATTGGAGTTTAAATGTCTAGAAAAAAACACAGACTATTTGGAAACTCACTAAGGTTACTGGCCACTACTTCCGGCACTGTTTGGAAATGAATACAAGGCTATAGCGAACAACTATGCCCTCTTAAACAAGTTAACAATTTTAGTGATTGAGTGAATGGAGGCATATTGACAAACTTTATGCAATATTGTGAGCGAGTTTGGTCAGGAGAAAGATTTTTTTTGCGCCTTCATTTGAGAAGGGATGTTTTTATGGCGAATTTTGGGACAAATTTACAGAAGGAAAGTTTCTTTTTGGGTAAAACTTACTGGAAATGATGAAAGGAAGTTTTTTTTTTTGCGGCAAATTTTGTTGGAAACACCGGAACGTCAATCATTATAGTAATCAACAATTCTAGATCGTGCCCCAGCTCTGGTCGCAACTCCCACCGAAAATGGTAAGTTCCCAACTGTTCCAAAGCTCCCAGGAGCGCAGGAACCTCTGGAATGGGTTTCCCATTTCTTGGGAGTCGTTCCCGTGCAACAAAGGGTTTTCCTAGATGGGTTCCCTAGAAAAACAGTGTTTTTATTGTGCGATTGTGCTTTTATTTTTGTTCTATTCCGCTGCTATTTGGTAGAGAAATTTTGTGACTATGTGAAAAGAAAATTTGTTTTCAAATTGTTCATACTAGCAAATCAAAATTTCGGGGAAATTCTACATTTTGGTCAGTGCCCTCTACTTTTTTGTCCTATATATGCATGTATATTATCATTATGGATGTGTAGCAATCTCCCTATATGGCTGTTATCGGGTAGAGGAGTTTTGGATAGTTTGTATGGTTGCTACCATCGATTTTTTCAAATGAACAGCATTGTTTCCTCACTACGTTGACAAGACAATGGTGTGAAGTTGCTTCTCCTCTTGTCTTCTATTCATGCCTACCAAATGTGTTATCACTTAACGATAAATGTCCTCCATCAACTTCATTCACGAGTTACTCAATGCAATCCTTGACAAACTCTTTGCATTTTCCATAATATTACCAATACTTTCCATGTCCTATCCTTTTGTTAGTTAACTAGATTTTTCCATCCCCACTTGCATAAACATTTGGAATAGAAAAGGCAGCAGCTCTTGATTTCATCCAAGGAATTCATCAATGCATCTCCACCAACCATTATATCAAGCCATCGGTCAATTAATCCTCTAAATTTCAACCTTCATCTTTCATTTTTTTCTTCTTCAAGATTTCTTCTTTCATGTACATTACAATATTTTTTCAATTCTCCAGATGCAGATGGTAGTCTCGGTTGATGGGACATTAGTCCCTGGACGACTCCCGATGGAGCTCGCATGGGGTGGCCATATGGCCCCCTGCAGCTCCATAATCGTTGCATTTACTCCGCCAGCTTGCTCGTCATTAACTCATCCTCGTCGGCGTCTTCATCTCCCTGTCTCGCTCAACTGGTTCGCGATGGAATTTGTCTCGAGTAATTTTGACTACTCCTGCTCTGCTTGCCGTTCTCCGCCTCCTTTGTGGAGCGCTTGCCCTTCTGCTTGTGCTGAGCCAAGCGCTCGCACACAGACCGGGCGACGCTGCTCACTCTTGAGCTGTTTGGAGACGCTTCTAGGCTACCATTTCTCCCAGAGCACCTTCTGTTGTGCTAATTCCTTTCTGCATACCCATATTGTCAATCCCTGCTGGCTCCCATCGCTTTCTACCTGCTCTATCTGTCTCAAGCATCTACAAAACACCTCTGTGGCCATGCCACAACTTCGTCACCGAATGCGATGCCGCTGTGGAGTAAGTCGAGGACGTGTAGCTCGCTCTCGACCTTCTACCAGCTCAAACACGGAGACTTCCTCTGAGGACGTTGCGTGGGAGCGCTATCCGGATACTCGCAGCCAAAGAGGTCGCGCTCGCCATCTTGGCAATGTCCGCATCGCTCAGACCACTCGACCTCCTTTTGTTGACCCTCCAAGGCCTGTATTCCCTGTCTCCCATGTCTCTGCCAGTCATGCCCTTCGCCAGTCTTCCCAGCGAGCGGAATTCCACTTTGAATGCTCACTCAATCAACCCATCGTTACTGCTTTTATTACTGTAACTCTGAGAGAAGAGCTGCTTAACCTGGTTTTCCCACCTATCCCCGATCCTATTCCCACCTCCCTTGGTCCTAATCCCTCGCCGGCCACGAATAATCCCTTGAACCCTGCTGCGCCCACTGGACTTGAGCATTCCGACTTGGGCAAGCAGCCTATGCAGGTGGACGTCACCAACAAGGATAGCGAGCCAAAGGAAGACATCGAAGTTCCAAGGGACGAGTACTAGAGTAGAATTGTGGAGGAACCGCCTTCTCCAATTCATGAGCAGTGAATTCCGCTCACCTCGGCCCGCCATGGTACAATTGCTCAATAGTTTTGGGAGAATTTTTGATTTTCTATGTTCTTCTTCAGCTGAAACAGCTGTTTGCTACTCTAGTATGTTTGTTTTGTTATGTTAAATGCTATGAACAATAGGTCAGTTTCCCTTTCAAGGGTGGGGAAACTCTCCTTAAAAGAACTGGTTTCCCACTCAGGGCAATTCAGAATTTTTGTTAAGATTGGACATCAAGCCCAGTTTTCAGGCTTCCATAGCTGAAACTATGGCAGTTTTGTATCAGTATGTTTTATAAATAGAATTAGTATAATTTAGAAAAAATAAAAAATAAAATATTTTTTTCAATTATTGCAATTATTTCCATGTTCTAATGGAATTTCCTTGGAACCCGTAAAATCTTCAATGCCAAACCTTTTAATGTAGAGGGGAATTTGTTCAATCCATGTTCTTCCTTCATATAATCATACCCACGACAACATCAAATTCAATCATAAATGTGATAGGTTCTTCATGCATTTTTTTAATACACTATGGTAAGATGATTGAAGGTATCGATATTTCTTTTACCAAACTAATCAACCATAAGTAAAACCAAACCAAACCTAACCTACTTAAATAACTCTTAAAACATAAAACAAGGATGCAAAAAACAACACATAAGAAAAATCAAGTGGTTTGTCCCATGTCTCAATTAGAGCTCTCCCACTTAACAATATAATGGATGCAATAATGTCACCAAAACCAAATCTATACATATGAGAAAACACAAGTTTGGTAGAAACTCAATTAATGCATAGCCTCCTACCATCCAAATTGGGAATAGAAACATATATTATGTGAAATATTATGAAAAGGCATGATTCTATAGATCAACTGTTGGACTGATTCCCTTTGGTAACTAACTAATATCTACTTAACAACATCATGTGAGTAATAGCAATTGAAGATATGATATTGTTCATTTCATATAAAGATGGATGCAAAGCCAACAAATGAAGGCAACGTTGACAAATGAAGATGAAGGCAAAAAGTAAAAGTGAATGCAAGACTTTTCCTTCACCATTTGACAGTGAGGTTAGCAACTTTGCTCCTCCATATTTTGTCCACAAATATGAATTAATCATCCAAACAAGATGATGTTGCTCCAAATGGTCTTAATCTCCAAAAATCCTCTTTCTACATCAAAATTGGTCTTCAAGACACGAGAAGGCATGCAAAAAGTGGTGTTGAAATGTTTGTTCAACAAACCCTTTTGTGATCCTATCACCAATACATGCCCATAAGGTTGAAAGAGTCTTGCAATGATATGCAAAACATGTTAATATATATAACAAGTTCTATAGCATGTAATTATTCAGCACAAAAGCATGCTAGTATGTGTGTGTGATCCACAATATTTCCATATTACTACTTTGCTTCACCATACATTTCCAAACCTGCAACATATTTTGATCCTTTTTAGCAATGATTCATCCTTAAATCCTATGTCTTCTAAATAACATCATATGGACCATTGCAATGTCGCCAGGGACACTAATAAAGTTTCCAACTTTTACAACTTCTATTTTGAACAAAAGTTATACAAATTTTTCCCATGTAATTGTGACTTAATCCCATGTAGAACAAAGATCCCTTCTTGACTAGATTTAACATTGGGTCATTATCTTTCCATATTGTTTGCTTTCAATCCATATATTCCTAGATTTGATGCTTCCATCTTTGTGCCTTCCATTTATTTTTATTCATGTTGAGAATTTTGAGGGTTGGTGATTAATTCAAATTCACTTACTTGATAATTACTTGTGAGCTTACTTCTTAACTTATTTAGTCTACTTATTTAGTCTTTCATCAAGTCAATTACCAAAATATAAGAAACACACAATTAGGCTCCTCAAGCCAGGGCAAAAACCTCTCCCTCTTGGAGAGGAAAACCCATAAGAAATTCTTCTTATAGATCTTTAAATGACAAGTACCATGACCAAGACTTAGACCCTTGACTTGTGAATGCCTCCAAGACCTTGTCACTGCTTCTAAGTCTTCTTCCAACGTTGATCTTTCTTTTCTTCACCAAAATGCACTGACCAACATCAACATTAGAGAACTCGGTCTCTAAGTCCTTGGCTTCTTCTTCTTCTCGGCTTTACCTCAACTTCACCTAGGTTCCTTCTTGGCTCCTTATCTAGTTTGATACCCAAAACAGTGATATATATATATATATATATATATATATATATATATATATATATATATATATATATATATATATATATATATATATATATATATATATATATATAATATATACACACCAAATATTTCAGATGTATCTTGGCCTTCTTGTATAGATGAGAGATATAGTAGCCCAAGACCAGACTTGTAGTAGTTTTTCATGCTATGAACACCTTCGGCCTTCTTAATTTATGCGAGGAGAGAACAGACTCTAAAACAGACATATATATGCCCCTTTCTCCTTCGCTAATTAGCTTCCTTCTTCGCACTGATTTTTTTAGCACTTATATTGCAGACTTGATCGAAATTCCTTACTTCAATCTTCCTGAAATCCGCACTTTAGATCTCCCTGAAATCCACAGACTTCTAACCTCTGAAATCCGCACTTAATGGCCTCTAAAATCCGCACTTCATGACCCAGAACAGTCCGCAATTAACCTCTAAAATGCCTCAGAAAAATCTGCAATTTTCTTTTGTCTTGCTTCAAAGCTGTCCAAAAATTTATGTCTTGAATGAGCCACAAAAAGGAGTATTTATATGGGGCACAGGCCCTATCTTTAGGCAGACCATACAGCCGATTTTACACAGTATATTAGGCCGACTTTATTACTGCAAATAGGCCAACTTCAACATATCACTTGAGCTTATCTTACAGCATTGTTTGAGGGCTAAATTAAGGCATTCTTCCACAAGGTCTTGGAGACATTCTTTAGACTAGACACTTTATAATCATGACTCTTAATTACACTAGAAGACAAACCCCTATAGACATCAAAAAGAAGTCTATTGACCTATAGTAAAATCTTGCTCATGAAGCCCATGAAGCAAGTACAGCAAAATACATTTTATTATCTTTGTCTTCTTTACATATATACATAATTACATAGTCAATATGAAGACCGATCCTAGTTACACTTTTCAACAATTCATAATTGCAAAACATATATTTTTCTATTCTTGATTTGCATACACCTTAAATACATCCCATATGTTGAATTGTATAAGTGATTGTTTAGACACACACACACACACATATAAGAAGGGTTTTTCTTTTATACACATACATAGAAAAAAAGGATCAAAGCCCATCTCTATTTGTTGATGTATATAATTATATATAGCAATTCAATCGAGGAGGCAATAAATATTTCTCCTTCTAGAAATTGTTCTTGTAACCCAAACCAAAAGGGTAGGAAGAGGCATCTCCCAGACAATAATAAAGCAAAGTGAGTCGCATTCCCAATAGAATGGATCATAAGAGAGGGTTTCAAAGATTAGGCAAAAAAATTTATTCAACCACATAATGGTAAAAAATGGCACACGAGACAATGGCAACTGGTGGGGGTACCTGTATAATTGATCCAGGTGGATATCGGTGGCCACCCACCTATTCCATTTGGACCTGCACCATCAATTCTTGCAGCTTTTCACTTTCAACACAACTTACTATTTTTAGCAGTTTTTCGGGTCCTAAACTTCCGAAGCCATTTTGAGGCCCTAAACGACGTTTTTTGAGAAAATTGGGAGCAACATGGGTCCATGGACAGATGTTGCTCCCTCAAAATTTGTAGTCCTCGGATTGCTCTTTCTAACAGGTATGGTTCACGTCAAATGGAGATCGTATGCCAAAGTTACGTCCTCAAGAAGTTGAAACACCAATTTACCCAAACGGGGCCCATAGTTTTGGTGCTTCATTTCCTAGGGTTAAGGTTTTGGATGTTTAAGGTTTTCCATTGTTTCTAAATAATAAATAGGCCCTCGAGCCTTATTGTAACTAAATTCAGGGGCTAGTAGCCATCACATCTCTTCTCAGGGATATGCTACCAATGCCCTAGCTCATCCATTTCCATTATTTCTATAAGCATGTTTTAGTCAGTTGTTTTGTAACACAGTTCATAGGCCTGTAGCCGCCACATCTCTTCTCAGAGATAAGCCTACCAGCACCCTAGTTGTTTATTTACATTCTATCTGTAAACAAATTTCAGTTTTGTAACACAGTTCAGAGGTCTGTAACCACCACATCTCTTCTCAGATATTCGCTAGCAACACCCTAGCTCGTTTATTTCCATTATGTTTGTAAGCATATTTCTGTTATTTAATATTAATGAAATGAAGCATTATTTTCGCTGCATCTCTATGTTTATGGTTATTTTTGTATTTTGTTGTGTTCCTACATAAATCCTGATCAATAATGTGGCAAAAGGCAAGGTTTGTATTTCTCCTTTGAAAAGGGGATATTTTCAATTCATCTCTTAAAATAATACAGACAAGGATGTCCTTCTCAAAGGGGATCCTCAGAAGTTTGGTTCTTCTATGTTGGTTCTCTAGACATAGTATGATAGTTTTGACTCAAGCCATGCATGGAAGAACAACATTTTCGTTTCAGTTAGGATTCCTAACCTTCCTCTATATTATTGGAAATGGGAAATTTTGAATTTAGTAAGGAATGCATTTGACTCTTTCCAACACATGGCAATGCAAAGCCTAGCTCATAAGATTGAATACATCCCAAGGATATTGATTAAGATTAACATTAGTAGTGGTTTGTCGAATTAGATTACAAGGATGTGTAACAATAAGGAGTGGATACAATGTCTAAACTACAAAAGGATTCTTTTTAGATGACAATTATGCCATCATAATTGACACATATTAAGAGATTGTGATCTAAATTTGTTGCTTAGAACCATAGGAGAGATGCTCCAAAATTAGTCAAAAGGACATCATCATAAACCCAAGCGTAGATGAATCTAGAAGTGGATCGTGTTTATGATGCATTGCTCCCAAGGGGTGGGCTGGGATGCGATGTGGGGAGCTCAATCCATCTCTAGCAAATCAAAGCTCATTTCTTATGAGTACCCAATCAAATCTAGTAGGGATTCATCCAATCCACAAAAGAGAGGCTCATCCTAAACTAGACATCATGGATCATGCATCTTCTCCTCACTCTAGCAAAACAAGGAGATTTAAGCTTTAAGATGTGATTTATCAAGAATATCTTTATGATGTAATCATTCCTAGTGTGAAACCCTGTTGTTTAGATGCCCTAGGAAAGCTCCCTTAGATTGTATCTTCCCCATGACTAGGCATTTAGAAGCAACATTGTGTTGGATTGAGAGGTGAACCCAACTATAGGTTCCTTTTCGAAAGCCCCATCCAAGATTATATGCCTCGATTGTTTAAATAAATCTCTACAAACATCATGTTTTTAGTCTCTGATGACAACACATCAAATGGAGGGTCAAGTAGTGAAGGTCATTTGAAGAGAAATCTAGTGATGAGGCCACCTCTCTCCCATTACATTCTATCATGGGTCAATCTGGGACATATCCGCCAATGTCCTGTCCAGTAGTCTTAGGGCAAATTTTGGTTGGCTCTTTGAATCTGTCTAGGAGCTCATCTCTATAAACTTTAGTGTTATATTCCCAGTCTTCTCCGACAAAGCAAGCGTTTGAAATTAGTCAAACACCACAAGATTTGAAGCCAACAAGCCACAGTTCTACTACTAAAATTTCTCTCTCACACGCGCGCACACATGCTTGTGTGCATTCCTTTGAATCCTCTTCCTAGCTCTCGTACAAGGGCAATCTACCAATATCAGGACGTTCAACATAGTTTCTACACTGTTTGAATATTAGCATGGCTGCCGTGCTGAGGATACTTTATCATTGTAACTTTCACGTTTTATGCACTGGTTCACTCCAGCTTTCGCTTTTGGTCAGTCATTTGAAGTTTTATTTCTGGGACTTCCAAAGCCAGCTAGTGTTATTGACATTTCAGGAAAGAAGAGAATATGTATCTCTGAGCCTGGAAATTTACCAAGGGACTCCGATTAAATCCGAACATAGCACATCTCTTGATTGATGCACTCGTCAATGGTTGTAAGATTCTTGAGAGATAAATCGAATAACATGTTTATTCCTTGGGAAAAAAAAAGAAGAAAGAAAAATAATAAAAATAAATAGATAGGTTCAGCAATGGCGTTGGCAGAGTACCGACAAGCCCTCTTCTTATTTTTGTCTGTGTGGGTGGGTTTAGAAACAGATTCCTGTTTCATATCTATATAAAGAGAGGGAGGAAGAGAGAGACTATAGGGAAAGAAAGAGGAAACACAAATTTTATACAAATCAAAACATGTAGATAAGCGTATGGAAAGATTTATTGTATTTTCTGTAAAGTAATGGATGATATCCTGTAACGATACTATAATTCATTGACATGCAGAGACATAAGAATCATTCGTTTATTACCAGTATAATGCAAAGGGCCATGAACTTACGCCGCAAAAAATCGGGCTGAGTTGGAGCATAATGGCCCAGACTCGAAAATAAGCCGGGGGGGTTCTCAGACAATTCATCATTAGAACTAGCTTTCCAAACCGTGGAATACCAGTGGCTGCAAATGCCAAACAGAAAGCAAACAAACAATGAAAACAAATACAATTAAATTTATAAGCTAAATTCTATTTCTTTTTTTTAATCCATTAACGAGGTCCAGCAAAGGCAAAGTCCCCATTGTTTCCATAAAGGGGTTTTATAAAAAGCTGAACGATTTCGACCTCTCGACCTGCAGTTTGTTAAAAAGTAAATAGAATGGGAAAGATACCTGGAACTGAAGGGCGTGCAAACAGGTTGTAAGCGCCTGGTAGCAGCGCCGCGCAGAATTTGGGTACCCAAACCTTTGAGCCTCAGCATTTTCTTCTTCTCCTGTTGCTGGAGATGGTCACACTCGTGAGGTTTTTAACTGTGGTTGGGCGCCAAATGTGTGTGAGAGGATACTTACTGATGTGAAACAAAATAAAACCAAATTAAGTTAGTGGGAACGTCCGTGGTGGCCAACCATATTTTCATAAAAGCCCATTAAATATATTAAATACTTAAATTTGATCGTTCCAAACTTACGTACAAGGACCATGCTTAGGTACTCCACTTAGAGAAAATTAGGTTGGAAGATCGTCAGCTTGTACTTAAGATTAGACTTTGTAAAAGACAATTACGGCAAATATTATTTAATGAAGTTATTTTGTGATTGATGGCTTCACAACACTGGGCATTAATACAATTAATAATAATATTAGATTATGGTTAGCAAAATTAATAAGTTGATTGTTTGAGATTATGGATATTGTAGGGAATTAAAAACCAAACTCTAAAACATGAAGAATTTAATATTATTAACCAGGACTAACTTTGTGATAAAAAAATTCTAATTATTTGGGTTATGTGTTTTTTTTTTGTTGTTTGAGTATTTTTAATGTATAATTTGAATAAAGTCTTGAAGAATTTTAAATATTTCGGTTATGTGTTGTCTTATTGGTTTTTTCATTGATATTTGCTTAGTCATTGTTGTAATTATCGACATGGAATACTCATTAAAGGTGGGAATAACCATTGTGGATGAAAATGTAATGTGAAGTAACAAGCATAGCTATTGAATCATTTATTATTTATTATTGATAGTTTAAAAGATTATTCCAATTAATTAAAAGCAATATAATAATTATGGAGTACGTATTTAGAGTAATGATAAATGTAATAACACAAACATGTATCCATCCTTGATGCAAATGAAAGCAAGGCATAACACAAACATCCAACTGTGGAGCAATAAGAGATAATGGAGTGAGAGATTTTGTTGAACAATACAAGTGTATAATCAATAGAAAATGAATCCATGGAGGAAAATGTGATTTTTACTATGAATAGTGGTTAAGTTTGACCAATGGATAAAAGAGGAAGAAATTATAAGCTAAGGTGGATTAATAGTTGGTTTGTGCCCTTTTGATAGACACAACAACTTATCTGGGTCCAAAATGCTTTGATGCTTCATTCTTGGGCGTGTTAATGTTTTTAACCCTTGGAAAAGACTTGTTCTCTTCGTGGTGAAGATAAAATGAATACCATGATTGTCATTGATCCATAAACTATTGTGGATATTCCACTGGATAGTTCATTATAGCAATCTGAAAAAATATATTGAAAATGTGAAATCTTTACCGTGAGGGTTAAATTTCCTTAGATTATTGGATTTAATAAATTATTATTTATGTTTATGCATGCAATATATGAAATATGGAAAATAGAGAACAGTGAAAACTTGAACACTCACAAACCACAATGACACAAGATATGCTTTAGGAAACCCTTAAAGGAGAAAACACAATCAAAAGATGAGGTTGCTTTGCTCTCTCTTTATTTGAATGGAAATGAATCCAAGTACCAAGGAGTGAGACATGTGACCTGTGGGCTACTACAAAACACAAACACTCTATGTGTGTTCTCTCTCTATCTATTTGTAGCTACTCTACTCATTTATGAAACTAAATGTACTGGAATAGAATGGAACCCCTTTTCCTCCTAATGCCTCAGTTATAACATAGCCTAGTAGCCAACTAGGGGTTAAATTTGACCCATTTGTTGGGGCTAAGAAGAAAAGGGGGATTTTTTTGTAATTTTATCTAATTATGAGGATATTGCATAGAGGGTTGTCGACACCTCGCACAGCAGGGTGCGTAGATGTGCAACATAAGCCGAGATGACTGTGTGGTAATTGGAAGATTCCTCGACAGACAAGGTATCCTCCAGTTACGCAAGTTGGTTAGATATGTGCAGAGGTGTCAATTCGACTAAGTATGGTTTAGCGAACGATTGAGGTTTGGCACCTACGAGGACAACTCATTGAGGTGAGTTGACTAGAGATTCCCTGAAGCCGAAGGTGGAAGGCCAAGGCTATATAAAGAGTTGTTGATGATGATTGGGGGTTTTATCTGTTAATCATTGGTCGATGTTATTATGGTTTTGCTTTGTTATGTTTAATGCTTTTTTGTTCAATATTGCTCTATTTGGTTATGTTTAATGCTACGATGATTTTGCTTTGTTAACTAATAGCTTTATGTTGATGGTGTTATCTAGCACTATTTTGTCCTGTGAACTAGTTATGTGAATAATAATGATTAGGGCATAGTGCTTTGTCAACCTAGTGTTATTATCAGCTTTGTGTAATGTAATAGCGTTCGCCATATGGATACTATATGAATGATCATAGTTTGAGTTCTTGAAGTCACACATGTGGAGTTGTTCTATATTTTCCCTTTTGATAATTAATATAAATATGAACTACCCAAACATTTTGTTATAGATTTATTATATGCTTTATGTTAGTGGTGGAATTAATGAATGAGGTATAGAGTTTGCGCAAGGTTTTTGGCTATTGTTTGTGTGAATACTTTAAGTGTTGTAAATAATTGTGCTTTTGCATAAAAGAATGAACCCTATTTCTATCATTATTTTATGTCAAAATTGTCTAGCTCTCCTGCGATGAAGGTTTGTTGAACAATTACTTTTCTTCCTAAATTGTATATTATGTGCAATAAATACATGTTATAGGTGTTGGGAATATATTAACATGGGTAGTAGGGGCTTATGAAAGTATTTATGTTTGATGGGTTTGTTTGCGACATATGGCAACTACATTGGGTTAGGCTAGATTACTTTTAGCTAGGGTTGTCTCCACTTCCCCCATCTCCTTACATAACCTTCAACGGTTTTTCAAACCCATCAGCATACTTTGGGTGAGACCTCGTTTGCTTGCAAGTGTTGAAAATGGTGATATCTCAAGGGTTTTTGTTAGCATGTTCCTAAACCCTGCGTCACTTCCCCCACGCACCAATAAATGGTTCAATTGTCAGGACCTGAAGATTTGCAATAGAAAAGGAGATGTAAAACCAAGAAGAGAATACATTAAACAATGATTGGACCATAAACAATACAAGTTTGTGGTGGAGTAGACTAGAAACCTACATATTACTCCACGAGATTGGTTTTGGACGTGTTTGTTTTCTTATTTCCATTAAATATTCTTATGGAGTTCCCCATCATATTCTGGGAGTGGCTCAGACGCCAGGCAAAGCAATGAGGATGGGGGACTCCATTAGATATTTACAACTAAACGATGAAGTTGTTATGAAGAGTAAATCTGTAAGTAATTTTGTATCTAGAGTCATTGATTTTTGGTTAACTAACGTACTAGAAGGATACATAGTTGAGTTGTCAGTATAGTCGACCCTGTCCTTTAGTGCAATCGAATGAGACTTCTTAATGGGACCATGGTGTAGGGTTTTGAGGACACTATAAACTTGGGTTAAAATGTTATTGTGTGACAAGGGAGCAATGTTGTTGGAGTTTGAAACCATAAATGACTAAACCCTTGTACAATGCAGGCAATCGAGAGGTTGAACAGGGGATGGCATGAAGCAAAGAAGGGACAAGGGGTGCAAAGAGTGGTTGAGATACAAAGAATTTTGTAGCATGTGAGATGAAGGCTTAGAGGACAAGCAGAGAAGGATGTTGAGAAAGAGACCAGTATTGGGGGTTTCAACTAATTCAACATTAAAATAGGAATTGCAGAGGGGGCAGAGATATCCCAAAAGACAAAGAAGTGTGAATGGCATGGTCAATCCAAGGGTAGCAAAGACCTACACATTGTCGCCAAGAGTGGGAAAGGTAAAAACACAGTTTTCACCCTACATAATGGAACAAGGTATGTCTGCAGTTCAGACACAAGTAAGAGAACTATGACAAAGTTTATCTTTGATGGAAGATTCAAAAGGAGGTACATTGCATAGAATTGAAGCATGTAGATTATAGAAGATCCAGGTCACCATCAAGATGGAGAGGAATAAGGAGTAAAGAGTGGTGCAAAGGAGGAGTTCCTACACCAGGAGTGGAGCATTGTGCCATGGAGGGGGCCCTCCACCCAAGACAAAGGAGAAGGTCACTATGACAGAAGAGGAGGGGAAATGCATCATCTAAGTATCAACGAAGAAGTAACATAGGAGGAAGAAGAAAAACTTGGCATAGAAGATCCACTACACCCCATTTTCCAAGCCATGTCCATCCCCTGGATCAAACCAACAACCCTACGCGCACCTTCGAAATCTAAGGTAAAATATTCATTGTTTGTTGAATTTCCTCATGAATTAGTGTCGGGACATCATAGACATTATGAAAATGAAGTGATAGTAGGGAAGGAGAGGTAGAAGTCAAAGGAGGAGAACAGGGAGTGTAAGTGCGAGAAATAGTTGAAGCTACTCCACCCGCAATAGGGATAGTGATTTTTTAACATGTAGGCACCAGAAGAGTGACAATGGTTGGTGTTTAATCTACGTTAATATTACCAATGTTCCACGGGATTGAAACTAAATATCCTTGTTGGGCATGTATTATATTCTTTGCACACCATAGGTGTTATTACATTACGTGGGGTGCAGCGGCGGGGGGGGGTGCACAATTTCAAAGGGGTTGTAGCCCTCCTGCATGGGGTTTGAGGCAACGTCCCAAAAAAAAAATTAATAATAATAATAATAAATTTATGCAGACCCAAGGATGGTTGGGTGGACCCAAGGATGGTGGGTGGACCCACCCATGGTTTTGTGCATGGTTTTTTGTATATGATTTTAGGCATGATGGTTTTTCCCATTGTATTTTTTAGATTCCTCGAGGTAATTATGGTTATGTTCAATCTAAGGTTAATGGATTATGGGTTTATGAATGCTTCGACATGTATATAATGTATTGTAACGTTAAAAGGAATATAATGAAAATCAATATGGTTTTCTCGATTTTTGGTTCCAGGAGAAAAATCTCTACGGGTGTTTTATGTCCTCACCATTGTGTATTTTCTAATTTTTTTTAAGAATTCATTTGCATGTAATTTTTTTACAGGGTTAAAACCTTCATGTGGTATTGGAGCAATTTTGGTGTCAAGGGAATGCCTTGTGGTTGGGGGTTTTGCTTAGGCCTATGGTAGACCCTATTATAGTGGGACATTTGCAAGATAAATTCTTGCGGTGAAAGGAGATGGCAAGCTGATCCAGGTGGATATTGGTGGCCACCCACCTATTCCACTTGGCCCCCCACCATTGTCTCTTTCAGTTTTTCAGTTTCGGCATAACTTACTATTTTTAGCAGTTTTTCGGGTCCTGAACTTCCGGAGCCGTTTTGAGGCCCTAAATGACGTTTTTTGGGCATAGGATTACTAGCGAATTTGATCATCAAATTTGTCCCGAAAGTTGTAGTCCTCGGATAGAGCTTTATAATGATGTATCATGTGCGTCAAACGGAGATAGTATGCCAAAGTTACGTCCCTGGGAAGTTGAAACACCAATTTACCCAAACGGGGCCCATAGTTTTGGCGCTTCATCTCCTAGGGTTAGTTTTTTGGGATGTTTAGGGTTCTCCATTGTTTCTCAATAATAAATAGGCCCTCGAGCCTCATTGTAACGCAGTTCAGAGGCCTGTAGCCGCCACATCTCTTCTCAGAGATAGCTACCAGTGCCCTAGCTAGTTTTATTTCCATTATGTTTGTAAGCAAATTTCAGTTCTTTGATATTAATGAAATGAAGTGTTATTTCCGCTGCATCTCTGTATTTATGGTTATGTGTTTATTCTATTGCGTTCCTGCATAAATCCGGATCAGTGGTATCAGAGCGGTCTGCTTTTTCTCGATCCTTCTTTGCATGTCCCCAACGAGGTCGGGGTATAAGGAGCTAGGGCTTGATCTGGTGGAACCTTCGCAAGATCAGCCTCGCAAACCTCGACGGACGCCCATGGGGGACGAAAAGAAAGATGAGGGAGCAGGAGATCCTATCAAAATATTGCTCGAGGAGGCCCTCGAAAAACAAAGGAACGCGATGATGGATAGCTTTGCTCAGATCCTTCAACGACTGCCCACCGGCGGCGCATCTGCATCCAGTAGCCACTCTGGAGGTGCGACTCCCTTTAAGGTACAAGTAAATTTTGACATTCCCATATTTGAGGGTCAAATAGACGCAGATGCCGTAGATAGATGGTTGAATCTATTAGAAGGATATTTCTCTGTTCATGACTTTTCAGAACGGGAGAAGATTATTTTTGCACTCCTCAAAGCTACCCCCCATGTTAAGGACTGGTGGGAAACCTACTGTGAGAACAAGGACCAGACAGAACCCTCTCTGTTATCGGCCGTACCAACTTGGAATTCTTTCCGAGACGCCGTCAAGGAACAGTACTATCCCGTGGGGAGCTATGAGGACAAGTACATACAATGGACCACGCTGCGACAACAAAGGGATCAAGATGTGCACGAGTTGACGAATCTGTTCCATACCCTGCGCACAAAGTTGGGTATCAAAGATTCAGAGAAACATTTGGTGCTAAAGTATCGCAGCTGTCTGCACAGATACATTCAGGAGGAAATGGAGTTCCTCGACATCTCCTCGCTTGGTACGGCATACCGGTATGCTGCCAAGATTGAGCAGAAATTTAAACAGAAGAAGCGAGACTTTGGATCTGTGAATCAAAAGCAAGGAAAAGGTGCTTCCAAACCGCAGAACAAAGGACAGAGCATGGCGGCTAAAGACAACCCGTCAAAGCCACAAGAAAAGAACAACACCGTAAAGCCAAAGAAGGACACGGGAAAGTTGTGTGAGTTCCATAAGAGCTCCACTCACAACACAAGTGAGTGTCGGGCCAAGCAGTCGCTAGTGGCCGAGATGAGGGCTTCTGAGTCAGATGCATGCTCTGACTCCGAATCAGAACCTGAAAAGGGGAATGAAAAAGGGAAACAGATTATTGATGCGGAGCCCAACGCCACCGTTGCCACTACAAAGGTCCAGAAGGAGGAACCGGAAGATCCAGAGGAGGAGGAACGTCTCTTCCACTCCCAGATGTGGGTAAAGGGCTCCCCTGTACAGCTCATTGTCGACAATGGGAGCCAAAAGAACCTCATTTCAGCAGACGCCGTGAAGCGGTTGGGCTTGCCGACCACAGCTCACCCACATCCATACACCATCGTGTGGCTTCACCAAGGACGAGATCTCCGCGTCAGCCAGCAGTGCCGCCTTCCCTATAGCATCAAGCCCTTCACGGATGAGGTATTATGTGACGTTGCTCCTATTGATGTTTCTTATGTATTATTAGGACAACCATACTTGTGGAAGCGTCATGCTGTGTATGAGTCTCGACCTCGTGCTGTTATTATTACTTTGGGAAATAAGTTGTACAGGATACCACAGGTACCACCTCCTACGACTATCTCTTTGGTTACTGCAAAACAATGTAGTAAGCTCATTTCCCAAACCAGGAAATTCGTTTTTCTGATGATCCGCCCCCAGGGCAAGAAGAAGACTGTGGCCACGACCTCCCGACAGGGCCCCTCTGCACGACAACAACAAATGGATAAGGTCGTGGAGGAGTACGGGGACATCTTCACCTCACCCACAGGGGTTCCTCTGCACTGCCAGGTCAAGCACCCGATTGATCTGACCCCAGGTGCGCCGCTACCCAACGGACCGATCTATCGACGCTCTGTTCTGGAAAATGATGAAATCAAGAGGCAGATTCAGGAGCTGTTGCAGAAAGGTCACATCAGACCAAGTTCATCGCCCTGTGGGAGCCCGATCGTGTTGGTACAGAAGAAGGATGGGACGTGGAGACTCAGTATTGACTATCGGGCGCTGAACAAGATCACTGTCCGGAATAGGTACCCAATCCCACGGATTGATGACCTTCTGGACCAACTCCAAGGTGCAAAATATTTCAGTAAGATCGACCTGAAGTCTGGGTATCACCAGGTACCAATTGAACCCTCTGATGTGTGGAAGACTGCCTTCAAAGCTAATGAAGGCCTTTTTGAATGGCTGGTCATGCCTTTCGGGTTGACGAATGCTCCCGCAACCTTCATGAGGATGATGGACGACATCTTGCGGCCATTCACCAACTCATTCGTAGCGGTGTACTTGGATGACATTCTGATCTTCAGCAAGACTTGGGAAGAGCACCTTCATCACATCCGACAAGTCCTCCAAACACTGCGGCAACACAAGTTGTGTGCCAATTTGGATAAGTGCACGTTTGGCATGACCCAGGTTCAATATCTGGGATACATTATTGATGAAAAGGGGGTGCATGTGGATCCAGCCAAGATCCAAGTCATTCGGGATTGGCCAGCCCCGACTACTATAACAGAGCTTCGTAGCTTTCTGGGTCTTGCTAATTTCTACCGTAGATTCGTGTTGGGATTCTCTCATATCACTTGGCCCTTGATTCAAGTCACCAAAGGAGGAGCGAGAGCAAAATTATTTTGGTCGGAACCTCAACAGAAGGCGTTCAAAGAATTGAAAAATCGCCTCTGTTCTGCCCCAGTGCTCACCTTACCAGACTTGCAGCAGCCGTTTGAGATCGAGACAGATGCCTCAGACTATGCTATTGGGGCAGTTCTTACTCAACAGGGACATCCAGTGGCATATCACAGTGAGACATTGTCTGAGACAGTTCGCAAGTATCCCACCTATGACAAAGAAATGTATTCCATTGTGCAAGCCTGTCGACAATGGAAGCATTACATTTTGGGGAAGGAAATAATCATCCACACAGACCACCGGCCCCTGCAGTTCATACAGACACAAGGGAAGTTGCAGAATGATCGCCATCAGAAGTGGTCCACATATCTGCAACAATTTCATTTGAACATCAAGTACAAGAAGGGTAGCACCAATAATGCTGCAGACTGCCTCAGCCGACCACCGATCGTGGCGCTCACCACCGTTCTCAACTCTTGTGGGCACGAGACTTCTGATTGGCCGTCGCAGTGAGTGGGATAATTGCACCATGCCACACTGTGATACAGCGACTTATTACTGAACATCATCTTCAAATTTTTCACTCTCCAAGATACCCTTGAGGTTACATTCTAAAACCTTGTGTTCTTCGAAGTACGGCCTATTAATAGGATTTACACACTACACGTAGTTCGCTGGTACCTTGTCGAGAAAACGTAGCAATACTATATTTATTGGTCAACTTTCGAAAGGATGTCGGAAAGTACATCGCATCCGCATCCCTTTTTTAGCTTTGATGCTCGTCCATCACCAAGTGTAAGGCCAATATACTCCACTACTCACCCCTATTCGACCTTGGGAATCCATCTCCATGATTACATGTCGAGCTCGGCTTCTTACTAAGAATGGCAATGACTGAGCTTGTGGTCGCGATGATCGAAGACGCTGACATGGAGCTTTAGCATAATATCACGATATAGGAAGCCACTGCTAAACTCTTCTTTGAACGAGTGTGGGTGCACTTTGGGATCCCACAGTCTATCATATCAGATCGAGATAGCAGGTTCTTCAGCACATTTTGGTCCAGCCTCTGGTCAATGTTGGACACAAAGCTCACCAAGTCCACAGCTTTCCATCCCAAAACAGATGGCCAGACAGAGGTCGTCAACAGAATGATTGTACACATTCTGCGCATGTACAATTAAAAGCATCCACACACATGGGATGAGAGCCTCCCCTATGTACAAAATAGTTATAACTGGGCCCTCCACAGTTCAATTGGCCATAGCCCCTTTCAGGTGGGCTTCTGATTCCAGCCACTATGTCCCATTGATGTAGCCATGCCATTTGCAGCTGCTCAGGCCAATTCAGCTCATGTCCAGTCTGAAGTTGACAAAGCAAGTAGCTTCATCGAGCGCATTCAACACATCCTCCAACAGGTTCATGATATATTGGACAGAGCCAATGCGAAGTACAAGCAGCGCCATGATCAACACCGGGTGCCACACAACTTCCAGGTGGGCGACAAAGTATGGCTGCATTTGCAGAAGGAGCGCCTCACTGGACCTCACCACAAGCTTCGCCCGCTCCGATACGGGTCGTACACCATCACCAAGGCCGTAGGGAACAATGCTTTCGAGCTTAGTATTCCACCATTCCTTGGTCTGCACCCAGTCTTCAATGTGGATCGCCTTCGTCCTTACTTCCCACCTCTACTGGACACTTTGGACATTGCAGAACAACTCACACCAACAGAGTTAAACCCAGACTGCATGGAACAGGCCACCACAGATTGTATCATGGACATGCAAATTAAGAACACTCGCCACCAGAGGATCCAACTGTATCGGGTTGTCAAAGCTGGCCAACTCCTGCACCAAGGAAAGTGGTTCACCAGGGACCAAGTTCAGCAGAAATTTCCTCATCTCACGGAGGAACTTAACGCAATGGGGACCATTGCTTCCTAAGGGGGGAGGAATGATCCAGGTGGATATTGGTGGCCACCCACCTATTCCACTTGGCCCCCCACCATTGTCTCTTTCGGTTTTTCAGTTTCGGCATAACTTACTATTTTTAGCAGTTTTTCGGGTCCTGAACTTCCGGAGCCGTTTTGAGGCCCTAAACGACGTTTTTTGGGTATGAAAGCGCCAGCGAATTTTCTGTTAAAATTCGTCCCGACAGCTGTAGTCCTCGGATAGAGCTTTATAATGATGTATCATATGCGTCAAACGGAGATAGTATGCCAAAGTTACGTCCCTGGGAAGTTGAAACACCAATTTACCCAAACGGGGCCCATAGTTTTGGCGCTTCATCTCCTAGGGTTAGGTTTTTGGGATGTTTAGGGTTCTCCATTGTTTCTCAATAATAAACAGGCCCTCGCGCCTCATTGTAAAGCAGTTCAGAGGTCTGTAGCCACCACATCTCTTCTCAGAGATAGCTACCAGTACCCTAGCTAGTTTTATTTCCATTGTCTGTAAGCAAATTTCAGTTCTTTGATATTAATGAAATGAAGTGTTATTTCCGCTGCATCTCTGTATTTATGGTTATGTGTTTATTCTGTTGCGTTCCTGCATAAATCCGGATCACAAGCAATGGAAAGATAAAAATTGAGAAATTCAATGGACAAAGTTTTAAGTTGTGGAAGCTTAGTTGGAGGGTCTGTTGGTGGATAAATATCAATGGATCATGGTGGATCCAAGTACTAAAATAACAACAGTGTCGACAAAAGAATTGACTAAGTTGGATCAGAAGGCAAAGAGCACAACATTGTTGTGTGTCTCAAATTAAGTATTGATGAATGTTTCAAGAGAAGCTACAATGAAGGTTTTATGGGACAAGTTAGGGGCTTTATATCAATCCAAGTCATTAGTTAATAAATTTTTATTGCAGAAAGAGTTGTATAACACGAGGATGAGTGATGGAGACTCAGTGATAGAGCATCTGAATGCCTTCAATATTGTGGTAAGTCAGTTATTATCTATTGATATTAAAAATTGAAATGAAAATAAGTGCACCAGTTTGTTGTTTTCTCTACTAGACTCATGGGATAGTTTGGTTGTTTCCATCGGTAGCATTACAACTACATGAAATTTGA
The DNA here is from genome assembly GCA_034641835.2 of Pinus albicaulis. Lineage (NCBI taxonomy): Eukaryota > Viridiplantae > Streptophyta > Pinopsida > Pinales > Pinaceae > Pinus > Pinus albicaulis. The sequence continues at coordinate 181,355,267 of CM076570.1, read as the reverse complement.
TGAAATAGTATTAGGCTTATTATTGGAGGAGATGAGATGAAAAAATATGGAGATGTCTTGTTTGTAATAAGACAACCCCAACAAATAAATAGAAATAAGTACCCAAGTGGGAAATATATATCTCCAAGAAAATCTATAAAGGTATGTTGGAAATGCGGAAATGAAGGGAACTATAAGAAATATTGTAGATCTGAAAATCCTGAGAAAGGAAAAGGATCCGATGAGGCTCCTTCTACAGAGCCAAAAACCACCTTAAATGAAGGTGGGTGTGTGTACTTGGCTTCCTTGAGTATACATGTAGATCACGAGGCATGGTTGATTGACTCAGGTGCATCCTTTCATGTGACTCCTCATAAGGAGTGGTTCTATGAATACGAGAAGCATGATGGTGGTGATGTCTTCCTAGGTGATAATAGGAATATCATAATCATAGGGCGAGGAAAGGTCAATTTGAAGTTGATAATTGGAAGGATTAGAACACTTCTTGGTGTTTTTCACATTCCTGGATTAGTTATAAATCTATTTTTTCTAAGTAAGATGGATGACACAAGTATACATACGATGTTTGGGAAAGATACCCACAATATGGTTCGAAGAGCATTGGTATTGATTAGGGGATGAAGTCTATACAAGTTTTAGGGTAGTACTGTTATTGATGGGTGCAACATTTATGTTTTTTTGTGAAAGTGGAGTAGAATATCTTGTAGTATTTTGTGTAAAGACTATGTTGTGGCATCAAAGGCTTGGACATATTGGAGAGAAGGGTCTCTGGGAACTGCATGGTAATGGTATGGTAGAAGGCATGTTTAATTTATCTCTGGATTTTGATTTCTATGAAAATGGTACATATGGGAAGTTGAATTGAGTAAGATTTTCCTTTGGTGCTAAGAGGGTAAAAGGAATATTAGAGTTTGTGCATAGTGATGTGTATGGACTTGTGTCGAATCCATCACTGGGAAAATATGTGTACTGTGTATCAATTATAGATGACTTATCGAGGAATACGTGGATGTAGAAATTATACAACAAGCATTTATATCATGGATTCAATATGATCTAACAATGTACTAAAGTTAAATATTGAATTGCTTCTACAAATCTTTTGCGGAATTAAAAACACAATTGCCAATCACATGAAGCAAAGAAGAATCAATCAAGCCACAACACAGATAATTTCCCGCGGAAATATTGCTGCTCAAAACTCCACTATATTCTATTATATATTCAACATGGAATCATTAAACAATTACATACAACTCTTCTCACAAGAGCCCTCCTGTACTCAACTAATTGTCTCACACTGTCACAGATAAAACTGACCAATACTTAGCCAATTTAATGCCTCCAAATAGCCTACCTTGCTTGCGCAATCCCTAATGAATGCAATCCCGAAAGAATAGGAATTTTGGCCTTCCTTGACCGCGCAAGTATCATGGGCACTCCAATGGGTGTTTGGTTGCATGGGTACAACCCAATAATCCTACAATTGATAGTCAACTTCCCTTTCACCTAGATCTCAACTGGGTCTCCACTGGATCTGACATGCATGTTACTAATAAAAGTAAATCCTCAGTTGCATGTGAGATCATTGATTGTGAATTAATTAATATTTAATTCGCTTGATCTCTCACTAGTGTATCAAGCAGTTACAACTAGCACAACTAAGTTTAACTCACTTAACTGAGTTAAACTGATTACAACCTGCATTAACTAATGCATCACTGCACTTCGAATTCTGTTACAACTATAATTACTCAGCATACCTCACCAACTACCTCTAACTCGAAATTCATGAGCTACCTGAATTTATCACACTCAGTTAACTATTACAAGTTATTTTGAGACTAGATTACATTTTATTGTGCATCTTAATTAAGGGACAACTAAATTAAACATGCACCAAATTTAGCCCTGTGGTCCCACCCTAGTCTAGGTGTTGCTTGGACCTCATGGTCCCACACTAGGTGTGGGTGCTAAAATTTCTTGTTGAATATCAACACTACCTCTCAACAAGAAAGGGATTACCCTTCACCCTGATCTTGCCTCTATGGTATTCAAATTTGCTCCTGGTGAGTGTCTTCGTCATAATATCTGCATCCTAACCTTCTGTGGGAATGTAATGAAGCAACATTATTCTCCTCTGCACACAATCTCTGAGATTATGGTACTGGATATCTATGTGCTTGGACCTATCATGAAACACAAGATTAATCGAGAGTTTAATGCAACTCTGATTATCACAATGTATCAGTGTCAGATCCATCTGAGAACCAAACAAACTAACCAAGATCTTTCTCATCCAGATATCCTCACATGCAGCTTGAATTGCTGCCATGTACTCTAATTCTGTTGAACTAAGTGCCATAGATCGCTGCTTCCTACTGTACCAAGAAACTGTTGTCGATCATATGCGGAAGATCCCTCCTGATGTGCTCTTTCTGTCTGATGGACTGCCTGCCTAATTTGCATTCGTTAAGCCTTGAAGCGTCACTCTCTCTTTCCGTCTGTACCATATACCATACTCTGATGTGCCCCTCAGGTATGTCAAGACATGCTTCCCCTCCTTCCAAAAGATCTTGGTAGGCTTAACCATAACTAGACTCAGCTGGTTAACTACGTAGCAAATGTCTAGTTTGTTGTTCACTAGATACATCAGTGAACCAACTAATTGCGTGTAGACAGTAGCATCCACTACCTCTCTAGAAGTAGCATCATCTATCCTTCAATTTCCTAGAAGAGGAGTATCCATGGGTTTGCAGCTCTCCATGTGAAACTTACCCAGTATATGCTTAGCGTACTTGCCTTGAGACACAAAAATTTCACCATCTCGCTGCCATATTTCAAAACCAAGGAAATAATGAAGGAGTCCCATGTCCTTCATTTTTAACTCCCTTGCAATATCCTCCTTGCATGAGAGTATCAACTGATCATCACCAGCCAAAATTAGATCATCAACATAAAGAACAATAATCAATATCTTACCCTCAACCTCATTCTGGTACAGTTTTGCATCTGCTTCACTTTTGATGAAGCCCATTTCGGTGAAATAGTTGTCTATCCGAGTGTACCAAGCATGAGGTGCTTACTTCAGCCCATACATTGCTCTCTTGAGTCGGTAAACATGTGAATCATCGTTGAAGATCTCAAAAACTTCAGGCTACTCTATGTACACTTCTTCCTCAATGATACCATTTAGAAACACATTTTTCACATCCATCTGATGAATGTGCCAACCCATTTGTGCTGAGAGTGCAAGAATGGATCTAATGGAAGAGTACCTTGTAACAGGTGCAAAAGTTTCATCATAATCGATCCCCTCGATCTATGAGAATCCCCAGGCCAAAAATCTAGTCTTGTATTGCTCCACACTCCCATCAACAACTTGCTTTACCTTGTAGATCCATATCGATCCAACCACTGATTTGTCGACCAGTCTTGGGACAATATCCCATGCATTGTTCTTGACAATGGAGTCATACTCCTCCACCATTGCATCAACCCAAGTAGGTTGTTGCACTGGCTCCTAAAAGGAAGATGGTTTAGTCACAATACATTTGCTCATAAGAGCCATGTATCCAATAAACATGTCTAGAGATTGTCTCTGTCTGTGCTATGAAGTAGGGGCTCCTACATTCTCTACAACATCAAGTCTCAATCTATCAGCTTATGTGGTGCACCTTCTGCCATTTCTGATGGATGGCACTGCATAAGTATTTTCCGCCACTCCATGATCCTCCTCATGTGGCTGCTCCACATCCTGAGGCTCATTATTGGGAACCAAGAGTTCCTCCTCTGCATGCAAGTCCAACTCCCTCTCAAGGGACAACCACATGGATTTCTCCTCATCAAATTTTATATCTCGTCACACAATAGTCATTTTGTTGTTTGGAAAATACACTCGATAGTTGTGGGGTGTTTCAGTGTACCCCGCAAAAATCTCGATCTCAGTTGTCGGTTCTGGCTTCTTCCTAACGTCCTTGGTCACATGCACATAAACATATTAGCCAAAAATCTCAAAGTGTGAAACGTTAGGTTTCTTACCAGTGAAAGCCTCTTCAGGTGTACTCATGCCAAGTATCATATGAGGACAACAGTTCTGCACAAATACCGCAATGTTGCATGCTTCCGCCCACAGATGCATCTGTAGGCCTTGATCATACAACATCGCTCTTGCTGCACCCACAATCGCTTTGTTCTTTCTTTCAGCGACCCCATTATGCTGTGGGTTATGAGGTGCTATCAGTTCTCTTCGAATTCCTTCTTTGCTGCAAAATTTCTTGAATTCGTTGGAGATGTCACCACCATTATCAATTCTCAAAGCCTTCACTTGCTTCCTCGACTCTTTCTCCACCAATGCCTTAAACTCAAGAAACTTTGAGAATGTCTAATATTTCTTCTGCATGAAGAAGATCCAGCACTTATGAGAAAATTCATCAACAAATATCACATAGTACTTATGTTTTGTTGTCGAAGCAACAGAGAATGGTCCACACATGTCTTTGTGAACTCTCTCAAGGATCCCCAAAGCTCGGTTCTCCTTCTCATGAAAGGTGGCCTTTACATATTTTCCCATAGTATATCCCTTACATGTGTCTGACTGCACAATTTTACCCTTGGGAAGACCAGTAGAAATATGTTGCATGACTTTCAACGCTCCATGGTGAAGATGGCCCAATCTCCTGTGCCATAATTCGCCCTCATCCCGACTCACCACTTTTTCTGCGTTTCCCATCAATGTTGTGCAGCCATCTACATCCAGCTTATAGAGATTCTTAACTCTAATCCCTATCTTCTTGGCTTGTCCTATTGTTTTGTGTCGCAGGAAAGCTTTTCCTTCACTAAAAACAACATCATAGCATCTATCCTCCAACATTGCAACTGAGACTAAATTTTTCTTCAAACATGGCACATGAATTACATCTTTTAATTGAAAGGGTTTCCCTGACTGCATCTGGAAGGTAATGGTACCAATCCCGGTAGCACTGTACCGCTCGTCATCACCCATTTCAATATGCATCTAGAGATCCTTCTCCTCCAAGCTACTGAAAATGTCCTTGTCTCCCGTCACGTGAAAGGAAGCACCACTATCCAACTACCACACAGATCCCAATGCACTTGACACTATGCATGTGATCAATGAGAAGTCAAACTCAAATTGCGAGGCTAAAGCCTCACCAGCTGCAGATACTCTAGCCGTCTTGTTATTCTTCTTTTGTGGATAGTTAGTAGCATAATGCCCATGCTCGTGACAGTGAAAACACTTCACCTTGGACATATCTCGCTTCTTGCCATCTTTGGACTCGGATTTGGAATGGAATTTCTTCCCCTTCCCCTTCTTCGCCTTGGTAGCCAAAGCACAATCTTCTTCATATTCATTCTTAGATGAATATCCATCTCTGGTGTTCCGTCTGAACTCCTCTTACACCAAATCTGACCACAGTCATTCCTAATCTAACAGCTTTTCCCTTCCATTGACAGAGTCTTGATAACTGTGCCAACTCTTGGGAAGTCCTAGGAGAGCCAAGCTCACCAAATCATCATTAGTGACAGTTATACCAACGCTCCCTAGTTCATCCCGACATTGGACAAACTTTGTTGGATATTTTGGTATGGAGTCGCCTTTCTCCATCTTGATCTTCCTGAGTTTATCTTTGAGCACCAATTTCCTATGGTCATTGTTGCTCTGAAACAGATCCGTCAAAGCCTTCCACATTCCATATGGTGTGGATTTCCCATGGAGGCTTGAGACAATGTGGTCTCGTACTCCCTCCAATAGGATCCTCCTCACCTTTGCCACTTTCTTTTGCCATGCATCAAGATTTGCAGCATCTGTCATAGCGGGTTTACGAACATCATTGTCAATGAATTCCTTCAAGCCATTATCTTCGAGTACTACCTCCATCCTGTCCTTCCAAGCAATATAGTTTGAGCTGCCCTCGAGTGCATACTCCAACCTCAAGCCATTGAAAGCCATTTTGATCTTGAATCATCTGTAGCACCAAGAAAGTCTTTCTGCAAATTCGAATTCTATCCAATCACAAACTCGACTCCTCCTTCACAATTGTGATTTCCTGTGCTCTGTTACCATGTAGAAATTATACAACAAGCATGTATATCATGGATTCAATTTAATCTAACAATGTACTAAAGTTAAATACCGAATCACTTCCACAAATATTTTGCGGAATTAAAAACACAATTGCTAATCACATGAAGCAAAGAAGAATCCTTCAAGCCACAACACAGATAATTTCCCAGGGAAAGCTTGCTGCTCAAAACCCCACTATATTCTATTGTATATTCAGCATGGAATCATGAAACAATTACATAAAACTCTTCTCGCAAGAGCCCTCCTGTACTCAGCGAATTGTCTCACACTGTCATAGATAAAACTGACAAATACTTAGCCAATTCACTGCCTCCAGACAGTCTGTCTTGCTTGCGCAATCTCTGATGAATGCAATCCCTAAAGAATAGGAATAAGAAGGTCATTTTTGAAGAAATTGCAGCTTTAGACAAAAATCATGCTTGGGATCTGGTGGAGTTGTCAGCAAGAAAGAAACCCATCGGCAACAAATGGGTCTTTAAGAAGAATATGAATGTATACAACAAAGCAGAGAAATACAAATTTCGGTTAGTAGCGAAAGGTTATTCCTAGCCACCCATAATTTTATTTGGTGATATTTTTTTTCTCATGTTGCCAAGTTAGTTTCTATTAGACTATTTTGATTTGTTGTTGCTACTTTTTATTTTGAGGTAGAATAAATGGATGTGAAGACAATACTCCTACATGGGGATCTGGAAGAAGGGAACTACATGAAGCAACCATAATACTTTGTAGTGAAGGGTAAGAAATAATTGGTGTGTAGGTTAAAAAAGTCTATGTAATGGTTAAAGTAATCACCAAGGGTGTGGTATCAAAAAATTGATACATATATATGGGGACTTGGATTCCCAAGGAGTAAAGCAGATCACTATGTGTATTTTAAATTAATTGGTGATCATGTAATTTATTTAGTCTTACATGTGGATGATATGTTGTTGATTAGAAATGACAAAGAAATTATCTAAGATATGAAGACCCAATTGTCCTCTAAATTTGGGACGAAGGATATTAGTGCTGCAAACTTCATTTTGGGCATGGAAATTACACAAGATTGGGCAAAGAGGAAGCTCTCATTAAACTAGAGGAAGTATGTTGAGACTCTATTGTAGAGGTTTAATATGCAAGATAGTAAATCGATGAATTTTCCTATTCATGTAGGTGTAAAGTTATTTATAAAACAATGTCCCAAGACAAAGGAGAAGGTCAATATGACATAAGAGAAGGAGGGGAATTGCATCATATGAGTATCAACATAGAAGGAACATGGGAGGAAGAATAAAAAATTGACACAAAATATCTGCTACACCCCATTGTCCAAGGCATGGCCATCCCTTGGATCAAACCAATAACCCTACCTACATCTTCAAAATTTGAGTTAAACTCTTCGTTGTTTGTTGAATTTTCTCATTTATTACTGTCAAGACATCGTAGACATTTGGATAGTGAAATGGATAGTAGGGAAGGAGAGTTACAAGTAAAAGCAGGAGAACAAGGAGTGCAAGTGCAAGAAAGAGTTGAATTTATTCTGCCTACGATAGGGATAGTGATTTTTCAACATGTACACACCGGAAGACCAACCATAGCTAGTGTTGAATCTATTAATATTACCAGTGTTCCACGAGACCAAAATTGAAGATACTGAACAACATGGGTTTGTGTGTGAAGTAGTATGGAATGTCAAATATATTATGAATGGAGGGACAAATATTACTCAATATAAGGTTATCGTGTTGTAACATTGCCACCCCACATTTACTCGCTTTTACAAACCCTCTGGGTAAATGTGAAGTGGAGTGCCACTATGACATGACCCGACATTCAAATTCTAGTTAAGGAAGTGGGGCCTACAAACTTAGACATTTCTCACCTTACTCAGGGGCTATATACCACCTAAGAGCTAAACAACCACCCCAGGTGCCCATTCCCTGAGTTGGATTTTTTTTTCATTTACCTAAGCCGACAACCGCATGCATGACAAGGCAAGGGTGCAGTTATAGGCCTCCAACTACATGCACAACACTGCCTCCATGCACTTATAGCCCAAAATCTCTAGTTCAGAGGGTGCGGTTGTTTGGTCAATTTAGTGTGTCCTAAATTGCTGCATTTAATTTGTCAATCTGGGATTCGTAAGCTGATGAAGTGCGGCGCACTATATGTGCAAGATAACCTATTTCTTAACTTTTTGTCGTTTTTGGTTTTCTAAGATGAAATGGAAATTATAAAATTAAAACAAGTATGGTTATGTTTGTTCAAGGAAATGATATCCTCTATAATGATTTACCAACTTGAAACTTAAAAAGGAATTTGAAATTTACAATGACAAAACTTGAAAGGAAATGAAAATATGCTGCTGAAATGAAAAGGTGCTGCTAGTCTAATGAATCAAAACAGTGAACTAGTGAGCATGAAACCAAACTATTCTTGCTGCTGTCTAAACACAAAATAAATTATGCTAAAAGAAATCCAAAAGTTGCAATAAAGTAAATCTAAATCAATTTACATCAACTTGTCTTCTGATCCCTCATCATTAGTCCAGCTATGATTTTCGGAAGTAATCATAAACAACTTGAGTAACTGATATCTAACTTGCAGAAAGTAAACTAATATCAAACCATACATTCATGATTCAATCCCTCACCATTAGTCCAGCTGTGGCTTTCGGAGGCAACTGAAGATGTCATGCACGATTTAATATATCTAAATTTACAGAAAGGAAACTAATACTAAACTACACATTTCATAATACAATCCCTCACCATCAGTCCAGCTGTGGCTTTCGGAGGCAACTGAAGATGTTATGAGCAGTTTAATATATCTAAATTTGCAGAAAGGAAACTAATACCAAACTACACATTTCATAATAAAATCCCTCACCATCAGTCCAGCTGTGGCTTTCGGAGGCAACTGAAGATGTTATGAGCAGTTTAATATATCTAAATTTAACTACTGAAGCAAATGAGCAAAACTGAATTAAACAAAGCAGTACTGAAATTAAACAAAAACTAAGAAAAACAAATTAGCAGCAGAACAATGTTAATTCCATGTCATTAGTCAAAAAGTTATGCAAATGCCCGGGCTGCCTATTTATAACCTGAAACAAGAACACTGATCAGTTATCAATAATATAAAACATGAAATACAGAAGTAAAATGGAAAGCATGAAAAATTATAAACAAAAATGAAGCATATATACCATGAAAGATACAATGTATAAACATGTGAATGGATTATGGCACAATGAGCTTTAAAGAAATAAAACAAGAACTATACAATAATGCACAGAACCTTGGCAAGTGCAGGGGCCCTCTACACCAGCCTTGGCAACAATCTTCAAGTACGAATTACGTTTGGAAACAGTCTTCTTATATTAAAATGCAGTCATAACAGTAAGGTAGTATTACGGCACAAAGGCAGCGTAATTACATTACAGAGCAGACTAATAAAAGATAACAGAGACTAATCGAGACTAACTCCATATGCGTATGCAAACGCGTTATTTATAACAAAAGAAACATAACTAATTCCTAAAGTTTATGCTGGTGGAGAACACATAGACCATTACGTCCACGGATCTAGGATCATGGTCGTATTGCAAAGTAAATCTATGAGGAGTGGATGTTTGAATTTGGCTATGGAGCCATGTACAGATGTCGACTTGTCCTCCGCAACTCAGAAACGGCGATATGGACCTTCACGTGACACGAAACAGAGTCATGTCACCGTGAGACTCTATGGTTGACTTCCATTTGGACGCCTTTGACCGCAGCTTCTTTAGATGAGTTTGATCGAGCCAATAGGACACGAACCATGTCCACATCATTTCTGACTTGCCCATGTGGCTCGTTTTTCCTGTAGACACCTGTAACATAGAGTTTCACAAAATAGCTGCGGAAAGTTGCAGCAGCTGCGGAAAGTGGCAATATTCCGCAGCTAGATGAACAAAATCTAAATCAAACAGCAGACACAAAAATATAGTTAAAAACCATGTTAGATGCTCTTTTGCAATTAATATACAATGATATTGATAACTTGGGAGGTTCAGGTGAGTGAAAAAGGTATAGAAAAGTATATGGAAAAGATGCAGATTTGAGACTCAACAGCGGTCCCAAGATTTGGGCCACTTTTCCAGGCCAACCTCTAGACCACTACCCAAAACTGCCTGTAACTTCTCGGAATGATGAATGACATAATGAAAAATACATTCATACAAAACTTGAACAAAAAATAACCATGATATTCATCTCGTCAAACATATGGTGAACATGTGAGTTACAAGTCATGAATGCATATCTGATCTTAAGATTTTGAACCTCATATAAGAATGATCAAGAAGGTCAAATTCCCTATCACAATAACTGCAATAACACTTGTTAGTCCATGCATTCATTAACTTATCAAAGCATAACAAGAGCCATAATCAGAGCACATCATAAACCATGCTTATAACCATAATATTAACCATGACAAATCAACCACAATATCCATATAATAACAAATACAAGTGCTCATAGATCACAATAGTAAAATAGCTCTTATTAAATTATGCAAAAGCCAACCAAGTCAGGGACTTCCACGTACCACCCGACCATAGATTGAGTTGAACCAAATATTTCTTTCGTCCAATCACCCTCGTGGCATATTCCAAGCATGAATGTGGGATATCATGGGGCAAACCAAGACATAAACGACCAAGGCTTCTCGGATATTAAACCACATCCATCCTTAGGCTACCGCGATCTCACCAAAACTGGTCAAGAGATCACAAGGCCAAAACAAGTTTGGATGCCTCAAAATTTCTTCACAATTACCTTGAAGAATTTATCTGTCTCCATCCACCTGTCGAGGGCTTCCCGGAGATTAAACCACCTCCGCTCCCAACCCTTGGGAATTTCCCTAAGACCACCTCACCTAGTTCTAAAACCTCCCGATAATCCAAAGCTCAACCAAGAATGAACCCCATCACACCATGTCTATCCACGAAATGGCAAGGCAAGGCTGAAACCATTATAAAATAAGGAAAAACCCATGCCAATGACAAAAAATTATCCAAAACACAAATGTAGGTACCATGCATTCACAAATCAACTGGGAGATCACACATGTCACATGGTCCTACCAGATATTCCTACTGAAGCTGTTGATCCAACCTTTTCCTTGCTTTCCTTCGCTTTCCTTTGCGTGATTGTCTAAGTGCTTATTCTCTTTCCTTTTTTTGCACCTACTCCAAAGATGGAAAAAAAGTTTTCAACTGATTCTCAGGTGCCTTTTTTATCATTGATGTCTCTATTATCTTCATTTTCCTTCATTTCCTCTCTAATTTCCCTTCCATGAAAATATGTGTCCCTTCACCTTCCTTTTCTCCTATTTTCCTTTATTTTAATAATTAAATTTTAATTATTGCCTCTTTGCCTTTGCCAATTTCCATAGCCCTAAATAAACCAAAAGTGACCCCCAATCTGATGTTTTTCCCACCATTCAACTTGGAATACGTGTCCCATGACCTTGGTGTTATTTTTATTTAAATGGAAACTTAACCCGAGGTTGTTACACATGCAACTTGTATAACCTCGAACATTGATGAACATCAAACAAATTTTTTTGAAGGAATTTCATGAGCCAAAGCTGGAATCACACTACATAACCAAAAACAAGAAGATTAAGCAAAACTATTGTGAGACAGTACATGACTATGACCAACATTTTGAAGTTTTGATGGACATACTGACATTTCAAATCCTCAATGCATAACATCGAGAGTGGTTTAGCAAGGATGTTACCACATTTTGAATCCCATTGATGCAATAAAAGGTGACTTCTCGACTCGAGGCATTGGAGATAGCCATGCAGATGGATGTTATACCAACATGAGGGGTGAAAAACGTAGGTATGGTGGAATTGTAGTCGTAGCTATTTGATTTGACACTACAATTGCAAGATCTTGCGAAGGGAAAGGAAAAGCGCGAGGAGGTGTGGTGCACAATCTACAAGAGGGAGGGACACCATAAAAATGAGTGCTTTAAAGTCATAAACTATGTAGATATGGGGAAAAAAATCCATTAGCCCGAGGCAGGGGGCTCTGGTGTGAGATTTTTCGAGTGTGGGGGCATTTTCCTACCAAATTGCCAATGATGTAGACGTGCCAAAGCTCAGTGAGGATTCCATTTTGTGATTTCTACAAATTTATTGGGCATGACATTCATTCTTTCCATGCATTGGAGTTGATGTGCAAGAGGATCTCTAATGCTTACATTGTAGAAGAGATAAAGGGAGGTGATTGTGGCATGCAACAATATCAAGCCCGATATTACTCTGTGCCAATTCGAAGACAAGGATCACCGATAAGTGGATAGGGCCCACCTACAAGAGGGCAAGGAGGATTTGGATGAAGAAGAGGGTCGATCATCTATTATAATTTTCCTGCGCAGGACATTTGGCAAGGGACTGCCTAAACCCCCACACAACTTGCACATATTGCAGGAACTTGACCATGTTATGGAAGATTTCCCTTAGTTACTAGAAAAATGGCAAGCAAAATGGGGACCAAATGTGAAAATGGTCACAGTTGAAGTTCGACAAGATAACCTTCAGGTGTGTATAGTGACCAAAGGAGGAACCAAAACAAGTATGGATGTCATAAATCCACTTGAGCCGCCTCACGAGTGGGTCTAGAAGGTTGTAAGGCTTCTCATGAGGTTTGACCCTACCAAAGCGTAACAAACATGTAGGGAGGCAAGAAGAGATTTTTTGGTAGCATAGTGGGGTGCATCAAGATCGACAAGATAGCCACAAGGGCCACCAATTTATGATATTCCATCAACCTACGACAAACCTTTGCCTACAGTGAATCTAGGGGAGGTAAGCCATAAACAAAACTTTTTGAGAAGTTATTTAGATATTATGAAAGATGAACATGCTATGGAGAAATTACATAGGATTATTCATCACTGCACATAGGAAAAGGTTGATCACTGTGCACAGGATAAGGAAGCTATTTCCGGTGTAGGTACCTCCAAGGATGGTAAAGTAGTTATTGTGCAAGAGGCACACAGATAAGGAATTCAGGTCCAATGCGCAAATTATAGATTATGATATGGAAAATTTCATATTGGATTTGGGTTCTTATCTGAATTTGAATTGTAGGTGCTAAACCACCTTAACTTGCCAACGTTGGATTTTTCTCTCAAAGATATTCCCCCATGTTGGTGGGCCATGCACAAGATGCACATATACACGTTTCAACAATGCAGGCACTTGTTGTAGATTAGGGTTGGTTTGCATGTTGGGGAGTACAAAGAAAAATATACTGGTGAGGAATCCTAATTTTATCATTTATAAAAGTGTTTCATAGGATGGAGAGAGGAACACATTCCAAAGGTTGAGTGGGTGCATCACTTTGTGCACACATTGGACATTGTTCCTTGGAATTGGTATATGGAGTTGGAGTTGCGACAAGGTATTGTATATTGGGCAACAATGGTAGATATTTTTATATTGACTTTTCAATTTGAATCGAATGATCCATTAATAAATGAGGCATTGCGCAACATCAAGGATAAAATGTTTGCACTAAAACCAAGGACTATGCGAAAACAGGTGTAGAGGGAGTTTCAAGACTAGATGCAACAACAGCTAAATAAACTGCATCTGATGGTCGAGGAATCCAAAGTAGCAACTTATGTGCCCAATGGACCATAGTAAACAATAATAATAGAAGCAACCAACACACATCCTATGCCAGAGACCCGACCGCAACCATCACAGTAGTGTACAACAAGATGCTTGATGTCCCTATGGAAATCAATGCTCCCCTAGAGGTGAAATTGTTGAAGACAAAAGGGGTTGTTCATGACTTAAATTTAAATGTGGTGGGAACTACAATTGCATATCAATCCCACTATCCCACCAAAATAAGTCAATAGGAGAGGAAAATAGTAGACGACCTCCAAATATTTTGAGAGTGCACGAGACACTGAAAAGGAGTGTGCAAAATTGTATGAGGCTAGCATAGAACTATGGAACAAGCTACAAAATAATGTTGAGCTTGACGATATTAGTTATAGTATTTAGACTATTAAGTAACATAGTGAAGCTATATGCAGCAGTTCGATATCTCTGCTCACCTAAGAATGCCAAGTTACTCTGATCGAGAGCACGGCATTGGGTAGAAAGATCAACTAGTGGGGAGAATAAAAAAAACAATTAGTACAAAAGATCAAGCAGTTGTGAGACGAGGCTATGCAACTCAAAGATGATCTCAATGTGGCACAACATACAACACACAACCTCATTGTCAAGAATAATCCCATGTTCCAAGCTACCACAATGCTTGCAAAGATTGTTGCAAACATCAGTAGAATAGTGGAAGCATCCAAAAATATCACGCACAATGCCAAAGACTCCGTTGAGAAATTTTTGGCGAAGACTACTTAAGACCTTCATTCCCTTGATGCAAAACAATGATAGAGTAGCCCGAGGACAAGCCACAAATAGTCTTGGGGGACTATTGCTGCTAAAAAGAAAAAGGGGATTTTTTTTGAAATTTTTCCTAAGTATGGGGATACCACACAGAGGGTGGTCAACACTATGCATAACAGGCCACACAAATCCTAACACATTGTGCAGATGTGTGATGGAGGCTAAGATGATTGTGCGATAATTGAAAGATTTCTCAGCCAATAGGCCAATATCACCTGATTGTGCAAGTTATTTATGTATGAGTAGAAGTGGTTATTAAAGTCTATATGGCTTGGTAGATGGTTGACATTTGACACATACGGGGACAACTTGTAAATGTGAGTTGGATGGAGATTCCCTGAAGCCAAAGGTGGAAGATCAAGGTTATATAAAGGGTTGTTGTTGATCACTGAGGGTTCTATCGGTTGATCACTAATCAATGTTATTTTGGTTTTGCTCTATTATGTTTGATGTTGCTTTTTTTGGTTATGTTCAATGTTGCGGTGATCCTGCTTTATTAATCAATAGCTTTATGTTGTCGGTGATATCTAACATTGATTTTTCCTATGAACTGGTTTTATGAATGATAATGATGGAGGCCTAATGGTTTGTTAAATTGTTGTTATTATCAACTCTGTGTAATGTAATGGCATTGGCCACATGGGCACAATATGAATGATCACAATATGGCTTCTTGTAGTTAGATGTATGGAGGTATTGTATATTTTCCCTTTTGATAGTTAATATAAATATGAGCTACCCAGAGGTTTTATTCTAGATTTATGGTTATGTTATTTATATGCTTTATGTCAATGGTGAAATAAATGAATAAGATATGGGATTTGCGAGTTTGTGTAAGGTTCTTGGCTAATGTTTGTGTGAATACTTTAAGTGTTTTAGATAATTTTGTGTAACCACCCCTCCCAAATTTACACACTTTCACTGACCTTCCAAGGTAGACATGAGTTCAGGGCTATTATGACATGACTCAAACTCCTAAGTATAATTAAGGAAGTGGAATTGACAAACTGAGACTTTACTGACCATCCATAACATCCTACAAGTGCTACAGGACCCATAGAGGTTGAGAAACCATCCCAAGACGCAAAACCCTGAGCTAGACCCCTCCTTCTCTGCCATGGGCCCTCGACCGCACCCACAACAAGGCCTCCATGCATTTGGCAGCCTCCAACCACATGCACAAGATTGCATCCACACGGTTACAACCCAAACTTCCTATTAAGGAGCTAACGGTACCAGATTCTGAGCTTAAATTCCATGTCAGCCTCCAAACCATTGCCCAAAACTCCCTATAATTTCTCAGATGCATAAATGACATAATAGAAAAACTAAACATTCAAACTTGGTTCAGAGATTTGACCTAACCAGACCTAACCACGACAATCATTTCGTCAAAGACATCAAGAACATGTAGTCTACAAGTCATGAATGCATATTTGAACATAGGGGTTAGATAATTATTTGAGAATCATCAAGAAGGTTTAATTCCCTCTCATAATAGTTGCAATAAAACTTGTTAGCTCATGCATTCATTAACCATTCATAAACTAATCGAAACATATCAAGAGCCGTAGCTAGAAACTGTTATGAGACCATGCTTATAACCAACATATAACCAGAATAATAACCATAATAGAATATCCATCAAATCCACATAATAACAAGCACAAATACTCATGAAATACAAGAGGAAAAGAGCTCTTATTAACATATGCAAAATCCAACCAAGTCAGGGACTTCCATGTACCACCCGACCATAGATTGGGTTGAACCAAATATTTCTTTCAGCCAATCACCCCCATGTCATATTCCAAGCATGAATGTGGGACTCAAAACCAAAACTACCAGGGTTTCCCAGGTATTAAACGACTTCCACCCTCAAGATTTACCTCAATCCCACCAAAAATGGTCATGGGATCACTAGGCCCAAAATAAGAACATAAACCACCAGGGTTTACCACAATCCTGACAAAATCAGTCAAGGGATTCCTAGGACCGAAACAAGCTTGGATGCCTAAGATTTTATTCTCAAATACCTTATGGAATTTTCCCGTCTCCACCCTCAAGATTTACCGCATTCCCACCAAAACCGACCAAGGGATTCCTAGGCTCTTTGGAATTTTCCTAAGACCACCTCACCCAGTTCCAAAACCATCTAGAAATCCAAAGCTCAACTGAATGAAAGAAGCCCATCACACCATGAATATCCAGAAATGGAAAGGCAATGCTAAAACCACTATCACACCTCGCAAAACCCATGTTAATGACAACAAAAGAACCAAATACCAGCATGTATGTACCATGCATTCACTAACCAGCTATGAAATAACGCATACAACCTGTTACCTGCAAGTATTCCTGTTGAAGCTGCTTGATCCAACTTTTCCTTGCTTGTCCCTTGATTTTATTTGTTTCTTCGTCCTTCCTACCTCCAATGCTAGAGTGCTCGAATAAATCTCTCTCTCTCTCTCTCTCTCTCTCTCTCTCTATATATATATATATATATATATATATATATAGAGAGAGAGAGAGAGAGAGAGAGAGAGAGAGAGAGAGAGAGAGAGAGAGCTCCAAAACTGAACTAACAAAAGGTTTTGAACCGATCCTCATAAGCCTTTTTATATTGAGGCCTCTATTTTCTTCAATTTCCTCTATTTTTGCTTTCAATTTTCCTTTTATGCAATTATGTGACCTTTCATCTATCTTTTCTCCTAATTTCCTTTATTTTCATAAAAAAATGCCAATTGATGCCACTTTGCCTTTCAAATGCCTTTGCCAATTTCCTTAGCCATAATAAACCAAATGAATGCCCGCTAAGTTGATGTTTTGCCGAACAATCAAGTTGGAATACGTGTCACATGACCTTGGTCATTTTGCCTTTATTAACTTTATTGCATGAACTTTTAACCTATGATTATTACATTGTGCCACTAAATAAATGAATGAACTCTATTTATGTTAGTATTTTATGTCAAATTAGTCTTACACTCTTGTGATGAAGGCATCTCAAACAATTACTTTTCTATCTAAATTGTATATTACATGGGACAAATACCAGTTATAGATGTTGGGAATATGTTAATATGGGAAGTAGGGGCTTCTAAAAGTATTTATGTTTAATGGGTTTACCTGCAACATATGGAAACTACACTAGTTTGGGTTGGGTTACTTTGAGCCAGAGTTGTTTCCACTTCCCATGTCTCAAACTCATCAACATACCTTGAGTGAGACCTCGTTTACTTGTAAGCATTGAAAATGTCGGTATATGAAGGGGTTTTGTTAGCATATTGTTGAACCCTCACTAGAAGAAAAAAGGACATTGGTGAGGGGCGAAAAATGTCACCATAAGCTCATTGGTGAGGGTCAAAAGAGCCTTCATCACAAAAAACTGAACGTCACCAAAGGTGGCGTCGCCAAAAGTATAGGTGTTGTGGTGACATTCAAGGTTCGTCACCAATAATTATTTATAATGACGGATGATGATCGTCACCATTTCATATGAGAAATGGTGACGAAAAATAGCCTCCTTCACCAAAAAATTGAACGTCACCAAAGGTGGCATCGCTGAAAATACGTGTTGTGGTGACATTCAAAGTCCGTCGCGAATATTGATTATAATGACGGATAGTGACCGTCACCATTTCATATGAACAATAACGATTTTTTGTGATGGAACTTTCATGATCCTCACTATTGGTGCATATATATGGTGACGTTAGTTGACTGTCACCATTTCATATTTGGTGAGGGTAAAAAATGTCATGATAAGCTCATTGGTGACATCAAGGTCCGCCACAAATAATGACTATAATGACAAACAATGACCCTCACCATCTCATATCAACAACAACGATTTATGGTGACGGACCTTTCATGGTCGTCACTATTGATGCGTATATATGGTGGCGTTCGTTGGCCGTCACCATTTCATATTTTGGTGAGGGTCGGAAAATGTCACCATAAGCTTATTGGTGATGGTCAAAAGAGCATCCGTCACCAAAAACTGATCATCGCCATTCCCTATGAATATCATGGCACGATGGAATCGAACCACCAACCTGTTGCTTGTAAATCAGGTGCTCTTCCATTGAGCTAGAACCCTTTAAAGAATTTGACTTTATACTAGAAATTGCCCCTAAAGGTGCAAAGATATACCAAAGGAATAGAAGATATACGAAGATTAAATGTTGCTAGAAATAACATGATCAATATACATACAAAAAAGACAATAAGAATAAATATGATATTCAAAATACATAATAAAAAGACAATAAAACAATTGATTGATTTCCTCTATGATACCTAATATTAACCAAAACTATTCATGATTAAACACTTAATATTTACCAAAAACTACTAATGATTAAATGCTTTTATAATTTCAGGAAGGAACATGATTTTCCTGTTACAATTTTGTTGTCCTGTCATGTCAGGATTTAATACGGAGAATGGTTAAATACATACTGATTGGGATTTAATCCAAGGAGTGTTTAAAAACATGTAAATTTTAGAAACGAACATTTTCATGTTACAATACGATCTGAAAATGGTCAGAGGCCATAATTAAACTTCTACGAAATAGCCATTTATGACAACAAGATAACGAGAATCTCAAGAAACAACCACTAAAATCATCTTGATTTCCACCTATATTACATTGAAAGCTTCAATGTTCCGGTTTACAATTAAATTCTTATGCCCAAGGAGAGTAGAGCAAGAGGAGATCAATAATAATACGTTATCATAGATGAGGATGACAATGGTATCAATTTTTGCTTTCCTCGTGGTGTTTAATAGGGAGCAAATTCTATGTCTTAGCCAGCCCACCACAATTATTAACTTGCAAGGTAGATTTATCAAAAACACAACAACACAATGGCCCATGAATGGGTAGATAGATGCACCCTCTAACCATTGGATTATCGTGGGGAATGATGCCCAAAGAGTTACAGATTCAAGCTTCTATTTTGGGTATTAGTGTTAGCTTATATTCAAAAGGTTATACATGAACAAACCTAAGCAAAATTAGAAGCTACAAAGTGGAAGTAAATATGGAGGCCATGTAAAGAAGAAAATTCCAAGCCAAATACAATTACCATCATGCCTATACAATGCAAATTGTGGGTTCCACGTACTAGTGAAGAGACTAGTTTTCATCCTTGGCAGTTGCCTTGGCCTTGTGCTCGATATTGGCTTCCTGCAGCAAATGTATGACTCTCTTCATTGTTGGCCAGTTGATGGGCAAGGTGCTTATGCAAAGGACTCCTACTTTCAGAACCAAGGTCATTTCCTCCTTGAAAAAGTGCACAAACTCAAGGTACAACACTTCAAGAAATCCATTATTTTTCTCTATTTTATTGCACACCCACTTCACAAGATCTTCATCCTCTCCAATTTCTCGATCTATTGGTAATATTCTGCCACCAGCTCCAAGATCACCACTCCAAAACTATAGATGTCACTTTTTTCGGTCGTTGCTATATAGAAGTATGTCTTCCTTAAATCCTTGCATTGGGGACCTTTTATGTAGTGCTTCCTTCAAGTTCAC
This sequence comes from Pinus albicaulis, assembly GCA_034641835.2. Lineage (NCBI taxonomy): Eukaryota > Viridiplantae > Streptophyta > Pinopsida > Pinales > Pinaceae > Pinus > Pinus albicaulis. The sequence continues at coordinate 181,335,138 of CM076570.1, read as the reverse complement.
TCAAAAAAACAACGCTAACAAACTCCACCATGCTAATAATGGTAATCTAGGAATGGAAGGAACACAATTAATGTCAACCACAATTGTTGAATTGTTGAAATATACAGGATCTAACTAACAAAGCTCCTAACATCTATTGATTTCGATGAAGTAGGTTTACATTACTAAGGAAATTAGATAATAACATAAAATAAGAAATAAAATTTGGAGTGATATTTATAGTGAAATAGGGTATGAACCTGTGTTAAGGTTGGCCACACTATATTGAAATTTGAAGTCCATAATGTGCATAAATTAGCGTACGAAGGCTATAGCAACAACCTTGGCATATCCCAACTAATCATTATCTCATGGAAATCCTGGAACAGATGGCAAAGGTCTCATTTCTAAAATAAACTTGCATGGTTCAACTTTCCAGGGCTAACAAGCATATTGTTTATTCTAATTTCTAAGAGTGCACTTTATGAGTATTCATTCATAACAAGCACTCATCTTTAGATTACTTGTCAATAGAATGTACTTGTATTTTTATCACCTTTGGATATTAAAAAAAAATTCTTATTATCCACCCAAATCTATACAAAGTGCATAATTTCACAGAATTTTTCTAGAACTCCATAAAAATATATCTATAGACATCTCCACCAGGCATGCCATAGACAACTTATTGATTGATGGTTTCCAGACGACATAGTCAGATACACTACCGATCTCCCAATTGACATGGCTATCTTTGTATATTCCACCCTGTACTTCAAATATTGTTCACAGTACCTATTAAAATATAAGGATCCTTTTTAAGTATTTAGTTAGTCTTAGGATTTAGCTCATTTTGTTCCCATATGCACTGGAAAACCAAGGTGATGAATGAGTCACAGGCATTTCCTATTTTCCACAGCTAAGTATGCTTTCTTCTTTCACTAAATATGTAATTATGAATATGCACAAGAGGGATAAGCCATGTGTTTTGTAAAATTTAAGACCATTCCTCTACAAGATATTTTGTATCAACACCTACTATAAGTTTTTAGACTCAAGTAATCGTGACAAGAGATGGGTAATTCACAAATTTCACTTTGATCTTATAAATATGGAGCACAATATTCAAAAACAAAATGGAACTCAATAACAAAACCGTACCAAAATAAATCCTAATTCCCAACAGCCAAGGCATTTCCCATAAACATATACCATAAATGCCATGACAATAATAGATACCAGATATTTTGGAACTTCCATTTGAAACTTATGGAGGTACTGCAAGGGGTGGCAGTAAGAACGAGGAAAACTGAAAGAATTCAATGTCCTTGCTCCTATTTTTATTATACGACACTCTACAAAGTATGATCTTCATCTATGATGTATTTGTGCCAAGTGGTTCTAAGTTAATAGTAAATGTTATATTTAGATAAAATAAATGAATAACTGAGAGACCTTATGGGCTAATTTTTAATCCTTACACCAAAATCTCTTAATATTCAAGTCTATGGAACAACTCGTTCAAAGTTCAAACTGGACTTGATTTTAAATGGAAAGCATAAAACCAACTAAATATTTTACAAGTTAACATTTTGGATATAACTTCTGTTCAATTTATATGACAAGTTATTCCATAACCTTGAAACTAGTTTCTTCTCTAAAAGACTTTGTTAAGTCAACAATGACAAAGAAAGATAGTCATGCCAAGTAAAATTCTCTTGTTTTTTCTAATGAGGGTGCATGTAACTTGATAAAGGCCACATGAGAGTATCAAACCATAAACAATTTCACTAAAATCCATAGAAAAAAAATGTAACAATTACAGGTAGTATTCCATAATATGTCACTCCCACTACCATTAAAGTTTTTTTTCTTTTAAATCTAAGCACAATGTATGCATAACATTAAAAACTCAACAATTGGAATAGGAATATTCTAAGTGCTTATGTCACATGCTTGTGAATAGAATACATATAGAAAGAGTGAAATTAGCAACAAAGAGAAAAATAATTAGGAAAACATTCTCCTTTAGATCGTTGTCAAGGTCAGATGATAATTGACATGTAATCTACAATAAAAGGTTGGTTCATTTTGTCTCTCAATATTTATGATATGAAGTATGAAGCATGAACTATTAGGAGCACACTACATACTAGTACTACAACAAGCATCACTTACATTTGAACATTAACGATGCCTTTTTTCATTTTTAGAACTCAACATTTCACTAATTGTAGCCAAAAGTTGAAACTTATGTAACATTAGTTTTAACTTTTGGCTAGAAATGGTGAAATGTTGCAATGGTTATTACGAAACCTTAAGAGAACTTCAAGATGACTAACCTCTTTTTAGAGAAAGAAGATGAAAAGATCATACTATAACGCTTATCCCAAGTTTGTGATGCCCATTTTTATATCGTTGGTCACCCATGTCGTATTCATTATAAAAAACAATGGCCATGAAAATTGGGGAAAAAAGTCAATATTGCCAAAAAATTGTCATTAGAAGTACAAGTAAAACAATTCATTATTACTTTTTTGCACCAATGAATTTGGAGTTATTACATTCTTGCACCAACTTTATTTTCAGTTTTCCCTTTGGATCACAAAAATTGCTAAATCTTCACAACTATACTTCAAGTATATAGTTTTTGAATTACCTGGACCATGCATACTTCTGAAATTTGCAGGGGTTCTCCTTTAATGTACTTAACTAGCAAGTTAATTTGCTTTAGGAAAACAATCCATTGGAAATATTATCATCACTTCAACTTAGACTAGTTCCATGAGAATGGAAGAGGATTAATAACGATTTATTTTCTCTTTAAATAGTGGATCTAGTGCTTAAGTGTTGTAGAACTGATCACAAACTGTTGTAGTAGATTTGACTGCCAACAAGATTGATGATATGCATCAACATATTATTAGACTCAGGTCTGAAGCAAGGACATAACAAGAAATTTTAGCTACTCTACATACAAAAATAGTCCTTCTGCAACATGTCCCCTCAGACACTGAAGATTTACAAAAGGATTCCAAGAATATTCAAGGTCAATTAGCTATCCTTGACATGCAATAGGAATGCCCCAAGAAGTTCATTCTAAGTGATAAATCCCACAAAAAATTTCTTGAAGCATATAAATATTTGATAAAAGGAACAATATGAAATCTAATGAGGTTGGAACCAACCTCAAACATCTTGAAACTTACTCATAATGTTAAAAATTTAAGTAAAAGGATTACTTTAAGAATTTAACATTACCATTAATTTCATAGTATTACTAGGGCCCTGGGGTTCGATATCAAGCTTCTCTACTCATAAATTATAGGTTTTAGTAAAAACTCAAGGGATGCCTAAAAGCCCCCATTTTTTAGGGGGTATGCCCATAGGCACTCATTTTTGGGCAATTAATGAAGATTTTAGTCATACAGATCCATTTCCACCTCTATATGGCTCTATTGTTGACAATAACGAAGTTGGAAAACTCTAGAAGACTGATGAAACTTGTAATGAAACCCTCAATGATAAGTTTACAACTACAGTGCTAAGAATGAAAGCGATGTCAAGAAAATCATTAATGAAGAATACAAGATTGACCCAAATAAAAATTCTCTCTAGACCACATCAAATGCAAAGATGTTCTCTTCTCCATGAACACGTGGACAATCATTCATGAAATATATTTTTACAAGGAAATGTATACAACGAACCTCTAACAAATCCACGTGAATCGACACTGAGGGACAGCTTTGGGGCCTGGAAAAGGTGCATTCTGGAATGATCGATGATATAGGTCAAAATTATCTTGAAACCAGCAAGAGGAAATTTTCTCAATGTAGTCATGAACAATATTTGGCTGCTTTGACCACTCAGCTTATGGGGTACCTTTCAAAGTGTTATTCACATCAATAAGATCTATATATGCACAGGTAACCAAAAACATGAAACGCAGGAAATTGAAAAAAAGGATACTAGCAGGGGTAACAAGTTTTGATATGATCATGAGACTTATAATATTTTTCATAGGAAATATGTTCTCTAGCACATTGAGGATGTGGGTCATCCTGAGTGGACTATTGCTTGCACCATTGCAATGGTGTCAACACCATGAGTGAAAGGGTTGATGACAAGTTAGATATTCGATTCAACCATGTTGGAACCAAGTAACCAGTGGTTCAGAACTATAGGCCTATTGAGCACCATGCAAATATAGCCAAAGGAGAACATTTCAATGCACAATCTAGTGCCAGAAACCCTGTACAACCCAGTCAAGAAACTGGCATATTTATCAAAAAATTTAAGTGCAACTCATATGACATGATCCCATAAATATTTGTATTTGTAGACATGTACCTGACTACTTTGTATAAATATACTAGAACATAAATGACGAATGAATTTGTACCCACTATTTTGCATGCTCTGGGGGACAGGACCAGTTCTAATATAATTCAAAAGTAAACAAGAATTGGCAGAGTTGATCAATGTGAAATTTTTTTGAAGATTGCTCTTCATGTTACTAGAAGAATAGCTAACTCACATGATATTGTGTATCCAAAGGAACAATGGGACCCAAACCCCTTGCACAACTTTGAGTACCTTGTCCACAATAAAAGAATGGAAAGAATTTTAAGCTTAAACGATTTAGAGTTTCCATTTTTAGCACAAAAGGGAAGCGTGGTTGACCAAGAGTCAATTATGATGTAGAAACCATCTTAAAAAAGCCAAATAGACAAATACAATGTGCTTGTACTCTAAAATTACTTGGCGTGTGTTTGACATGAGATTAAGAAATGAAAATTGGATTTTGGAAGTATTTCACATGGATCAATGCTGGCCAAAAGAATTATTGAATAGGGGTCAATTTGGTATCACAAATGCCACTAGTACTTGAATAAACCCGAGATCAACATTTCTAAGTTTCACACTATTTATGGAAAAGGACTCTCTAAGCTCACATGGGCTGGTAATATGTAATGCCACCAATGAATTAATTGCCCAACTATTGTAAGCCTATCACTTAGAGCCTTAGGTGTAGAACTGCCAGATGGGTTGGATCACTAGCACTTGTGGTGGCCTAATAATGATTATGGAAGACTATGAAATCAATACTCCTTAAAAGAAATAATTGCAGATCATGCTTCCCTTATGACAAGTTTTCATCTATCCAATACAAACCTTTAACAAAAATCATTTGGACAATAATATGTGATCTCATGTGATGGCAAAATGGGAGTTTCAAGAAAAGGGGGCAGTATGTGGTATGACAGAGTTCCCTCTCAGTTCCCTCTTGGTATGACAAACAAACCCTCTTATTTCCCCTAAAGGTTGTACATGTGTTTTAAGGCTTTACCACTTAAAGTGCAGGTCCGTGAGGTAACAAGAATCGTCAATGTATCTTAGCATTTTTATAAATGTCAATGCTGGGCATTGACCTAGTTAGAAACAAGAAACAAGCAGTCTTTATGTTAGATCAAAAAACAACTCAAGATAGTAGTTGTGGATTCACCCTTTCAATCTTTTAAAATATTAGAGTTTGTGCCTTATTTTTGGTTTACAATTTCATCATTAACATAGGTCCATTTTAACAATCTGTGATACTAGTGCTTTAATGGGGTATCAAAGAAAACAGATGACCACACTGCATGGATGTGATCTTTCAAATCATATGACATCATCTTGAAAAGCAAACACAAAATAAGGATGGGTATGAGAAATGTTTTCTTTGTAATAGAATGGATGAAACAGAATGATGGCCCGCAAAAGTAAAAAACTTAAAAGAGTTGCAGGATGCTCTGCTTACACTCAAGGAGATACACATTTTCCTTGAGAGGGATCTCTACATGTGGTCCTTCTAGGGGAAATTACAGTTTGTAAGGAAAGGGACTGCATTACAAGGGGTGCCAGGGTGCATTCTCGACTATAGTGGATTTTTGAAGAGGATGAGGGATCAAAATTCCAAAGTCTACTTTGACTACTTGAAAGGAAAAGTGACAGTTATAAGACGGTTGGTTTGCATCAACGAGACGAATCTCTTGCAGAGGATCAAACAAAGTTCAAAGGCATGCTCCGATTGCATTTTCAAAATAATTTCTCTTAATGCTTTTATGGTATATGTCAGGAACGCTCATTGTAGAGTCATTCCATGCAAGACTTCTATCTATTGGTGTAGTGCTTGAGTCAAATTGGATAATGACTTCTCGAAAGAGAGGGTTTTTTTTAGCTCTTAGTTCTATGAATAATAACAAGTCATCGAGAATGGATGGACTTTGTTGTGATTTTTTTATTAGGAATGGATGGCCTTCGTTCTGATTTCTACAAGGCCATGTTGAACACAATACAAGATAATTTCTATTATTTGACAGCTGAAAATTTATCTTTTAAAATGCTATCTAAATCTCTCAATCAAGGCCTTAGTAAACGCATTACCAAGAATGTAGCTAGGGGCACCATTGGAGGTTAGAGCCTCATTAATTTCCTCGGTGTCTCATACAAGATCATATCTAAAGCAATGGCTCTCAATTGCATGGAATTTAGTTCAACAAGAGCAGAAAGGTTTTGTACAGGGTCCAATTATTCTAGACATGTAATCTAGACTTGAGAGGCCTTGGAATGGGCTTGAGACAGTGGCTAGCATCCTTGTTTTATGCAGATTGGAGCTTCATCACATACATGTTGGTTTTGCTTGTAGCTTGGACCATGATGTGTGGCCATGGTGAACACACTCTTTAATGCATCAACATTTCTCCTTGTTAGTAACTCATTATCCCTGAAATTTTGCTAAATCAATTTATTTGTCAAGGGTGCCCCTTTGCCCCATATTTGTATATTTGACAATGGATGCCTTGGCTCACCTATTTGAAGTTGTTTGCATTCAGGGGCAATTGAAGGACATCTTACGTCCTGATGGGTCAGACATGGTCAACAATCATTTTGCTAATGGATCCTTTATTTCTATGAGTGTTAAGTAGAGTTTGTTTGATGGTGCTCATACTTGTTTGCACATATTTGGCTCTACATTAGATGTTGTGGTTAGTGACCACGAGACAATTTTTTAGTTGTTAGAGTTGGACTCTCAACCTACTAGATTCCTCGACCCAGGGTAATTGTGAGGTATCTAGGCATTGCATTTGAAATTTTGAAGTGGGGCTTTCACCAACGGCTATCCAAGATTGGTGTACCATGTCTTCAACAATTTTAGAGTAAGCCTTGATTTTGGCATGATAAGGACCTCTCATTAGATGGGAAGTTGATAAGGGGGTTGGACATATCCTCTATGCCAAACAGATTTATTATGTATCTTGTTGGTTGCATAGTAAGACTCAATTTCAGCATCTGGAGCAGATCATGCAAACGTAGCTATGGTCAAAGTATGGTGGGAAGAACAATATCCCACAAGGATGGCGGGGTTCATCCCTTGCCAATGTGTTGAAAAATAACATTGCGACATCGAGGTTATTGTGCAGGGATGCAGGGTGGATCTTTGGTCAGTCCTTGCAGTATTATCAACCACAAAGGCTTTAACCTTTTTTGCTTTAGCAAAATCCGTTAACTCCAACTCTCAATGCAAGATGGGGTATTGGTTGATCTAGAAGACAGGTGAGCACACAAATTACACCGTTTCTAATCTGTTTGGAATGATAATCAGGACCAGTATTTAGTTCTCCTTCAATATTGGGCTCACTTGTGTGTTGCCTTGTTTGGAAATTGTAGCTATCTGGTCCACTCTTTCTTCATTGGGATTTGGCAGTGATTGAGAGTCTCTGCTCTGTTTTCCCTAGGAAGATTAAGTGTAAATTTGTTTTTGAGCAAAAATTTAGTTATCTGTCTACTTTTTGTTCCATGTGGTGTAATGAGTTACATGACTAGTTATTAACTAAGGGTGAATTATTGATAAGAGATGCTCAATATTTATATTCGGTAACCTATACAAACTTTATTTCTTCTTTTTTAGTCTTATAGAAGAGGATACTGATATAAGCTCCATTGTATACACTTCCACCTTTTGATTTATTGTTTGTAAATACTTTTCTGTAAATATAAGAGATATTTTGACAACAACTACAACAAAAATGACAGATGACTTACACTAAAAGCTTATGATTTTCTTGCATTCTTGCATTCTGCTGATTTGAGAAGCTAGTTGGGGAAACTTCACTCCTTAATTCCTATTTGTTGAAGTTTTCAGGTGAATCATTCAGTTGGATCTCAAGCATTATAGAGCTTTGACTGAATACCTATTATCTCCCTAACACCTACAAAGATTAGCATGATATAAATATAAGATCTAAATGCAAGAGGCAAGTTTGGTCTCTAACTACCCACTAGAACTTATTCCTTTCTGGACTCTTGAAAGGGCAAGTATGGTCTCTAGCTACCATAAACAATTCCTCACTCCTGGGATTTGGGTAGTCACTCTATGCTTGGGAAAAATTTAGATTTAGAATAAATGGCAGGGCATACCTGAATTTAAACTTCCATCAATCATTTGGGATACCTAATTTCCTTTCTAATTCATAACAATATGCCATCATGGAAAAGATTCCTAGGAAGATCAACACACGCCATGCCAGAAAGAAGTAGCCAAAAACAGTAGTTCGGGTTGTTACAATGCCTATCTTGTGTCAAATAAATAAATAAACGCTCAGTAAAGGCATTCAAGGTCATTGGCCTGTGTGGGTGGTCAATTAATTCAATTTAATTTAAAAACTTGTTGATCTAAACAACTCGGTGTGCTATGCAAATTCACTGAAACCAAATCAAGAAATCCATAGAATACTAGGATATCACAATGTGCTATGCTTATTACCAAAAACTTGGATATGAAAGAAATATGGGATTAACAAATGTGAATTTGTTCAAAAATAGTTATACACTTGACAGACAAATGAGAGGTGGAAATTGAAATGCGATGTGACCACTTAAGAATGATAATGTGTTGGTTGATTTGTTCAAACTTGATTTAGATTCACCACCATATTGTCACATAATTTTTGCCTGAAAAATGCAGCAAATGGAGCAAGGTTGACCCTTGGTCAACACTATGCAATTTTTTCCTAAAACAGATCCAAAATTCTGCCCTAAAATATGTCCTTCATCCACATGTGCGAGGTAGAGAGAGAGAAGCTCCAAGTGTTGTACGAACCAATGATGAGAGGAGAGAGATATGTGATGATTGATGGTGTCCAAAATGTGGAATAGGCCTCTCACATTTATATACTTCGTTGAGGGTGGAGACAAATCCATTAGGGCTTATGAGCCTACATTACACTTCTCGTCGACCTTGACAATTTGCACATGTGCAAGAGAACAAATTCAAAATCTCACTTCTGCTCATCCAAACAAGATGATCTTTAGATCATTCTTGCACCTCTCGGAAAGAGGAATCCAACAAAAATATCTTCTCCATATGATCTTTCCAAGGTGGAGTTTGGCCCTAGTTGCCAATTTTAATAGCCAACCACTCTAAAGAGGTCAAAATGGAACCACCAAAGGGAGGAAAATTCAAGTCAAATTTTGATAGGGCCGCAAAAAGAGATCCCAGAAGAGCAGTTAGTGGAAGGGTAATAACGAGCGCCAATGGGGAGATGATTTCAGTCTATATGGGAAAAATAGGAATCAACATCAATAATCAAGCAAGAATGAGGGATCTTATAGCGGATTTAAATTTTTACTAGGCCTAGCCTGGAAAGAGTGGCAATGGAATGGAGTGGAATTCTTAGATTATAATCAATGTTGTGATGACAGAATGCATTTCTTCTCGAATTTGGAAGTTTGAACCCCCAATGTCAATGGATTAAAAGGAGGTTTCAACAGAAAGGTTAGAAATAGAATTCATTATGCTACAAGAGCAGCCAACAAGGTTGCTGATTGGATTTCTAACATGCCATTGAGTGGCAAGTATATGACATCAGGATTTTCAAAACTTGAGGTTCAAAGGCAGAATAATGAATTATTGAAATTAATAGTAAGTCAAAATGTTGAGACTTTGGAAAAACACTAGGCCTCGGGGAGCTGAAATAGACGTCCCAGTTTTTTCAATTAGAAAGATTAAGGCAGGATACCTTAAGTTGCAGGACATCAAATTTATGGATTGATTTGAAAATCCATTCATAATTTGCGACAATGGTGGCAACCATTAGTGAGTAGTATAAATCATAGTTTAATTCGTGTGAAGTTTATGTTTGTTCTCACACCTGGAGAAGAACTGGGCTTGTTAATTCACTCTCTCTGCATTATCTTAGTCTCTATTAGCCATTAGAAATCAGAAGACGACTAGAAAGGAGAGGAGGAAAGCCCAAACGCTCCCTCAAGGAATTGTGATGGAAGAGGGTCATGTCTGTCAATTTCATAATTAAAATTGATGGGATTTGATGGGACTCCTCTGAGGAGACAGTCCGGATTGACAAGAAATACATTCGTAGGCAGGAAGAGTCCTCCACATGGAATGATACTAAGCAACCCTGTGGGAAGTGAAAATTTTCCATGGACATGTCCTCCTCAAACAATAAATTTATGAGTCACTTGTCACTATGGGTGAGAGATTTCAACGATGGAGGATAATACTCTGTTGTTTAAGTTGGAGGTGATATAAATCATCAGGGAGGCAATGGAAAAAGCTATGGCATATTTTGATAAGTGAGTGTGGAAGCATGAGGAAGACAAGAGGGCTACTAATATTGAGTTAAGGATAGAACATTATCGCAAGCTTGACTGCATTTTTCAGCTTTCCCAGTTCAATGCAAGACTAAGTTGAAAGTCAAGGAGATTAGATTGAACACTGATGGTTCAAAGAGAACAAGCGACTAAGTGGATGCCAACAAGGTGCTACTTAGACGCTGGGAGAGGTGCTTGGAGAAACTGCCTCACTTAATCATTCTGCTAGTGATAAGCTCAAACAACGATGATGACAACCCAAGCCAAAAAAACAAGGCAATCCATAAAATGTGTAATAAGTCCCCATTATGCTTATTAGTTGTTAAAGGAGGGACAAACAATTCTTGTATTGTTACTGCTCTTAATAATGTTGAAAAAAATTTGATGCAAACAATAGAAATACTCTGAAATCCTCTTAATAACAATGTTTCCAGAAGCAAGAATGCAGATGGAAGAAAAATTAGGAACTGGGAAGTGATAATCCCAAAGAATAGAAATTAAAAAGAAAAAAATGAAAAATTGAAAGATAAAGAAGATATAAAACAATATAAATGCACATATATTTCAATATTTTACTTCTTAAACGATAAAGCATGAGCAATTACATCACGATTCATATTAAAAGGATCAAAATTTTTTTTTTGCCAATAAAACCTCCCAAGACCCCCCTCCCCCCTTCCCCCAAATATCCAGATGGAGAGCAAGACAATCACCAACCACAACAGTAGCTGGAAACCCTTACAAAGTTGATGGATTTGAACCTGTGACCTATTCCATCCCCATCAACAACATGCCTTTGGTAGATGGTTCAACTAATTGAGCCAACCCTCGGGCCTACATAACTATTATTTATTAGCCAAATTTTGGAATTTACAGTTTGACTACACACCAAATTGTGGAAGCTGCAAAAATTGAGTTATGAAGATGAGCTCAAAGCATTAGTGCAACTGCTCCACAATCTCATCATTCTTGTAAACAACCAAAGACCACCATGGAGAGCAGGACAACCACCAACTACAACAGCAACTAGAAACTCTGACAGACTCGACCGACTTTGAACCTATGACCTATGCCATCCCCATCAACAACATGCCTTTGGCAGATGGTTCAACTAATCGAGCCAACCCTTGGGCCTACATAGCTATTATTTATTAGCCAAATTTTGGAATTTACAATATGACTACACACCAAATTTTGGAAACTACAAAAATTGAATTATGAAGATCGGATCAAAGCATTAGTGCAATTGCTCCACAATCTCATCATCCTTGTAAACAGCCAAAGACCACCCTGTGTTCATCATCCAACTTCTTTTGTTTACTCTACAACCCAGAGCCTACATCACAGTGGAGAGTAGAGTGCCTAAAGAATGGATGGATGAATTAGCTAAAAGGGTTTTTATTCCAGTATTTGGCATTCGTACGCACATCCTAATTCATAAATTTGTTCAATGAAATTTCAACTTATGTACTCTTTTATTTATTACCTCATTTTACTCTGACATAGGGAAATGCCCTTTTAACTTCGATATATTCACTACAATAATTCTTGGTAGGTTCTATTATTTGCTGATATATATATAAAATAAATAAATAAAAGATTGTAAACAATTATCTGATGTTATTTTTAAAAGATATCCCAGACAAATTCCGCTAGACCAGGGAAATGCTACTTCTTTTGTCTTTTTTCCATCCCTGATAACCTCCCTTCATACCTGATTTCAGCATCTTCAACTTTATCTCAGTTACCAAGATAACAGACATTACTTTGACAATTCAATTGGTTATATTTCCTTCACCATATAAAGCTCTACTAGTGATGTTCCCAACACATCATTATGAGTGAGACAGAAATGGAGATGGATAGATTCAAGAAAAATTAACCTCAATCCTTGAAATAAACATAATGGTCATTAAACAATATATACTTAACATGGAAGACAAAGTAATAGAGAAATTAGATAAGGGACAAAGCCCGAAAGAATAAAAACCTGTATAAGACCAAGAGTGAAGGATATTAGATATGAAAAAGAGACCCCTACCTATGAAGTACACAACTCACCAAAGAGATAAGGTTGATAAGGAAGCCTAGCAAACTGGAAAAACCAAAATATAGATAATTAATAATGTACAAACATAATAATTGACCAAACAACACAGAATTCCACTTGAAATCCAAAAAATGGGCACTCCACGTAACATGCTTCTATATGTCACATAATAATATCTACTTTGAGATTTGCTATTAAAAACCACATAATAATATCTTTTAAGATTCGTTAGTAGATTTTGTATAACAATATCCTTCTAGATGTGTTAGTCATTCAAGTCTCCATTAAGAAAAACCTAGGAAAAGGAAAAGGGAAGCGCTCCCCTTGCTCAACTTTCAGGCAAGTATCTACAGTAGTGCACTCCCAAAATACTCCTGATTAAGTGTTTTCAAGAGCATGCTCACAATCTGCATATTCATGTTGTCTAGAGAATGTTGAACACTCCCCAAATAGCAGGGCTAGTTCCAGGACAATTGGAAAAGCTATTTTTACTTTTTTCAAAACAAGTTGCTAATAGGCCTCATGCACTCAATGATGGGGGTTTAGAGCTTTGTAAATGCCTAATCCCTCTTCATTTCTCCTCGCATTTTTATTTCCAAAAAAATAAAGGTTTTGATTGTTAAAGGTCAATGATTTTTGTAGAATATCTACCATTTAAATCCAAGAACTAAGCCAAGGGAAGTCCCTCATGGGAAAATTTCTTGTTGTAATTCCTATAATTAAATAATAAAAAAATGTAGTTACCTACCTCTTAAGTGGGTTTAGTAGCCTCTGGAAGCTTCTCCTTTAGCACAGATGCTTAATCCTACTTGTATGAGTCCACGTCATTTCTTCGAGATCCAATTTCTTTGCTTTGGGACTCTCGGGAGGATGGGTCCAAGAAAATCCGAGGCCATTTTGCTATTATGATTCAGTATGTGTGGTTCGAAGCTACCACAGTAAGAGATTGAAGTACACCATGGAGTCTCACCAATATCAGCAAAGGTCTCAGTACTGTGTTAATAAGAATAATACTCTATGCTACGGTGTTGATCAGTGCTAGGTGCTATATCATAATGTATAACCTCGACACTTCTAGGTATTATGCTCACTGATGTTATGATGCTAAGATGCTCAAAGCTACTTGGTGCTACTTGGTGTTGTAGTGATAACTTGAAGTTCAGTGATGAATCACTATGTTTGGATGCTGCTATAGGGATCATGATTTTAAGATCAAAGGATCAAGGAAGATGACTATGTCTTGGTCTTGGTATTTGTCAATTGGAATCTCTATAAGAAGAATTTGTGCAGCTTTTCCTCTCAAAGAGTGAGAGGTTTTGGCCCTATCTCATAGCCTACATGTTGTGTATCTTGTCTATTTATGTTTATGCATTGGTTACTGTTTGATGAAGAAAGAACACTAATAATCGAACAATAAGAAGATCTTAATTTGAAGAAGTTAAAAGGCATTTACAAACAATCACTAATGAAGAGAAATATCTGAACACTAAATCCCCTAGATTTCTCAACATTGTAGTGGTCAAGGGCCTTCTTTTAAAAGGCTTGGTGCAGGCCCACCCTCTTTCCAGTTATCACGAGCAACAAACAGTTTTGGAGAGTTGTATGAAACTTAATCCACCCTCCTCCCCAGTTGAAATCAGGAATTCAATTCTTTTGTTTTCTGAGTTCTCGTGAGACCTCTCTCAGGGGGATACTATGTTTGCAAGTACGAGTTACGAATCTGGTCTCCTCCCTTGCATCTAAGATTCAAGAACAGGCTGGGATCCCCTCTGCCTTGTGCATCTCCTTTATGAGGGTCGAGAAATTTAGGATATGAATAGACTAAGTGAGCATGACATAGTAAACAACACGGTAATAAATCTAGTTTCTATATTGTGAGGCGAAGCTCAAGGAAGGGGTGGGCCCTCTTCCTCTCAGCCCAAATATTTTAAAAGAAGCCTTAAAGATAGGGATTGTGAACTAGCCTCCTAAGGAGCTCTTAGTGCCAACCTTTCTTGTGGATCAGATCGACAAAATCCCATCCATTGGTGTGTAAAAAAATTAATCTGACTCTCTCAGTGTTGACTACATGGAGCATGCTCTAATTTGTCGATTTAATGGATTTTGGCCTTCAACATATGTACTTCAAGATTCGGTGGCTAAGACCTGGTCTAAGCACACTGATCTGTTTTTCTCCTCAAAGGGATACTTTATAGTATATTTCAAGAACTAGAGGGATTGACAGGGGGTCCTTGAGGTTAGACCATGGTTTTGGGCCGATTAGGGCTCTCCATTCAACCATGGTTTGTAGCTTTTAACCCCTAATAATGCTAGCTTTGGCCATTCTTGTTTGGGTTCAACTCCCTAATTTACCTCTTAACTTAATGCACATTGATATTTTAGCCGATAATGGTAATTCCCTAGGCCGATTCATTAAGATCAATATGCACAAGCTAGCGAAGGGTATTGACCTTTGCACATATATGCATGGAAGTTGATTTCAACAAGGGATTACTTGATAAAATCCTCCTAAATTAGAGGGGACCTATTTACTCATAACCACTAGATTATGAGATCACAAACTTCAGTTATAAGTCTTCCAATATCCAGGTCACCTCCAAAATGTATGTCCTTCTTCTCAAGGGCCCTCTCCACCTCACCAAGAATTTATTGCTAGTGTTCAATGAAAAAGACAAAAATGTAGAACAATAACACTTCACCCTCCCCTTCTTCTGGTTCATACAGATGGTCTATTCAGACACACATTTCTTTGAGAAATCTAAAACCTATACTAACTTTTCTACAGATCCATTGGAACAAACCGTTGTTTCATTCACTCCTTCGTATGCCTAAATTATTGATGTTATTTATTTGACAAAACATCAAGTAGTAGGTCTGACAGGTCTCTGACTTATCATTCCAATTTAATAAATTTCTTGAATTTCTTTCTCCTTTGACTTTGTGATTGTTATATTTGAATTTGGGTCAATCTTTCCAAGTTTTACAATCACTGGATTGTTCAATTTGAGTTTTCTATACGACAAGTTTCTTGAACTAGAATTGTGATGTTGTTTATTTCTCGAACAAAAGCTTTTATTTCAAATTAGACTTTTCTAATACTTGTAGGATAATAGTAACTTTCATAGGTTAAGTGTTGCTTTGAAAAAATTGGCATCTTTGCAGACTAGCTTTTCAATGTGGAAGATCTATTTAGGAGGGCATTTCTCCATCATTGTTTTCTGAAATATTCCTTTACCTAATAACATAGACTTTCTAAAATGGTCTTCAACTTCTCACCATTACACTTATAAAAAATTGTACTCTATAAGAGCTGCAGTGTAAACCTGTCTTTGCTTGAACATACCTTTAAATTGTAGCAAAGCACAGATAAATATGCAGCTCTAATGTGTTTGGAAGAAAGTCGGTTCATGCTTCTAAGAAGACTCAGAGAACATTGTGGCAGAGAATTAATTGTTATTCAAGAAGCTCTAACATTTGCTAGTGACAGAGATGAGGAAGAGGATATACATTCAAACCGTTGTGCTCGCCAAAAATCTTCAACCAGAGAAGCAAATAAAACAGTTTGCTGTAATTAAAATGACAAAACCAATGAAAATAGTAAACACTTACAAAACAAATGCTAGAATGGCCTTAATTTTTTTCTTAATTGCAATATCCAATTCTTGAAGAATTCAAAGCCGATGCATAGAATGGTCGGTGTAGTAGTATCCAAGGTTGCACTAAAATCTATGAGCATGCTCATAGTGCTTCAGTTACAACATACACACTATGATCCCTATAAGGAAGTGGTAGCAACAAAAGTTTAAGGTTTGGGAAGAACACTAGACATTCAGAGAGGCAAGAAGGACATGTCAACATTGAAGATCATTTTCCAAAACATTCAATAGGTGAAAAGACAAAACTTACACACACACACACACACACACACACACACACACACACACACACATATATATGCGCTGTGTGACCTAGCAGCTACCGCAGCCTCTCGCGTTTCTGGAGCAGGGCCTTCGCCCCCATGGCCTCCTAGAGCCTGATCCGGGGCCGCCCTCTCCCACCGTCGATGCCTCCACCATGAAAAACTCTCAGCCTTATGAATCAACAACAACATTTGCGTCTATGATAAACTCATTTGGACCTCAACGAACAGGACCAGACATTACCAAGTTTGTCAAAAATTTGGATTCCATACCCGAGATCTCTCTACCTCCTTATTTGCCCAGGAAAGCTACGATTTCACTTGCTGAAAAAGTATTGGTTGGAAAATTTACAAGCTTGTGGCCTTCCCCCAAAATAGTGCAGAAATGGGTGGAAAGGAATTGGGCTCAGTTCACCCAAGGGAAAATCTCCATCCGCTTATGTGGCAGAGGTTACTATACCTTCCACTTTGAATCCAAGAGCGATCAGGATCTCATTTTCAGCAGTGCACCTTACTTCATGGACACTAGAGGATTATATCTAAATCGCTGGACTCCTAAATTTGATCCTGAACAGGACGTCCCCAATGCAGTTCCAGTTGGTTCATATTACCACATCTTCCGCTTCACTATTGGGGAGATGACTTGGTGCACGCAATAGGAAATGCAGTCAACAAATATATAAACAGGAGTGAACCCAAAGACAACATGCAGGCCTGCGCAAGGATCTGCGTCGAGGTGGATCTAGGAAAGGGGCTCCCGAAAGCTGTCAAACTCAAGGTTGACAACTGGACACATATACCGCAGCTGGACTATGAGTAAATTCCATTCAAATGCAAGGTATGTCATGAATACGACCATTTTGAAAATAGATGTAGTAAGAGAGAAGAATATGAAAAATGCTGAATAAAACCTAAATTCGAAATGGGAAGAAGTAAAAAAGAAGAACATGGCCTCAAAACCTCATCCATCCTCTCAACCCCCTCCTCCACCTGGCCCCTCTTCACCATCCATCAACCCTTCCTCTCAACCCTCCGCCTCTTTCCCCGAATTCTTCTTTGGGGTTAATCCATTCGACATATTATCCAAAGCCCTCATCCCATGCGAGCCCCCGATCTCCACCTCCTCCCCAACCCCCAACCCTTTGACCTCTACCTCCCCTTCTTCCCCTGGTTCTCCTCTCCCACAAGGCCTCCTCTCTCAGCAGGTGGATCCTCACCTCCCACCCAACCCTCTTCCCCAAATCTTGGATCGAGTCCTCACCCTGAATGAAACCAAAGAAACTCCTCAAAACACTGAAAACACTAAGAAAGTTGCAATGAAATAAAACAAGTAAATAAGGGATGAGGCAACAGTAAAATATATTTCTTTGGGAACGCAACAGGGCCTTGAAAGTTTCCTTGAAAAAGGACCAAAGAACAATGATAAAGTTCGGAAGGCACAAAAAGGGAAGGGTCCCTCTATTATCACAAAATCAGACCTAATAGGCTTCCAATCAAATCAATCTCATGTAACTGTTTCAAACCAACCTTTTGATTGAGGCTTAGCCTCCTCAAGCTGAGAGGGCTCTCTCAAGGGTTAATGATTTTTTCATAAAAATATAGATGCCTAACTCTATGTGGGTAATAAAAAGATATAAATGGATATTGGTTGTAAATCACATTAGCAAGTACATATTGGGTTTATGGAGTCAAAATAGCTTCAGTAAAACAAAACCATCTACTTAGCATGGAAGTCAAGGCATATCAGATTTCTAGTCTTGAGATACACGTGAAACTGTAAAACACACAGCCAATTTGTCTATGTAGGAAGTCAGAGCATCAATGATGAATTATGAGTAACATAAGAAAACATCACTACAATATAATAGTAAAAAGATGCCATTAGAATAAGAATACACTAGAACTCTTTATGAATCTGGAGTTGGCTAAGTAGAAAACTCTGTATTAAGCTGAAAACCAGTTACATACAATAGACACAGTCTTTTTGCTAAAAATGTCCAAACCTTAGCCTTTCGACTTCTTCATCTTTATGGATCATTTAAAACATAGGATAACCTTATCCTCATCTAGATACATCGAATTCCTACTGTTTGACACCTTTCCTAACCATATAACATGGTATTTATTACAAAATGACAACTGCATACCTAATGAGCAGTCCTTTTTCAAATAGGACTTAAACTCTTTAAATTTACTCCTAAAAACTTTATCTAAACTAGATTACATCTTTTGCCAACTGTATTCCCATGAGGTCAAATCTAGATGATAGGCTTTAACATTTAATGACCTTAATGTTGATCTCCTGCAAACTAGGAAACTGTCCCATGTTTTCTAGGCTTTGGATTCTTTGTGTTCTTGAGACGATCTGACCACTATGAACCCATGACTTCGAGGTTATTTGTTGTCAGGAACTGAAATAACATATCCCCAAAATCATCCTTAAGTGCCAGCTATACAAAAACACCATCAAACTGTCCAAAACAATAGAAACAGACTTGTGCTACGAAAACAACACAATTTTGTAGCGCAGTCTTTTAACCCATTTTCCTTCAAAATTTTGGTTTCCTTTCTGCAGAGTTATCTTCATATTCACTTCACAAAACTTCCCTAGCAGTTTCAAGTCAAAATACATACATTTACCCTTCAAAATTTGATGGAAAAGGGTGAAAAAATTTACTACAACAGTTTTGTAGCGCATTTCACCCTTTTTGCACTGTTTGCGCTACGAAACTGCTGAGTGAGCAGTTTTGTCCAGATTTCTTCATAATTCCAACCAAAATTTTGCCAAAACTTCAGAATACTACAGGTTTCATCAAATAAATCAGCCATATGAACTAAAAACACAACTTTCACAAGGTTTATTCTTCATTTTCTATTTGATTTTGCCTTTGAATTTGTCATTCTGCACCTTGGTTTTTTAGTTTATCTTGAGATAGTTTCAATTGCAGCTCCAAATCCTGCAATTGGCCTCTTAGTCTTCTATTTCTGGCTCTCAAGTGAGTATTGATCACTCTGACAAATTTTGCTTCGTTGATGGCTGGAACTGTCCATGTAAAAAAATGTTCTGCACTGTTTGGAATCTCTGACCTAAAACCAGTTTGGCCTTCCCATGCTGCCTTCATTCTTTTAAACTCTATTTTTTTAATGCTGTGATTTCTGGCACTCTTTCTCATCATTGCAATCTCTTGGTTTTCTAACTTCAATCTCTCTTAAGGATGTTCACACTCTGTCATGTGTTCTCTTCCCTTCATTGTCTTGCTGGCTGCATGCTCCATTATTAGTGATGAGAGATCAACCACCTCTTTAGGAAATATGGTTGTTTCAACAGTTTCTTGGATCTCCTTGCTGCCTTCCTTGAGCTTCTTAGCATGCCTAGTCAAAGGCTTCCTTGCTTGAAAGATAAAGGCTGCATTCTCACCCTCAAATTCAAGTTTTTTAGCTGACTTAACCCTTTTCTGTTTGTGTTCATCTACTCCAATGAAATCTGCTTGCACAATGGGTGATTCCTCTATATCAATTGCATGAAGGATGTCATCTAATTTTCCTTTTATCACTGGGCCGTCCTCTGTACCTGAAACAATTGTTTTACCCTTTGATGCCACTGCTTGGCTTCTTGTCACTCTCTTGCTTTCCTACTTGTTGGCCACTTGATTTTGTTTAGCCTCTTTGACACCTTTTAATCTTTGTTTTGTTGGTGATGGAGTTACTGCAACAAGAACTTATGTCTTCTCTATCCTATCTTCAACCTGTTTCCTTGGTTTCAAATTTACAAACCTCTTTGCTTTTGCAATCACAGGTTGACTAGACACTGCTACTCGTGTTGAAGGAGTTCCTTTAGGTTTAGGGTTTCTAGATGGGGTTAGGTTCTCAATTTCAAATCCATTCATAAACAAAAAGGAAGAACAATCTCTGCTTATTTTCTGAAGCTCATTCAAAACCAATAGCTTTATCAAACCATGGCGAAACAAAGATGTTTCACAATCATCAGACTTACCTTGTACTTTATCAGACATTTTGGCAAGGCTTCTATACAAGAAGAAGGGAAAATCTAGTGATATCATACCTGTGAAATGCATAAGTAGCTTGAAATTATAAGTATAAACTTTATGCTACCTACCTTCACATGTAAAGTATCTTTGAATGTTAAACAACAGCTTGGCATATGTTTCTTTGATACAACTTCTAGGTATTGCATTGTTCAGGTCCATATCTGCATACTCAGGTTTCATGAATTCCTTGCATGGTTCCATGTCAAACTTAAAACCTTTAAACCATGTCTCTTGTCCCCTTGGTATTTCTGTTACAGAAGCAATGATCTCAGGTGTGATTGGCACATTTAACTAGTATTTTTTCCACTGAAGTTTAAGGCAAACTCTTTAGACACCTGAGTGTGGCAACCCTGCAGATTTTCACAAAACCGGAGAGAGCCTGCTTTTCTAAAAGCCTCCATCACTGTTTTATCCTCAACTATAGCCTTCACATTTTCAGGCTCATATCTTAAGCAATGTTCCCCTCTGTGGACTTTCTTTTCCTTTGCCATGCTTCTTTGAAAACCTGTCAGCTTCTCTTGAATCTGTAAAACAACCTCGCTTGAAATAAATGAACTACCTCGCTTGATAATGTTGAAGATAGCCTCAATATAGAACAACCACAGGCTTAGCTTAACTGCTTCAGAGCTTAGACAGTTGTGTGTAGGCAAATGAAAACTAGAATTACCGAATTAGGCAATATTTTTTGAATTTGAAATCTCACCTTATGACTGAATGATGCCTCTAACCTGATGATGACGGCTGTGAGATGGTTAAGTACATTGAATCTGACCTCTAACTGACTCACCATACCCTTATCCTATCATTTCTTAAGAGATTTCTGATAGATTCTAGCTTGATTGACGTGACGGTTAAGAAATCGTTCTTTCGTAGCGCCCACAGTGTATTTTTCGTAGTTTGCGCTACGAAAGTATTATCGCTTTCATAGCGCAAAACCTCTTTTTTGAACTAGCAGTGCTATGAAATGGAGGATTCTTGGCTAATTGGAATAATTTAACCCGAAACTTAATGAAATGACTTCTAAATGGAAAATGTGAGCATTTGATCATGGAGTGGACTTCTAAAGATCTTATTTGAATTCAAATTATGACCTTTAAACTTATAAAAACTATGACCTACCCTTAAGAAAATCCTAAAATGACTTTCAAACCTCTTTAAGACCATGATAAAAAACAGAGTTGACATAATGATGTTTTGAAAATTTTGAGTGATAACAGTGGCTCCACTTGGGATAGTGTGCCCCTGTGGTACACTAAGAACTAGTAGTTCCAGTGCTGCTATCCATTTTCTTGACCAAAACAAAAAAAAAAACTTTGAAATTTCCAATCTTCCTGCTCAAACTCTAATGGCCTTCACCTCGGGCTCAAGCTTGCTGGTTCAGCTTGTCATTATTAGTAGAAAAACTCATCAAATGGAATATATACAATGATATGAATAATCAATCAGGTTTTAGGAAGAATAATGCTTTAAAAACCTGCCATTGACAGGTCTTCCAGCATATGGTTTTCCATCCATCTCCTGCAGTATGTAAGTATTGTTTCCATGAAAATCATCTATCTTGAAAGGACCTTTCCATAAGTTTTCAAACTTACCATGTTTTCCCTTTTCTTCAATTCTGGCCTCCCATTTCAGCACTTCATCTTGAATTTGAAAGCTTTCTTCCTTGATCTTCTTATCAAATGTCCTCTTGATTCTGTTTTGAGATTGCTAATTGTTGTTATAAACCTCATTCCTCTTCTCTTGCAGAGCTATCAACTCATTAATTATCCTCTAGACTGCATTTGGTTCCTCTTCTAGTCCTTGAATTAGCTTCATGACAGGTACCCCTAGTGATGTAGGAAAAATAGCCTCAACGCCATATACCAGTTCATATGGTGAAGTTCCAATTGACCTATTTGTGCATAACCTATCAGCCCATAAGGCATACTTCAACTTCAAATGCCAAGCCTTCTTATTCTCCTGCAACACTTTTTTAATGATCCTCACAAGACTCTTGTTGGAAGACTCAGCAAGACCATTCCCTTGCGGATAGTATGCTGTAGAATGCCCAAGAGTAATATGATATTGATGATAGAAATTGATCAGCTTCTTAGACGTAAATGCCTATGCATTATCAGTTATGATCTTCATGGGGCAACCAAACCTAGACAAAATATTATTCTCTAAGAAATAAATAATCACAAAATCATTTGCTTGCCTAGTTGGGATTGCTTCAATCCATTTGGTGAAGTAATTAGTCGCTGTAAGAATCCAACGATGTTGTCCTGATGATGATGGATGAATCTCCCCAATAAAATCTAGCCCCCACTGTTGAAATGTTGCTTCTACATATATAGGCATAAAAGGTAAAGGTAAAATCTTCTTCTTACCCTCGAAAATATGGCATTCATGGCAGGCAACAACCATCATGTATACATCCTTAAACATTGTAGGCAAATAATACCCCGCTCTTAGAATCTTGTTCACTTTCACCTTCCAATAATGGTGACCTCCACAATCTCCTTTGTGGAACTCTTCAATTACTTTATCGGCCTCCTCTTCCAGAAAACAACTCAGCAAAATTCCGCCAGTATCCTTCCAAAACATATTTCTATCAAAAATAAAATATCTCAAAGATTTCAGATTAACAAACCTTGCTTTGGACTTTGTTAGATCAACAGGTGCTTTATGATGTTGTAGGACAAAAACAACCTCCTTGTATCAATCTAAAGTGATGTATTTCTCTTCAATAGGGACCAGTTCCTCTTCATCATCTGAAATTTCTGATATTTCTACAATCAAATTTATGTCAAGACAGTAAAAGTTTGACTATGCCATCAACTTTTCTAAGCCTTGCCCTTTGACCAATTTTTTTGGCTTAATTTCTATATCATACTCTAGCAATTTGGCAATCCATTTCCACCTTTTACCATTAGGGTCGGCTTGAGTGAGGACGTCTTTCACAACAATATTAGGAAAAAACACCACAATATGAGAATGCAGAATATAAATTTTGAAATCTTTGATAGTCTTCACCAAGGCATAGGCCTGCTTCTCTAAGATATTATACTTCAGCTCAAAATTGGCTAATGCACTACTAAAGAAATAAATCGGCTGCTCAATACCTTGCTCTCCCTTTTGGAGCAAAACTCCAACAATAGTATTCTCTGATGCAAAAGTGAAAACCATAAATTCTTTTGAGAAATTTGGACTGATCAATACTGGTGCTTGTGTGAGTGCCCTTTTGATTTCCTCAAATGTGTGTCTTTCTTCTGCTGTCCACTTTATATCAATTCCCTTCTTCAGCATTCTTGTTATGTCCTTCACAATCTCAGCAAAATTAGGAATAAATCGCCTTACAAAATTTACCTTTCCAAGGAAATATTGAATCTCTTTCCTACTTCCTGGCAAATCCACCTTCTAAATTTCATTGACCCTATTTGGATCAATCTTAATCCCATCTTTAGAAATTATATGTCCAAGTAATTTACCTGAAGTTAAAGAAAATATAATTTTGGTGGGATTTAGAGAGATTCCAAACCTTCTACACTTCAGCAGAATTCTTTCCAAGTGTTTCAAGTGATCTTCCTCCCTCTTTGAGAAGATTGTTATGTCATCAAGATAAACAACCACCATCTTGTCCTTCTCTTCAGAAAATTCAATTTCTATTGCCCTCTGAAAAGTAGCTCCTACATTCATGAGACCAAATGGCATCTTGGGGTACATGAAAGTACCCCATGGTGTAGTAAAAGCTATTTTTTCCTGATCATCAGGATGTACAAGGATCTAATTATAACCTAAAAAACCATCAAGCATAGACATTCTCTGAGAAGCAACAATAGTTTGCAAAATTTGATCCATATTTGGGAGGGGATAATTGTCCTTCAAGGAGGCTCTATTCAAATTTTTGAAATTAATGCATATTCTTATTTCTCCACTCTTTTTCCTAATTGGAACCAAATTCGCCAGCCAATTATAAAATCTGATTGGGACAATGAATTTAGCATCAAAGAGCTTTTTTACCTCCTTATTAATCAATGGCATGAGAAGTGATTGATCCTCTTCAACTTTTGCTTGAAGGGCTTTTCATTTTCTTTTATGGGAATTGTATGCTGAATAATGGTGGGATCATATTCTTTTAAATCAACATAGTTCCAAGCAAATTAATCTATGAATCTCTTCATCATTTCAACTTACTTAAACTTCATATCAGTTGAAATAAACTTTGAAAGTTTAATCATTTTGGGCATAGCTATTGTACCAAGGTTACAACTCTCAACTTCTTCATCATCAGCTTGTAACTTAGGAGACTTAAAAACATCATTCTGATCAAAAAGTTTTTCTAAAGGTATAAGTCTCGTTGGTATGGAATTGTTCTTTAATTGCAAAACTTCAGAATTCCCTTTAGATTCAGCCAACATATTTTGTTGGTCTAATTGTATATTTTCAAACTCTTCTTTCAGCTCAATAAAGTTTTTCACTTGTTGATCATCCTCAAAACTTGCCAATGAGTAATATTATCAGGGATAGTTGGTCCATGGCGAATCTCAACCTCATATTTTTCTGTGGAATGCATAGGAATAATGAAAAGACTGGCAGAGACAACAAGGGAATCAACAATGGAGTTTTGTTCTCTAGTTTTGACCATGAATGTATAGGCTTGAAATTTTTCCAACATGTCCAAAACCAGGTTCCTATATGCTCTCATCCTTGTATATTTTGTTTGATAAATACCTTCAACCTGTTCAATGACTAATTCTGAGTCTCCAAAAATAGAAATGTTTTGAGTATTCATTCTTTTCAACACTTCTAAACCCAAAATCAAGGATTCATACTCATCCATGTTGTTCGTGCAATCAAAGTTCAGTTTATAGGAAAGGAACTTACTCTCATCACTTGGATTTTTAATCCAAATCCCTGCTCCTGCTCCTTTCTGCTTGTTGATCCATCAAAATGCAATGACCACCAACCTTCCACCTCTTTATTGCTGACTTGCTGACCTTCTGTTTGTTGATTTTAAGACTGTCGAATTTCAAGACTCTGATTTTCTGCTTTCTTCTCCTCCTCTGCTTCACTAGTCAACTCATTGAAAAGAATAGTAGAACCAAGTTCAGTATCGAGAGCATAAATCGGAAAATTTTGGGGTTTGTCTTTACTACTCACCATGTAAGCCATTCTTGTCTCTCGATTCAATCTTCTTTGCTCCCCAAAGACAGGAATGGTAGCATAAGTAAGATCCATCTGCATTGTACCTTTAATTTTCACTGCCCGTGACCTTGACAACAGCATACTAAACTTTGGTGGAATGTGTGCTACTACAATGTCCATGACTATAGTCTTAGCAGGAACTTGCGTTAGACCAACAACAACATCCTTGATTAAACCAATGCATTGAACTCTTTTGAATCGAAAAAAAACAAGTCTTATATGGACTAGTTATTTCTAACCCCATTATTGCCATGATTACTTTGGGCATAAGATTGTGAGAGGCCCCTGAATCCAACATAGCATTATGCAATGTCATGTTGTGAATGCTAAGGCTCACATAAAAAGGAGGGACCTCCTCATTCTATTCATCTTCCAGTCTTGGACCCAAATATATGGTTGGATGATCTTTTAATACATTCAAGATATCAACAACTCCTTGTTGTGAATTTAACATTTTAAAAATCTTTCTTCTATATTCATCTACCTTGAGAATCTCACCAAAAGGGACTGATATTTTTATCTTAGAAATTTCATTCTCAAGATTGAAAACAAAAACAGATTTTTCAGATTCTTTGATAGGAGGAACAATTGGTGTATCTTTCTTACCTTCAACAACCTTAGGAGCATCCTTCTTGCCATCAACAACCTTAGATGTATCCTTCTTAGGCTGTGTTTTTTTTGCAATGATAGGAAAATTTCTATTTATGAGATTATATTGTTTTTGCGTCTCGAAAATAACATGTTGATACCCCTTTAGATAATCTTATGTTTTCTCTTCATGATTGTTTTGATCTGATTGATCATGCTCTTATTTAGTCAAGAAAATTCCTGACATTTCTTCATAAAAAAAATGAATAGACTCCTCAAGAACTTCAGGATCATCTTCCTCATCAACCAAATTCTATTGGAAAGGAGATCTCACTGGAGGATCAGGCTGCTGATTTCTATTCTCCCTTTGTCTTTGCTGATTATGAGGTCTCCTGAACCGAGGGTTTCTAAATTAAGGTTCATGTTGTGCAGGAGGAGCAGAGGTATTCCTAAGGGCTAATCTATCCATCAAATTTTCCATTGTTTTCATCATTAAATCCAGCTTATCATGAGAGGTAGAGGAAGAAGGTTTCTCTTCTTCTTTCAACTTAGCCTTACCCATTTTTGAATTTTTAGCTGCTATCAAGTTAACCTCCACCTTCACTACATCACTTTGCATTTCAGCAAGAGTAGGGGATTCTCTTTCTCTCAACAATATGGAAAACTCATAGTCAAAAGATTTAGCATACCTCATTTGAGCTAAGGCTTCTGGTGGTTTAAGACGAGCTGGAATAGAGTCTAACAAATTATTAAATCTTTTTGAAAAGTTTTGGACAGATTCATCAACAGCTCTCTTCAAAGTACTATATTCAGTAAGGTCTTGTACTAGATTAGTTTTATTTCCCCATTTTCTCAGAAAAACATCTTCAAACTCATTCCAATTATGAATACCTCTAGGAGTAAGAGCCTTATACCACTTCCTAACCTCACCAGTAAAACTCTGAGCAAACAACCTCAACTTAACATCTTCATCATCAACCTCTTCCCTATCTATACAATCATTAAATTGATCCACATGATCCTCTGCTGTAATGTCTTCATCACTTCCCCAGGTTTTGATTCTAGTAGCATATTTGCTAGGGAGGTCATGTAAAATAGTAGGAAGAACAAGAGGTGCATATCTAGCAGGTGCAGCAGGGGGATTTCCAGCCATGGTTAAAGGGACTGTAGTAGTTTTAGGGATGGCAGAAATAGAGGATGAAAAACTGCTATGAGGAGGACTATTTGGTCTTTGTGGTTCACTGATAATTGAACTCCAATTTGGAAGGGGCAAACCAACTTTACTTTTCAAAAATAATTCAAAAAGGTCAAGCTATTTGAATTTATCTAAAGACTCTTTTTCCAACAACAACTCAAAAGTAACAACTTCCCAAAATTCTTCTTTGTCTTCCTGTGTTACTAGAGCTGATGTGTCAATTCCTCTCTTATGCAAGTCTAAGATAATTTCAATTAGTTCTTTTTCACTTTCTGATCCAAACAAAACCTCCTGAATTTTATCATCAACTCTTTTATCTTCAGGACTTCTTAAAATTTCAGAGGACAAGGATTTAGAATGTGACGGAGTACCTGATATTTCAGAAATGCATTTACTGCCTCTGGAAATGGTGTTTGGGTTGTCCACGATGGTAGGTGGATCTGGGTCAAAATTAATCCTCGTATATCTCTTTATCGAAGCCACCTTTAATCATATAAACTTTAAATGGAGTCACTAAGGTAGATGCAGCCTAAAAAAAATTTATGAGCTCCTGCTACCCTCAAAACTTCAGCTTCAAAATCTTGGGAAAGTATAATATTCAGGCTCCTAACAGATGCACCAAAATGTTATCACAAAATCAGACCTGATAGGCTTCTAATCAAATCAATCTCATGTAACTATTTCAAACCAATATTTTGATTGAGGCTTAGCCTCCTCAGCCTGAGAGGGCTCTCTCAAGGGTGTAGAAATTATATACAAGATGCATGTATATATCCATATTCTCCTGATCTAACAATATTTATTTTCTTGCTAAATACATAATCCTTCCACTGTTAATCTTTTGGGGAAATTAAAATCAATTGCAAACACATGAAGCAATAAAAACAATCTCACATAACACAATTGTTTAACGGGAAAGCCTGAAGCTGAAAACCCCAACTATCATATATTATGTATCATGGATATCATGTAACAATCTCATACAAAGCTTAGTACGTCAAGCTCTTAGTAGAATATAGATTCATTACACATTTTCATGCAGAAATTTGCATCTCTATGCACCAATTTCTTGTCTCCTGACAGCCTGCCTCCACTGCGCAATCCCTGCTGAAGAAGACCCCTGAATGAATTCAAATTACACTTGTCTTGACAGCGCAATCCTCATTGTGAACTCCAATGTGTGTGTGGTGCAATCAATGCATCACTATAGTCACAACGGATAGTCCATCTTGCCCTTTCACCTATCTCTCCACTGGATCTCCACTGGAACTGACATGCACTTTAGTTAACTGTTGTATTTGTTCAGTTGATTAGTGAGTTATTATTTATGAATTAATTAACTAATTAATTCACTCCACTCTCACTAGTGTATCATTCAGTTAGACTGGATACAACTAGCTCAACTGAGTTAACTCCATTAACTGAGTTAAACTGAATAACAACTCCTGTAACTACTCTTCCAACTTTGTCATGACTTTTCCACTTCAATTCTAACTGAGTCCTCCATGCATGAATCGCCAGTAAACCCTAGGAATTGCGTAATTCCTTCAACCCATTGATTTTCCAAATTTGTACACTGAAATGAAGTGCTCCAAGAGAATAAGTTGGTGTTTATTGTCGGATTATTATTAAGAGCTAATAATAATCGACACTTCTATTTTTAGATCGATGATCTATAAATAGACTTCGCCCAATATTATAAAAATAGAATTTCATCGATTTTTCAAACTTGACCAACCATCCACAAATGACATCTTGCAACTTCCAAAATATGATCATCATGTCTAAAAATAGACTTGCACCTAAAAATAGCCTGCGGGCCCACCTAATGAAGGCAACTGATTTTCACTAAGCTCATCACCTTGTTGAATCTCAACAAACGGTTAATGATTTTTTCATAAAAATATAAATGGCTAACTCTATGTGGGTAATAAACAGATAAAAATGGATATTGGTTTTAAATCACATTAGTAAGTACACATTGGGTTTATGGAGTCAAAATAGTTTCAGTAAAACAAAACCATCTACTTAGCATGGAAGTCAAGGCATATCAGATTTCTAGTCTTGAGATACAGATGTGAAACTATAAAACACATAGGCAGTTTGTATATGTACGAAGTTAGAGCATCAATGATGAATTCTTAGTAACATAAGAAAACACCACTGCAATAGAATAGTAAAAATATGCCATTAGAACAAGAATACACTAGAACTCTTTATGAATCTTGAGTTGGCTAAGTAGAAAACTTTGTATTAAGATGAAAACCAGTTACATACAATAAACACAGTCTTTTTGCTAAAAATTTCCAACCCTTAGCCTTTCGACTTCTTCATCATTATAGATCATTTACAACATAGGATAACCTCATCCTCATCTAGATACATCAAATTCCTACTGTTTGACACCTTTCCTAACCATATAACATGGTATTTATTACAAAATGACAGCTGCAAACCTAATGAACAATCCTATTTCAAATAGGACCTAAACTCTTTAACTCTAATCCTAAAAACCTTATCTAAACTAGATTACATCTTTTTCCAACTGTATTCCCATGAGGTCGAATCCAGATGACAGGCTTTAACATTTAATGACCTTAATGCTGATCTCTTGCAAACTAGGAAACTATCCCCTATTTTCTAGGCTTTGGATTATTTGTGTTCTTAAGACACTCTGACCGCTATGAACCCATGACTTAGAGGTTATTTGCTGTCAGGAACTGAAATAACATATCCCCAAAATCATCCTTATGTGCCAGCTGTACAAAAACACCATCAAACTGTCCAAAACAGCAGAAACAGACCTGTGCTACGAAAACAACACAATTTCGTAGCGCAGTCTTTTAACTCATTTGCCTTCAAAATTTTGGTTTCCTTTCTCTAGAGTTATCTTCATATTCACTTGACACAACTTCCCTAGCAGTTTAAGGTCAAAATACATACATTTAACCTTCAAAAATTGATGGAAAAGGGTGAAAAAAGCTGCTACAACAGTTTCGTAGCGCATTTCACCCTTTTTGCACTGTTTGCTCTATGAAACTACTAAGTGAGCAGTTTTTCTTGGATTTATTCAAAATTCAAACCAAAATTTTGCCAAAACTTCATAATACTATAGGTTTCATCAAAGCAATCAGCCATATGAACTAAAAACACAACTTTCATAAGGTTTATTCTTCATTTTCTATTTGATTTTGCCTTTGAATTTGTCATTATGCACCTTGGTTTTTTAGTTTATCTTGAGACAGTTTCAGTTGCAGCTCCAAATCCTCCACTTGGCCTCTTAGTCTTCTATTACTAGCTCTCAAGTGAGTATTGATCACTCTAACTAATTTTGCTTCCTTGATGGCTGGAACTGTCCATGTAAAAATCTGTTCTGCACTGTTTAAAATCTCTGACCTAAAACCAGTTTGGCCTTCCCATGCCGCCTTCATTCTTTTAAACTCTGTTTTTTCAATGCTATGCTTTATGGCCCTCTTTCTCATCATTGCAATCTTTTGGTTTGCTAGCTTCAATCTCTCTTCAAGATGTTCACACTCTGTCATGTGTTCTTTTCCCTTCATTGTCTTGCTAGCTGTATTCTCCACTATTGGTGATGAGAGATCAACCACCTCTTCAGGAACTATGGTTGTTTCAACAATTTCTTGGATCTCCTTGCTGCCTTCCTTGAGCTTCTTAGCATGCCTAGTCAAAGGCTTCCTTGCTTGAAAGATAAAGGTTGCATTCTCACCCTCAGATTCAAGTTTTTTAGCTGACTTAACCCTTTTCTGTTTGTGTTCATCTACTCCAATGAAATTTGCTTGCACAATGGGTGATTCCTCTATATCAATTGCATGAAGGATTTCATCTAAATTTCCTTTTATCACTGGGCTGTCTTTTGTACCTGAAACAACTGTTTTTCCCTTTGATGCCACTGTTTGGCTTCTTGTCACTCTCTTGCTTTCCTACTTGCTGGCCACTTGTTTTTGTTTAGCCTCTTTGACACCTTTTAATATTTGTTTTGTAGGTGATGGAGTTACTGCAACAAGAACTTGTGTCTTCTCTGTCCTATCTTCAACCTGTTTCCTTGGTTTCAACTTTACAAACCTCTTTGCTTTTGCAATCACAGGTTGACTAGACGCTGCTACTAGTGTTGAAGAAGTTCCTTTAGGTTTATGGTTTCTAGTTGGGGTTAGGTTCTCTAATTCAAATCCATTCATAAACAAAAAGGAAGACCAATGTCTGCTTATTTTCTGAAGCTCATTCAAAACCAATAACTTTATCAAACCATGGTGAAACAAAGATGTTTCACAACCATTAGACTTAGCTTGTACTTTATCAGACATTTTGGCAAGGCTTCTATGCAAGTAGAAGGGAAATCTAGTGATATCATACTTGTGAAATGCAGAAGTAGCTTGAAATGATAAGTATAAACTTTATGGTACCTGCCTTCACATGTAAAGTATCTTTGAATGTTAAACAACAACTTGGCATAGGTGTCTTTGATACAGCTTCTAGGTATTGCATTGTTCAGGTCCATATCTGCATACTTAGGTTTCATGAATTCCTTGCATGGTTCCATGTCAAACTTGAAACCTTTAAACCAAGTCTCTTGTCCCCTTGGTATTTCTGTTATAGAAGCAATGATCTCAGGTGCGACTGGCACATTTAACATGCCAATTTTGGTAGTTGTTCCACTGAAGTGTAAGGCAAACTCTTTATACACCTGAGTGTGGCAACCCTGTAGCTTTTCACAAACCGGAGACAACATGCTTTGCTAAAATCCTCCATCATTGTTTGATCCTCAACTATAGCCTTCACATTTCAGGCTCATATCTTAAGCAATGTCCCCCTCTATGGACTTTCTTTTCCTCTGCCATGCTTCTTTGAAAACCTGTCAGCTTCTCTTGAATCTATAAAACAGCCTAGCTTGATCAAGATATGAACAACCTTGCTTGAAATAAATGAACTGCCTTGCTTGATACTGTTGAATATAGCCTCGGTATAGAACAACCATAGGCTTAGCTTAACTGCTTCAGAGCTTAGAAAATTGTGTGTATGCAAATGAAAACTAGAATGACCGAATTAGGCAATATTTTTTGAATTTGAAATCTCACCTTATGACTGAGTGATGCCTCTAACCTAATGATGATGACTGTGATATGGGTAAGTACATTGAATCTAACCTCTAACTGACTCACCATACCCTTATCCTATCATTTCTTAACGAATTTCTGACAGATTCTGGCTTGATCGACATGATGGTTAAGAAACCACGCTTTTGTAGCGCCCACAATGTATTTTTTGCAGTTTGCGCTACAAAAGTATTAGCGCTTTCGTAGCGCAAAACCTCTTTTTTGAATTAACGGCGCTATGAAACAAAGGATTCTTGGCTAATTGCAGGAATTTAACCCGAAACTTAATGAAATGACTTCTAAATGGAAATGTGAGCATTTGATCATGGAGTGGACTTCTAAAGACCTTATTTGAATTCAAATGATGACCTTTAAACTTATAAAAACTATGACCTACCCTTAAGCAAATCCTAAAATGACTTTCAAACCTATTAAGACCATGATCAAAAACAGAGTTGACATAATGATGTTTTGAATTTTTTGAGTGATAACACCCTCTGTCACCAACAATAGTAAATAATGATAGCAGTCTCTTGGAACTGTAGGGGGTTGGTTCACCCCTCCAAAGTTATTTTTTTAAAAGACCTCATCAAAACTGAAAAACCAGACATCCTCTTAATCTAAGAGACAAAAATTAGTAGCCAAGAAGTGTATACAATAATAGAAAAATAAAAAACCTATGAAGGACAAGCAATATTAGCAAATGGAGCATCTGGAGGAATTTTTTTTTTTTTTCACAATGTCGGGTGCTGTATTAGTATTCAAAAAGAAAAAAGGAGGCAAAGCTCCAGAATTACACGAGGGTAATGGCGGAAGGAAAGCCAAGAACCAGCATTTTTGGTATCAGTTATGTGTTTACATCTGGCTATTTTTGTAGTGAAAACTATAGCAGTGGTGTAGATTCTGACGAACTGAAGAAGTAAAAAACACACTTTACAATTCATAATTGAGATTTAAAGAGATGAGATTGTCGCCCATAGTTCTCCATCCGTTTCATGAGATTGCGATTTTCCCAACAAGACTGACACCATGGCAGGAACAGGGGCGTTGTCAACAGAGGCTCATAACAAACAAAGATAGAAGGACAGTGGCACGCAGAAAATTGGAACTTTGGACAGGAATCAACGGTGTGGAGAATGACAATGGTCCAAGTGGCAATAAGAGTGTTTAATGGATCGAGAGGGGGCCCATTCACATGAGGATGCGTAGAAAGTAAAGGATCATCACGGGTGGAAAGAAATTTTGAAATTGCAGAGTTTATTTCTGAGCGAATCGGGCACAATAGATTTTGAAACTTTGCAGAGTGTCTGAACTTGGTTTTTCAGTAACCAGAAGCAAAGCTTTGCTGTGGGTAGGAAGTACAGAGAAGAAGAAGACTGATCATGGCAAGAAGGAGAGCTGATCTGCACCGTTGCACCGGAGATTTCCAACAGGAAGAGAGCAAGCCCTGTTAGCCCTTTTATCGGCTTCTTTATTGAGGGTTCGAAGAACATGATAAAATTGATTCCCTTTCATATGCTGGTCAATTGAATGGCAGCGCCCTATGATTTGTTGAATAAACAGATTGGAAGCTTTCCTATTGCTTATCATCAAATTAATCACCAGGGCTGAATCTCCTATGATAACCGCTGTGTTGATGCCGAGATTCTGAAGCTGAATCAGTCCTTGGTAGAGAGCTAGGGCTTCAGCTCTATTATTAGATAAAGAGCCCATACCCCATTCATAGCTCATAATAACCTCGCCATTGCCGTTGCAGATGAATCCTCCAGCTCCAGCCATTCCTGGGTTGGATTTGGAGGCACCATCGAAGAAAAGGTAATGTGTTGTGCAATTTCCTAACCATCGTGCAAATTCCTCTTTTGTCATCCTGAGTTTCCAGCTGTACATGGATTTGTTTCTGCTACTGAGATTGCTTCCACTTTGCACTATATTGTTTCTATCAAGAAGGTACCCTATGTAATTCCTTTCTTCGACATGGAGATCCAACGTGTTCAAATGTCCTTGACATTTCGTGGAGAGGGCTTCCAGGTTGAGGCTCCAAGCTTTGTTGTAGAGCTTTCTGATGCTTGTTTCCTTTCCTTTGAAGGTCATGCGATTTCTAGCCAGCCAGATGTTCCATAGAAGAGAGCAAGGCAGGGCATTCCAAACCCTTCGAGCTATGTTATTTTTTTTTTTCTCCCACGGGTAGCTCTTTCTCCATATGTGCAGAACTTCAGTGATGCTTGTTCTAGGGTCCCAAGGAAGATCTTGTCTACGAAAAGCTTCCTTCCAGCAAGCAAAAGCATAGGGGCATTCTATGAAAAGGTGTTGGCTTGTCTCCTCCTCAGATTGGCAATTTGGGCAGCGAGAGGGCCCAATTATTCCTCTCTTTCTAAGGTTCTCAAAGGTGAGGACTTTCCCTCTGAGAAGGGTCCAGAGAAAAAATTTTATTTTTGGAAGAGATTCAGCCTTCCAAACCATTCTCCACTGCGCCCAAATAGACATGGGAAAAACATTGTTACAGATCTGAAGATAGGCAGCCTTTATGGTATAATCAGTACCTGAAGGATCCCAACGAAATCCATCAGCATCGAAGCGGTTGGAAGGAGCTATACCATGAAGATGAGTTTGCAAATTGCTGAGACTGATTTCTATATCTGTCGGAATGCAGGGGAAGGACCAGCCTTTCCAAAGTTGAGTGTTGGCATCCCAAGAAGAGATCTGATCCAGATTCTGAATTCCTGTGTTATGAAAAAAAATTAAAATCTGCTGCGTTCCAGGCCATTGGTTTATAGGCTGTTGCCCCATTATTTTATCCTCTCCAATCCGAATGTGGTTGCCACCTTTGGGCACTTTGGAGGTATTTTGAGCAAGAAAAGGAATGGCTTTTTTACACATTCTCCAGATTTTAGAGCACGTTCTATTAGGGAGATCAAGATCCAAAAGTTGATGCCTTGGAAAGTCGAGGTATTTTTTTTCAAGGACTGTCTTCCACCAGGCGTTCTGACCAGTAATGAGCCTCCAGACAAGTTTACCAGCAAAGGCAAGGTTTTGAAGTTTGGGGGATTTGATTCCTAGCCCTCCTTTTTCAAGCGGTTGAATGACCTGCTTCCAGCTTACCAGGTTATATTTTCTTGTTTCAGTCCGCCCCCCTTGCCAAAGAAATTGTCGAAGGATAGTATCCATTTTAACGTGGAAGCTGGCAGGAGCTTGCATGAGTGTAAAGCAATACAAGGGCAGAGAAGAGAGCCCTGCTTTGAGAAGGATGAGGCGCCCTGCTGGATTAAGCCAAGAGGTTCCCCATTGCTTTATCTTCCTTTTCATCTTGTCAATGATAACTTCCCATGCAGAAGCTTTCAGGTTGCAAGCACTCACTAGCATGCCCAGATAAGTAAAATGCTCCCAATCCAGCTTGTACGTCACTCCAAAAATACTGGCAATTCTGTGAATAATTTGAGCCGGAGCGTTCCATCCATAAATACAACTCTTATGGTAATTTATCAAACCTCCGGAGTAGCTCATAAATTGATCTAGAAGAGTTTTGAAGCGTCTGGCTATGATAACTGAAGCTCGCCCCATTAGAAGAGTATCATCAGCAAACTGGGAATGGTTGATGTTCTTGACTCCATTATCAAATTTAATTCCAGTGATGAGGCCCATGCGGCAATTGTAATCTAGAGCTTTGCTGAAGGCTTCAGCCATTAGAATAAATAGATAGGGGGACAGAGGACAGCCTTGCCTAAGTCCGCGAGAGGATTGGAAGGAAGGTCCAGGTCGACCATTGATAAGAGGAGAGATCCATGGTCCAGAAATGCAGGCTTTAATAAGATTGATGAAGCTTGAGGCAAATCCCATTTTTTCTAGAACAACAAAAAGAAAGGAGTGCCGGACACGGTCAAAAGCACTGGCTAAGTCTAGTTTTAAGATAAAACCTTTCTCATTTCTTGCTTGACTGGAGTGTATGGCCTCTTGGACAAGAAGGATGGAGTCCGAGATTTGTCTATTAGTTAGGAAACCCCCTTGGTTTTCAGAAATGAGAGAGGGGAGGAGAGGTTTGAGACGAGTAGCCAAAATTTTTGTCAAGATTTTATAAGAAGAATTACACAGCGATATGGGTCGAAAACGAGAAAAGGATAAGGGTCGATTTTCTTTAGGAATAAGGGCAAGGTGGGTGGCATTGGTAAATCCTCCTATTTTGCAGTTGCGTTGAGACCATCTGATCATCTTGACAAGATCTTTTTTAATTATTTCCTAGTAAGATCTGTAGAAACAGATTGGAAAGCCATCTGGACCTGGGGCTTTATCTGGCTGAAGCTTCCAAATGGTACTTTGTATTTCTTCTTCAGAGATTTCTTTGGTCAAATCTGCATTGATTTCCTCACTGATTCCTCTGGGCATGTACTGTAGGAGATTGGAGTAATCCTCTGTTTCCTTTGTTTCTGTTAAGAGAGATTGATAATAGGCAGAGGCTGTTTGTTTGATGGCTGCTTGGGTTTTTTGAGGAAGGCCTTCCTCATCACAAATCATGGTGACATTATTTTTTACTTTCCTGACAGTTGCTTGCTTATGAAAAAAGGCAGAATTTTTGTCTCCTCCATGAAGCCAAAGCTGCCTTGATTTTAATCTCCATTTCTGCTCTTCTTCTCTATTGGCACGGTACAGCTGATAATATAATTCACTTTCAAGTGCTTTATCCTCTTGGGAGAGTCCCTTCTCCTCTATTTTCCTGTGGTTTTCTTTCAATTTGTTTTTTATATCAGCTTTGGTATTTTCTGGTTCTTTATAATTCTGCTTCACCCAATCCTTCAATTCATATTTTGTATTTTTCAATTTACTTTCCCAAATGAACCCCGGAGATCCTTCAACATGATGCTGCCAAGCTTTTTTAACTATCTGATCCACAGCTGGGTTGTTGCGCCATAAAGGGTTATATTTGAAAGGTAACGGCCCCAATGGGCAGTAAGTCTCAAGAACAATACTAGTGGGATAGTGATCGGAGGCTAGATAAGGCAGAATTTCGGCATACGCTGTAGAGAAATCGGAGAGGAAATTGGTATTTATCAGAATTCTGTCAAGCCTCTCCATTATGTTGTCTCTGCCCAATCTGCGATTATTCCAAGTATACCTCCGGTTTTTTGGAATGATATCAGCAAGATCATGATCATGCATGATGTTTTCTAGCTTTGCTCTAAACGGATCAGAAGTAAAGATGCCTCCTCTTTTCTCATTGGAGTGTAATATAAGGTTGAGGTCTCCCCCAAGGATGATATTGCTGTTGTTTTCAGCTTGAATGTCTTCTTGTAGAGTGTTCCAACACTGCTCTTTATCTCTAAAATGATTCGGCGAATAGATATTATATATGACTATTTGTTTGTTTTCTTCTTGCTTTTCTAAAGTGACTTTAACCCAGAATTGACTGATGGTGTTGGATGTGCATGTCCAGACACTTTTGTTCCAGATAGTGGAAATTCCACCAGATGCACCTCTGGCTTCACATATATGTCCTTCATAATGTCTGAGTTGGTCTATAGTTCCTTTTATCTCTTGCTGTCTTTGTTTTGTTTCCTGAATCATTAATATTCCTGGCTTCTCTTGATCTATAAGATCCTTCAAGGCAGCAATTTTTGAGGGGTGACCCAACCCCCTGCAATTCCATGAAATAATTTTTATCATTGGGTAAGTGGGGTTCGGAGGGATGCTCGTCCCCCTTTCTCCTTTTGTGCTGCTTCTTTGCTGTTTTGATTCAATATATAGGTTTCTATGGGATTTTGAGTACCCATAGCTATATCTTTTTGGGCATTTTCATCCCTTTGCTGTTTGCTAGTCTTTCTGCCAGGCCCTTTTTTTTGAGATTCTGAGTTAACCCCATGTTCTTTCGAGGAGCTCCTTGTTGAACGGGAAGAGGGGGGGTTAACAGAGTGGGAAGGGGAGGTTTGAGAAAGGGAAAATATAATGGGAGGGTCGTTTTCAAGGATGATCGGGGGATCATTTTCTGGAAGAGAAAGGGGGCTAAAGGGATTTAATGAGTTTAAAGGAGGGCCAGAGGTAGGGTCCGGAATGGAAGGGTTCAGGGTAGAAGAGGAGGGAGTAGCAGCTGAGGGAAAGGTCTTAGGAGAAGCAATCTGGAGGAATATTTACTATATGGAAAAAGGGGAAATGGCACATGCACCATCTCACAAAAAAGAGCATTAGATAAACAAAAAATTAGAAAATGGAGAAAAAATCAGCATATATAATATATATTCTCCCAATCATTGCAGGGACAAAGAGACTTGTTGGAAAACCTTAAGAGATAGCACAATGGAGGACCTTGAAGAAACTCTCATTGTAGGAGGGGATCTAAATCTCATCCTCAAAGCCGAAAAAAAAAAAGAGGAGGGAATTTTTTGCCTGATCCAAATACAGATATCTTAGAAGAAATAATGGAACAATGTAACTTTCTTGACATTCCCACCAAAAATGGAAAATACACTTGGGATAACAGAAGAATAGGAAAATCAAATATCAAAGAAATATTGCACCGGATCCTCATTAGAGACAAAATGGTGGCCAACTATAGTAGAGCATCCTCTAGAATCATTCCTTCAGCAACTTCAGATCATAAACCGGTTCTAATAGAACTTGGAATGGCTGAAAACTATGGCCCCCTACCTTTTAGATATAACCAGCTATGGGGCGACAATGAAGAAGCCAAATAGGAGGTAGAAAATGTGTGGAGGAAAAACATTAGTGGATCACTAACTGTCATTTGGGAAACAAAGGTAAAAGCAACAAAAGCCAAATTGAAAGATTGGGCTAAAAGCATCTACAAGGAGCCACACAAAGAGAAAGAGATTCTAAAAAATGAATTAATAAAAATTTAAGAGGAACTTGAAAGCAATGACAACACTATTGAGAAGCAAGCAAAGGAAAAATAAGTGCAGTGGAAAATCTACAGGAATAACAGGCAAGAAGAGGAAATTTGGAGGTTGAAATCTAAATAGCTCTGGATGCAAGTTGGAGATAAGAACACCTCCATTTTCCATAATTAAGCTAAAACAAGGATGATAAAGAGAAATATAGAAAAAATAATAGGAGAAGATGGACAAGAAATAAAAGGGCAAGAAGAAATTAAAAAGGAGGTATTCAATCACTTCAAAACCCTCCTATCTGCAGTGGACAGTCAAGAAAATCCTGAAGAATTCCTAAAGCACATTCCAAGGGTAATTGATGCAGAAACAAATAACTCCCTCACTAAAGAAGTCACAGAAGATGAAGTCAAGGCAGCTGTTTGGGATTTGCAGCCGGACAAGGCACAAGGCCCAGACGGTTTCCCCATTGCCTTCTACCGTATCTTCTGGCATCTCATCAAAAAAAAATTGTTGAAAATGATAAGATATGTTATGAGGAAAAGAAAAATTGGGGGATTCACTAATTCC
This sequence comes from Pinus albicaulis, assembly GCA_034641835.2. Taxonomy (NCBI): domain Eukaryota; kingdom Viridiplantae; phylum Streptophyta; class Pinopsida; order Pinales; family Pinaceae; genus Pinus; species Pinus albicaulis. Next base: position 181,295,007 of record CM076570.1, on the reverse strand, counting down.
ATTTTCTTGGATCTTATCCCTAGAGACCCTTTCCCTTCTTCCCTTAATCGATTTCGACCAATTTCTCTCTATAATGCCTCTTACAAGATCATTTCCAAAATCATTGCTGGAAGGATTAAACCCCTTCTTCCCTCCCTTATCTCTGATAACCAAGGTGGTTTTGTCCCCAATCGGCAGATTGTTGACAACATTATCCTTGTGCAAGAAGCACTTCACACTAGCCTCACTAAAAAATAAAAAGGGTTCAGCCTTAAAATGGATATGGCAAATTCTTTTGACAGAGTAAACCTCTCTTTCCTTACAAATGTCCTTAAAAGATTTGGTTTCTCTGAATAATTTGTCGATATAATTCAAGCCTGCACAATAGGCCCTTGTATAGCCTCCCTTGTAAATGGCACCTTGTAATTTTTTTCAAAGCTCAAGGGGACTTAGGCAGGGCTGCCGATTGTCCCCTTTTCTTTATATTCTTATGGCAAACTCTCTGAGTCAAAAAATAGAGCACAAAATAAGAAACTCCATCTTAATTGGTCTTTCCATCAACAGTGGAACTAAAATAATAAATCATTCCATGTTCGCTGATGACACTCTTCTTCTGGGTGGAGCCTCATGCATTGTCGCTAGAAGATTAAAAAACATTCTTGGTAAATTTGTGGAGGTCTCTGGTGGTATGGTTAAAAATGACAAAAGCTGCATATACAACTGGAACACTTCCATAAGAACTCTACAATGGATCTCTCAAATTTTGAATATTCCCTTTCAAAATAATTGGGATCATTTCCAAGATCTTGGGCTGCCCGTAATCAGGAAAAATACGAATACTAAAATCTGGTGCAAATACACCGAGAAAATGAAAGCGAAAATCCACGCATGGGGTATGCTTTGACTAAACCAAGCTGGGAGAATCATTCTCATCAAATCCATCCTGACAGATCTGCCATTTTATCAATTTGCTCTCATTGTTGCTCCTGCAAGTATTCACAAACAAATAGAAATAATAAACATAAGCTTTATCTGGCAAGGTGGGAAAAGAGAAAGGAAAAAAAGCAGTTTAATAAATTGGAAACAAGTGACAGCTCTATAAAAAAATGGAGGACTCTCCATAAAACTACCAAAAATAATGAACATGGCCTTGAGAAGCAAGATTTCATGGAGATTCTTAACAGGGGAAAAATTATGGTGGAAGGCTGCACTCGAGGCAAAATACGTTAATGCAACAAAAACTTCAATTTTGGAGAAAAGTCCTTCGACCAGACCATGCACTCAGATTTGGAAAGCAATGTCTAGAGCTACCCAACTAATCAAGGATCACATCTCGATGAGGCCAGGAAATGGGAAATAGATAAATATATGGAAGGATAGCATTATGGGACATCCTCCCATGGACAACAACCCAAACATTAGAGATTTAAAAATATGGATGACAAGGGAAGGATACCAATAGTTGGCAGATATTTCCAATTGGGAGTTGGATGGAGAATGGAAACAATGGGCCAAGCCCAATCTGCTTAACGATCTTACAGCTCAATGGAATCTTATGACTTCTATCCTAGTTGGTGCAGCCCCGATAGAAAAAAACTCTAAAGATGCCCACTAATAGATTCCAACAGGAGGAGAATACTCAGTAAGGACTGGATATCAAAAAATTCAAGAGGAATAGAGGCAACATGAGTGGAAATATTGGAGATTATATTGGAAGGTCGAATCCCTCCCCAAAATAAAAAAAATTCCGTGGACTCTATTGCACAACAAATCATTAACAACAGAGAATCTAAAGGAGAGAGGAATTTTTGGACCTTCACAATGTCCCCTCTGCAAGAAGGCAGAGGAAACAATCCAACATCTTTTCTTGGAATGTTCCTTTTCAAGAAGTTGTTGGGAGGCGATGGTGGCGCCCATTGAAGTAAATATGAACTTCAATATGCCTATAAATCAATTTTTAAGAAAATGGAAAAACATTTATCCTCACTCTTTCAAAAATAAATTAACAATGCAGCGATTCTGGAACAACCTCCCATCTTTCCTCTGCTGGCAAATATGGCTAGCCAGAAATGGGAAAATATTCAAAAACAAAGTCCCTACGGTAAATACAATAATATCAAAGGCATGGGGGATGATGATAGAATTTATCTCGGCTAAAGGTATCCAAGGAATAAATATGGCCCACCTTCATGAGGATGAAAGAAGTTGGTTCAACTTCGTTGGCAACAAGATCAATCATGGTCTCCAACGAAAAAATATAAAGGTGCAACAAAATTGGAAAATACGAAAGACAAAAGTTGAGTTTCAATCTTGGGTATCCTCCCTCAACAAAGCTTGCGTTTTCTTTGACGGGGCGTCAAAGAAAAACCTAGGCAAGGCAGGAACTACAGAACTCATAATTCTTCATGACAAAACAATTCAGATATCATACAATTGGGGGTTGGGACAAATGACAAAAAACAAAGCAAAGGCTTATGGATTATTATTAGGCCTCAAAATTCTAAGGGAAAAAAAAATGATGTTATTGTCTTCGGAGATTCCTCTCTAATAATCCATGCAATGGTTAGAAAGTCTCTCCCTAAAAATGCAGGCCTCAATCAAATCTTGAGCATAGCTCAAAAGCTAGCAAAGCACATAGGTAAGATTGACTATTTCCACATCCTAAGAAAGAACAACAAGCATGCAGATTTATAAGCAAATGAAGGAGTTCATAGGAATATAGGACAAGCCAAAATTAGGGATAACATATCCCAAATTTCCATCCCATGAATCCCACTATATTCTCTCTGATGACAAAATATAACCATCTTATCATAGGCCAGAACATCAAGAGGTCTCTCAAGATCATACTCGAACTCTCATCTCAGCAAATGTTGAAAAAGAAAATCAAGCACGATCTCTGCAAGATTCTTCAAATCTCTGTGTCAAGTACTCTCTTCTCCCAAAACGCGCAGCTTCCCGTGACTTCTCTGCAAATAGAATCAACGTTGTTAGGCTATAAAAATACCAGTCTAGTTTGGGCTTTCATAGCCTCTGATAAGCTCTTGAATCATCATACGCAACATTCCTGTACTATTGCGTTTTACTTTCATATTGGCATGTGTCTTCCTTGCCTGAAGTGGTGGATATATATGCATTCTTACATCGCCCTCCTGCACACTACGCTCTCCCATCCCATCTTTCACCCCTCCCTCCTCACTTGCAATCCCTCCCCTCACTTATTTCCACCTCCTCTCATTTTCTCTTTCCCAATTCCATTCATTTTTCTTTTCTTCACCAAGAAAGCAAAAACGGAGCAATAAAAAATTAGAGATCCCTATTCACAGAATTCAGAAAAGTGGGAAGCAACATTCAGAACAATAGAAACATAAAACAACGAGGAAATCAATTCAAGTGAATGCAATTCTCTTCAGAAAATGGACCCCCTGGAAGATAGGCAACACCCATGCTCTTTTTGCAAATCACATAGAGTTGTGATCGAAAGATTAAGGAACCAAATCCAGTAAGATAAGGAATGAACAAAAACAAAGATGGCTTACATTCGCTCTGAATGGAAAACTTGCAGCTAGGATATGAGGACAGTAAAAAATCGTTGTAACCACCAGGAAGAATCCCTCAAATTCATAAAGGAAGCTCTCAACAAAAAATCAGAGCAAGGCTCCACTTCTCAGGACCAAGGAAGTAGATATAGAGGTAGTGAAAACACTGTGAATAAATGACTCTTTAGAACCTCTTAATATCCATGTTTTTTTTTTTAAATGCATCAACAAATATAGTTTTAACATGAAAGTTAAATGTATTTTGTTATTAGATGAGTTTGTTAAGAAGTACAGTAAAAATGTAATAGTTTCTATCTCCAAGAGAAGGGAAAAAAATAGCAGCTCAAGTAGCAAATATAATGTAATGATCCCGAAGCAGATTTCATTCTGCACCAAAATTGGGGAAATTTTATACTGAGGAACTTATTCTCCTCACCCTTTTCAGAGAATACAATATAACTGAATTTATTCGAAAAAAAATAAAAATACAAAACTTATTGGACAATACAGTTTCAAAAATTTAGATGTGTTAATTGGTAGGAGCTAGCATGCGTTACAGGTCCCCTTATTTGCTATGAATAATCAATCAATAACTCCAATCATGGCCTTAGTACATGTCAAGGGGTTCTGTACTCTAAATTTGTTATCCTTGTTACTTGGTAGAATCGCTTTCATTCACATTGTAGTTGGAAGCCTTTTGAAGGAAAGGAGATTCATATTTAGTGTGGTTTCTGTTTTTTCAAAAACAAAAGTTTTTCATAATTCCAGCATAGATTGTGAAATGTGTGGTATATGAATTAAGTATATAGTGCTTCTTAATAGGGAAAATTTCTAAGATAGTGTAGTGTGGTATTTGAAGATGCCTCATACAGTTTGTTGAAGGAGGTTGTCAACGAGTATGGCCTTTTACTGGCTGATTGATTACTCTTGTACATCCAAAAGTTTTATAGAAACACTCTAGGTTTGATTTTCTCTTTTACTCACTGAGTGATTACCCCTTTACATCCCAAAGACTTGTGGAATTGCTTCAGGTTTGTGGAATTGGGCCTCGCAGTTTCTGAGAAAGAGTAAAATGATAGCAGAGTATTGGCTTATTTCACTCTTTGTAGAATATCTACAATTTTTTTTAAAAGTAATTTCTACTTGTGAATCATACTTTTCAAAAATAAATTCTACTTGTTTTCATAATTTAAGAGGTTTCACCGATCTATAAATAGAGAATAAATAAATGAAACATAAGCTTACTGATGGTGACATTGTCGTCGGGGCTCTGAAGCATCTTTTCTATTCCCTTGAGGCTAAGTGAGGTGTAGAGGATTCTCGCAGCAACGTTGTTGGCAGCAATGATGGCCTTCGTCTAAACCTCTCATTTAGGTCTTCTATTCCAACGTCATCCCTGCAAATAGTAACAAAATGCAACACAAAAATTAAAGCCTAAACATGCAAGCATGGATGCGAAAAAATGTAGTAGAACCAGATACCTGAGGTGTGTGTACTCTCTATGTGGAACACTAAAAATGGGGTGGAAAAGCAGTGAAGTTAAAAATGGAACCAATCGTAGCGCCGTCAATGGAATGAAGATCCGATGGTGGGGTTCGAGATCAGATATCGGGTTTGCCACTAGTAAAACCCCAAGTCCCAACTCCCTTCAATTTGGTTTTCGCTCCCGCCCTGTGAAAACCGAAAAGATTCTACTTAGATACTTTCTAGAAAGTAAACGTTTTCGTTTTCGCCCTATGAAAACCGAAAAGATACTACTTAGGAACATTTGGGTTTGGAGGGGTTTTGTCAATCATCCAAAAAAAAAAAAAAAATCCTATAATTTTATTTCCGAAGTTTTTTTAAATGGTATTTGAAAAAGTAACACTTTATTGTATGTTTTTGGTTGCGATGGAAAACATTTTTGTTATATTTTGGCATATCTATTATAATTATAATAATACATTTTTAAGATTATTTATCTTATGTAATGGTTTTATTATTATAATTTGTTGAGAAAGGCATGTTGTATTTTTGGAATTTTAATGTAAAAGTACTTTTAATTTGATTGTATTGAAAACATTTAAGTTTTCTTGTATATTGGGTGGGTGTCAGCAAAAGAGAGTATATGGTAAATGGGTTTAAGAGTTAAAAAGTGTTAGTCTCTTCAATGTCATATGAAAAATTTGGAAGGAGTAGGGTGTGTACACTTATTTAGGTTAAATATATTCAAATTGTTGTATGAATGGGGTTGTAAGAGCCTATGTTTTCATCTTGAGAAAATGGAGTCATCTCGAAGTCACTCACATAGTTTAGGTTGTCATAAGTAAAATATGTGTTTTTCCTTAAGATGTGAACATTTCATTTTAGGCAGTGTGATAACGTGATTTCAGCGAGGCATTAAAAGATGGAATGAACATGCACATTTGGGATGCTAGTGTTATGTTCTTCTTGAGGCATGAGTGCACGTCTAAGAAGACTCTTACAAGGGTTGAAGAGGTGGAATACTTAGAGAGGTTTTAGGGAGTTGTAGTCCCACTTACAGGTGTAGAAAACCAAGTTAAGCACCATGAGAAGTTTTGAAGCAAACTTAAGATATTTGACAAGCTGCACGAAGGCAACTTAGCAGTGGTACTAATTGAGCCTTCCTTAATCGAAGTTGCTACCCTCTCCTTGGCACTACCACTTTGCAAGACAAAGAAGAAATGTAAAATATATGTGGAACCCACTAAAGAATTTGGCAAGGTTGTTGCAACATATATGGGTGGTTTTGTCGTGTTGCAAAAGGATTTATTGGAAATTAGAAGGTGATCATTGGAGTAGATTTTTCATGGAGTGTCAAGGAGGTGCAAGGATCTGATAAGGAGTGAATTACACAAACCTAACAAATAGGTCATATTGGGTTAGCATATTACTGTTTTGGGACATCCAAAGTTGAAGGTGCAATATTTTATGGAGGTTTAGTCTAAGCGCTTGGGTGGAGGCCACATCTTACGGGCATCTTGTAATTTTGGTGTGTTTTAGCGATGTTAGTGCATTGTGTTTGATGAGCACTAGCTATATTATATTTCATGAAGGAAAAAAACCCACAAGTTTGAGATGTCTTAACCATTTGGCATTGTAATATGTGTTATGCCCTAGTTTTGAGGAGATAATTAGAACCATATTAGAGTATGATGGGTTGTACCATGGACTTAGGCCCACTTGCATGGGTTTAGGTGTAAAGGTGCCCCATGGGTTGAGGAAAGTGATTGCAATGCTTACCTATATAAAGTGTTTATGATATAATATTAATGATTTTTTTTTGGAGAATGGAAGAGGAAGATAAGAAAGGAGAGGCACTAGGGTTTATTGTAAATCAATCAAAAGGAAGGAAAAATGTCTCTATTAGAGAGATTTTTCAAGTTGATTCTTCAATAGTACTAAATTTAGTTAGGGAGTTGGCCTCAAAAGCATTGATTGGGTACTCAAGAAATCCAAGGCCTGACATATCCAAGCTAGTCCATTAGATAGATTCGTCTTGGGCAAAGGTTGCAAATTATAAGGTGCAAATATCCCATTTTTAAGGTGGGTTTTAAACCTTCCATTTGAAAATGCTAAAAACAAGGTCATGATCTTGAAAGGAGGTCCTTGATTTTACCAAAATTCAATGCCAATGTTTAATCCATGGTGTGATTCTTTATATTTGGGTTTTGCCTTGAACATTTAGATCTATCTTTGGGTCTAGTTATTAGTCTGTCGTTTCATTTATGTGTTGAGAAGGTCTTAAGGGTTGCACGGGATAAGATGGTTATTTTCCAATAGTACCCCTCCCTTGAAACCTTATAAAGAGATAGTGTGCCCCATTTTGTTGTCGTAATATTTCAACCATGAGCTCTTCTTATGAGTATGCCTTTGAAGGGAGGGTATGTAAAGGAAGTAGAAAAAAACAAAATTTCATGTTGAGTAGAAGGAGGGGTATAGATTGCAGGTGTCTCTAGATGTCTTGACAAAGGTGAAGGATAAATGAGTTTACCTCTTATTGAAACACCTTATATTCCATCATTCGAGTTGCTAAAGGGAATTGACTTTAAGTGCCAAGGAAACACAAGGGAGCACTAGTTTGAAATGCATGGAAATGAATGAATAAGAGTGTGTTGGGGAGTGTCAGTGAGTTATAGGTGTGTTAGGTGTCAGGGAGTGGTAGGATGCGCTAGGGAGTGCCAAAGCATACCAAATAATGCAGGGGATGATAATAGGTGCCACATAATTCCAAGGGATTGTTAGACATGCTAGGTGTTATGGCATGTCAAGATGTAAAATATGTTGCTTAGTTGTTTTACGACCACAGTTGGATGTGAGCCTTGTCTTCGTAACTTGTTAAGTTGTATGATTTGAGATTTAACATGAGTATCCTAAGATAAGTTATAGGAAGTTCTTATGTGAACAAGGAATGGTCTAGTTGTAGTAACTATAACTTGGTCAACCTATTGTAGTTGAAGCAAGATTTGGTTGGGTTCCCAAGTTGCAAAAAAATAAGGGTAGTTGTGAGGGAATGATAAATAAGGAGTGATAGGGCATGCTAAGGAATGAAAAGGTGTGCTAAAAAATTACAGATAGTGTCAATGCCATGTCGAGGAGTGTTGGGGAGTGTCAGGGCATCACAAGGGAGAACTAGGTCAAAATGCATGGAAATGGATGAATAAGAGTGTGTGTAAGGGAGTATCAATGAATTCTAGGTGTCTCAACGATGAAGCGTGTTAGGATAATTTTATAATAGGACTTGTAGGAGGAAAGCGTACAATTGCAATAATGGGCTAGACAAAGCAGTGGAGACTTTGGGCTAGGCGCAACACTATTTTTTCAATAACTTGGTTGGGTACCCAAGTCGCAAAAAAAAGTAAGGCTATCTATAAGGGCATGACAATTAGGGAGTGCTAAGGTGTGCCAAAGAATTCCAATAAGTGCTAACACATGTTAGACGGTTCCATTAAGGCATGTTAGGCACACCAAGACATGGCAAGTGCTAAGGAGGGAGTGAAAAGATATGTTATATAGTTCCAAGGCATACTAGGGTGCTAGGGAAGCATACCAAGATGTGTCAAGTGCCAATGTGTGTTGAGTGTTATCGAGTGCCAGGGAAACATAAGGGAGCACCATGTCATACTGCCTGGAAATGAATGAATAAGAGTGTGTGACAAGGAGTGTTAGCGATTTCCATGTGTGTTAAGGAGGGAGTGACATGGTATGCTAGGAAACACTAAGTCATTCTAGTGTGCTGGAGTGGCTTGCAGCCAAGATGTGCCAAGTTCCAGGGTGTGCCAACACATGCTTGGAAGCGTTAGGGACCCACAAGTGAGCACTGGTCAAAATAATGCATGAAAATGAGCATTTAAGAAATTGTGATAGGAAGTGTCAATAAGTTCCAAGTGTGCTAAGGAGGGAGTGAAAAGGTATCCTAGGCTATGCTAAGGCATACTAGAGGCCATGGAAACATGCCAAGATGTGTTAGGTGCTAGGGTATGCCAATTCATGTGAGGGAGTGTTGTGGAGTGCCAGGGAAAAACAAGGGAGCACTAGTTTCAAATGCATGGAAATGAATGAATAAGAGTGTGTAACAAGAATTGTTAATGGGTTCTAGGTGTGTTAAGGAGGGAGTGACAAGGTATGTTAGGCAGTGCCAAGGTGTCATGCCAAGATGTACCAAGTGTCAGGGTGTGCCAATGTGTGCCAAAGACTATTAGGGAGTACCACAGAAACATAAGGGAGAACTAGTTCAAAATGCATGGAAATGAATAGACAAGAGTGTGTGATAGGGAGTGTCGGTGAGTTCTAAGTGTGCTAAGGAGGGAGTGACAAGGTTATATACTAGGTAATTCCAAGGCATAATAGAGTGTCAGGGCATGTCAGGGAATGGTAGGGTGTGTTAGGGAGTTCCAAAGCATGCCAAGGAATGCATGGTATGCTAACACGTGCCACACGGTGCCAAGGGATTATTAGATGTTCCAGGTGTTATGGCATGTCAAGATGTAAGCTATGTTGCTTAGTTGTTTTATGGCCATGGTTGGACGTGAGCCTTGACTTGGTAACTTGTTAAGTGGGATGAGTTAAGATTGGACATGAGTATCCTAAGATGAGTTATAATCCATTATTAGGTGAACAAGGCATAGTGTAGTTGTATTAAATGAAACTTGGTCAAGTTGTTGTAGTCGAGACAAGACTTGGTTGGGTTCCCAAGTCTAAAAAAAATAAGGGTAGTTATGGGGAAATGATAGTTAAGGAGTGCCATGGTGTGCCAATGAAAGAAAAGGTGTGCTAACACTTGCTAGATAGTGTCAATGCATGTCGAGGAGTGTTGGGGAGTGTCAGGGAATCACAAGGGAGAACTAGTTGAAAGTGCATGGAAACAAATGAATAAGAATGTCTGCTAGGGAGTGTCAGCGAATTCCTGGACAAAGTGTGTTAGGAGAATTTCATAATAGGACTTGCAATAGGCAAGAATATGATTTTGATAAGGGGATGGACAAAGAAGTTTAAAAAAATGGGAGACTTTCGGCTAGACACGTCATTATTTTTTGAATGATTTGGTTGGGTTCCCAAGTCGCAAAAAAAGTAAGGGTATCTATGAGGGCATGAAAACTAGGGAGTGCCAAGGTGTGAAGGGAATCCCAAGAAGTGCTAACACATGTTAGAAAGTTCCAAGGCATGTTACACATTCCAAGATGTGCTAGGTGCTAGGGTGTGACACCAACACATGCTAGGGAGTTCCATGGAAACAAAAAGGATGATTAGTTTCAATTGGATGGAAATGAATGAATAAGAGTGTGTGATAGGGAGTGTTAGCAAGTTCTAGGTGTGCTAAGGAGAGAGTGACAAGGTATGTTAGGTAGTTCCAAGGCATGATAGAGCGTTAGGAAAGCATGCCAAGGTGTGCCGAGTTCCAAGGTGTGCTAATGTGTGCCAAGGGGTGTTAGCGAGTGCTAGAGAAACACAAGGCAACACTATGTCATAATGCATGGAAATGAATGAATAAGATTGTGTGACATGGACTGTCAATGAGTTCCAAGTGTGCTAAGGAGGAGTAACAAGGCATGCTTGGCAATACTATGGAATGATAGAGTGTTAGGGCGACATGCAACAAAGATATGCCAACGCGTGCAAGGAAGTGATAATTGGGAGTGTCAGGGAAACACATGGGAGCACTATGTCAAAATACATGGAAATGAAGAAATAAGAGTTTGTGATTGGAAGTGTAAGTGAGTTCCAGGTGTGATAATGAGGGAGTGACAATGTATGCTAGGCAGTGTTAAGGCATGCTAGAGGCCAAGGCGACATGTCAAGATGTCTTAGGTGCTAGGGTGTACCAACACGTGCCGAGTGTTAAGGAATGTTATGGAAACACAAGGGAGCATTAGCTAAAAATGCATGGGAATGAATGAATAAGATTTTGTGACTGGGATTGTCAATGAGCTTTAGGTGTGCTAAGGAGAGTGTGACAAGATCTGCTAGGTAGTGCTAATGAATGCTAGAGTGCAAGGGTGGCATGCCAAGATGTGCTCGAGTTCTGTAAATCCTGTTTGAGGTGGTGAATCAACCATATTTTTTTTCTCCAAGGATAGAGGTATTACTACCATTTTTATTTCTCTGTCAGGTGAACCAGTTTTGGTGCCCAGGATTGTTGTACTTAGATTCTACAGAATAATGAAAACTCTCTAGAGCTAGCTGCACCGATTTTTCCGCATTGGGTTTTTTCCAGGGACATTTATCCATAAATTTTTTTTTGTCACTTTGTCTATGAGCATGTTATTCAGTATTTGATCTGTATGTGTAGGCTACTAGTTGTATTTACTTTGCTAATTTACTAAATATTTTAGAAATTAAATTGTAACTTAATTCAAGTAGGAGAAGTAAATCAAGATACTACAATAGGGTTTCTTAGATTAATATTTTTTCACATGGTATCAGAGTGATTGCAGATCAAGATGGATCTCCAACAAATCAGCTAAATAATTTGTGCTGCAGAGAGCAGTAGAAGAAACAGAGAACCCCGAGAGTGCAACACAACACCAAAAGGAAGTAGAGGTAGCATGAGCCACACAGGGGCTAATGTAGTCCCAACTAGATGATGCAAAGACAATGTGGTACCTTCCAGAGGGACGCAGGAGCAGTCTGTGCTGCGCAGTCGTTGCGTAGAGGCTGTGCTCAGCCAATCTACTCACGCAGAGGTTAGCCAAGGTGACATTGTCCAGTATTGAGTGTTGTGCAGATTTTCCGTGGACCGGAAGCAGAGCTTCAACAGTTGTTGGTGGGGTGGAGATTTTGCCGGTCCAGAATCATGCCTAAGCTAAGTTGATAAAGAGCGGGAGGAGAACAACTGCTCAACAGATTTCATTGCCAAAAGAAATTTGAGGATCGATCGTAGGGTGATCGAAGAGAGCTGATTCATTGTGTTTGGCAGATTTCCAAGGAGGAAATCAGTTGTCAGAGGGAGAAGAGGGTGCCTTTTTCGCCAAGGACCCTAGATCTGAGCTTCTGTTGAGAAGCGGGGAGAGGAAGATTTGTTCCAATAGAAATCTAAGCAGATGACACCTCATGGACAACGTGATCATGATAGGTTGGACGACCTGTCCAACTTTGATATCTGGAAGGGCAGAACCCTAGTAGTCCTAGAGGTATACAACTTGAGGGAGCACATAGAAAAACTTGTGTTTGTCAATGGGCAGGGGTCCTTCAATTGCTTACTCTCAGCAACTAAGTTACGGTGCAGCAGTTGGCAGCACGTTGCAACAATTTGAGAGGGAGTTGTAGTACGGATGTAGCAGCGATGGTGGCAGAGTCATGGGCAGCAATACATAGAGCAGCATCAATATAGTGATGAAGGGAAGCATGCCAAGCATCAACGTGCAGACCGATGCCAGAGATTAGAGCAGTACTTCGGGGTGAAGTATATTGCTAGAGCACATTCCTCTATAAGAGGGAGTGTTGATATTTTGGGGTAGTATCGGATGTGCTCTAGCTCCCAAATTTTGTGGAGGAGCTAGAGTACATGATATCTCCAAGACCAAGAAAGCGTTTGGGGAAATTCCATCAGGTTTAAGAGACATTCAAATAATTAATGTTTTTAATTCAGGACCCTTAGTATAATTTAGGAAAATTAAAAGATTAAAGTGAATTAAATTAAAAATGTGATGAGAATGACTTAAGTGATGCGGATCAAGCAGCTTCTAACCTTAGCCGTCGATTAGAGATTAGATCACGACCATTGATGTATCAATGAGAAAAGTATAAGAGAAGGGCTTGGGGTCAGTTAGAGAACACATAGTACTTTCTAGAGAGTGGTTTTATAAGAATTTCATAAGTGTTTCAATCACAGTGAGGCGCAGTATTGGCAATGGAATGGTTTGATCCTAGGCCAAGAGTACAACGAAGGCAATGAAGCATCATTCTAGACCAACGCAGAGGCATCCTGGGGCTACATAGTCCAACCAGAGCCCAACAGGGGCAGCGCAAAGGCAGCAAGAGTCATGTAGGGCTGACGCAGGGGCAACGCAAGGCCTTAAGGGGTGACGTAAGTCGTTCCTGAGCAGCCAAAAGGCTGGCGTAGAGGGCTTCAGAGAAGCGTTGGGGTTTTCAGTTGGCCAGAAAGGGCTTGAGTTCTGTAAATATAATCCGGATTTATGCAGGAACGCAACAAAATAAACATATAACCATAAATACAAAGATGCAACGGAAATAACTCTTCATTTCATTAATATCAAAGAACTGAAATTTGCTTACAGACAGAATGGAAATAAAACTAGCTAGGGCGCTGGTAGCTATCTCTAAGAAGAGATGTGGTCACTACAAGCCTTTGAACTGAGTTACAATGAGGCTCGAGGGCCTATTTATTATTTAGAAACAATGGGAAATCCTAAACAGCCAAAACCCTAACCCTAGGAGATGAAGCGCCAAAACTATGGGCCTTGTTTGGGTAAATTGGTGTTTCAACTTCCTAGGGGCGTAACTTTGGCATACGATCTCCGTTTGACGCGTACCATACCTCGTTAGAAAGATCTATCCGAGGACTAAAAATTTCGAACATGGACCCATGTAGATCTTTGTTTTCCCAAAAACTTCGTTTAGGGCCTCAAAATGGCTCCGGATGTTCAAGACCCGAAAAACTGCTAAAAATAGTAAGTTGTGTTGAAACTGAAAAACTGAAAGAGACAATGGTGGGGCCCCAAGTGGAATAAGTGGGTGACCGCCGATATCCACCTGGATCATTCCTCCCCCCTTAGGAAGCAATGGTCCCAATTGCGTTAAGTTCCTCCATGAGATGAGGAAATTTATGCTGAACTTGGTCCCTGGTGAATCACTTTCCTTGGTGCAGGAGTTGGCCAGCTTTGACAACCCGATACAGTTGGATATTCTGTTGGCGAGTGTTCTTGATTTGCATGTCCATGATACAATCTGTGGTGGCCTGTTCCATGTAGTCTGGGTTTAACTCTGTTGGTGTGAGTTGTTCTGCAATGTCAGAGTTGTCCAGTAGAGGTAGGAAGTAAGGACGAAGGTGGTCCACATTGAATACTGGGTGTAGACTAAGGAATGGTGGAATACTGAGCTCGAAGACATTGTTCCCTACAACCTTGGTGATGGTGTATGACCCATATCGGAGCGGGCCAAGCTTGCGGTGGGGTCCAGTGAGGCGCTCCTTCTGCAAATGTAGCCATACTTTGTTGCCCACCTGGAACTTGTGTGGCACCCGGTGTTGATCATGGCGTTGCTTGTACTTAGCATTGGCTTTGTCCAATATTTCATGAACCTGTTGGTGGATGTGTTGAATGCGCTCGATGAAGCTATGTGCTTTGTCGACTTCAGACTGGACATGAGCTGAATCGGCCTGAGTAGCCGCAAATGGCATGGCTACGTAAATGGGACAGAGAGGCTAGAATCCCAAGCCCACCTGAAAGGGGCTATGGTCGATTGAACTGTGGAGAGCCCGACTATAACTATGTTAGATTATAAATCTTCCGGCAAATCACATGAGAAATTTAGGACCTACGCGTTTCGAACTACCAACTGTAGTTCATCATCAGGATAATTATCCTGATGATGAACTACAGTTGGTAGTTCGAAACGCGTAGGTCCTAAATTTCTCATGTGATTTGCCGGAAGATTTATAATCTAATATGTTATGGATCACAGAAGCTTGCACTCTCATATAACTATGTTGTACATAAGGGAGGCTCTCGTCCCACGTGCGTGGATGCTTTGAATTTTACATGCGTAGAATGTGTACAATCATTCTGTTGACGACCTCTATTTGGCCATCTGTTTGGGGATGGAAGGCTGTGGACTTGGTGAGCTTGGTGTCCAGCATTGACCAGAGGCTGGACCAAAATGTGCTGAGGAACCTGCTATCCCAATCTGATATGATAGACTGTGGGATCCCAAAGTGCACCCACACTCGTTCAAAGAATATTTTAGCAGTGGCTTCTGCTGTGATATTCTTCTTGTAGGGCGCCATAATGGCCATCTTCGAGAATCTGTCGACGACCACGAAAATACAGTCATTTCCATGCCTAGTAGAAGGCAGGTCCGACATGTAATCCATGGAGATGGATTCCCAAGTTCGACTAGGGGTAGGTAGCGGAGTATATAGGCCTTGCTTCTTGATGGTCGGTTTGGCAATGGCACAGGCAATGCAAAATATGATGTTTTTCTCGACATCCTTTCAAAGGTTCGGCCAATAGAAATACTTCTGCAGTACAGCTACTGTTTTCTCGATCTCGAAATGCCCAACGACTCGACTGTAGTGTGCTTCCCATATCATCTTGGAACACTCGCTTGAAGGAACACAAAGGTGTCCCAGGTGACATAAAAGTGCATCTTGGAGGTGAAATTTGGAACTTGCGTACCCCCCAAGAGTGCCTTGTAAATGTGGCTGAATTCTGGATCGCTCTCATAGAGAAGTGGCCAATCAGAAGTCTCGTGCCCACAAGAGTTGAGAAGGGTGGTGAGCGCCACGATCGGTGGTCGGCTGAGGCAGTTTACAACATTATTGGTGATACCCTTCTTGTACTTGATGTTCAAATGAAACTGTTGCAGATATGTGGACCACTTCTGATGGCGATCATTCTGCAACTTCCCTTGTGTCTATATGAACTGCAGGGGTCGGTGGTCTGTGTGGATGATTGTTTCCTTCCCCAAAATTTAATGTTTCCATTGTCGACAAGCTTGCACAATGGAATACATTTCTTTGTCGTAAGTGGGATACTTGCGAACTGTGTTAGACAATGTATCACTGTGATATGCCACTGGATGTCCCTGTTGAGTAAGAACCGCCCTAATAGCATAGTTAGAGGCATCTGTCTCGATCTCAAATGGCAGTTGCAAGTCTGGTAATGTGAGCACTGGGGCAGAACAAAGGCGATTTTTCAATTCTGTGAACGCCTTCTGTTGAGGTTCCGACCAAAAGAATTTTTCTCTCGCTCCTCCCTTGGTGACTTGACTCAAGGGCCAAGTGATATGAAAGAATCCCAACACGAACCTATGGTAGAAATTAGCAATACCCAGAAAGCTGCGAAGCTCTGTTATAGTGGTTGGGGCTGGCCAATCTCAAATGACTTGAATCTTGGTTGGATCCACATGCACCCCCTTTTCATCAATAATGTATCCCAGATATTGAACTTGGGTCATGCCAAAAGTGCACTTCTCCAAATTGGCACACAACTTGTGTTGCCGTAGTGTTTGAAGGACTTGTCGGATGTGGTGAAGGTGCTCTTCCCAAGTCTGGATGAAGATCAGAATGTCATCCAAGTACACCACTACAAATGAGTTGGAGAATGGCCGCAAGATGTCGTCCATCATCCTCATGAAGGTTGCAGGAGCATTCGTCAACCCGAAAGGCATCACCAGCCATTCGAAAAGGCCTTCCTTGGCTTTGAAGGCAGTCTTCCACACATTGGAGGGTTCAATTGGTACCTGGTGATACCCAGACTTCAAGTCGATCTTGCTGAAATATTTTGCACCTTTGAGTTGGTCCAGAAGGTCATCAATCGGTGGGATCGGGTACCTATTCTAGACAGTGATCTTGTTCAGCGCCCGATAGTCAATACAGGGTCTCCACGTCCCATCTTCTGTATCAACACGATCGGGCTCCCGCAGGGCTATGAAATTGGTCGGATGTGACCTTTCTACAGCAGCTCTTGAATCTGCCTCTTGATTTCATCGTTCTCCAGAATAGAGCGTCGATAGATCGGTCCATTGGGTAGCGGCACACCAGGGGTCAGATGAATCGAGTGCTTGACCTGACAGTGCAGAGGAACCCTTGTGGGTGAGGTGAAGATGTCCCCATATTCCTCTACAACCTTATCCATTTGTTGTTGTCGTGCAGAGGAGCCCTGTCTGGAGGTCGTGGCCATAGTATTGTTCTTGCCCTGGGGGCGGATCATCAGGAAAATGAATTTCCTGGTTTGGGAAATGAGGTTACTACATTGTTTTGCAGAAACCAAAGAGATAGTGGCAGGGGGTGGTACCTCTGGTATCCTGTACAACTTATTTCCCAAAGTAACATTAACAATGCAAGGCCGAGACTCACACACAACATGACACTTCCACAAGTATGGTTGTCCTAATAATACATCAGAAACATCAATAGGAGCAATGTCACATAATACCTCATCCGTGAAGGGCTTGATGATATAGGGAAGGCGGTACTACTGGCTGACGCGGAGATCTCGTCCTTGGTGAAGCCACCCGATGGTGTATGGATGTGGGTGAGTTGTGGTCGACAAGCCCAACCGCTTCACGGCGTCTGCTGAAATGAGGTTCTTTTGGCTCCCATCGTCGACAATGAACCGTATTGGGGAGCCCTTTACCCACATCTGGGAGTGGAAGAGACGTTCCTCCTCCTCTGGATCTTCCGGTTCCTCTTTCTGGATCTTCGTAGTGGCAACAGTGGCGTTGGGGTCCACGTCAATAATCTGTTTCCCTTTGTCATTTCCCTTGTTAGGTTCTGATTTAGAGTCAGAGCATGGATCTGACTCAAAAGCCCTCATCTTGGCCACCAGCGACTGCTTGGCCCGACACTCACTTGTGTTGTGAGTGGAGCTCTTATGGAACTCACACCACTTTCTCGTGTCCTTCTTTGGCTTTGCAGTGTTGTTCTTTGCTTATGGTTTCGACAGGTTGTCTTGAGTCTCCATGCCTTGGCTTTGTCCTTTGTTCTGCTGTTTGGAAGCACCCTTCCCTTGCTTTTGATTCGCAGATCCAAAGTTTAGCTTCTTCTGCTTGAATTTGTGCTCAATCTTGGCAGCATACCAGTATGCCGTACCAAGCGAGGAGATGTTGAAGAACCCCATTTCGTTATGAATGTATCTGTGCAGACAACTGCGATACTTTAGCACCATATGTTTCTATGAATCTATGATACCCAACTTGGTGCGCAGGGTATGGAACAGATTCGTCAGCTCATGCACATCTTGATCCCTTGGTTGTCACAGCGTGGTCCATTGTATGTACTTGTCCTCATAGCTCCCCATGGGATAGTATTGTTCCTTGATGGCATCTCGGAAAGAATTCCAAGTGGGTATGGTCGAGAACAGAGAGGGTTTTGTCTCGTCCTTTTTCTCACAGTGGGTTTCCCACGAGTCTTTAACATGGGGGGCAGCTTTGAGGAGTGCAAAAATAATCTTCTCCCTGTCGGAAAAGTCATGAACCGAGAAATATCCTTCTAATAGATTCAACCATCTATCTACGGCATCTGCATCTATTTGACGCTCAAATATGGGAATTTCAAAATTTACTTGTACCTTAAAAGGAGTCGCACCTCCAAAGTGGCTGCTGGATGCAGATGTGCCGCTGGTGGGCAGCCGTTGAAGGATCTGGGAAAAATTATCCATCATCGCGTTCCTTTGTTTTTCGAGGGCCTCCTCGAGCAATATTTTGATAGGATATCCTGCTCCCTCATCTTTCTTTTCGTCCCCCATGGGCGTCCGTTGGGGTTTGCGAGGCAGATCTTGCAAAGGTTCCACCAGATCGAGCCCTAACTCCTTATACCTCGACCTCGTTGGGGACATGCAAAGAAAGATCGAGAAAAAGCAGACCACTCTGATACCACTGATCCGGATTTATGCTGGAACACAACAGAATAAACATATAACCATAAATACAAATATGCAGTTGAAATAACACTTCATTTCATTAATATCAAAGAACTGAAATTTGCTTACAGACAGAATGGAAATAAAACTAGCTAGGGCGCTGGTAGCTATCTCTGAGAAGAGATGTGGCAGCTACAGGCCTCTGAACTAAGTTACAATGAGGCTCGAGGGCCTATTTATTATTTAGAAATAATGGGAAATCCTAAACAGCGAAAACCCTAACCCTAGGAGATGAAGCGCCAAAACTATGGGCCCCGTTTGGGTAAATTGGTGTTTCAACTTCCTAGGGGTGTAACTTTGGCATACGATCTCCGTTTGATGCATACCATACCTCATTAGAAAGATCTATCTAAGGACTAGAAATTTTGAACAAGTAACATGCATCCATGGGTCCATGGGACCATGTTGCTCTCCGTTTTCCGAAAAAAAGTCGTTTAGGGCCTCAAAATGGCTCCGGAAATTCAGGGCCCGAAAAACTGCTAAAAATAGTAAGTTGTGCCGAAACTGAAAAAATGAAAGAGACAATAGTGGGGCCCCAAGTGGAATAGGTGGGTGACCACCGATATCCACCTGGATCAAAATCCCATTTGAGGTTTTGAATCAACTATATTGTTCTGTCTTCGAGGATAGAGGTATTACTACTGTTTTATTTCTCTGTTGGGTGAACCAGTTTTGGTGCCCAAGATTGTTGTACTTGGATTCTACATAATAATGAAAACCCTCTAGAGCTAGGTGCATCGATTTTTCCGCATTGGGTGTTTCTCAGGGACAGTTTTCCATAAAATTTGCTTGTCACTTTTTCTATGAGCATGTTATTCAATATTTGATCTGTATGTGTAAGCTTCTAGTTGTATTTACTTCGCTAATTTACTAAAGATTTCAGAAATTAACTTGTAGCTTAATTCAAGTAGGAGAAGTAAACCAAGATATTTCAGTAGGGTTTCTTAGATTAAGAAATTTTCACATTCCCTAGGTCTAGCCTCATTAGGTCACCTAGGGCATCAATTTCCCAGGAATATAGCCAGAGGAAAACTTCTATCTCCTAGAGGCAACTGCGTTGGTGTGTCCCCTCACTCTCCTTGGAATTTGGGCCAATTCCAACAATGGAATCTCCAGATACATCAAGTCCTAGCTCTAGGATCAAGTTTTGCCTTGTTGTTCCCAAATCTAGAATCTAGTAAGATCAAGTTGACCTATCGAAGTAAAAATTCTTTCCTGATCCTTTCCCCTCACCTTGTTCAACATAGGAACATCATTGGTTTCTAAATTCCATCCTCGAACTTGGGTTGGGTCCACTTGGCCCCATGTGGTCTCATTTACTGTCAGAGGCCTTTCATCAAGGACCATTGGGAATCAAAGTTCCCAAAGGATTTTAGGGATTTGAAAATTACTTCATAAGTCTTATTCTTCTCCCTTAACCCTTCAATCCCCCTCCTCTCTCCCTATAATATAAATTGCCTTGCTTAAAAGGAAAGCAAGTCCCACTCTTTATTTTATCTTAGGGAAATGGTTTCTAGGGTCACTTCCCACCTATTCATTGACCTATACTCTACAAGTGACTTACTAAAATACCGGGACTCCTCCCATCAGTGAAATTCCATGAAGAGAAAGGAGCCTTAGCTGTGGTGACAATGGGCTAATCCTCCACCATTGCCCTTGTCCTAGCAGTTTCCCCCTTAGGAACCCATTTTAGGTCCACTACTAGTTTGAGTTGTAACAAGTTGTTCACAACTCAATTTATCAACAAATATTTGGTATGCTCACTTTTTCCATACTACGGCTCGAAGATGAGAATTCTAGGGCTATGGAGGCTACCCTTCTTCTCACTGAATCAATCCTCTATAATATAGTGAACTAGGGCTAGTTGGATGGCCCACTTGACTGCTACTTTATTCCTTCAAAGTCAACACATCCTCAAGCCCTATACACCTGTCCTTATACCAATCTTGTTGTCCTACACAAGAACAAGAGTTAGGGCTCTTCTGTGACAGTCACTTAACAACCCTCCAACTGTACTTGGACTACCATCAATCTGCCCAACCACAATCAATTTTTTTTATTGATCTAGGGCCCACAATATTGTCTTCATCCAGGGCTCTTCAAATTTGCCACTTAACAATCGTTTGAGTCGTCTCAAAATCATTGTTCTTGTGTATCGACAATTTGATTTTTGTTGTCCAATCTATGAACAAATATTAACTACTCCTTTTATCATCCTTCTAACAATCTGTAGATGACTGAACTAGGGTCACGGATCAGCCACTAACAATCCATTGAATAATTTTTTATATGTTGCTTCAGATCTCTGTCTAAAACTCTGTGGACAGTCTACCAAAATCAACTCCTCTGCATGTCAATCAATTCTTCATATGGCACATTTCTTCTGCATGCTTATTCTTCTGCTCATGTTCCACCCTCCTTTGGATATGTTGTCTCCACACATACTAAATCTGCAAACCATCTTCTAGATTTGTGGTCTATATTCCATAAATAAACCTCTCTCTAAAGATCACAACCCGTCTTCTTCTACGCTAATTTTTCATAGTCTTAAGGGCATACCTTATGAACTAAACATGCTCGGAAACTGTCCTAACTAGGGAATTATGTTTATGTACTTCTAATTGTCGTAGAAAAAACCATATCCACCCTTAGAAAAAACACGACTCTTGTCTCCATAAGGGAAGCGGCCTAGCTCATATGGATCCATAGATTCTGGGCATTTCTTTCACTGAATCTTGACATGAACTTCAGATCTCAATGTCGACCCTCAAACTAGGGTTACCTCAGTTAATATTACGCCTGCGTCTACTTCTGTTCTAGCTCTAAATTATAGTGCAAGCCCTCCTCCATTTATGTTGGTATTTATCACGGACCTTGCGGCCTACTAAATACCACAAGGCAAGATGGTATTAACCCTCTCTTCTATTTCCTGTAGAAAATCTAACCAGCAGGATTCGATCAGATCTTGTAATGTACTAAAATAAGATACTGAATCCTTCCTACAATTCATGGAAACAAAACACGATTGCACAACACAGGATGTATATGGGGAAAGAAGCTGCTAAAAACCCTCTATCTCTATTGTGTATTAAGTCAAGGAATCATGAAACAATACAATGCTTAATCTCTCTTGAGATTCTCCAACACTTTGCCAATTGTCTCTTGCTGATCTAGGAAAAATTGGTCTAGTACTTAGCCAATTCAACCCTCCTTCAGCCTGCCTTGCTCACACAATTCCTATGGAATTAGCTCCCTATTAATTATGAAAATTAGCCTTCCTTGATTGTGCAATCCATCATGGCACCCTAATGACTTTATAATTGCACATGGACAATTTTCTATAAATAGAAATGATAGTTATGTTCCTCTGAACTATGTTACAATAAGGCTCTAGGGAATTTTTATTATTTAAAAAGAAGAGAAAACTCTAAACAAACAAAACCCTAACCCGAGGAGATGTAACACCAAGATTTTATGGACCCCGTTGGGGTTAGTTGGGCAACCAACTTCCTAGGGTCGTAACTTGGTCATATGAACTTCATTTGACGCACATGATACCTTGTTAGAAAGATTTCTCCGAGGAATACAACTGCTGATGTGATTTCTATGAAATTTTCAAACCTTTCATGCCCAAAAAATGTCGTTTGGGGCCTCAAAATGGCTACGGAAGTTCAGGACCCGAAAAACTGACAAAAATAGTAAATTATGATATAATTAAGGAAACTGAAAATTTGAAAGAGACAATGGCGAGGGCCTAAGTGGAATAGGCGGGTGGCCACCAATATACACCTCGATTACCTCAACTCAAATCTCTTGAGCTAACTTAGTCATCATGACTTAGTTAACTGACATAAGTTTTTATGAGATGAAATTACAATTTATTGTCCAATTTGTTTAGGGGAAAAATAAATTATACGCCTCACATTCTTCACTCATGGTACATCAAAATTCATCATCAGTGTGGGTGCATTTTTTTGGTCCTTTCTAGTTGTCAATTTCACTGTTTCTTGTTGAAAATTTCAATGCTCCCTCTCAACAAGAAAGGAATTGAATCTATCCCGATTCAGTACTTTTGGAATGTTTTGAATGCAACACTTCTCTAGTGTTGTTTGCACCTGCAAATCTTGAAACTGAATAGCCTCTGAACAACTGAATCAGTATAATGTGTTTATCATCAGAGTCTTCTAACTACTGCTAGGTACTGTACCTGTCTAGTACTAGATTCTCTGCATTGCTGCTGACATCTGCATTTGTGTCCTTTGAACTGTTGCCAACCTTGAGTTGCACTCCATTATATGACATATGTCACTCTGATTTCTGTCTCGATGACATCTGATTGCATCAATATAACTAGTCTTTCCTGCTACTGTTGTACTATGGGATCCTTGTAGCTAGGTTCGATCCATGAGACACACCATCTCAATGGACCTTGCCCAAATTTCTTACCTTGGGATTATGTCTACACATCACCCCACCTTTCACCTAGAGGTGTGGCTGCATGTGCTTCCTCTACCCATCTGGCTCAAAATTTCTCCCTCATGGAGGTCTCTTCTTCAGTGGACGCTTCCACTCGGTCTCCTCTTTGCTTCTCCAATTGTGGCTGCTCCACAACCTTCTGAGACTGCTTCTAAGGCTGCATGTCGAGAGCTAATTTGTGCTCCCTTTCAACCACCAAGCCTCTAACCTCTTATTTTCTCCTCAAAGTTTTGCATGCATCTGGTACCTCAAGTGCATATAGGTTTTTGACTCACACACATTGTAATTGTCCTGTCATTACAAAAGTTTATAAAAAAGAGTTGATTTTAAATCGCTGATATCTCCCTCATCCGAGCTCCGATTTGATCGATTTTTTTTTTTGGGGTAGTTTTTCGAGAGGAACCCAAATATTCTATTTGTTTTTGAAAATTTTACACCAAAATTTTTAGATATTCTCTGCAAACTCGTCGCCCAAAAAAATCCTGCTATGATACCATGTAAAACATCTAACCAACGAGATTCAATTTGATAGTGTAATGTATTAAAACAAGTTACTGAATCCTTCCTACAATTTGCGAAAACAAAACATGGTCGCACAATCCCATATAAGTAAGAGAAATAAATTATCAATCGCACAACACAAGATGTATATGGGGAAAACAACTACTAAAAACTCCTTTATCTCTATTGTGTATTAATTCAAGGAATCATGAAACAATACAATGCTTAATCTTTCATGAGATTCTCCAACACGCTGCCAATTGTCTCCCGTTGATCTAGGCAAACTCAGTCTAGTACTTAGTCAATTCTCAACCTTACTTCAGCGTGCCTTGCTCATGCAATTCCTAGGGAATTAACTCCTTGTTAATTAGGAAAATCAATCTTCCTTGATTATTAAATCCATCATGACATCCCAGTGACTTTATGATTGCACATGCGAAATTTTCTCTAAATTCAACTGATAGTTATTATATATATATATATATATTATTTTATTTTTATTTTTATTTTTTTAATTATTATTATTATTATTATTATTTTTTATGGTCAAACTAGCCATTATTTTACAACGGCTATTTGAAGCTTCATTATCTATTTAAGCTGAGTCCTAGATCAGATTTCACATCTTGTCCTGATGATGAACCACACTGGTTGGTTCGAAACGCGTTGACACAAATTTCTCCAATGTGATTTTCACCGAAAGATTTGATACATAATTTATGGATCACAGAAGTCAGATTCCTAATAAATATGCAAGAAACTATTAATAGTGAATTATCAGCTATTTGATTGATCACTCATTGTGAATTAAAATCTAATCTAATTCACTGGACCTCTGACAATGTGAATGCATGCTAAAGAGTGTTAGGGAGTGTCGGGGCATATCAAGGGATAAATACGTCAAAATTCATGGAAAGGAACAAATAAGAGTGTGTGCCAGGGAGTGTCAGCGAATTCAAGTGTGCTAAGGACGAAGTGTGTTAGCTGGAGAAGTTCAAAATAGGATTTACAGGAGGCAAGCCTACGAATGTTATACGGGGCTCGACATAGCACTAGTTTTAGACAAAGGGAGATCACTTTGTGCTAGGCACAACATTGCTTTCCCTTTATCTATTTTTTTTATATGAGATGTGGCACACTTTGGCTACATTCTCATGTTTTAAACTATTCTAGATAATTTCGTATTGTACATTGTTGTGTATAAGTTTTGGGGCACTCAGCTTGTGGCAGCTTATATCTTGTGTGCCTTGTGCATCTTGAGGTTCTTACAAACTATCAGTTAATGTTTAAATACTATTTATATGAACTGAACATACATGTGAAATATTTCCTGTGTAATCTGTTAGGGTCCTATAATAATATGATTCATAATTTTTGAATTGACTTTAGTTAGTCTTGTAATATGTACATACTTTGCTTTCTGCAAATTGTTTTCCCATATTAGAAAATAAAAAATGTAAAGAGGGTAAAAGTCCTAAAAGAAAAATCAAAGGACTTAAAAGAAAAATATAAAAAAGAATAGAAAAAATGGACCCGAAACAAAAAAGAGATAAGAATAAAACATGAAAGTGATGCAAGTCCAAATGCCACTATTGTTTCTTTTTACCGCAAAAATAAATGATTATCTGTAGCTTGTTCAAAATTCCATAGTCCATGATGAGTTAAACAACTTAATCTTGAATTTTCATGCTGATAGATAGAGAATAAATATCTTTCCAAACAGTTTAATCTTGGCAGATCAGTAGTTAGGTAGAGAATAAATGAAGAGCTCAACAGTTTAATTTGAGTCCTTGGAAGAAATAAGGATAGAATTATTTAGTTTGTTGTTTTAAAAGAAAAATGAACAAGGGTTTGCAATCTCAAATGCACCCAAGTAAAATGAAGAAAAAATGTTAGGGTAGCATAAGGGTAGGTAGAAAGCAGTTTTTACAATCATGGATAAGCAAAATTTGGTCGATTCATTCACTAACTTCCTTAAAATAGTCATCCCCCTTGTAAAAATACTTCATTCCCTACATTTTGATGATTTCCCCTTCATTTTCCCTTTTCCCATCATCATTTAGTTTCATTCACAAAACCCCTTTTCCTAAGTGTAAAACTCATTCTACTTAAGGAAAGTAAAACTTTGACTAATTCCCCTTTTTTCCTAAAAATACACAAAAACCCATAAAAACATTTTATCCTAAGTTTAGATACAAAAATATTATATTGGGACATTTAAACAATTATCCCTTTATTATGTTTTAAAATTAAACTTAGCTTATTTTTATTAACACAATAACTTATGTATTAGCTCCTTATTTAACCTTTTCCTCCCGTATTATATTAAATCCATTTAAATATTATCCCAAAACCCATATTTTACTTAAAACCTATGGTTTATTATTCCCCACGTGATTATTATCCCCGATCCCCATAGGTTAAAATTATCCCTTGCATATTAAACCCGCCATGCTAAACATTACACTTATACATATTCCATTTGTTATGTATAACCTTAGCCCGCCTATTATATTTCATATATAAACTATATATTAAGACTATGTTTTAATATATAATTCATACCCGCCGCATAACTAATACCGAGCCCCATGCCCGTTACCCTGCAGCTCCATCGTTAAATCTCGACCATTCGCTCCATTTTGTCAGTTCTGATGGTGCAAATCTCCCATCGCAAATTAGATTGCGCGTTCAATAACCAAAATGAAGCTTGCGATAAAGGTTGTTTTCAACCTTTATCTGTCCTCCACGCATCGCAGTTTTGTTGGATCGCATCGATTCAACGAAAACCATTTACCGCCTTTTGAATTTGCAAAAACCACTTGCAGTAATTCCCCCCCCCTCGGCGCCCAAACTGCCTATAATTTGAATTGACTAGCAGTTAATGCATTCACTGTTTAATCAAATTATTTATAAAAACAACCGAATGCACTTATTTCAAGGTTTTTGTTACCTTTCTGCGCATAAAACTTCTCCAGAATGAAAATAATAAGTTGCCGCCTCTATTTTTGCTAATAAACCAACAGAATTCATCTGAATCCATTGCTACGGTCACTGAAAAGCCTCTAGACTGCATATAAAGGCCAGAGCAAGCTTTTGAAAGCTTTCAAAACACAACAAACCTTTTTCCACAACAAATTTTCGAATTTTTACAAGTATTCTTTAGGAAAAGAGACCTATCCATCCATCTAAAAAGAATTATACTATTAATTGAAAACCTTACTAGCCTGTTTGCCTAAAAAAATACCTACTTGCTTCAGAAATTCTTCGGATAGACAAAGCCCTGAGTATTTTAGTTTCTAGAAGCTGTGACCTATTTTAGAACAAATTTGAAAGTAAGTTTAGCCATTTGCAGACCTAAAAAGCCCTCTGATACATCCAAAGCTTTTTCCACAATACTCATAAGCCCTCTTTCACAAAATTTGATGTTTTAAGATTGTTCTATTACATAAATTTTACTGATAACCCTTGATATCTTCTGTTAAGGCTATAAAGTCAAGAATATTGCACTTTTTGATATAGAATTTCTAGTTTTAGTCAGAGTGATCAGAAGTAACCTTTTGAAGTCTAAGATAGAACCTCTATTATATTTTGAAAGTCCTTATGTAAATAGTTTAATCTTATAGAAGTGTGTCACAGACCTAAAAGCAGAGTGTTAAAGATCAAGAGTGTTAAATTGATAAAACAAACCTATCAATGGCATCCAAAAGTGCAATTGTAATTAATCCTCTACAACCTCCTGTTGTAGATGTAGAACATACTCCATTTGGCAGATGTAGAATACAAAATCATAGATCCTGTGACTGAGTTTAAGCTCCTTGAGCTCCACTGTTGGAGCCAAGAGAAATCCTTGGACCAAATAGATGATGTGCTGATTTGGGAATCTAATTTGCCTAATTATGTTGTTCCTCACACACATCAATGCCCAAAGGCCATCAAATTATGCCAATCTCAATATTCTCGAGATCAAAGAGCCATTGTCAATTCTGGAAAAGAAGTATTGTTTACCATAACAGCTGAATCTATAAACCAGATGCTTCAGTTGCAGCCCGAGCCCAATGCAGTTCCCTTATCTATTGAAGCTCTGACAAAGTTCTATTTGCAGTTGGATTTTCCCAAAGTATTCCAATTTTTTCAAACATTCATGCCCTCCTATGTGGAAATCCCCAAGCTCAACCCTCCATACGCCTCTTCCAAATTCCCAGAAGGAACCAGACACATTATTTCCATGCTGTCTTTTATCCTTCGATACTTCACAGATGAACATACTAATGCATCTATACTTGGTTTCTTGTCCATTTTTTTGCTTGGTCAGCCCCTGAAGTTATCTACAATTTTGCCTAGTATATTGTTGATAACATCCATGAACAACTTGTTAAATTATCTACTGAAGGTGTCTTTAGGTATACTTCGTTTATTTTCCACCTGTTCCTTTACTTTCAGTTAGACAAGTTTCCTATAACTCTTCAAAAGATGGACGTAGAAGGAAATCCACAGTCTATTATATTCTAGACCTCCTTGATCAGAAAGGAGTCAAATGAGTTTACTTATGTAGACTTTACAGATTGTTTCATCCATCCATTGGTAAATATGCTAAAAAACAGTGTGCAACCTAGGATCAGTGATGAAATCAAGAGGGTTTTACAGTTTTCAGAACAAAGCAAGACAGGTGATTGGTATTTATACTAAAATCACACTGAAATCAGATTTTATGGGATAACCCTCATTCCTTATAAGTTGCCAAAGTATTTACCTATGACATTGTTTGCTTTAGAATATATAAGACAAATTTTAAACTTAGATTCTACAAATTTCTTGGCTGCTAAAAAGAAAACCCAATTTAAACTGAAGAATCAAGTAGGTCCATTCATATGTAATAACAGAGAAGCAGGTGCAGAGGCAGAAAATCATTTGTTAGAATACAAATTCAACAAAAGTTTTCTTTGGTATTATGATCCATATGGTATAATCAGCAAAATGAGAGTTAAATGTAAATTAACTCCATACATTCATGAGAAGAAGCCTGACATTGCGAAATTTTCAAACCAAACAGAATGGTTAAGAAATAATCTGGCAGAAGCTGATAAGCAAAGTGATACTAGTCACATTTTGCAGACTCCAGCTTTGGAAGACAGAAGCATGAAAAGAAACAGGGAAGAAGGCTCTTACACTACTGAAACTACCACAGAAACAAAGTTTAAACTTAGGTACAACAAGAAACCAAAGATGAATCATGCAGATAAAGAAAAAGAGATAGTGGAGGTTATAGATACAAAGATTCCAGAGAAAGACACTGTGCCTCCCACGATGATTGAAAATGAACAACAACCTACCACTTCCAATACACAGTTGATCCAGAAACAACAGAGTGTAGAAGTATCATCATCAAAACAGACAAAGGACAAAGATATGGACATTAAGGAAAAGTATAAAGAGATTAAAGCTAAAAATGAGGAAATAAGAAATGAAATTTATTCTCAAAACTTAAAGCAGACTCCTATCATATAAAACAGGCCGCTTTCAACCTTTGATTATGAGAATAAGAAATTGCTGATGACAGTGTTTCAATCTACAATATCAACTCCTAAAACAACATCTGATTATAAAAAGGTTGATTTTGAAGTACCAGTCCAAGACATTCATCCCTTGGACCAAATTGAATTCCATAAACAAATTTCAGAGATGATATATTCCACAATGACTACAAAAGCAATGAGTGCTCAAAAGTTTCATAATACTTTGATAAATGTAAGAGATCAGCTCAAAGTTGAAAAAGCTTCATCATATGCTAAGGATACCAGAGTCAAATCTTTGGAGGAGTTAGTGATTGACGTGGGTTATGATCCTACTAATGT
Organism: Pinus albicaulis; assembly: GCA_034641835.2. Classification (NCBI taxonomy): domain Eukaryota; kingdom Viridiplantae; phylum Streptophyta; class Pinopsida; order Pinales; family Pinaceae; genus Pinus; species Pinus albicaulis. The sequence continues at coordinate 181,265,556 of CM076570.1, read as the reverse complement.
AAAAGCTGCAAAAAAACTAATAAAAAGAAGAATGTTGATATTGCTGCACTTAGAAAACAATTGAAATTACCTCCTACAGAGCATCCACAGGCCAAAGAGATTTTACAGGAATCAAATCAAAAGGATGAGATGATGAATTGCATATTGCAGATGACAGCATAGATTAAAGAAATGGAGATTGAGATGGACAAATCGGTCTAAGAAAAAGAAGCTACCAAAGCACAAAAGGTCCCTCCTACTATAATTCCTATGGTTACAACATCGGTGCCATATACTCTAGCAGAAGGATTAGCTCCAAAGGTTCCATTGGCTACAACAGTGCCAGTAACTTCATCAACCACTTCTGCCACTGAGTCTTCTACTATAGTAGTCCAACAATCAGATGAGGCCAGAAAATTGATAAAGGCAATGGAGGACATGTCCATACAAACCAATGAAATAAAAAGGTTAAAGGAGAAAATCAAGAATCTCGAAGATGCCCAAAATCTTGCATAGATTAATGCCAAGATTGAAGAGAAAAAGGCTAAAATATTGAGTGAACAACTCAAGAAGTTAGAAACAGAGTTGACTTTGAAAGAACCCATGGCACATATAAAAAACCAATTATGGTCCAATATCATTGAATTAGTCAATGATACTTGGCCATCTATATAGGTGATTTATGAACAAAAGGATTTACTAAAAGAAACAAAAGAAGAAATATAGAAGACCAAAGAGGAACTAGGTACCAAACTTGAAGAAGCATTGGAAATTATCAAATTCCTCAATTCTAAAAATAAACAAGAATTGGATGAAATTGGAATAACGGACAGAACAAAAACCATACTTGAGGTAAGATAAGTAATTTCCAAGAAGAACTTGATGAAAAAATTGGAAGAAAAATGCCAAAACATGGACATGGCAATCACAAGATTCATGGTAAAATTTGATACTTTGAGGCAAAAGGGCCTTCCAAATATTTTGGTAATCAATGAAAAATTGATGAAACAAGAAGACTATAACAAAAAGATAAGAGAATTTTCTAAAGAACAAGTAAACAAATCAGATTGGCGGGGAATCCCAACAGGGAAAGTTTTGCACAAGAGTATTGAAAATATTTTTACTTGCAACATGAAGTAAAACACCTTTTTGTGATCAAACCAACATTTGAAAAATACACTGAAGCTGATGAAAACTTCAGAAAACTCATGAAGATCAAATTACCAGAAGTTGAGTTATGGGAGAAGTTACATGATTTGATGTAAAATCAAATTGTAGCGAGGAAAGATCAAATAAAAGATGAAAAACAAAGTTGCTGTTTTTACTCCAACAGTAAACATATTTTAAGAGTAAAACAATTTTCAACAGTCAAAATATATTAGTCAAAGTGTATCAGAAAGAGTATCAGCTGAAAAGTGTATCAGATGAAAGATGAAGATCAAAACAGATTGAAGATCAAACTGCCAGCGTGAGGGACACCTCAGTTGTCTAGTTGTAGCCCAAATCCAAACAACAAGCTATTTCAATTCAATAAATAGGACAACTAGCAATTAGTTAGGCAGTTGTCACCATCTTCTTGCAAGAAGATATTTTATTTTCCAAGAAAAATTCCTAAGATTTTTCTAGGATATTTTGTACTAGTTTTTGTATAAATATTTCATCATTTGAAGTATTGAGTGTGGATTAATTGCTAAACATTTATGTAGCTGTAATATTCTAAACCTAAGGGTTTTTTGTATCAAGTTCAAGTCAGCAGACTGTATCACAGGAAATAAAGCATCATATTACAGGATTCATGTGTTGGGCCACTACAGTGAAGTATTTCACTTGTCATTTTGTCAAATTTATTATGTTTTTCAACCATACATGAATGTGTTCGAAATTTTAAAGTGAAATCAGGAATTGTTATTTCAGAATTTGTTAAAAGCACTTTGTTATTGACTGATTTTCATTTAAATGTTTTCTGCTGATATCTATACTAGGGAGCCCTTAATTGCTCCCTGATTTCGATTGAACTCTGCCTTTTAACTCCTTATCGAGATTAAAGAACCCTTAATTTCTCTTTATCCCGATTAAAACCATTTCACTATCAGTCTATGAAGATCTGAAGTGACTCTGCTATCTTTCCCTGTGAAAATTTGTCTTTAGACCTTGATCCTGATCTATCTTCTTGACACATTGAATCCATTTTCCCAATGGGTTACAGATCTCTAGCTATCCATCTCAGTAAGTGATTTCCCCACCAAACCAAATCAAAACCCCAAAACCAATTTACCTTATATAACTAGCCTAAAATCAAATATTAAAACCAAGTTAAATCTTATATAGAGAGCCCTCCCTGAGCATTAGGAAGGCTAGACCCTAAAGCTTAAAAGTAGGTTTGTGGTTCCCTGTGATATTCTTTAAACTATAATAAAAAATCTCACAACTTTGAGAATTATTAGAGTGATAACATAAGCTATGTTTCTTAGTAGTTTTATGGCCATGCAGGCTATATCATGTGATCCTTGTCTTGGTAACTAGTTAAGTGGGACAATTTGAGCTTGGAAATGAGTGGCATAATATGATTTATAGGGAGTTCTTAGGTGAACAAGGCACAATCTACTTGTAGTAGGTTCAATTAGTTAAGTTTTTGCGGTTGAAGTAGGCCAATATTGTCACATGAACTGTAGTAGCCAAGGACTTCATTAGGTTCCCAAGTCATGAAAAAATTTAAAGGCTAGCTATGAGGACATGAGCACCAAGGCATGCTAGGGAATGCTAAGATGTGCTAGATAGTGCGAAGGCATGTCAAACATTCTAGGATGTGCCAAGTGATAAGGCATGCCAAGATGTGCAAGGGTGTGTCAATGAGTGTCAGGGACTGTCGAGGCAACAAAAGGGAGAAACAAGTTAAACTACAAGGAAATGGACACATAAGAGGGTTAATAAGTCATCAATGTACCTTTTCCAAGAGGGGCATGCTAGGCACACCAAAAATAGGTGGCAATAGGTGCCAACTGAAAAGTCTTAGTGCATTCTAAGTGCCAAGTATTCCTTTGTCACTTCTCATCTATTTTCCAACAATTGATCTCAAATAAATTTAATATTAAACCATGCCAAATCGTACCAAGGAATCTCAACATATTCCATACATGATAATACTTTCCAAGCACCAACACGTGCCAAGAGCCAATATGTGTCAGGGATTGTTATGCATGTTATGAAGTGGAAGGGCATGTTGAAGAGTGCTAAGGTGTGCTAGAGAGTGCTAATGCATGTTGAGCAGTGTTAAGGAGTACTATGACAAAACATTAAGGGAGCATTAGGTAAAAATTCATGGAAGTTAATGAATATGAGGAACGTGTGCCAGAGACTAGTGTTAATGAGTGCTAGATGTCATGCCAAGGAGAGAGTGACAAGGTATGCCAAGCATTGGTAAGGCATGCTAGGGAATATCAAGGCATGCTTAGAATTCCCAAAGTGTGCGTGGGAGTTCTAGGGTGTGCTCATTATATGTGCCAAATAATAATGCCAATATATCCCAATACATGCCAGGTGCTAAGGATGTGCAGGGTGCCAGGGTATGTCAATATGTGTCAAGGCAACAAAAGGAAGAACCAATAAGAGGGTTAATAAGTTGAGACTTTATATTTTTAAAAAGGGGCATGCTAGGCACACTAATAATAAGTCCCAATACATGCCAAGTGGCATTGTGTGCCAAGTGCTAATGTATGTCAATGCATTCAACCAAGGTGTTCCAGGGCATGCTAGGGAATACATGCATGCCAATGTTGATATTCAACAAGATGATGATCCTAGTGAAAATTAAGCACCTACACTAGGTGGGGCCCGCAGGCTATTTTTAGGTGATATGTCTATTTTTAGAATTTGGATCAAAGTCTATTTTTAGCAGTAATCTATTTATAGATGGTTGAGAAAATTATATGGATGGATGGGCGTCTATTTTTGGAATGCATGTGCGAAGTTGTTTCGTGGAATGCATGTCTAAAATTAGAATGCATGTCGATTATTGTTAGCCCTTAACAATAATTAGACAATAAATAATAATATATTCTCTTGAAGCAATTGATTTCAGTTAATGATGTGGAAAACCAGTTAATTAAAGGAATTTTGAGTTCAAAGGTTGGTTGGTGGGACACGCTAGTGGACTTCGTTGTAACTGAGCGATACAACGTTGTAATAGAGTTGGATGCATAGTTATGTGAGTTTTAAAGTAGTTTAACTCAGTTGTGGTAGTTGTAACTAAGGATACACTAATGAGAGATCAATGAATTAAATATTAAATTAATTCACATGGAGTGAGCTCACATGCCACTGAAGATTTACCGCTGTTAACTACATGCATGTCAAATCCAGTGGAGACCCAGTTGAGAGATAGGTGAAAGGGACAGTTTGAATATCAATTGTGACTATAGTGGGTGCAGAAGTGAAACCAAACACACATTGGAGATGCTAATGAGGATTGCGCATTCAAGTCAAGGCAAGATCGAATTCATTCAGGGATTGTGATCAACAGGGATTGCGTAGTGGAGGCAGGCTGTCAGGAGGCAGTAAATTGGTGCATGTTTATGCAAATTTTTGTATGACAGTGTGAGACGATTGTATACTGTACTGAGAGCTCTTGGAGTAGATTTTTGTATGATATTGTTTCATGATCCATGATATATACATAATATATGATAGTGGGGTTTTTAACTTTATGCTTTCTCGGTAAAAACATCTGTGTTATGTGTGATTGATCTTTCTTCATGTGTTTGCAATTGGCAATTAAATTTATGCAAAGATTTAAGTAGAAGGATTCTGTATTTAACTGCGGAATATAATTTTTAGATCAGGAGAATCTGACAATACATAATTGTATTAAAATTTCTACATGGTATCAGAGCAAAGAAGATTGCAATATTGAAGCAGTAGCTGAGTTTGTTGGTTGAAACAATTCGAATTTGCTGCAAGAATTTCTTGGTGCAACAGTTGAGTAAACATCGAAATGGCTTTCAATTGTTTGTGGTTAGAGTATGCACTTGAGGGAAGCTTGAACTAAATTGCATGGAAAGATAGGATGGAGGCGGTGCTTGAAGATAGTGGCTTGAAGGAATTCATCGACAGTGATGTTCCTAAGCTCACTTCGACGAATGCTGCATTACTTGATGCATGGCAAAAGAAAGTAGCGAAGACTAGAAGGATTATGTTGGAAGGTGTGAGAGACCATATTGTCTCAAGCCTTCATGGGAAAGCCACTCCATTTGCAATGTGGAAGGATTTGATGGATCTTTTCCAAAGTAGCAATGACCATAGGAAATTGGTGCTGAAGGATAAAATCAGAAAGATCAAAATGGAAAAGGGCGATAATATTCCTAAGTATCTCACAAAGTTTTTCCAATGTCGAGATGAACTAGGGAGTATGGGAATCACGGTTGTTGATGATGATTTGGTGAGTTTGGCTTCTTGGGAATTCCTAAGAGTTGGCATAGTTATCAAGACTCTGTCAACGGATGGGAAAAACTACCGGATTGGGAATGACTGTGGTTAGATCTAGTGTAGGAGGAGTTCAGGCGGAACACCAGAGATGGCTCTTCATCAAAGCATGATGGTGAAGAGGATTGTGCTTTGGCTTCCAAATAAAGGAAATGGAAGGGGAATAAATCCCATTCAAAATCCAAGGCTAAAGGCAAGAAGCTGGATTTGTCCAAGGTGAAGTGTTTTCACTTTCACGAACATGGGCATCTCACTACTAACTGCCCACAGAAAAAGAAGAACAAGAAGGATACTGGAGCTGCAGCTAGTGAGGCCCTTGCCTCGCAATTTGAACTTGATTTCTCTTTGATCGCATGCTTGGTTTTAAGCACAATGGGATCAGTGTGGTATATTGATAGTGGTGCTTCCTTGCACATGATGGGAGATAAGGAGCTTTTCAGTGACTTGGAGGAGAAATATCTCCAAATAAATATAGAGATGGGTGATGATGGACGATACAGTGTGAATGACATTGGTACCATTACCTTTGAGAGGGAGCCAGGTAAACCATTTATGTTGAAATATGGTATGCATGTTCCAGGTCTGAAGAAAAACTTGGTCTCTGTCGCGATGTTGGAGGACAAAGGTGATGACATTGTTTTCAGCGATGGAAAATATTTACTGCGACATAAAACAACGGGTCAAACCAAGAGGATAGGGATTTGAGTTAAGAATCTCTACAAGCTGGAGGTAGATGGCTACGCTCCAATGGTGGGCAAATAAGAAGAAGTTGTGAGCCGGGATGAGGGCGAATTATGGCACAGGCGATTGGGCCATCTTCACCATGGCACCTTGAAAATTTTGCCGCAGATTTCTACTAGACTTCCCAAGGGTACACTTGCGTAGATAAATCAGTGCAAGGGATGTATTATGGGTAAGTTTGTGAAGACCACCTTTCATGAAAAGGAGAACCGTGCTTCGGTGATCCTGGAGAGAGTTCACACAGACGTGTGTGGGCCATTCTCGATTGCTTCAACAACAAAACACAGGTATTATGTTATTTTTGTTGATGAATATTCTCGTAGATGCCGGATCTTCTTCATGCAGAAGAAGGATCAAACATTCTCAAAGTTATGTGAGATTAAAGCATTGGTGGAGAAAGAGTTGGGGAAGCAAGTGAAGGCTCTACGTAGCGATAATGGTGGTGAATATATATTGAACGCATTCAAATACTTCTGTAGCAAAGAAGGAATTAGAAGAGAACTCACAACGCCTCATAACCCACAACAGAATGGGGTTGCGGAGAGGAAGAACATAACGATCGTAGGTGCTGCATGATCAAGGCCTACCAATGCACTTGTGGGTGGAAGCACGCAACACTGTGGTTTATGTGCAAATTTTTTTTCCTCATAGAGTACTTGGAATGAGTACACCTGAGGAATATTTTATTGGTAAGAAAGTAAATGTTTCTCACTTTAATATTTTTGGCTTATCTGTTTATGTGCATGTGACCAAGAACGCCAGGAAGAAGCTGGAGCCAATTGCTAAAGTTGGGACATTTGTGGGGTACACAGAAACATCCCATAATTATCGTGTGTATTTTCCAAACAATCGAATGACTATGGTGCAACGGGATGTAAAATTCAATGAGGAGAAAGCCATGAAGTTGTCGCTTGAGAGGGAGTTAGACTTGCATGCACCTGAGGAACTTCTTGTTCCCAAAGATGAGTCTCTAGATGTGGATCAACCATAGGAGGAGGTTCATGGAATGGAGGAGTCCACTCATGTAGATCCAAACATCAGAACTAGCAGAAGGCGTACCATAGAAGTTGAGAGGCTGAGGCTTGATGCGGCACAGAATGTAGGAGTCCCTACTTCACAGCGCAGACAGAGACAGTCTCCTGACCGTTTCACTAGATGCATGGCTCTCATGAGAAAATGTATTGTGACTGAGCCATCTTCCTTTCAGGAAGCAGTGCAGGAGCCCACATGGGTAGATGCAATGGTGGAGGAGTATGACTCCATTGTCAGAAACAGTGCTTGGGAAATTGTTCCAAGGTCGATTGATAAATCAGTGGTAGGTTCAAGATGGATCTACAAGGAAAAGCAAGATGTTGATGGGAAGGCAAGATTTGTGGCCCGAGGCTTCTCACAGATCGAGGGGATTGATTATGAAGAAACCTTTGCACATGTCGCACGGTATTCTTCCATAAGGACCATCCTTGCTCTCTCAGTGCAAATGGGGTGGCACATTCATCAGATGGATGTGAATACTGTGTTCCTTAATGGGATCATTGAGGAAGAAGTGTACATTGAACATCCTGAAGGATTTGAGATCTTCAGCAGCGAGTTGCATGTGTGCAGACTCAAAAGAGCGTTGTATGGGCTGAAGCAAGCACCACGTGCTTGGTAGACTCAGATTGACAACTATTTCACTTGACTTGGCTTCACCAAGAGGGAGGAAGATGCAAACCTATACCAGATTGTGGTGGAGGGTAATATTTTAATAATTGTTCTTTATGTTGATGATTTAATACTGACTGGTGATGAGCAACTAATACACTTATGCAAGGAGGACCTTGCAAAGGAGTTCGAGATGAAGGATATGGGCCTCCTTCACTATTTCCTTGGATTGGAAATATGGTAGTGAGAAGGTGAACTGTTTGTGTCTTAAGGCAAGTATGCAAGGGAGATACTCAATAAGTTTCACATGGAGGGTTGCAAACCCATGGATACTCCTCTTCCTGAAAATTGGAGGAAAGAGGACGCTACATCTGGAGAGGTAGTGGATGCCACTGTCTATCGGCAGTTGGTGGGTTCGCTCATGTATTTAGTTAATACAAGACCAGACATATGCTATGCGGTGAACCAGCTTAGTAAAGCAATGGTTAAGCCTACCAAGATCTTTTGGAAGGCATGCAAGCATGTACTCGGATATCTCAGTGGAATATATGAGTATGGATTATGGTATAGAAAGACGGATGAGGTGAAGTTGCATGGATTCACCGATGCAGATTGGGCAGGCAACCCAACGGACAGAAAGAGCACATCAGGAGGGGTTTTCAGTGTCGAATGTATAGTAGTTTCTTAGTATAGTAGGAAACAGAGATTCGTGGCACTCAGTTCAGCGGAAGCGGAATACATGCTAGCAAAGTCAAGCTGCATGTGAGGCTATCTGGATGAGGCAGATCCTGGTCGATTTGTTTGGTTCTCATTTAGATCCTACAACGATTCATTGTGATAATCAGATTTGCATTAAACTCTCGATTAATCCTGTGTTTCATGATATATCTAAGCATATAGATATCTGGTATCATCATATCAGAGATTGTGTGCAGTGGAAGATCATGTTGGTTCAGTACATTCCTACGGAAGATCAGGATGTAGATATTCTGATGAAGGCGCTCACCAGGAGAAAATTCGAATACCATAGAGACAGGATCAGGGTGAAGGATAATCCCTTTCTTTTTGAGAGGGAGTGTTGAGGTTCAACAAGATGATGATCCTAGTGAAAATTAAGCACCTACACTAGGTGGGGCCCGTAGGCTATTTTTAGGTGATATGTCTATTTTTAGAATTTGGATCAAAGTCTATTTTTAGCATTAATATATTTATAGATGGTTGAGAAAATTATATGGATGGATGGGCGTCTATTTTTGGAATGCATGTGCGAAGTTGTTTCGTGGAATTCATGTCTAAAAATAGAATGCATGTCAATTATTGTTAGCCCTTAACAATAATTAGACAATAAATAATAATCTATCCTCTTGAAGCACTTGATTTCAGTTAAATGATGTGGAAAACCAGTTAACTGAAGGAATTTTGAGCTCAAAGGTTGGTTAGTGGGACATGCTAGTGGACTTTATTGTAATTGAGTGATACAAGGTTGTAACAGAGTTGGATGTGTAGTTATGTGAGTTGTAAAGTAGTTTAACTCAGTTAAGTGAGTTAAACTTAGTTATGCTAGTTGTAACTAAAGATACACTAGTGAAAGCTCAGTGAATTAAATATTAAATTAAGTCACATGGAGTGATCTCACATGCAATTGAATATTTACTGCTGTTAACTACATGCATGTTAGATCCAGTGGAAACCCAGTTGAGAGATAGGTGAAAGGGACAATTTGACTATCAGTTGTGACTTTAGTGGGTGCACAAATGCAACCAAACACATATTGGAGATGCCAATGAGGATTGCGTAGTCAAGGCAAGGCAAGATCAAATTCATTCAGGGATTGTGATCAACAGGGATTGCGCAGTGGAGGCAGGCTGTTAGGAGGCAGAAATTTGGTGCATGTTTATGCCAATATTTGTATGACAGTGTGAGATGATTGTATATTGTACTGAGAGCTCTTGGAGTAGAGTTTTGTATGAGATTGTTTCATGATCCATGATATATACATAATATATGATAGTGGGGTTTTCTGGTTTATGCTTTCCCGGTAAAAAAATATGTGTTATGTGTGATTGATCTTTCTTCATGTGTTTGCAATTGGCGATTAAATTTCCACAAAGATTTAAGTAGAAGGATTTTGTATTTAACAGTGGCATATAATTGCTAGATCAAGAGAATCCGACAATACATAATTGTATTAAAATTTCTACAACCAACACATGCTAGGAGAGTTCCCTGTTGTGCTAGCGCATGCCACCATGTGCTTGGGCATCAGCGTCATCAAAAGATGTTCTAGGTACAAATATGTTCCAAGACATTCGAGTTGTTAAGAAATTTTAGTGTGTGCTAAAGCATTAATTTAAGGTGTGCCCAGATTGTTGAGGAGAGTTAGGTCTTTCTCATTAATAGAATTGTCAGATCTTGATTATGTATTAAATAATATATTTCCTACACACACTAGTGGAACTTTATCTAAAGGAAATTTTCTAGATAGTAAACTTAATAGATATGAATCATGTGTTGACTCATAGGAAAAATTTATTCGACTAGTCATTACTTCATGAGGGAAATGATACACACTAATTAATTCTTAAAAAATTGATTGACTCTAACCACTATAGCCTTGAACATATTATAAAAAATACTCCACAATAATGGTCTTAAATTGTTATCTTTTGACAAAAAATATATTAACAGACACATAGTGTCATCAAAAACTCATTGGAATGATCAATGATGACGAACATTTTTTGATTGTCACCAAAAGTAACAAAAAGAGCATTGGTGAGGGCCACTAAAAGTTTGTCACTAGAAGTGTCACCAAAGAGAGAATTAGTGATGGGCATGTTATCTCAAAATCAGGCCTCGATAGTCTGCTAATCAAGGAGACCCTAAGTAACTATTTCAAACCAGGCTTTTCGCTGAGACTTAGCCTCCTTAGCCTGAGAGGGCTCTCTCAAAGTTTTTATGAATTCCAAGAAAAAGTCAAATGGCTAACTCTATGGTTTGTGGTTTTGTATGTTTTCAGGTTGAAAGATGAAGATAAGCTACCATTGGGCTATGGAGTCAATGATAGGGATAAGATAATAAAATATCTCTTCTTAAAAAACTGAGGTTTGTATATACTTTAATGAAAGGGTGACACATTCAGGAAAGCCTCAATATCTTAAGGTTCAAAGGAAGTCAGAGCATGAGTGCATGATTTCTGAGTAATGATACCTTAAGACAGTGAAAGGAAAGTATTTAACAGAGATTTACCCAAGCTTAGCACTTAAAGGAATTCAAAGCATGAATGACCATGAATTTTGAGTAATAAGTATCAAACATTGAATAAATCATCCACATATAGGACCTAAGAACTCAATTCACCATAAATCAACACTTAAAGGAAGTCAGAGCATGTTCCCATGAATTCTGAGTATTAAGCATCAAAACTATGGAAGTAAAACATATGAGAGAAGAAATAAAGCTCACTTAAGTATAATAAGAATCCCAGCTTCAGAAAAAGTCACTTTGTTTCTGTATATATCAATCTGCTCAAAGCATTTACAAAATTAGCTATTCTGATTACCATTTTCCAACCCTTGGTACCTCGAAATATACATTATTTATAGGCCTTTTAGCCTTTACAACTACCTTTCCAAGTGGCCAAACCATTTTACTTTAACTGACACTTAAAACTAACTGTTGACTAACTTCTAGAGACTAAGACTGACATCTATTCGAAACAAGAGTAAGAGTCCTACTAGGACTAGAAATCTTAATTATTACAATCAAAACAAACTAATCCAAGTCATCCTCGAGAGGAATCCTAACTTTATACCATGCTGCCCATTAACAAAACATTTATATCATGACAGCCTTCGTGGAATAACTTTGCCCATCATTTTGGAAAAGTTAGTTTGATGACATGGCACATGTTGGACTATTGTCTTCAAACTCTTCTTTTGGCTAAAGTCTCCACTTGGAAAAAACTGATACTCTTTGACATTTGATACCCTTTGACACCTGATGATGAGTAACCTTACACGTGCTTGATCCTTTTCATGCCTTATCATTATTTGTCATAAAACTGTCTTCTCTACTAAAACTCTATTTTTTGAGCTACAAAAACAACCTGTTTTCGTAGCGCATCCCAAAAGTTGATATATAATATTATTCTGCTGATTTTAACCCTTATTGTACGTCAATGTTTTCAAGAAGCTTTGTTTACATCTCCTCTTTCCAAGTCTTTTTTCTCCAATTCTGTTCTCATCAGTTCCATTTCCTCTTTTAATTATTTCACTTACCTTTGTAGGTTTCTCTTCTCTGCTTGTAGGCACCAATTCCTCTTTCTTGTATGTGACACTATGCTGCGCAAAGGCTGTGTCTTTTTCAATAGATTCTTGGCTTTTGCAATAGAAGTCTCAAAATGAAAAAATTGTTCAGTCACTTTCTTTTCTACTTCATCTATAATCTCTCTATCTTTCTTATATCTCTCCAACTCTTTCTTAGTTTCAACCAATTCATCTTTGACAATTTTCAATTGTTCTATCAAAACCTCTTTTTCAGTCTTCTTTATAACCTTGTCCTTTCCTTTAGAAGAACCTATCTTAATTTTTTCTTGAGTCATATCTGTAGATTTATCTGTCTTATTATCCTTGATAGATTTCATCTCAATAGGTGATATGACAATAACTTCTTTTGCTATTTCTCCCATACCTTTATCATCTCTCTTATTACTATCACCAATAGTAACAATTTCTGACATTTGTGACCTGGTATGAGGTTTTCGAGGTTTGAAGATAAAAGCTGAATCATCTGAGGAGAAATCTATTTTTTTAATAATGAGTCCCTTAACTTTAACTTTAGATGTCTGCTCTTTAGCTGCTTTTACTACATGAGATTCTGCAATGTCAATGGCCTATAGGATATCTTCAAGTTTACCTTTGTCTTTAACATCTTCTTTAACATTTCCTTTGGATCTCTTAGCTTCAGATTTAGTCTTGCTGCCTGTAATATGTTTGGTAGTCCTCCTCTTAGTTCTAGTTGCTATAGATGATGATATGTCCTGAACTAAATCATTTTTCTCTACAAAATTTTTTTTTCTGAAAATTTTAAACCTTGATGCTGAGTTACTTCAATAGCATTGACATCCATTTCTTGCTTGGAAGGAGAGATTTTAGATTTGGAAGCTTTCCTTGGTAATAGGACATCAAGTTCATATCCATTCATGAACAAAAATGAAGCCCATTCTCTGATTAGTTTGTTTAGTTCCTCCAAGACTAGCAATTTCATCAACCCATGATGAAAAATAGAAGTTTCATTCCTTTCAGGCTTTCCTTGTACCTTATCTGCCATCTTCCTGAGCCTTCTAAAGAGATATAATGGGATATCTATGAGTTTCTTCCCTGTAGAATGAATCAATAATTTGAAATGATACATATATATGGTTTGAAAACGCCCTTCACATGTAAAATACTTTTGTATGACTGTTAGCAGCTTAGAAAATTCATCTTTAAGATAGCTCCTAGGAATTCCTTCAGTCATTTTGATTCCTGCATGTTCTGGTTTCAAATATTCATTACAAATTTTCAAGTCAAATTTGGTGGCTTTAAACCACTCCTCTCCAACCCTGGGAATCCCTGTTACTTTAGAGATACTATCCAGTGAAATTGGGACATGGAGACAACCTACCTTTGTAAATGTTCGTCTGAAATTGGCCACAAAATCTCGTGACACCTATGGATGATGCCCTTGCAATTTCTGAATGAATTCGAGGCATCCTGCCTTTGTAAACAACTCTGTGAAATATTCATTTTCTAAAACCAATTCTGGAGCTGTAGATTCATAGCGGAATGGTATACCTACTTTGTAAGCTTTTTTGGGTGTAGCTGTAGCCATTCCCAGTGTGATGAAACAGTGGCTTACCTTACCTCTTTACACCTGTTTGGGATAGAACGCTTGATAACAAAGAGCAACTAAAATGGGATAAGACTGATGCAATTGACAAGGGTTTTTACAGGGTAGCTTCCTGACAGAGAGATGCTTTAGCAGCGAATGATGAGTGCTGAAAGATAAAACAGAAAGTATGAGAGTGGTATGAGAGGATGTATAAACAAATGATGAATGACATGGAAAGCTTTTAAAATGATGGTTTAAATCTGGCAGCAGGTCCTTGCAACACTAAATCATTCATCATTATTCTTCAAATTGTTAAAGATTGGCAGACATTTCATAGCACGTTTCATTTGACAAGTGTCAGATTTGCTATGAAATTATTAGGTGTTTCTGTAGCAAATCCTGTTAATTTCCTCCTAATTTTGTTGCGGACTTAGACAATTTGGTAACAGATGGCAAAATTTCGGACTTGTGGTCATTTCGAAGTGTCAACTCAAAACATACTCCTCTGATGTGACTTGGACTCATTTCTAAGACCTTAACCTAAGTTTAAGAAATTTAAATACACCATAAAATTCATCATTTTATGATATTTTGCAAACTAAGAAATTTGAAGGAGTATTATGGCTGATTTTCAATAATATTTTGAAAATTTGTGGAGTGATAACAGGGCCTTTAATGACCCTCACCAAAAGTGTCATTGAAAATGAATTTGGTGACGAAACTTAAAGGACCATCACTATATACACTTACAACGACGCTTTTTTAAGGTCCTTCACCATATGTGACATTACTGACAGACCTGAAAGGTCCGTCACAAGCATGACCCTCACCAATGTCCTTTTTTCTTGTAGTGCCTGGGTCACTTCCCCCACACACCAACACCATTCAACCCTGAATACGAGTTACAAATTGACTATTCTAGAGACCACTTCATCGTGGTCACATAGATAAGCCATTTTATGTGAGTATTAGGGTTGTTGTGGTATCCTATTGAATCATGGTGGTCAAAATAGGAAGGTCAACTTTTAGGTGGTATAAATTTTGCATACAAATTCCATTTGAGGTCTTTCTTGTGTCCTTGGAAATATATTTTATCTTAGAACAACACCAAGGGGTATGGCATAAATAAGATTATTTTATGTAAAAAAACTTCATGAAATTCCTCAAACTGCCTCTAAAATGTTTAAAACCACAATACACCAAATTAGGACCCAACGATGAAAATGGTCATGTGAGTTGATTCCTCCAAATTTTCCACCCTTAAAGCCTCTATATGGATGAAATAATATATAATATAATCCATATCACACCTCTCCATTTCGGGGGTTTTAGATCTAAAAAAAAAATACTATATAAGGTGAAAAAAAACTTCCTCTACCTCCTCCCTCAAGTACCATTTAGTCTTGCTTGGAATTTTTCCTTTCAACCCAAGTTTCCAAAGGTCATTATACCCCTATATTGTAGTTTTTGAATTATTCTACAAAATTTTATCCTCTATCAACTTTTCTTGAGCATCTGGTGCCAAATCATCCATAAAAGACAAGACAAATTATGGTTCATGATCCAACAAGGAATTTTAATAAAGTTTTGAATTTTCTACATTCATCACTGAGTAAATGTGCATGTATGGAGGTATATTGAGTCAACAAACATTATCTACCACCTTTTCCAATATCTTAATGTACCATATCTCAAAGGCCTGATTTTATTATTAGGACCCTATAGTCTGTGCTTATTCAATTGTAATAATACTCTATCTCCAACTTTGAATGACTTTTATGTTCTACGTTGATCACGCCTAGCCTTTTATTTTTTTCATGACTTATATAACATCTCTTGTATCGGTAAATGTAACTAATTTATCTTCTCAACAATTGTTTTTTACCTTCAAAGCATCCCTTATAAGATACTCTCACACTCCTCCTTCTTGTCCATATGCAATACCAAAAGTTGAAGGTGGCACATATCCAAAACAAGTTTCAAATGGGGACTTCCCAATAGAAGAGCGGACTTATTTATTATAAGAGTGATATATATACCATATTTTCATCTCATGTCTTAGAATGATTTTGATTATAACCCCTCAAGAGCTACACCAAATTTTTGTTGACTACTTATGTTTTTCCATTTGTCTATGGAAAAAATGTTTTAAACCTTTTCAACCCTATGTCCATCTTCTTCCACAATGTAGTCTAAAATGTACTAAGAGATATAGTGTCTCTATTTGAAATGGTGCTCCTTGGGATTACAAAGTGCACTTAGATGTGTCCAAATAATAAGTTGGTTGTTTCTTGTTCATCAATGGTCTTTTTACAATGCATTAGAACCCACATCTTACTAAACATATCAACTACCACAGATAGGTAGTCACGTCCCTTCCTGGTTGTTGATAAACATCTAATAAAGTCCATGGAAATGATTTCCCAAGGATGAATGGGTATATGCAAGGGATTGTATAGACCTTGTTTCCTATTATTGAGCATGTTGGTACAACAAAAATACATCTTTTGATGAACCTAACTACATATTCTTTCATCTTTGGCTAGTACGTATACATTTGTAAGCTGGCCACTATCTTCCCTGCACCAAAAATCCTTCCAACCTCAGAGTGTGAGCCTCTGTCACTGACAACAACAAAATTGAATTCGGGCCCCCAAGGAGAGTTGGTCTCTAATGTAGCTCTGTCAACATTTTCACAATTTCAAACTCTATTTAAATATGAGAATCCCCCCTCTAATTCTGCACGCCTAAATCATATATACACATTTCATATGTTATCCCTTCCAACGCTAAGACTTTGGGTAAATTTAAACAGGTTTATGAACTTCAACTTTACCGCCGAACCTTATAACTAAGGTTGCCACCCTTCGGAACTTTATATCAATAGCTCGACTGAATTCAATTGAACTACTTATAACGAACCTTTGGCTCCGGGCCCACACATACAATTGGCGGATTTCAATTAAATACACACGCAATACCTTAGGTTATCCTCCGTGCTACTTTGAGTGCGATCACCGTTCGATGAGCCAGCCTTAGATCGGACGGCGTACGTCGATATCGCGCTGAGTCCACAGTCGACAGTTAACGCGCGATGGCACGCGATGAGGGCGGTATCTCCAAATCGCTTAAGGCCACGTGTCCGCCTATGGCATAGATCGTGTCCGAATGGGAAATACAGCTTTCCTTTCAAAGGCGGTGCGATCAAACCGCTTCCGGCTTTGGAACAATAGGTGACTGTAGGTTAAACTGGGGTTAACACCATTCTTCCTATTCTCTCCGGTTCATTAACTTAGGTTAACACTCTCAGTTCACAGCTCTTACGGGAAACAAACATTACGGTATGCACTCTCTAAATGGCTAACAGAACACAGGACCCAACACCTGCGACAAGGTCCAGTACGTCCCTTCAAGGTTTCTTACAGGGGTTATGGGGACAAAACATCTCTCGAAAATTCAAGGGGAATCACACACGCGACCACAGATAGAAGGCTTGTGGAGATCAACACTGCGATCTTCTTCAATAATGAAACACAGAATCAGAGGTCCCAACACCTCGAAAGTAAGAAATTACACATACACAAAGACAGGTACATCAGCTAACACCACTCTAATGATCAACAAAAAATCGAAATATATTCAAGCAGAGAACAAATGCTTAACACAAACAATCTTAACTGTGGAAATACCCCCCTTCCAATGTATCCGGGGGTTACAGTTTTACACCATCATATGTCTCTTCGGTTCCTTTGCGAGGACCATTTCTACTCTAACAAAAGGCCTAATTACATTCATTCGAATAACTGAACATGACAGATGGACTGAACTTAAAGCTATTCGACTTCTACTGACTCTAACTGACCTAAATGCAACAAACAACTAAGGTATTGACACCTTACTGTTACAATTTCGAATGATTTTGATCCCTCCTAGCCACAACATGTGGACAAAACTCCTACATTGCTGGCTAGTGTCTAATGCCCCTGTATCAGAATCTCGAGGGCAATTTTCTTTCATGGACTCCTGTCCATGAGCTCTTCCACTGATCTACCTATATTCTACAACATTCCTTCAGTCATCCAAGTGGCATCTTCCTCTGGCTAGTCCTTCCACTTGATCAAGTACTGAAAGTACTCTTGTCCTCTGGTCTTCTTGAACACTCTTTTGTCTAATATCTTCTCTGGCTACAGCAGTTGTGCTGGAGGTAGCTACTTTTCCCACTCAATCTGTTCCTTGTCTGCTGGTCCTTCTTCTGCACCATCATCTTCATGCTTGTACAAATCTGCAACATTAAAAATGGGAGATATTCCAACATCAGGAGGCAATTCAATCTCATAAGCATTAGCAGAAAACTTTCTAAGTATCTTGCATGGCCCAATCTTTTTAAACTTTAGTTTGTTATACTGCTTCTTTGGGAATCTCTCCTTTCTCAAGTGTGCCAAAACCAGATCTCCTACTTCAAAATGGACTTCTCTTCTGATCAAGTCTGCTCTGCCTTTGTATTTGATGCTACTGCCTTGTAGTTGCTGTTTCACTTGTTCATGTATGGCTTGGATTTCTGAAGCAAATTCCTCACCATCAACACTCCTCAGTTCTGCCTTTCCCAGATTTCTTAACTCTGATGTTCCTCTGGGGTGCATTCCATAAACAATATGGAATGGACTCTGCCCTGTGCTTCTATTTGGTGAGTCATTATATGCATATTCTGCCTGGGGAAAAATATGATCCCAATGCTTGGGATGCTCTCCTGCAAGACTTCTCAACAAATTTCCCAGACTTCTATTCACTACCTCAGTTTGTCCATCAGTCCAAGGATGATAAGCTGAGCTGAAACTCAGTTTGGTACCAAGTTTCTTGCACAATGTCCTCCAAAAATGGCCCAAAAACCTGGTGTCTCTGTCTGAAACAACACTTTTGGGCAACCCATGCAACCTAACAACTTCTTTGAAAAACAAGTTAGCAACATGGGTGGCACCACTAGTTTTATAACATGGAATAAAATGTGCCATTTTGGAAAATCTGTCCACTACAACAAAGACTGCATCATTCCCTCTCTGAGTCTTGGGAAATCCTAGAACAAAATCCATACTCACCATGTCCCAATGCCTATTTGGAATAGGCAAGGGAGTGTACAATCCTGCATTCTGGCTCCTTCCTTTGGCATATTGACAAATTTTGCAATTTTTCACAAACTTGTCCACTTCTGCTCTCATCTTGGGCCAATAATAGAAGTGACTCAGCTGCTCATAAGTTTTATCAGTACCAAAGTGCCCAGCAAGTCCACCACTATGCTTCTCTTTGATCAAATTTTCTCTCATGGAGCATTTTGGTACACACAGTTGGTTTCTCTGAATAGTAAGTCCTCCTGCAAGAAATAATCTAGCCACTGGCTTCTATCTGTTAGAACAGGGTTAAAACATGCCTCAAATGCTTCCTTAAAATCTGAATCTGTTTTATACAGTTCTTTGAGAAAATCAAATCCTACAATTTCAAAATTGGTCTCTTGAACAAGCATGTGCCTCCTACTCAAAGCATCAACTACTTTATTTGCTTGGCCACTTATATGTTTCAAAAAAAAATTAAAACTTTGGAGATACTCAACCCACTTGGCATGCTTATGATTTAACTTGGGCTACTATACAATGTACTGCAAAGCATGATTATCAAAGTATAACACAAATTCTTTGGACATTAAATAATGCCTCCACTTTTTCAATGCCTGAACAATTGCATAGAATTCCTTCTCATAAGAGGAATAATTCCTTCTGGTGTCATTCAGATTTTCACTGAAATAAGCTACAGGCCTATCATCCTGACTCAACACAGCTTTGATGGCTTCCCCACTGGCATCACACTTCACTTGAAATGGTTTAGAAAAATCAGGCAGAATCAACACAGGCTTTTCAGTTATCTTTTGCTTCAAAAGTTTAAAGTTTATCTCTGCTTCAACAGTCCATTTAAATGGCTGTTTGCTCTTTTTTACTGTCTCAATGATGGGTGCATTAATCTTACTGAAGTTTCTTATGAATTTCCTTTAAAAACTAGCAATTCCATGGAAACTTCTTACCTCAAAAACATTTTTGGGTGAAGCCCACTCCATAATTGCCTTAACCTTTTCTGGGTCCATCTTCAATCCTTCTGTAGAGATAACAAAGCCCAAATACACCAACTCTTCCTTCATGAATGAGAATTTCTTTAAGTTTATCAACAGTTTCTCTTGGTGCAGCTTCTTCAAGACATAATTAAGATGCCTTAGGTGTTCTTCTTTAGTTTTGCTGAAAACTAATATATCATCCAGATACACTATCACAAATTTACCAATGAATTCTTTCAACACTTCATTCATAAGCTCATAAAAGTGCTAGGTGCATTAGACAAACCAAAAGGCATTACCATCCATTCATACAGTCCTTAATTCATTTTAAAGGCAGTTTTCCACTCATCACCCTCTTTTATTCTAATTTGATGATATCCGCTTTTTAAATCTAAGTTTGAAAAATATTTGGCACCACTCAAACAATCCATTAAATCCTCAAATTTGGGCAAAGGGAATATTTACCTGATTGTTATCTTATTGATTGCTCTAGAGTCAGTACACATTCTCCAGCCTCCATCTTTCTTTGGGCTCAATACTGCTGGTACTGCACATGGACTCAAAATTTCTCTGATCAGTCCCTTGTCCACCAATTCCTGTACTTGCTTCCTGATTTCCTCATTTTTTGTGGGAGTCATTCTGTAGGCTACCTTATTTGGCAGATTTGAACCAGGGATAAAATCTATCTGATGGCTGATCTTTCTCATAGGCGGCAGGTCATCAGGTAAATCATCCACAAAAATGTCACAATAACTGTCTAACATCTCTTGGATTTATATTGGCAAATCATAAATCTTTGTAGAAGTAAGAACTAACTTAGGCTTGCAAATTAAAGCAAAGCTTACCTCTTCTTCTTCAATTTGCTGTAGATATTCCTTCCCGCTCAGCAATAAGGTCTTTGGATCAGCCACTCTGCTTGATGGTTCTCCTTCTTCCATGGGTATCAATGTATGATGTACTCCATCTTTGAAGAACTTGTAAGTGTTCTTCTTGCCATCATGCACTGCTGCTTTGTCAAACTGCCAAGGTCTACCCAGCAGTATGTGACACACATCCATGGGCATCACATCACACATGACTTTGTCTTTATAGTTTCCCATTTGCAGCTCTATCTCACACTGTTCTTTTACAATCAGCTGGTGCCCTTTATGCAACCAGGACACCCTGTAGGGAGTTGGATGCTCCCTTGTATTCAACTTCAACTTCTTTATCACCTCAGTGGAAACTAGATTGTCTGTGCTGCCACTATCAATGACTAGCTGGCAACATTTCCCCTGGACTTTGCATATGCTCCTAAACAAAGTCTCCCTTTGTGCAGGTTCAGTGACCTCTTTGGTTTGTTTCAACAGGACCTTATTGACCACCAAGGATTCTCCCCTCTTTGGTAGGATTTATTCTTCAATTGTTGCCTCTTCTCTAGCCTGAGAAACAACAACATTTCTTGGACCAACACCCATATTCTCTAGGCACTCATAGTGCTTGTGTCCCACTTGATGACATCTATAGCAACTCAATTCTCTACCTCTCCCTCTGCCTCCTCTTCCTCTATAAGAACCCCTTCTGCCTCTTGTATCACCCTCTGTAGATGCATTTTGAGGTGAGCTACTGTTAGCTCCATCTCTAGGTGTAGCATGCTTTCCTCTACCACCCTGACTTCCCTTTCCATGGAAATTACCTCTCCCTTTGGCAGACTGCTTTCTCAGGAGTTTCTCCTCTGCTTTCAAGGCCATCTGATAGGCCGCTTCAACTGTCTTAGGAGACATAAGACCAATTTCATCTTGTATCTCCAGCGTGAGACCATTCACATATTTGGAAGTATTCTCTGGTGTGTCCTGAAACTGCCCAGCTCTTATACTTACTCTATAGAATTCTTCTGTGTATTCCTTTACTATCAGCAACCTCTGTCTCAGGTTCTGCATTTGCCTAAACAATGTTAGCTGATAATCACTAGGCAAGAATTTAACTTTTAACTTAGCCATGATTCTGGTCCAGCTTTTGATAGCCTGTTTTCCAGCTCTCCTTCTTTCTGCTTGCACTCCATCCCACCAAAGTGCAGCATGACCCTTTAGCTTTGTTACTGCAAGCTTGACCTTCTTATCTTCGCTCATTTCCTCATAGTCAAAGCACTTGTTCATTTCATTAATCCAGTCCACCAGCTCTTCTGGATTTAGTCCTCCTGCAAAAATTGACACTTCAATCCTGGGCTTAACTGCAGACCCCAGGACAGTTCTGAGGAGCCTCATGTCAGGAGGAATCTCAGCATTTTCTCCAGCTTCTTCTAATTCAGGTTCACTGATGTCTTCAGGATCTCTGGGCTTTCCTCGCTCCATGGCATCCATTCTGTCTTCGAACCTCTGCAAGGTCTCCAACACTTCTACATTGGCAACAGGTCTGCCTCTCCTTCTGTTAGCACCTCTAGAAACTCGAATTTCCATGTTAATTCTCTGCAAAAACAACTCAAAAACAACTCTGATACCACAATTGACAGCAACAAAATTGAATTCGGGCCCCCAAGGAGAGATGGTCTCTAATGTAGCTCTATCAGCATTTTCACAATTTCAAACTCTATTTAAATATGAGAACCCCCCCTCTAATTCTGCACTCCTAAATCATATATACACATTTCATATGTTATCCCTTCCAACGCTAAGACTTTGGGTAAATTTAAACAGGTTTATGGACTTCAACTTTACCACCGAACCTTATAACTAAGGTTGCCACCCTTCAGAACTTTATATCAATAGCCCGACTTAATTCAATTGAACTACTTATAACAAACCTTTGGCTCCAGGCCCACGCATACAATCGGCGGATTTCAATTAAATACACACGCCATACCTTAGGTTATCCTCCATGCTACTTTGAGTGCAATCACCGTTCGATGAGCCAGCCTCAGATCGGACGACGTACGTCAATATCGCGCTGAGTCCATAGTCGACAGTTAACGCGCAATGGCATGCGATGAGGGCGGTATCTCCAAACCGCTTAAGGCCACGTGTCCGCCTATGGCATAGATCACGTCCGAATGGGAAATAAAAATTTCCTTTCAAAGGCAGTGCGATCAAACCGCTTCCGGCTTTGGAACAGTAGGTGACTGTAGGTTAAACCGGGGTTAACACCCTTCTTCCTATTTGCTCCGATTCATTAACTCAGGTTAACACTCTCAGTTCACAGCTCTTACGGGCAACCAACATTACAGTATGCACTCTCTCAATGGCTAACAGAACACAGGACCCAACACTTGCGACAAGGTCCAGTACGTCCCTTCAAGGTTTCTTACAGGGGTTATGGTGACAGAACATCTCTCGAAAATTCAAGGGGAATCACACACGCGACCACAGACAGAAGGCTTGCAGAGATCAACACTGTGATCTTCTTCAATAATTAAACACAGAATCAAAGGTCCCAACACCTCAGAATTAAGCAATTACACATACAAAGAGACAGGTACATCAACTAACACCACTCTGATGATCAACAAAACATCGAAATATATTCAAGCAGAGAACAAATGCTTAACACAAACAATATTAACTGTGGAAATCCCCCCTTCCAATGTATTCGGGGGTTACATTTATACACCATCATATATCTCTTCGGTTCCTCTGCGAGGACCATTTCTACTCTAACAAAAGGCCTAATTACATTCATTCAAATAACTGAACATGACAGATGGACTGAAATTAAAGCTATTCGACTTCTACTGACTCTAACTAGCCTAAATGCAATAGAAAGCTAAGGTATTGACACCTTGCTGTTACAATTTCGAATGATTTTGATCCCTCCTAGCCACAACATGTGGAAAAAACTCCTACATTGCTGGCTAGTGTCTAATGCCCCTGCATCAGTCACTAGCTGTAGTCACCCACCTTTAAGAACATATAAATTTTCCAACCTCTAGAGTAACCCATTATGGATATGGAAGTCAATTGTGTTATCACCATCATGCACACAATTCAATAATTGCCACAATACCTCCTTGAAGCCCTCATTCTCCGTGTATGTCTCTTTGTATGCATAATGAGTGAAAAGGTCCATGTGCATCAAAGTTTCCAAAGATGTGATCTTTGATGTGGTTGGCCTTGAAAGCATGTGAGGAAACTTGTTTGTGTTGCCCTTCATGTACTTGATCACCAAATGGAACTTGTTGTAGAAACCCCCTCTGATTATAATGCCTAGTTTGTTGTAACTTATTTTCGGTCTGCAAGTACTCTAGTGGCCAAATTTGTGTGGATTATTGTCTCCTTTTCCATCAAATAATATTTCCACTTTTTCACAACTTGCACCATAGCATAGAGCTACTTATTGTAGGCATGGTAGTTAAGAATTGCCCCATGAAATGCTTCATAATGGTAGTAAAATCCTTCCTCCCAACCCCAAGACTACTCCCATAACATACCCACTTGCATCTATCTCCACTTTGAAGGGTTGTTGCAAGTAAGATAATTCAAGAGCTGGCAATTTACTAATTTTCTTCTTTAACTCCTAAAAGGCCTTTTGTTGACCCTTTCCCCACTGGAAACTCTTACAACTCACTATGACACCATGGAGTGGTGATGTTACTGTTGAAAACAAGGCTGCAAATTTCCTCAAGTACTATGCTTCCCCAATGACACTTTGGACCTCAGAAGGATGGGAAAGCATCGACCAATTCGTGATAGCCTCCATCTTGGTGAGCCATATCTTCAATTCACATCCACCTCTCACTTATCATAAATACAACAAAGACTATTGTTCAAACTCATACTTCTTGAGATTTATCGACAACTGGTGCTTCTTCAATGTCTCTAAAACCTGCATCAAATGTGAGATGTGCCCCTCCCACGTAGCATTGTATACTAGTATATCATCCAAATAAAAATAAGCAAATGAATCTATAAGCATATTATGTTATTCATTAATCTCATGAATGTAGTCAGTGCATTTTATCGGCCAAACAACATAACTAACCATTCAAACAAACCTTCTCTAGTTTTGAAGGTGGTCTTCCAAGTATGTTCTTCTATGAATCGAACTTGGCAATAACCCGAATTTAGGTCCAACTTGGTGAAGTATTTTGCTTGCTTTAACTAGTCCAAAAAATAATTTATCTTGAACATGTTTTTTTTTAAAGCTTAATTTTGCTTAACATCCTCTAATCAATACACATATGCCATGCACATCATCTAATCAATACACATATTCCATGCCATGTCCCATGATTTTTTGACACAATTATGACAAGTGATCCACATGGTGAGGTGGTCGAATGTCACACTATTATAGTAGTTGTTGCAACTACTTCTTCCCCTTGTTTACTTATATAATGGGATGCTTGTACAACCTAATGTTTGGCAACAAAGAGTCCAGTAACAACTAGATCTAGTGCCTTATTTAGGTCTTGGGTTGTATCCCTTTGGGATATTGGAACACACCCTTATATGCATGTAGAAACTCTTTTGGTTGTTGTTATTTTTCCTTAATGCACACCTCCAAGGATAACTGGGCCCTCATTAACTCTTATATAGACTGATTTTCTCTTGGAAATAATATTTTAAAACATACTTCTTGCTATAAATGAACAATTTATTAACTTGGTTGGCACTTCTGACAAAATTTTGCACTGGCCCTTGTGTGCATCCATGGTGAAGGATTTTCCATCCTTGATGAGGCAGTACTGGTTCGGTATCTGCATTAAGATTACAACCCGCATATGCATATAGGGACTTCCAAACACCACTCCACACACATCAAATGGAATTTCATCTAGTTCTAACTCATCAATAAAATCAACACTTATAGAAAAACTAATTTTTAACTATTTGGTTACCTTTAATCCACATTTACCCATCCCAATGGATATGGGCTTCCTTGATCATGAACCTCCAACTCCACTACAATGATATTATCCTGTGATCTTGAGTTGAACAAAGCATAATTTTTGTCTTCTTGACCTATATCTTTATATGGAAGATTTTGGTCATCTATTTGTATTCTTGTCCTTCCTCGCCTTTTCATTTCTTCTTCCATTATTTGGAAGCTTCATGGTTTTACTTCTACTTAAACCTAATTGATTTCCCTTTCTTCTGGCCAACATTTTCCAGGTATTATGCCTGTACACAAGCCTCATCCACTGTTATGGGTTTAAACAACATATCTTGCTTCCACAAATGGCTATGTAGGCACCTTAGATACTTGAGGAGTATGTTTGGTTCTTGGGAAAGATAACCAACGTTATTTCCATATTCCTGAATTATGGGGTGTACTTATGTACACTTCGCCTGAAATAATGCCACTAGATCCACTGATCCTCTACATACTCAATAGGGTAAAACTAGGACTTTATGAGAGTTTTAAAATCCTAACACTTAGTCACTAGAGGACCTCCCTAACCTCAAGTTTTCCATATGACCATATACTAGAGGAGGTAAGATTCCTTAGAGAACCACCATTGAGCACGACCTATTGAATGATTTTAAACAAGGGCTTCTAAGGAGCAAAGTGCTAGGTAGGGGTAAAAATCTCTCCCCATCGCAAAGTATCGAAGAGAATTAAAACTATGGAGGTTAGATACTAGGCTTAAGATGACCTCAAGGTGGAATGGATGGACCTCGAACTCTGCTTCGATAATAGGTTGTGGAATTGTACATTTACATTATATGATGCATTTGAGAAGCATGATCTGGACTCTCTTCATCCTAGTCCAATCCGTTTGTAACAAACTTGGCCCCTAGATCTTAGAGCCATAAATAACTGTAGGTCAAATAATCACATCCATCAGGTGGCGTTTAGATGAGATGTCTTGAAATTGACACCAGAAGAATTAGCTCTCAATGATGGAAAGAGAGCCATATGTTTTATTGAGCTAGGGTAGGAGGGCCTATCTCATGACAAAACGAGGCCCTATGAACTGAACTCCTAGGTCAATATAAGATGTGATTATCTAAATCTCTTCTCCTCGAAAATAAAAATGCAAGTTTGTAAGAGATCCTTTGATGCATTGAATATCATACCCTTGGTTTTATCTAGGTTGAACTCAATAATTAAAGTTAAAGTGATCATCAACAAAGGAGGGTGAGTGCCTTATCCTTGGGAGGATGAAGTCTATGAGTTGATTAAATCACCAAAAATTTGTTAAGGAGGAAGGAGAAGCAATGCCCTAGCATAAAAAACCATAACAATCACCTATGCAATGGATCAAGAAGTTTCATGGGAGTTATAATTAAAGTTCACCACTATAATTATGATTCACATGTTATTTAATAAGTAATGCATGCAATAATGATATATAGATTATACCAAATATATTTTCAACAAATTAGGGTACAATAACAAGCCTTAGATTTAATATATTCCATTCATTAGACATAAAGAAAATAATATTCAACAATAAGCTCACTTACAAGATAACATGCAAATATTTCCATCCATTGATCGAAGACAATAGCTTCAAAGACAAATGATTTTCTCCTTATATCAAAGTAAATTCATAAGTCACATATCTTCCACAAGAAAAGAGGGCCAAAATTATATAAAGAGAGGTAAAACTCTCCAATTTGTTATGATGATTTGACACAAATGATCTCTACTCTATTTATATGAGGATTCATAAAGTCTATTTTAGCCCAATCCCCCTAAAATGATAAAATAATGTGTGAGCAACAAGTTATGGTATAAGCCAACCTAGTATCTAATGAATAAAATCAAAACTTTCCTACACGTGTGAATCATGGGAGAGAGAATGATGACATCATGCATGTGTGAGCCCTGTTAGGTCTAATGTTGAGGATCCTTAGTGCCAATATCAGAGTAGAAGCCTTCTAAAATCACGTTCTAAGAGTTGGACCTTAAGTCTCAGTCAATGCTCCTCAGTGGACCCCAATTTTCATCCTCAGGCACACAAGTGGTCTCATGGGTCTCCAGGTGGTAAAAATCCCTATCTCTTCTCCAACTTTGCGGGCTTTCAAGGTGGTGCTACCCATACCATGTCTCAAGGTGTGATACCATCCTCCTTTAGGCCTTGGATCAAATTTCAACCATCTAATAGTGATAATTCGACCGAGGACATGATAGGTCCAGGTGCATCATCCCGTAAAATTCATCAATGTGGGGAAAAGTGTTGGAACACTGTGGGCGTTGGAGGAGCCCATGGGTATGTGTGATGCTTTGTTGTTGATTGGAGTCCCATGGCTCTCAATGCTCCACCCGTAGGTGTTAATATGCTCCTTTGAATCACCTAACACACATAATATCGAGTACTACGAAATACACCATTAGGAAAATTTAATAATTTTTTCATCTAAGTGTACCAAGAATGAAAGTAATGGGAAATTTTACATTGCAAATAAGGCTTCTCTTCCAAAATTATGGCTTTGAACTTGGAACGGTGTTACTTCGTAGGAGTGGTTAATAAACCACTATATTAGGTGTTTCCAAACCCCAAGGGTGATCCAGACTTATGCAAGAACACAATAAAATACATAAATAAACATAAACGTAGAGAAGAAACATAAATAAAACTTCATTTCATTAATATCAAATAACTGAAATAAACTTACAGACAGAATGGAAATAAACTAGCTCGGGCTATGGTAGCTTATATATGAGAAGAGATGTGGTGGCTACATGCCTCTGAACTGTGTTACAATGAAGCTCAAGGGATTTTATTATTATTGAACAACATGGGAAAACCATAAACAACCAAAACCCTAACCCCAGGAGATGGAATGCCAAGAGTTTGTGAGCCCCGTTGGGGTTAGTTGGGTAGCCAACTTCTCGGGGTCGTAACTTGGTCATATTATATTTGTTTGGCACATACGATATATAGTCAGAAATATATCTCTAAGTACTATAGGATTTGCTGCAAGCCCTAGACAATGGCTATTAGCCTGCTGTAGACCTCAAAAAAATGTCATTTAGGGGGTCAAAACTGCTCCAGAAGTTTAAGACCTGAAAAACTACTAAAAATAGTAAATGCTGCTATAAACAAAGAAACTAATGAAACCGATTGGAGGTCTAGGTGGAATAGGTGGGTGGCCACCAATATCCACCTATAGCATTCCCCGCCATTAGGAAGCAATGGTCCCCATTGCATGTAGAGTCTCCATGAGGTGAGGAAATTTTTGGTGAACTTGGTCCCTGGTGAACCACTAGCCCTGGTGAAGGAGTTGGCCTGCTTTGACAACTCGATATAGTTGGATCCTCTAGTAGCATGTGTTCTTGATCTGTGTATCCATGATTTAATCAGTTGTGGCTTGTTCCATGCAGTTTGGGTTTAACTCTGTTGGTGTGAGTTGTTCTGCAATGTCTTATGTGTCCAACAATTGTGGAAAGTAGGGTCGAAGGTGGTCCACATTGAACACTGGGTGCATACCAAGGAATGGTGGAATACTGATCTCGAAGGCATTGTCCCCTACAACCTTGGTGATGGTGTATGGCCCATATTGGAGTGGATGAAGCTTGCGGTGGGGCCCAGTGAGGCGCTCCTTCTGAAAATGTAGCCAAACTTTATCGTCCACCTGAAACTTGTGTGGCACCCAATGTTGATCATGTAGCTTCTTGTACTTAGCATTGGCTCTGTCCAATATGTTTTGGACCTATTGGTAGATGTGTTGAATGCACTCAATGAAGTTGTTCGCCTTGTCGGCTTCGGTTTGGACTTGAGCCAAATCTGCTTGAGGAGCTGCAAATGGTATGGCCACAACAATGGGACATAGTCATTGGAATCCCAACCCCACCTGAAAGGGGTTATGGCAGTTGAGCTATGGAGAGCCCTATTATAGCTACATTGTACATAGGGAAAGCTTTCATACCATGTGTATGGATGATTCAAGTTGTACATGCGCATAATGTGTAAGATCATCTTATTGACGACCTCTGTTTGTCCATCAATTTGGGGGTGGAAAGTTGTGGACTTAGTGAGCTTGGTGTCCAATATCGACCAGAGACTGCACAAAAATGTATTGAGGAACCTGTTGTCTCGATTTTAGATAAATGACTGTGGGATCCAAAAGTGTACCCACACTCCTTCAAAGAAGAGTTCAGCAGTGGCTTTTTCTATGATATTCTTCTTGCAGGCCGCCATAATGGCCATCTTAGAGAATCTGTCAATGACCATACACAGTCGTTTCCATGCTGGTATAAGGAAGGCTCGACATGTAATCCATGGAGATGAATTACCAAGGTCGACTAGGGGTAAGCAAGAGAGTATATAGGCCTTGCTTCTTGATGGTCAGTTTGGAAATCGCGTAGGAAATGTAAGATCTGATGTACTTCTCGATATCATGTCGAAGGTTTGGCCAATATAAATAATTATGCAGTATTGCCACTATTTTTGGACCCCAAAATGTCCAATGATTTGATTGTAGTGCACTTCCCAAATAATATTGGCACACTCACTTGAAGGAACACAGAGGTTTCCCAGGTGGCATAACAATGCATCCTAGAGGTGGAAATCTGAAACTTTCTTACCTTCCAGGAGCGTCTGGTATGTGTTGTCGAATCCTGGATCACTTTTGTAGAGATGTGACCAAGATAGAGTCTCGTGCCCACAAGAGTTGAGCACAGTGGTTAGCGTTACGATCGGCGGTCAAATGAGGCAATCTACAACATTATTGGTGTTGCCCTTCTTGTACTTGACATTCAGATGGAACTGTTTCAGGTATGTGGACCATTTCTGATGGTGATCATTTTGCAACTTCCCTTGTGTCTGTATGAACTGTTGGGGTCGGTGATCTGTGTGGATTACCGTTTCCTTCCCCAAAATGTAATGCTTCCATTGTCGGAAGGCTTGCATAATGGAATACATGTCTTTGTCATAGGTGGGATACTTTCGGACAATGTCTGAAAGTGTCTCACTGTGATATGGCACTAGATGCCCCTGCTAAGTAACTACTCCCCCAATAGTATAGTCAGAGGCATCTGTCTCGATATAAAATGGTTGTTTCAAGTCTGCTTATGTGAGAACTGTTGCAGAGTAGAGGCGATGCTTCAACTTTGCGAACGCCTTCTGTTGAGATTCAGACCAAAAGAATTATTCTTTCGCTCCTCCCTTGGTGACTTGACTACAAGGCCAAGTGATGTGAGAGAAACCCAACACAAAGTTGTAGTAGAAATTGAAAAGACCCAGAAAGCTGTAGAGGTCCGTTAGAGTGGTTGGGGTTGGCCAATCCCGATTGACCTCGATCTTGGTTGGGTCCACATGCACTCCCCACTCATCAATAATGTATCCCATATATTAAACTTGGGTCATGCCAAAAGTTCATTTCTCTAAGCTAGCACACAACTTGTGTTGCCACAGTGTTTGTAGGACCTACTGAATGTGGTGGAGGTGCTCTTACCTACTCTGGATGAAGATCAGGATGTCATCCAAATATACCACCATGAATGAGTTGGTGAATGGTTGCAAGGTTTCATCCATAGGCCTCATGAAGGTTGTAGGGGCATTCATCAACCCGAAAGGCATGACCAACCATTCAAGAAGGCCCTCCTTGGATTTGAAGGAAGTATTCAACACATTAGAGGGTTCGAATAGTACCTGGTGATACCTAAAATTCAAGTCAATCTTGTTGAAATATTTTTCCCCCTTGAGTTGGTCCAGAAGGTCA
The DNA here is from genome assembly GCA_034641835.2 of Pinus albicaulis. Taxonomy (NCBI): domain Eukaryota; kingdom Viridiplantae; phylum Streptophyta; class Pinopsida; order Pinales; family Pinaceae; genus Pinus; species Pinus albicaulis. The sequence goes on along the minus strand of CM076570.1, from coordinate 181,234,164 downwards.
TAAGTCCATGGGTTTAGATACCTATTCTGAACAGTGATCTTGTTCAACGCCCAATAGTTAATACAGAGTCTCCAAGTCCCATGCTTGTTCTGCACCAACACGATCAGGCTCCCATGGGGCAATGAGCTCGGCCGAATGTGACCTTTCTATAGCATCTCCTAAATCTTCCTCTTTATTTCTTCGTTCTCCAAAACAAAGCGCCGATAGATTGGTCCATTGGGTAGCAGTGCGCCTGGGGTCAAATCGATGGAGTGCTTGACTTGGCAGTGCAGAGGTACCCCTGCAAGTGAGGTGAAGATGTCCCCATACTCCTCTAGAAATTTGTCCATATGTTGTTATCATGTGGAGGAGCCATGTATGGAGGTCATGGCCATAGTCTTCTTCTTTCCCTAAGGGCAGATCATAAGGAAAAAAAAATTCCTAGTTTGGGAAATGAGCTTACTACATTGCTTTGCAGTGATGAAAGAGATGGCGGTAGGAATTTCTACCTCTGTTATCCTATATAACTTATTACCCCAAATAACAATAACAGTGTGAGGCATAGACTCATACACAACATGTCGCTTCCACAAGTATGGTTAGCCTAATAATACATCACAAACTTCAAGAGGAGCAGCATCACATAATACCTCATTCATGAAGGGCTTGATGTTGTAGGGAAGGCGACACTATTGGTTGACGGGGAGATCCCACCCTTGGTGAAGCCACCCGATGGTGTATGGTTGAGGATTTTTTGTGCTCAATGGGCCCAGCCACTTCATGACCTCTGCTAAAATGAGGTTCTTTTGGCTCCCATTGTCAACAATGCACTGCAACGGGGAAACCTTCACCCACAACTGGGAATGGAAGAGGTGCTCCCCCTTCTGGATCTTGGTGGTGGCAACGGTGGCACTGGGCTCCGCATTTATATTCTGCTTCCCTTTATCATTCCCCTTGTTGGGGTTTGGATCAGAGTCGGAACATGCATATGATTCAGAAGCCTTCAACTCGACCATGAGTGTCTGCTTGGCTTGACACTCACTTGTGTTTTGAGTGGATCTCTTATGGAACTCACGCCACTTTCCCATGTCCTTCATTGGATTCATGGTGTTGTTCTTCGCTTGCGGCTTCGACAGGTTGTCCTGGGCCACCCCACCTTGGCCTTGTACTTTGTTTAGCAGTTTTAGGGGGCCTTTCCCTTGCTTCTGATTCGCAGATCCAAAGTCTTGCTTCTTCTATTTGAATTTATGCTTAACCTTGGCATCATACCGGTGTGTTTCACAAAGCTAAGAGATGTTAAGGAACTCCATTTCCTCCTAGATGTGTATATGTAGAAAACTGCGGTACTTAAGCACCAAATTTTTCTCAGAATATTTGATACCCAAGTTTGTGTGCAGGGTATGGAATAGATTTGTCAACTCATGCACATATCGATCCCTTTGCTGCTGCAACTTAGTCCATTATATGTACTTGTCCTCATAGCTCCCCACGAGGTAATAATGTTCCTTGATGTCGTATCAGAAAGAATTCCAAGTTGGTGCAGCCAAGAACAATGAGTATTCCCTGTCGTCCTTTTTCTCATAGTAGTTTTTTCACCAGTCCTTGACGTGGGGGGCGACTTTGAGGAGTGAAAAAGTAATCTTTTCCCGATTGGAAAAGTCATGAACCGAAAAATATCCTTCTAATAGATTCAACCATATATCTATGAAGTTTGCATCTATTTCGACCTTACATATGGGAATGTCAAAGTCAACTTGTACCTTAAAGGAAGTGGCGCCTTGAAAGTGGTTTTCGGATGAATATGTGTCGCCGGTGGGTAGTTGTCGAAGGATCGTGGCAAAATTATCCATCATCGCATTCCTTTATTTCTTAAGGGCCTCCTCGAGAAATATTTTGATAGGATTTTCTGCTCCCTTATAATTCTTTTCTTCCTCCATGGGAGTCTGTCGAGGTTTGCAAGGTTGATCTTGCAAATGTTCAACCATATCGAGCCCTAACTCCTTATACCTCGATCTCGTTGGGGACATGGAAAGAAATATCAAGAAATAGCAAACCGATCTGATACCACTGATTCAGACTTATGTAGGAATGCAATAAAATATAGAAATAAACATAAACATAGAGATGCAACAGAAATAAAACTTCATTTCATTAATATCAAATAACTGAAATAAGCTTACAGACAAGATGGAAATAAACTAGGTGATGGTAGCTTATCTTTAAGAAGATATGTGGTGGCTACATGCTTCTGAACCATGTTACAATGAGGCTCAAGGGTCTTTTTATTATTGAACAACATGGGAAAACCCTAAAAAACCAAAAACCTAATCCCAAGAGATGGAACACCAAGAGTTTGTGGACCCCGTTGGGGTTATTTGGGGAGCCAACTTCCCAGGGTCGTAACTTGGTCATATTATATTTGTTTGGCGTATACAATATATTGTCGGAAAGAGATCTCTGATTACTACAGGATTTGTCATAAGCCCATAGCATATGGCTACAAGCCTATTACAGACTTCAAAAAACGCCATTTATGGGGTCAAAACTGATCTGAAATTTTAAGACCCGAAAAACTGCTAAAAATAGTAAAAGTTGCTATAAACAAGGAAACTGATGAAACCAAATAGAGGTCTAGGTGGAATAGGTGCGTGGCCACCAATATCCACCCGGATAAAAGGATAAGTGACATGTCCCTAGTGCACCCTTCAATTAATAGCTTTCATGTGAATACTGATGGAATAAAGGGGAAATGACTTCATGGCCAAGTGCCATGGTCAAATGCACCAAAAATGATGGTCTCCTCATCCTGAGTGTACATGCGTGGAATGGATAAATCATGGATACATGTGTTACTAACTCTGCCTTTGTTTTTCCACCCCTCTTGTATGATTTTTACTTTTTTTGTTGATTTTTCTTTGTATTACTACTTGTAGCTAAAAGGGTTAGAACTTGATTTGTATGATTTATAAAACTTATAACCCCTTTAATTATGAGGCAACTCTTTTACATCAGGGTTTGGGATATGCAAGGGTTCCTTCTCATAATATGAAGAAAAAATGTGCTTAGGAATCGAGTGATGACCATAATGAGTGAGGTAGAGCTCATGCTAGGCTTTTTCCCACGTGCTAATGTGCATGTCTCGACCATATTTTGCATTTTGATCTTCTTTTGTTTTAGGTTTTGGCCATCATATTATTTTCTTGTTCTTTTAGCTACATCAACCTCCTAGGGCCAAGTTCCAGGCATTTCCTATGTATGAGGATGTATGGTGCCAAATCCCAAAAAACAAATGGTAGTTGAACTTGAAGAAGGGAGGTGGAATATAGGGTTTATAATGTAAGATGGAAAATGGAAAGTATGAAATAGGGAGAGATGGGACTACGCTATCTCAATCAAGATTTTCAAGTAGTTCCCGTCCTATACCCATTAGAAAATTAGGGGATGTCCCACTAGACTAGAATATAATATTAACCCCTCATTTAAGGCGAGGGAATAAGATCACGATCAAAACCCTCTTCCTTCCATGTTACCCCATAATCCATGTCAAACACCCAAAATAAAAACAAGCCTAAGCACTCAATTTCAAAATGAATAAAGTATCTTGATCGAAAGCCCACCTTCCAACACATGCTCTTCCCAAATGGGCAAGGAAACATATGAATGACGCAAGTGGTAGAGATATGAATGACACATCAAAATCGGCTACTAGTGGATGTCAGAGGTTGTTGGCGGGCCACCTAGAAGAGATGATGGGAGAAAAATTTCTCTCCTATGGGGTCACCCACTTTTGGTGGGTAACAAGGATTATACACTCATCTTACGACTCTATACAAGCCTTGAGATTCAATAACCATGGAATTTATGTCAAGAATGACCTCAATTAATCATGGTCACAAATTTTCTTTTGTGGTTATTGATCAATTTCCAAAGATAAAAATTTTGGCATCTTACAAGAAGGCTACCACAACAAAAGGCAGTGCAATATTTGAGCATATTTTGGTTCATCTTAGGTTGCAAAAACCATTGTATTTTATAGGGATGATAAGTCCTTGAGTATATTCTAATCTAGCCTTTGGTCCACAATATACACTAAGCTAGCCTTCCATCACAAGGCCACTGAAAAAATAATTGTAGTTAGTGAGATGATTGCATATATATTTAGGAAGTGAAACCCAAGGAATACACACACATGCGATGAAACAACTACAACAAAAATATTCATAGCTCTATTATCGAAAGCACTTTTCAAAGGTGCTTAAATTTCCAACCATTGTCCCCAAATAATGTAGCCCTACCCATTGCATCAACATAGGGGTATTCCTCCCATTCTAAAAATGAGATTGGGAAAGTTGTTAATATATGTTAAACAAATCCAACTCAACTAGAAACAAGTGCATGGAATTTGAAAAGGAAAAAGAAAAGAGGAACATGACAATCAACATTTGATTCCAATTAATCATAAGGTAAATGACAAAGTGGGGCTAGAATTGAACAATATGTAACTTAAAAGCCCCAATAATAAACTTAGACCACTCCACTACATGCCTTAGAACATTACCAATGCAGTAGGTGAAAATTATTTCAATCTCAACTAGCCACCCTACCTTGATTCACCCCTTGTTTTTCATGTGGATTTGCTTTAGCCATACTTCACACCTTTGTTCAATACATTTAAGATGGTAAGGCAATTAACCACTACAAAGGTAGACCCTAATTTCATTGAAAGATATACAATGGGAAATATCATAGACGCTCCTATGAACGCCCCCCAAGAGAATATATAACTCTATTGAGTTGTCAAATTATGGCACAAGTTATGAATAAAGGCATATTTCGAACTATGCTCCTAAATGCCAAACTTTCTTAACCACCTTAATTCCCTAGATTTGGTTTTTTGGGTCTTAAGGGGTTTGCATCTTAGGATTTTACACATATTATGATGAAAATCAATTTCAACTTTTTGCCACCTATTATGGGCCTTTTGTGAATGAGCATTAGAAATGCATATGTTCTTGGAAATAATTAACACCATTTTAGCCAATGTATTTTCATTGTGTTTTTTTACGATTCTTTGAGTTATAGACTTTGGATTTTACCGCATCTTCGCATTTTATTTTATGTGTTATTATTGTCTTGTTGTAGCCTCTACAACACCCTCCAAAAATACAAAAAATAAGAACACACACTTCAAAATTTTTGGAGCCCCTTTAAAAAAACTAAAAGAGAAAAGGCTAAGTGAAGTTTTGAAGGGCAAGTCGCTAAGTCGCAAATCCATCCTGTGAAACAATTGCGACCCCTGCGACCTGTGCGACCCCGCGACCCTAAGGTCGCCAGGTCGCATGGTCCGGAATTAAAGAAGTTGTGACTCATGCGACCTATGCGACCCCCCGACCTTAAGGTCGCCAGGTCGCAAAGGTCGCAAGGTCGCAAGGATAAGTAATTAAGGAAATTTGCGACTCAGCGACCTTTGCGACCTAGCGACCCTAGGGTCGCAAGGTCGCGAGGTCGCAAACCATCAATTTGCGACCTCATTTAGTGCTCGCACGTGCGACTCCTTTTTATAAGGGCAGGTCGCTAGGTCGCATTTGTGACTCGCAGCGAAAATCGTGGAATTGCTCTGACAGGTCGACTGGCGCGTTTTCTTCCGGGTAAGTTGCCATTTCCTCCCTGTGTTTCCTTCACGAGCATTTCTTGCCAAATTTTGGGCCTCCCCATGGTCTTAATTTCTTGCTGGTGAGAATGTAGGGTTTTCTGTTGAGTTTTATTGTTGTTTTGATTCTCATAAACCCCCAAGGTCACCTTTGTCTTGCGGATAACCTCTCGGTTAGCGACTCTGCGACCCTGCGACCTAGTCGCAAGGTCGCGAGGTCGCATGTGAGTTCTTTGGTTAATCAGCGACCCTGCGACCCCAAGAGAACTGTTAAGTAATTTCTGCATGGTAGATTGTATTTAGCCCGTTATCATCATGTCTTTCTCATCATGGGATTCTTTCTTGAATGCAACAGGTGAATTTGGAGCAAACTCGATACCGGTTCTCTCTGATTCTAGCAACATGGCACCTCCAGTGTCCCGAAAGAAGGGCAAGAAGGTAGTGGAAGAAGAACCAGACACAGACGTGCAAATATCTCCTCCGCCAATATGCAAAGACACCCTTTGCACCTTCGCAAAAGGGGACAACCTGAGATGGTATGAAGTATACCACGAGTTCGCTATAATAGAAGCTGAGTTTCCAGAAGATCTCCCGGACCGGGAAGTGTACCTAAAGGTCAAAAAATCCAAGATACATCTAGCAGGGGCACATCCAGCCATCTTCCCGTGCCCAGAAATATTAGACTGGATCATTCAGAAAACGGATTCTAAGAAGTTTCTGATCCGAGATAGCAAGGGGAAAGCTTTCGCAACGTTGGAGGGCTCAGACGCCCATGTCTACTACTCACTGCCCCAACCAGAGGAAAAATTTACCCCGAGATGGGCTTCTGCCCATGAAGTACCGGTGGTTGATACAATCAGGAAGTGGTGGGCAGAGCCAGACAAATTTAAGGTCAGGAAAGACCAGGAGTACCCGGTGGCCGCTCTGAGGAAAGTGTACAAATTAGTGGCCGCCATGCTTTGCAGGTTGTATGGACGTCTGGACGCCACCACCTTCAACGGTGCATGGGCAACTATAATGGAGTATGTAACGGTGCATGGTACTCGTTTCAACTGTGCCGGTATGTTAATGGGCTCAATGCAAACAAATTTGGCTTCGGCTTTAGCCCCAGATGAAGGAACGCCGTCAGAGTTCTATATGGCTTCGTATCTACTAGATGCTGTCTATGCTCGGCTGCATTTTGAGGGATGGCCACATAACTACGACTCCGAACAGACCTAAGCAGTCCATTTGCAGACCAAGGTATTCTGGGAGTCCAGGTACAAGTCAGATATTGAGCAAATCTCTCAGATATTCATTCCCGCCCTTTACGGGAAGCTATTTGGTCAAGACACCCCCTGCATGTCTTGGCGTGCGATGGAGACACTAGGTCAGGTGGCACACTGGTTTCCGTTTGCTGAATCTACATTCATCCGAGTATTTGGCACATTCAAAGCCCCACATGCTCTGCCTAGGTTTATCACCGATAAGGTGCTTATGCAGGAGGTATGTTTCCAGATGACCTCGGGTTTCTCCAATGTCCTTTCCAAAGGAAAGAAGAAACCTTGGCCCGCTCTTCCCCTCACCATCGGTGCTTATACAGTCAAGGACTCCAGAGAAGTAAGGGCTCAAGGAAGATACAAAAAAGGTTGTCACACTTTGACACAGATCTAGAACATATGATCGTTCAGAATAGTTCGAACAACGTAAGAAAGCCAATTTTAAGTAAGAAGTTCGACGCCGAACGCGGCAGATGATGGCCACATTGTATGAACAGTGGCTAGAAGTTGACTGCGACAGAAGAAGAGAATCACGAAAATTTCAGAAGGGCAGACAGTTTGAGGCTCTGTTTCTCAAAAATGAAAAGCACGGACGGTACGAACACCGACACTCGGATCAGCTAAAAGGGGGAGAATACAAGACAAGGAAAAGAAAATGAAGGAGGACGAACAGAAACGTAGAAGAGATGCAAGGATAGAACGGAAAAGGAAACAGGCCGAGGAAAAGGAAAGACATGAAAAGGAAGCACAGGCGGTGGCAGAACAAGAACTTCAGGAAGAACTTGACAAAGATGAACAGCAGAAGAAAACAAGCCAAGCTGCTGCAGTAGAGAGAAAAAGAAAAGCTGAGAGAGAAGCAGAGGCAGAGTCAGAACGCAGGAAGAAGGAGGAACATGACAAAGAGCGGCAGCGCTGCAAAGGAAAAGAGAAGGACGGTGGCAGAAAAAACATGAGCGATGAATGATATAAACATATCTCCCAGGGTCCTGAGAAAAGTATCCTCCCCGATGACGATTTTCCCGAACAAGAGGAAGGAGTCTTCGGCTGACTAGGGTCGTATTTCAGCCAATTCTCTTTCAAAATTTCAAGGTCCGGCAGAAAATTACAGATTAGCCATCCCGCCATTTCTCGGTCGCCATAAAAAGGACATAGTCTGGATACTGAGACTAACACAGTAGCATCGGCGGGTACGCGCTTTTGCGCGGCTACGGAAATGTGCCAGAATGGCGGGGGCGGTCATTTCTGGCATTTAAAACGCGGAACGGGAGAAAGCGATGCGGGGGGGCGGTGCGGCGGCTCAAAGCGTCGCTTCCCAAGTCAATGAGGGGGTCCCGGGTCATGGTAACGATGTATTGGAAACGACCATGCAGCAAGTATACAGAGAGATGCTCACCCTAAAAAAAACAGTGGCCCCATTAGCAGAGGCACGAGCGGAAACCAAAGTGAAGCATGAGCAGCTCAAGGAGGCCTCGACAGCTTTAGACAAAATGATAAACTGGACAGCGCAGTACCAACAAGCTCCCAAAAATGTGCCTAGGAAGGATTGGGGTCACACACAGGACGCCAAAGTACAAATCCGGATGAAGATGCAGTCCAAAGACAAGCTGGTCAAAGACTTGGACAAAGTGGTGTCTGCATATAATCACCTGATCAGTGGTATAGACTCCATGAACGCTCTTCATCACATTCCGTCGTTGGGGGCACTGGACGAAACTAAAGACTGGGAGCAAGTAGATCAGGAAATTCGGTCTTTTCTGCAACCCTTGAGACAAGCTGCTGCCGCACTAGAATTTGAGGCATCACAAGAGAACCTAAATCGGTTGCTTGTCACTCCAGTACAAATCTACACCAAGCTTGCCTCCCTCTCAATCCAAATCTCCCAGAAGAAAGAAACTCTGATACCAAATGCCCTGGAATGTACGCACCGATTAAAAGAGGAAACCCCTCTAGTTTCCCCTATAGCAGCGGATTATCAGGCCTGGCGAGATTTCCTCAAAGGGAAGAAAATTGACGCTCCAGAACTCTTGAGCGCGCTGCCACCTCCATAGCTAAGATTTTCAATCGCAAGTCGCAACCGCCCCAGGTCGCAGGTCGCAACCGCCCCAGGTCGCAGGTCGCGCCTACTCCTGAGTCGCAGGTCGCACCGGCACATAAGTCGCAGGTCGCATGTTCGGCCAAGGTCGCAGGGAAGCTGAACCATCGGGAAGCTGAACCGTCAAAAAGCCTAAAGGGCGGTTTTTGAATCTATAAATACCCCTGCAGGGCACATAGTTAATGGCTTCTTTTTTGGTGGAGTGAAGAGCAATATTGCATTGTAATTGAAGGGTCATACTCTGACTCATGTGAAATTCAGATACTTGTTAAAACCCCTTTGTTGGATGATGTATTTGGCTGTGACAAAACTGTGTGTATTCTGCGTATAGTTTCAGAATATCGTATGATTAATGAAGCTTTGTTCTTACTAGTATCATTCGTACTTCATAGCTATCTGTGATTGTGCTTGATGATGCTTAATTTTATCGCTTGTTCTTATAATGAATGTTAATGAACTATTTTATTAGCATTTCATTGCATCTTTCGGAAAGTTAAGGGATATCCTTGCCACGAAGAACTGTTTCTTTAGTGGTCAGATTATCTTGCATGCATTACCCCATAGATGTGTTGCTAACGACGCTTCCTGGGCGTATGCATTTTGTTCATTACCTTGCTACGCACAGTGTTATATATCAGTTTGATACATCAGTCATGTATTCTGTATCATGTGAATGAGTGTATGTCTGCGGATTTAATCAGGTTCTTCGAGACCGAAGAGAAAGTCATTTAAGCGGTAGCCGAACCCACACCCCGGACGGGATCCCTATTCCAAACGGTTCAAAGTCTAATTGGGACTTTCTACCGGGGAGATCTCCTACTGTTGGCCGGACATATTTTCCCGTCAACATGTCTTTCATTTCAATTTCAATACAATCAAAATCAATAGACATACTCAATTGCACATGTAATTTCACAAGTTATGTATCGTTAGACCAAGAGTAACTCCACGAATGAATTGATGTATTTGCATTAAGATAGAATATGAATAAAAACAAGGAGAGGGATACTACTGGGTTTCATCTCCCAATGTCTCTTCGTCTTCCAACTTCTCTTATTTTTCTATTTACAATATTTACATAAGATTCCTAATCCCAAATATTAGGTGTTCAACAACCCCCCACTTAATTTGAAGGGATGTTGGTGAGTCCAAGCATAATTTTGAATCTTTTAAAATTTTCCCTTCCAAGCACTTTGGTGAAGATGTTTGAAATATCTTCATTTGTGGAACAATGTCGTAGGTGGATTGTTTTGGCCTCAACATGATGTCGAATTAGTTGGTATTTTGTGTCGATATGCTTCGTTTGATCATGGAACTTTGGGTTCTTGGCCAACTTTATTGTAGAAGCGTTGTCAATCAAAAGAGGAGTTGAATGTACTTTTTTCTCCTGTAAATCTTCTAGAATTTTCCTGAGCCACAAAAATTCCCTTTTTGCTTCAATTATTGCCACATATTCTTCCACAATTATGGAATCTGCTGGAACTGATTATTTGCATGATCCTTAGGAGACAACTCCTGGTCGAAGACTCATAACATAACCTGAAGTAGGTACTCTAATTTATTTATCTCCATCGAAATATGAATCAAAGTATCCAATCATGTTGAAGTCATCCACCTGTGTATACTTGAGTCTAAAGTCTCGAGTTCCATTCGAGTGATTTAAACTCTTTTTGCAGTAGACCACTGACCCTCACAAGGATTTTGCATAAACTTGGAGAGGATTCCAACAACGAATGAAATATTTGGTATGGTAGTAGTCAGGTAGTTGGGAATTCCTACGAGCTATCTATACTTTGTTGCATCCGTAAATTATTTTCCTTGAGTGGACGTGAGCTTTAAGTTCTATTCCATCGGAGTAGTCAAAGGATTGCACTCAACCATGCCAAACATGTTCAACAGATCTCCAATGTTCTTCTTAGACAAGAATATAAAATTTAGATGTTGAGTTACTTCAATACCAAGATATTAGTGAACATAGCCCAAATCTGTTGTTTCAAAACCTTTCCTCAGTTCTTTCTTTATTAATGCAATGAAAATCTCATTGTTCCCTTTTATCAAAAGATCATCTACATACACCACAAGATATACAACTTTTTTTTTTCCAATTTTCTTGAAAAATAAAGTTGCATCATCAAGATCATAATGTTTGAAATTGAGTTTCAGAAGATGCTCAATTCACTTCTCGTACCAGGCTCACATTGCTTGCTTGAGGCTGTACAAATATTTTACAAGCTTGCATATTTTGTGTTCCTAAACCTTCACAAAAAATCCTTATGGTTGGGACATAAAAACATTCTCTTTCAGATCTCCATTCAAGAAAGAATTTTTTACTTCCATTTGATGGAATTTCCAACCATTATGAGCTTCCAAAGAAAATAATTTCTGGATGGTAGCCCATTTTCCTATGGGGGAAAAAGTGTCCTCATAACCAAACACTTCATTCTATGTAAAACCTTTTGCCACAAGCCTAGATTTATGGTTGTCAAGTGAGGCATCTTATTTATACTTTTTTTTGAAGACCCACTTGTAGCCAATTGGTTTAGTTCCCAATGGAGGATCAACCAAATTCTAGGTGCTATTCTTTATAGAGCATCATATTCTTTTTGCATCACTTCTTTCCATTGATCACAAGAAGTGATTTATTTGAAGGAAGTTGGTTTGAAATCTATAGGCAAATTCATTTCACAATCATAAGAAACATTCATATCAACAAGTGAATCAAGATTGTCTACATCACCTCCATTTTGTCTATTTGAGCTTCTTGTTCCTGTCTTTCAAACCTCATAAGGAAAAATGCTTTCAAGTGTCTTTGTTAGCCATTTTTGATGACCTTTCTGAGATGGCCCAGGTTTCTTAGTTGAATAATATGTGGTTGAATCAAGATGTAGTCTCCCAATTCTTTAAATCACATCACTCAAAGTGTCATTAGTGGCTAGAGCTTCATGTAAGGGAGAGAGTGCTTCAGAAGAAGATTCCACAGATTGATCTAGTATAGGAATCCCCCCTTCAAGATGTGGAATCTCATTATCAAACTCTTGAAAAGACTTTGCATGTACAAATCTATCCAAGTGATCAAGTTGTAGCTCAACAACATTGTCAGTTTTGGAAGATTCAAGAAATATCAACTCTAGATATTATAAACTTCTTATTCACTTCATCACAGAGACAATATGCTTTGGAGGTATTTGAATAACCCAAGAAGATACATTTGCGACTCCTTGCACCGATTTTGTTTCTTTGTTCCTTAGGTATCAAGGCATAATAGGCAGAACCAAAAACCTTGAGATGCCTCACCGAAGGAATGTGGCCATACCACATTTCATAAGGAGTATTGTTTTTGATAGAATTATATGGACACCCATTATTTATATACACAACACATAGAACCGCATCAGCCCAAAACATCAACTTACCATTATTGAAAAACATCATCAAACGTACCATATTTAAGATTGTCATGTTCATTCTTTCAAATACTCCATTTTGTTGGGGATTATAAGGCATGATTGTTTGATGTTTGATCCCATGTTGGGAAAGATAGTTTTAAAATTCATTTGATGTATATTATTTTCCATTATTAGTACGAATAAATCCAATATCAGATTGTGCATCATTTTTGATCCATGCATGAAAGTTCTTAAATGTTTCAAATGATTCAGATTTGTTATTCAATAAATAAACCCAAATTTTTTTGGTGTAGTCATCAATAAATGTCATCATATATTTATTACCATTTCTAGAAGGAACAACCATTGGTCCACACAAATCAGAATGAACGAGTTGAAGCTTTCTATGTGCTCTGGAATGAGAATCATGAAAATACTGTCTATCGTGCTTTCCTAAGATACAAGCATTACATTGCTTGAGTTTCCTAGGAATTGTAGGCAAACTAGTAACACCATTTTTCTTCAACAAATGAAGGTTGTCATAGTTTAGATGTCCAAATATAGCATGCCATAAAATAATTTATGGAAATGTACTTTCATCATAGAGAGAACTGTATGAAAATTTTTGTGCACGAATAGAGGTTCCTTGCAGCTTCAAAAGTCTTTCTTCTTCTATCATAGTCATGAAAAGTGAGTGATCTGATGCTTTTATGACCTTAACCTTTCCATAAAATATGTGAATGGAGTCTCCTTGTTGGAAGATGTGTACCAAAGACAAAAAGATTCCCCCCAACTCTAGGAGGTATAAAACATCATGTAGAATAAAGTGCGGAAGTCCAGGCAGTTTGATCCTCATGGTGCCAAGCCCCGATTGCTTGAGTTTCATCTTGTCTGCAAAGTAGAATAATCCATCAACATTATCAGTGAATTATTCAAAGAAATATCTCCTAATAGTCATGTGGCAAGTTGCTCCTGAATCAAGAAACCAAGCATCTTTACATGAAGCAAGTGAATCATTGAATAAGTCTTCAATTACACCAAATTTGCAATGTGCCACAACATAATAAGCAGACTCAGGTTCTTTACCTTTCCCTTTGTTAGGTGTTTTACCTATTCCTTCATTTCTTTCCTACTTGTTTTTGTCCCAAGGAAGCTACATGTGGAAGCATAATGTCCATCTCTATTGCATTGTATTCATTTAAGTTCAAACCTTTATCCTTGGAAATGTCTGCCCCCCTGCCTCTAAAATTATTCCTTCCTCTTCTTCCTCATCCACCTCTTCCTATAGAATAATATTGTGCATGATTATTCTCTTTTTGTGCAAGGCATGCAACTTCCTTAGAAGACTGAGGAGTTTTATTCTTCCCAAAATCCTTATCTCTCAATAGACTTATTCTCAAGGGATTCAAAGGAAATCTCCTTAAGATTTCCACTTGCTTGCAATGACTCAAGATAATGTGAATAAGTGGGATATAATGCCTTGACAAAAGCTATGAGAGGAATATCTATTTCAACACCAGTGGCTTTTATGTCATGCATAATATATCTTACTTCTCATGCTAAGGAAAGAGGGTCACCATTTTTCAACTCAATATTGAACAACTTGATAATCAATTGAATAAATTCAAGTTCAAAGTGTTAGTCATATAATTCCTTCAATTTATTTAAGGCCTCAAAGGCATTTGAAAATCGCGAAATATTTTGACTCACCTCTTCATTTATAGATGTTGCAATTAAGGCATGGGTTTTGTTGCTATTGTTTTCCCAGATGGCAAGCTCCTTATCATAAGTGGGCTTCTCAGGTGCATTGTTTCCATCTCCTTCACAAACCCATTTCCACAACTCATTGAAAATCAGTGTGTTTTATCTTCTTGGACCACTCATGGCAGTTCTATTTTCTAGTGAGAACTACTCCCTCCATGGAGATGAGTGAATGCATTCTCAAAAAGACTATATGCTTTCGATTCAAAATCACAACCTTTCTTGATTTTTTCTATTTAATTATGTGGATAGAAAAAAACTTCACAATAATATTTTAATGTGGTATATATAACATGTGACTTCTCCTCAATAACTTAATGTGCCACATCATATACTCTTAACACTCCATAAAATATATATATTTCATGAACTTCATAAAGGCTTAAGTTCACACATTAATACCAAGCCTTTTTAAAAAAACCCAACACACTTCATGTCACTCATACCATATAATTCCTTTAAACATATGCTTTTTTCTTTAAAAAAGGAAATGAATGCTCATTAAAAGGAGTTCAACGAATTCCGTCTACAACCATTTAAAAAATAAAACAAAACCATTCAGTCTTAAAAACATCATTAAATATTATTTTACCACATCCAATGCACAATTCAAGCACATAAAAAACTCAACGCACAGTCCAAACAATTGATCTTCATTGCAGCATTCAACGCTGGATATAAAATTCACTGCACAGTTCAGACGCAATAAGCACTCACTAGTCAACATGACCGAGCAACACCATTCATGCACATGAAATCGACTTCCACTGTGGTCACCTCTCCTCGGCTTCTGTGAGGACCTCTTTCCTCCTGCAACAGTCTTGGCACCAGCCCATTTAATGAAAGGCAAGCAGAGTTGAATTAATAAAAAACATGGGTGAGGCTCCTTCAAATGCATTGATCTCTAGGTTTGATGAAGTTTAATTCGTAGTACTTGAGAACAAGTGATAACTCATTCTTGAAAAAAGGAATACGACCCTTTAACATAAGAATACAACCCTTCTTAATTTGAGCTTAGTTAACATACACACTTTATAAAAAAAGGCTCATGCACAGTCATTTCAATGCCTAGGTATATCACACTCAACATACATGCAATGTTCACTCAATTGGGATAGATGATAATGACAGAGAATAGTGGTAGTACATAGGAGTTACAGGGAAGAAAATTCTAAAAATGCGAGCTGGCTTTGATACCAAGTCAGGCTAGGAGTAACTCAAATAATGAATTGATGTATTTGCATTAAGATAGAATATGACTATATACAAGGAGAGGGAGACTATTGGGTTTCATATCCCAATGTCTATTCATCTTCCAACTTCTCTTATTTTTATATTTACACTATTTACATAGGATTCCTAATCCCAAAGATTAGGTGTTCAACATGTACAAATCCTATTGTAAACATTTTTTAGGCATTTGTGGTTAGGTTGTTAGTGATGACAAACTCATAGGATTAACTTTTGATTGTTATTTCTTATTTGTTAGAGCGCATTAAGGGTTATACACTACTATTTAAAGTTTGAATATTTGCAATAGGCATTGTAAGAGACAATGAAGATTGTGAATTTAGCACATAAATGGTGTTATATGTACATGAAATAGGTTGTGTTATTAACACTTTCACGAGGGTGATTTCTCATATGCATATTTGGATTTTCCATCAAAGGGATAGTTATTGTAGGACAAGGAAAAAAAGTTAGTATGTTGCTTGAATGACAAATCAAGCTTAGATTTATATCCTGACAAATTAATTTTTTTTTTTTTTTGGTCATTACACTCTACTTTTTATATATCTACACAAGGAAATATTTGTGAGTTATTGATGGTCTCCTTTCAAAATCATTGTGATATGGTGGGATTTAGGAAAATTTGTCTCATTGTGGTCTTTGTCACATAAAATACATTGTTTATTAACTAAATTAATAGGGGAATGACATGCAATTTCTCTTCCTCTTGCCTTTATATTCATGCTTGTTAAATGTGTTTCCATCCAAAACACAATGTCCTCCTTCAACTCCCTTCACAAATAACTCAATTCAATCCTTGTAAAACTTCTTTAATTTTCCATAATTACCAATTCTTTCCATTTCCTAACATTTTTTGTGATAACTAGATTTTCCCATCCCTAGTTGCATAACACCTAGAATAGTAAAGGCGAAGGATCTTAATTTCATCCCAAGAGCTCATTCATGCAAATTGTAGGAATCATCTTACTTTATAGCAAGGAATAAAATTTTGATCATTTTTTTCACTCTACCTGTTAGTACTGCAATTTTTCAAAGTTTGGTCAATATTGTAGTTGTGTCTTTAATCCTCTCTTGTCCCTTAGCCTATAGTCGAAGGCCCTGGAGGGTTAAAATGTGTCAAAGTTTTTATTATTTTTTAAATAAAATCCAATTTTTTTGAGTCCAATAGTTTGTTTTGTGTCTTAGAGTTATTAGGGTAAATTTTCTTTTAATAAGTATTTTAATTTTTTTGAGTAGTTAAGGTCATGGGTTTAGCTTGAGAAGTATTATTTATTCACAATGATATATTCTATCCAAGACTAAGGAAAAAATGTTAGAGTCATCAGTTATTTTAGGAATAACACAGAAATAGCTACCTTTTCTAAAAAGGTAGCTATTTTCTTTAGAAAATCTAGTTTCATAAGCAACACATAGATAACTACCTTTTTAAAAAAAGTATCCATTTACTGCAGAATTTGTACAAGGAGGAAAAGAGGCATTAATCAGGTGAAAAGACACTACTCTTTGGAATAATTGAAGGTCTGCTAAAACAAGAGGTATTACCATTTTGAAAGGTGGCTATTTCTAATTGGAGGATTTATTAAAATGAGGTTGGCTATCTTATTTGCTAAGACTAGTTAAATTTAATGATACTCATCAAAGGTGAAGTATATCAAGGTTGAGGTACAAGTAGCTATTATTTAATTATTCAATGGAGTGAAATGTTCGATGGAGTGGGTTGGAACCAAAATTTAAATAATTTTGAATTCATGTCAGTTCGCATCACTATGATTAAGGGCATGCGGGGCTCTGTTTCCCATTTACCCCGAGAAAGCTACAACAAACAATTTTCTTATCCTCCAACAAATAGTTTGTTACCTTGTGCCAGTAGTTAGGGCTTCGTGGAGGGTTGTTGTTCCTTGTTTTACAGGTGTGCATAAATGGTTGAGTTAGTTGTTAATGGAATGGGTAAGGGTGGTAAGGTAAACCATTCAGAACCAACCAACACTCATTTCGTTGATCACCGTGCAAAGTCACAGTTCCAAGCAGCAGGTTGGTATTGGTTCTTAAAGAAGTTTTCAAAAGAAAATGTTGCAGTTTCTTAGGCATTTTCCGAGTATTTCAATGGAGAGCAGGTCAAGCTGGGGTCTTAGACCTTCAGGATCACAGAGAATATTATTGCACGAGCTACTCAACTATTAGCCACAAGTGAGTCCTGGTATAAGAGAAAAAATTTTCTTAAAGCATATTCAAATATCTATCTTAAGCCTGATCATGAAAATGTAGTTTGGACCCCTACTGTTCACATTTCTTATTTTAGGCCCGAATGGCAAGATGTTATTACCACACTGCAACGTTATATCACCTGCGAAGGTAGGTTTTCCACAGTGCATCAATATCATATGAGGTTTTTAGCTCATATCTCGGGCTCTAAACCTATGAACCTACCATTTTTCCTCTATAAACATTTGATGAAAATGTCTCAAAAAATACAAAGAAACCCAAATTATTCTTTTCACAATCTTTATCACAGGGGTTTAATTAAGATGCTGGTGGTTTATCATCTAAAGAAGAATAGAACCACATGGGAAAAGTTCCTAGCATATGAATGTTTCAGCAGTGTTAACTCAAGGAGAAGGGTAGGAAGACCTTTAAGACAAAATACCCAAGAGGAAAAGTCAAGCCCCACACCTACATTGACCCCTTCACAAACTGATCAATCTTCCTCACCATCAAGTAGACAGATAAGGAACTCAGCTAGGAGAGCTAGAGTTCAAACCACCACTCCTATACCTATGATGCAACCAGCCAAGGAAGTTTATACCAAAATACTACCTAAGGAGCCACAAACCTTGGAGTATTTCAGGCAGGAGCATGCAAGCAAGATTAAACAAAAGAATACTCTACCTGACAAGAATGCTATGTCTAAATGCAAGGAAGAAGTAGCTTCCTCTTCAAGGAATAAACGTAGAAGAAAAATTATTCTAACAGAAGGATCGTCAGTGGAAGTCACCACTGAAACCTTAACACCAAGCCCTGTTCTAGAGACTAGACACGAGACTGAAGAATAAAATGTCACTCCAGCAACAGAGGAGCCAACATTGGAACAAGTCGTTTCTTCTCTGAAAACATCAGCTAAGGGGAAAAGTAAAGTTTCAGAGACTACAACAAAATAACCAACTATATCCCAACCTTATTAATCTCTCAGTTCATCAGCTAAAAGAAATAAGTAAGCAATAATCCACTCATACTCATCTTTTGAGGAAGAGAGCAGTGAAGCAAAGTTTAGTGAAACCGAGTTAGAAGGGCAGTCAAGCAGAGTTGTCCATGGAAGAAGGAGGCCTTCATACATTCCTAATCCATACATTCAAAGGCATCATAGCAGACCAAAGAAGAAGCTCAGGCTAGCAAGCAAACTCATAACCAATCTTGCTCTCAGAGATGAGATTATAAACATAGATGAAAGTACAGGAAATGATCCAGGGAAGAAGAAGGCTCAGAAGAAAAAGCAAGTACAAAAGAGAAATCCAAACAATAGGGTCACTAAGGTAGAAGCTATTAGGATTTTTTCTTCTATACTAGATATCTAATGACTAAATGTCTAAAATCATGAAAATCTAAAGAACCATATTATTTTTGGCTTATACATAGAATTATCAGAAATAACTACCTTTTCGAGAAAAGTAGCTATTATTTTCAGAATTTGTATAAGAAGATGAAAAGGTAACTTTTTGTTCTAGTTTCTAGGAATGACACCAAGTGGTGATAAAGTGTATGCAACATGAGTGGTAATGGTTTTTTCCAAGTTTCATCCAGTGAAGCTATCTTCCAAGTGTCATTTTTAGGTTGTTACTCCTACACTTTTGTGGATAAAGGTCCAGGTGTCCTTTTCAGTTGGCAGTTGCACTTTTTGTGGAGGAAGTTTTTCCAGGAAACGAGGAGCAATCAACCACCTCAGCTCAGCCATCTCGACCTCCATGATTATCATGTTTCATCTTTATGCATGTACAAGCCAAATTTTGTATTTCAGACTACTTTTATATTATGTTTAAGATAAACTTTACTATATGTAGATTTTTGTAATAAATTCCTTACAACAGACTTTCACTCTTTGTGGAAGCTTCAACATAACACCTTTTTGTATATATACTATCTAAAGCAATGAAGACAGGGTCCATTGGTTGTTCATCTCATTGCATTCTCTTTTGTATATTTTTGAGCTTATAATATCCAAATACACTCTTGAGGACGTATCAATGATTTGATGTGTGTATTTTCTATCTCCTTATGTGTTTCCATACTTTACAATTTCATTCCAGATTATGATCTACATATGTTGTTTCATGTTTTTGTTAGTCTTGTGGTATAGCTGTACATGATTATATAATTTTGTAAGTCTTGTTTTACAAGCTTTCTAGATAAGATATGTATGATGAGATTATTCATAATATTTCCTTGTTACAGAAATATTTAAATGTATGATGAGATTTTTGTGAGTCTTGAAGAAGCCTTCTTTCGTCAATACATCATAGGTCTAAAATCTTTTGTCTTCTTTTCTTCTTATCAGTGGACTTCTATCATATAGACCCACTATCCTTGCACATTCTCCTAACCATTAGAACACAAACTAATCTTTGCTACCGCATCAAACAATAGTACCCTCATATGTGTGAGTGATTTATTAGTTTGAAACCCTTTAATTTTCCAGTGTGTGTGAGAACATCAACCACTTTCCAAATCATTATCCAACTGTAAGAAAATCCTTTGAGCTTAAGATGTGTCTGGTCAGGCACTTGTTATAATCCAAGTGCTAATTCCAGCGCTAACATCTTTTGGTGCATCTACCAGGAGACAAAAAATTTGAACTTAGTATTCTTCCGAAGTTTTTAGCATGAATGCCTAGTACTAGTTTTAAAGGTGAATAAAAACTAGTCACTCTTTCTGATTGTAATTGGTTCACCTGGTGACTCCACAAAGAGGATGAGGGGTTTCAAGACCACCTACTACAAGAATATATTAGAGATCACCTCCTATGACTCTAGTCTCTGACCCAGAAATGATCATAAAGGATACAAGAGGGAAACATAAATCAACTAAAGTTACATCACATTAAGTGAAAAAGGTGCATTCAAAGTACATTCCAAAATAAAAGGTACCATCATCTATCTTAGAACTTGTTGACGGGGAAAATTGCCTTGCCAACAGTAAGGGGATATCCCCGGTATAAAATACCAACTAGACTCTACACCGTTTGTGATAGGGATCCCATCCGGTATGTAGGTCTTGCTGCCGTTATGCTGATGAGATATATGCCTTTCCTCAGATAGAGATGTGTTTCAAGATCATGAGAATGTACATCTACTTGAAAAACAAGGCAAATGGTTGATGGGTTACCCTGAAAATTAAATATCATGAATGGAAAAGCGAGATTTAAAGCATCTAGCGAAAATAAGTATTGTTATCAAACCATCATTAGGGCCATGCTCATATAGAGGCTCATTTGAACATGAGAGAAACAGTTCACTATGATCAAACACCCTTCAATTTCTTAAGCATCTTTCTGAAAGATTAAGGAAATATAATTAACTAAGTCATTAACATACCCTTGTGTTGAAAATCCACACATCATTCATATATCAAAAGAGCTCAAACATATAAAAAATGTACAAACAGAAACACAAACTAATCAGTTACGAATGGCATCAAACATATGAGAGAAAAATATTCATAATGTCAATACATAGAATTTCCCATAAGATCCAATAGTGGAGTAAAAAAATTCATTTGTATTCATTCCCAGAATCATAAATTCAATGCTCTATAGTTATATCTCTCTCTCCTTTTGGAGTCCAAAAAAAGGGCCCTTACATTATCTCCCTAGGGAGTACATATAGAATCAAAAGTGGCTTTTGGGCTACCCCGTCCTTTCATCTTCCTGACTGTTGGTATGGTCTACGACCTGGGAGAAACTGTGACTTGCGACTTGAGTGGGGTTGCGACCTGTGATTGGGCAACGTTTGCGCCCAACGACCTCCCTGTTTCTGCGACCTGTTAACCTAGTATTTTGAAGGAAGCAACTTCGTGATAGAGAGGACTAGGGTTTCTACCGACTGCTGTTATTTAAGGTAGGTCTGCCAGGATTGGTATTCGGCAGCCAGTAGAGTGATTTAGGGCATGTCCTCTCCCAGTATATGAAAAAATTCAAGAGCATCCAAGATTAATATACACATATTTGTGTTGATCTGGTTGGACAAAGAGGCCATCTTGGTGTAGATCTGGACTGGTACAACAATGTACTGGATAATGTTTTACTTGGAGGCTGGGAGATCCTGTGAGATGGATGCCTGTTTGATTGGTTCCAAGAACAATTGGATTTCCTGCATTACCTCTTCTCACGTCCTTTGTTTGGTCAGCGTACCGATGGAAGGTATGTGGTACACTTCTACCATAGAATATATGCCATTAATGAGATGCTCATAGGTGGACATTACCCTATCTATATCCTTTGTGATCTTGTCTCTCAATTGTAGCTTCATCCGTATTTGTACTTTATCATTCTAAGTGTGGTTCTAGTCCTTCTTTAGCAAGGTGGTAGGGGCCTGTGGGTATCTTTTAGACCATTAAAGTATGTTGTGTAGTGCTGTAGAGGCTTCCTTTAGTTGTCCAAAATTTTTCCTCGTTTTTGCATGTGCCCCTACTAAAGGAGCGAATTTTTGTCTTAGAGTAATCATCTCCTCGTAGACCTATATCATGGTACTTCCTAAGATGTCCAAATCCCCTTGAATGGTGGCTTGTAGTCAGCTGGCCTGAGTGAGTGCAAGTTGGAGACTTTGGTTTTCGGTCTCTAGGGCATTATTTTCCTCTTCTGCTTGAGCGACCTTCTGCTCATATGCACAAAGTCTATTTTGCAGAAATAAGAGCTCTCTACTCATCTTGCTGACATTTTTTTCGGTAGCGGCTGTAGAAGCAATTCCGATTGATACTATAATTATGGGGTTAGTCCTGGTGTCTAGGACTATGTCTTTCTTCATGGTCACTGCGAGAGGCTTTTTTGGATTCCGTACGAGGCATTTCCTCCTCTCTTGCATGATCTTATGAGCGTACTGATCATAAGATAATCTCATTAGATCCAGTACATCATCCTTATGTTACTCTAGGATACCGAGCTCTGAAAGTGGGAGGTGTCCGCCTGTGATGGGGGTTTCTAGGGGTATTTCAATAGGTGGTAGGTCTGTCTGCTTCCCAGTTTTAGAGGGTCGTGATTTGCTTCCCTCTACCTTCTTGGATGTATCTATTCATTTATTCTTAGCTTCTTCGTCCTTCCTCTTATTTTCCACTTCCTCCCTATCCCGCTCCTATTTCAACTTGTTCTTAGCTTCCCTTATCTCTTGATATTCTTCTTCTTTCTTCTTGCGGGCCTCTTCTGCTTTCTTCTTTCTGTGTTCCTCTCTCTATCGTTTCTTCTGCTATTCTTCAACCTGTTTCCTTTGCTTTTCCTCTTCCTATTGCTATGCTAGAGCATCTTGGGATTTCTTGAGTTCTTCTTCTCTTTGCTTTTGCTCGAAATTTATTTGTGCCTCGACCTATTTACCTCCTCCTTCCTATTGATTATTAGGAGGATCACTGCTTGTAGTATTCTTTCGACTTTTGGATTGGGAGGTCGATGCTCCTCCTGTGGGGTCTTTTCGCTTCATAACGTTTTCTCTTTCTTGCAGAGTTTGATCGTCCTGGTGTTGACTCTCTTGGTCTCCATCCAAGTTGGCTTGTCCTTCAGGGGCTACTTCCCTGAGTGCATTGTACCAAATTTTTACTTCCTCTTCCAAAACGCACTTTGTGTGCTGATAAATACAGTTGAATTCGGACCACTTACAGTGTGTGGGGACCATCCTCTCAAGGTCATAGGACCGGTGGGATAAGTTTATGAAATGGAAGCCTTTTATGTAGCTTCTACTTCCTTGAAGTCTCTGACTGTGTAGGCACTAATAGTGAGCGGGAGGGTGGGCCATGGTTTTTTCTTGCCCTTGCTCAGTGTTTTAGAGAACCTGCTCATCATTTGGTAGCATAAATCTTGTAATAGCAGTCTATCAGTGACGAAATTTTATAGTGCATGAGGCACCTTGAATGACCCAAAAACTCTGATGAAGGTGTCTTCTTTGACGAGGAATCAGTGAGCTACCTTGATCACTGTATCCATGGCCCTTTTGGACATGTAGGGAGGATCTTCATTGAAAAGGTGTCGGTAGAGTGAGGTGATAAAATTCTCTGAGATGACATCGATGTATTGCTTGTATTTAGTAGCCCATAACACATTCAGATCTTTATGGATAGGTCCACCATGCATTGCGTCCTAGTTGTGTGGCCAATAATCAAAGTTACATTGTGAGCACACCCCATCTAGGAGGTAGGAAGCCATGTAAAACTCCGATGCACGTCCCTCCTTTGGTACCTGAGCTACTGATATGTTAACTTTTAGAGCTAATATTAACAGATGTGCCTAGTTGAAATGCGTGCCGTAAGAGGTGACCGCGTACATGAGGGGGACCCATGTTCCACTGAAGGTAGTGGCATCCATTCTTCCATAAATCCTGCACATCATGGCTGTAACAAGCCTCTATACTTTTCTTAAGCCTTCCATCTTATACTCTTGATCCTTCTTCCCTTTGAACTTCTCAGGGTCCTCCCACCATCCCTTCAAGGTATCTTGCACCGACACATCATGTGTGGCAATCCATTGGGCATTGAAAGACTCTTCCTTAGGCGAAAGTGAGTAGTATACCTTCACGTCTTTCCCGATTAGATTGGCAAAAGGTTTTCCTGCGTGATCACGGATTACCCAGAGCTTTGAGTCGACCTTTTGGAGTATCCACTCGATCACTTCTGTGCATGGGAAGATTGGTGAGTGGGAACCCATATAATGTAGCTTGGACCTCTTGACCTGAATGTACACTTTTCCATCTATGAGGTATTCAAAGAATTCAAGTTTTGTGAACTCCTAACAGATTTCATACCATGATGTCTTGGTGCCTTTCCCGAAAACACAGGAGGTATCTCCATGTCTCCCTCTAATAGCTCTATTTATAAGCTCTTTTGTCTCCTTCCAACTGCCGAGGGCCCCATGTCGCTTGAGGTTGAAGGGATGGAAATGAACTCGAGCTCGACTTTCATATTACTTGACATATTTAGAAAACAGTCCCATGATAAGATAGACATCATGAAATAAAAACAAAAGTAACAAATTCCTACACTAATTAGGGCGTTGGCTGCTTAGGATAGGTCGCTGTGACCTACACCAGTCGCAAAAGTATTAACTAGAAGGGATGCGACCTAGCAACCTAGTAGCCTGGTTGCAAGGTCGCAAAGTCGCATTTGCGTGAACAATCCTGACTTTGTGACTTTGGGACTCAGCGACTCAGCAACTAGGTCGTGAGGTCGCAAAGTCGTGATTGCATGGACAGTCAGAAATTTTCGACTTTGAAACTTGGTGACTCAGCGACCAGGTCGCGAGGTCACATTAGGGCTTTTCTAAGGGAAATAAGGTTGTCACGACCCACGGGGAAGATGGAAAAAAATGGGGAAAATTACAAGGGAAGGAAGTAAATCAAGGTTGAACAGGTCACAGGAAGGATAGGGAAGGGTGCCCAAAGTGGCAGGAGAGAAAAAGGAGGGGCCAAAATAGGTTAAGGCATGATAGGATGAGAAAGGAGAAAGGAAAACCTAGTTGGGATTACTATGAGGGCTAGGATTGCAACTGAGGGGCATCTAAGGAAATTGATAGCCTAGGGTGGGCGCAGGTAGGTCTATAGCCAATGAAAATAGGAACTGCAGGAGGTTTCAGCGACTTACCTAGAAGAAATCGCACTACAATTGGCTTGTCAGATGTCTTGTTTTCTCCATCGCGTAAGTCGAATGCGACCTACGTGACCCTTTTATTTATAAAGGGGTCACACGTGTGTTCATTAATGGAGGTTGCAAGGTTGCAAAGCGGGTTCAGTTAGGTGTGGATGCGACCTTGTGACCTGTCTGCCTAGAGGTCGCTGGGTAGCATGGTCGCATAGTCGCAAAAATGAGATTTTGACACAGTTTGCGACCTAGCGACAAGGCAACCTTGGTCGGGTCACTAGGTCGCTAAGTCGCAAACTGCTGAAGGTTGAAAGGAGAGTGAATGTGCGACTTTACTTAGAAAAAATTGGAGTCATCACTTGGGTTTGGGTTACCTGCTTGAAGTGTACTTTCCTAAGGCTCACAGTTGATGCTGGGAACGAGCCTGTCCTCATCAAAAAACAGGGGCTCTGAAATTTCAAACTTGTGCCAAATTTCAAAGGTTGTTGTAGCGGCTACAACAATTGGTGATTCACTGGTAGAACCCAAAATCTCTACCCCTGCTTAATCTTGCAGGGGGTGGGGGGGCTTAGTAGGTCCTTCCTCCCACTTCCATGGGTCCCACTGGCCTCCTCTATGGCCTTTGTGTGTTCACTTTGTCTGATTTCACTACGCAAAATGTTGTTCATCGTGCATTTTATTTTTGGAGATTGGATGAAAGGGGTCGAAATAACCTCACGGATTCAAGGGATTCGGTATAGTTATTTGGTCTCCAGTGTTGCTCTGCTGCCAGCAAGCTTGATGGGCCTCGGCGAAGTCACTGCCTAGGAGTCACGAACGTTGCTCCACTGCTAGCGAGCCTGGTTAGTACCTCAACGGAGTCGTCGTATAACCTCTCTATGCAAGAATCATTTATCAATTATTTACCCTTTTTTGTGTGCTAATAACACTTATTTGAATGTGCTCACGACACTTATTTGTATGTGATCAAGGCACTTATTTTTATGTGGCGAACATTGCCTGGGCAGATGAGGGATCCTGAATTATGTTAATTGTAAGAGAGATTGCTCCTGTTTTTTTATTTGGAGACATTTTGAGTTTTCCTAAATACCCTTTTGCCATTAGAGGTTAGCTCCTTTCTCCTTTCATCTAGTGACCTCATTTCACCGATAAATTTTCAACAGCGATTTCCAAGTTGATGCGCCGGATCAGTTATTTGCACTTGGGTCTTATGACTCCGTCGAGTTCCCCACGAAGCAGTTATCACAGACATACTTAGGCCACTTATGTTTCAGGGCTGATTCTTTGCAGGAAGAGATTTAGGGACAGCTTTGCATATCTAGTAACTGCTACGTCGATCCTTAGAATTAAGGCATTGAGGATGAAAATCCTGGGCTTTACTCAGGGCAAGCCCTTTATTTAAAACAGCCAAACAAAACAAAGAAAAATGGTGAATGCAACAAAGGACAAAAATCAAAACTATAGTACAAAGCTTGGGGAAAGTAGAGGGGCCGTCATGTGAAGTAATGTTTGAGGTCATGGCTCTTTTCCTGGAGGACCTCAGTCCTCCCTTATAGGTCTTGGAGTCTGTATGTGTATGGACCAAACTTTTCCTTGATCTAGAACGAGCCTGTCCACAAGGCTTGAAATTTGGTGTGTTTTCCCCTGTCTTCATGAGCCTTGTCCCACTTGAGGACGAGATCACCAATTTCAAAGACCTTGTTTCCAAAGGATTTTTTTTCAAACCATCATTTTATTTGACCTTGGTGGATGGCGAATTTTTCCCTGGCCTTTAGTCTTTCCTCCTCTAGTTTTAGTAAGGTGTTTATGCAGGTCTGTAGAGCAAGGCATGTGGTTCCATGTGTTTCTTGGGAAAACTTAAGGGTAGGAAGGGAGAGGTTAGGGGGAAGGATGGATTCTTTACCATAGAATAGGAAGAATGGGGAGGTTCCTAGGGAGGGTTTAGGTGTGACTCGATCAGCCAAGAGGGCATTGTTCAGGGCATTGTGCTAGTTTCAATGTTGGGATAGTAGGGTTTTCTTGATAATCCAGATTAAATTCTTATTGGTTGACTCAACTAACCCATTCCCCTGGGGGTAATATTTGGCGGAATGTTTCTAGACAATACTGTTTTCCAGAGTGAATTCATATAACTTAAATGATGAAAAATATGTAGCATTATAAAAAATGAGGGAGGTTGGGACACCGAACCTAGTCATGATGTACTTAGTAATGAAAACTATAGCCTCTTGGTCATTGATCTGGCATAACGACATCGCCTCAACCCACCTTGTGAAATAATCCATGGACGTGAGGATATATCATTGTTGCTTAGAGGAGTGAGAAAATATTTCCCTGATCACGTCCAGACCCCATTGCTGGAACGGTTCCTCCACCGCGACAGACTGTAGTGGAGAAAATGGCCTGGATTATCTACTGGCAAACTTTTTGCACGAGGGAAACTTTCAAACATAGGCGTGAGCATCCTTAAATAGAGTGGGCCAATAAAACCCCGTGCGCATGATCTTGTGAGATATAGCATCTCCTGTGTAGTGTCCACCATCCAGGCCATCATGTAGTTCCTTTAAGACTTATTGGGCCTCGTTGGGTTCTAGACATCGTAGAAGGACGCCGCTGTGATGTTTTCGAAATAACTTGCCTTGCAAAATTTGATACTACGCAGCTTTCAACCTTATTGCTCGTTTCTGCTTGGCCGTCAAGGTAGGTTCCATGATAGCGTGTTCGCGATACTATAGGAGGTCTATGTACTATGAAAGGGAATTTTGCTGGACTGTGCCGTCAGACTGGTACATTTATATCTCATGTTCCCAATACTCCTCATCGTTGTCCCGTAGGTCGACGGATTCAACAACCATTCGACACAACCCTTGCCCTTTGACCGTGTGTGTAGGTTTGAATTGTAGGTCATACTCCTGAAGGCATGCTATCCAGTTTCCTCATCTGTCACTCAGATCCTGCTGCACAAACAACGAGCAGACGAATATGTGTGGTACGAACACCTTGATATGGTTCTTCAAAATGTATGGCCTAGAGTGCTTAACTGCCTTGTATACTACATAGGCTTGCTTATCGATGTCTGCATAGTTCAACTCAACACCTTGCAACCCTGCACTCATGAAATATATTGACCGTTCGTCATTGCTACCATCTTTCTGGGTCAAGACGACTCCAAGTGACAAATCTGAGGCAAAAGTATACAAGATAAAGCCTTTGCTGAAATCTGGGCTATGTAGGGCAGGTGCTTCTGCGATAGATTTCTTAATACTGCAAATTATTCTTTCTTGGGTAGATTCCATTAAAAATTCGTGTTCCTCTTAATCATAATTTGCAACGGCTTCACTATTTGTGCAAAGTTCGATATGAATTTTTGGAGGAATTTAATTTTCTCGAGAAATGACTACATGGATTTATTACTGCTCGGGGGAGCAATTTGGGCGATGGATTTTGCACGGTCTAGGTCTGCCACAATGCCATCTCGAGTTATGATGTGGCCCAACAAATTTCATTTTAAGACTGCAAAGATACTTTTCTTAGGGTTTAATGAGATCCCGTATTTTCAGAATCTCTCAAAGATTTGTTTTAGGTGGTGCAGGTAGTCATGTCTACATTTAGAGAACACGGTAACGTCATTAAGGTATACCACCAAATTTTTTCCCATTAGCCCCCGAAAGGCGATGTCCATGGCCCTTTGGAAGGTTGCCCCAACATTAGTTAGGCCAAAGGGCATGCGCATGAATGCAAATGTTCCCCATTTAGTCCTGAATGTTGTCTTCAAATGGTCCAGCTCCGCTACTAGTACTTGGTTGTATCCTGAGAAACAATCCAGCAACGAGAACTTTTTCAACCCAAATATCGTTTGAAGAATATTCTCCATGGGGGGCATTGGGTAGTTATCCTTATCAGAAGATCGGTTTAAATTTCAGAAGTCTACACATAATGGGATTTCGCCGGACTTCTTGCGGATAAGGACCAAATTCGACAACCACGTTGAATGTCAGACTTTGAAAATGATGCAGGCGTCCAAGGGTTTCTTAAGTTCTTTCTGAATCATTGGTTCCAAAGTTGGATGTACTTTTATTAGCTTATGTTGAAAAGGTTTGTCACCTTCCTTCATTGGTATCACATGCTGGTTAATTCATGTGTCATAAGTCCGAAGCTCGTCGTATGTCCAGGAGAAAACATCTTGGTAATTCTTAAATAACTCAATAAAGGAATATCGCCCGTGGGGTGTGCACTTGATACTGTGATTAACGAACTTCAGGTCCACCTTCGTCCTGAGGTTCACTTGTTCGTGAAATAGGGTGGAACTTTTCACCTTTGTATTGAGAGGTCCCCGAAATTGATTCTGCAGGTCGAATAACTTCTCGAGGGAGACGACCCCTTTGGGTATTGGGTTCCCCTTGTGTTCTTCCCTTTCCTTTTGTAAAGAAAAATCATGCTCCTTTTCCTCAATAACTGCATCTTTGAATACATATGTGTTTAACATGAAATCTAACACCTACTGATCATCATTAAAAATGCGGAAATTAGTCACATTATCCGGCAGCGCAGGTTTATATACAATTTCAATAGAAAAACCATCCCTTAATGGGGTAAACCTAGCGGCAACGTTTGCTAACGTATCGACTGCTGCATTGTGCATTATAAGTACTGACTTAATATAAAAAGCATCAAAAGTAGAAATAAAATGCTATACCTCCTACTGATATCCTTTCAAATGGGAGGATAGACAATGAATAGTGTTGTGTACCTACCAGGTGATGATTTTAGAGTCACCGATTACCTTCAAGCATCCTACTTTGAGGTCGATCGCTTTCTTGAGGCCCAGGATAAGTGCTTCGTATTCGACCGTATTGTTGGTGCATAGGAATTCCAACTTGCAAGAGATCGTGAACTTGTTTTTCCTGGGGATCTATCAAGATACAACTGACACCGACCCCATCATGGGTCTTGGAACCATGATGGTACAAGGTCCAAATTTTGTTCTCGGGTGCTTCTAAGTTGCATGTGTTCACAGATGATGTACTCGGGATGGAGTCATCGGGTGGACCTTCCAATATGGTAGGATGTGACATAGTACAAGGGAGAAATTCCAACTGGGAGTCCGATGATACTGGGAATCGACAGCTTGGTATCACTCGAAAGCAGCCTCTAAGAAGCACATCCACATATCTTCTTGTATAAAGATGATGGGTTCACTGGCTGCTTCAAGGTCGGTCACCGTATGTTTCATATAAGTTTCTCTTTCGACTCGGATCTGATTATTCCTAGCTTTATACGGGAGCCACATATGGGACTAGTCGGCGGTGAAGTATCCCTATAGCTTGCTTGACCAATCCTGGCTTAGTAGAAGACTGTACGCTTCTAGAATATCTACGAAAACAATGTCGATGCACTAATGGACTTGGGAATCTGAGGAGAGACGTATTAGGATGTTATTCAACTCGCCCACGACGGAAACTTGGGACCTATCAAGCTGAATGATCCTGGCATCGGTTTACTCATGGAAGATATTCAAATTTTTGCATATAGACAAGGGCATGTCGTTGGTAGACGCGCCAGAATCAACAAGGCAGTTGTGGATGTTGAAATTGAAAATCTCAAAAGACAAGAGAAACAGGGGTGTGGACCCTCATGAGTTGGCATTGACGATATTGAAAATGGACTGTAGGTTCATCGGGGCTTGGGAAGGTGTGGAGCTCATGGTTGTCACCGCTGAGGTAGGCCTTCTTGTCGAGGATGGGTTGGAGAATGCCTTAAGAATCATATCATGTTGGTTGGCTATTCGACTGAGATCGTAAAGTGATATATTGGATCGAGTTTTCTTCATGTCTTCGATGATATTGTACCCAGACTCTGGGTGTGAAGGTGTATCCACAGGTATGCTGGGTGAATTTGATGATGGCCTAGCCTTAAGGGTGCCTCAAGCAGTGGCGAAGCTAGAATTTTTGTGCTCGGGGTTGCGGTATGATTTTCTCTGTTTGGAGGCAGGATCTTTCGCAAGAAAGCTTTCCTCTATTCTCAAACAAATGATCGACAATCGAGCCTTTGCTCCTTATGAAATAGCTTCGGGGGGGGGGTTTGGACTGGGGATCATGAACCATATTTATCTCTGTCACTGATGGAGGTCCCTTCCCATGGATTACTTTGAAGGTGAGGACTGCTAATCCCAAATTTTCATCTAGGGGAGAGACTTCTTCGTCATCTGAGTCAGCTTCCTCTTCAATCTCCCCTATCATCTGGTTTCTAGGAGCTGATTCACCACTGCGGTCATACTATTAATTCATTGAGGGAAGGTTCTCTCAGAGTGGGAAGCTTGATGAAATGAGAAGAAGTTATATTTTCCAATCTCTTCCACGATGAAGTTTGTGTTGGGGTTGGGCGGAGGGAGATTAGGCATGATATTTTTCTTCCTAAAGACAGGATTTTTAGCTTTTCTACATGAGGCAGGGTCATTGTTCTTTCTTTTCAAGTCAGAGACTTCATTTGAAAACAACTTTAGAGATTTTGCGATGTTTTCAAAATTGGAAAGGTCCTTATCCTTGTCCTTGGACTTACTGGTTGAGGGTCGTGTCCTTTTCTCGAACGATTTTTGATCATCCCAGTTGTCATGGTCTAGAGCCCCTATTGAAAGCATATCTTTCTTGATGGCGAGATTAGTGGTGAAATTTTCTGCTAGGGTGGCTATGGCCTTGCGTTTAATGAACACAGGGATGTCCTGAGGTAGGGCTCTTGTGTAATAGTCTATAGTGATCCAATCATCAAGGGCCATGTTGGGGGAAAATTGTTCAAGATGGTCGAAAAACAGTGGTTGAAATCCTTGACCTTCCCCTTCTTTTGGCACTTCAAGGTGCTCAACTCTGTGAGAAGCATAGAAGGGGTCTCGTCCTCGGAGAAATTTTCAAGGAAGGTGCGGTAGAATTGCTCCCAAGTCGAAATGGAAGTGATAGGTAATCAACAATACAAAGTAGCGACTTTGTTTTCTAAGGTGTGCGGGAAGAGCCAACACGCTATGCAATCGTACTGCACCCTCATCATTTGCAGGGCCAGGTTGAAGTTACTAATGTGGTCTTCGGCCAACGTTCCCTTCTTAAGATCAAACTTGGGAAGGTGCTTCTCTGGGTGTCAAGGCATGTCATGATGAGGACCTCAGAGTCCTAGAGGGGACTGTGCCATCCAGGCTAGGGGTTGCACCTATATTTCCCTATGATAGGGTGGGATGAAAACATGCTTAGTTTCATTTTTAGAATCGCTCCCGACACCAGACCTGGAAGCCTCGCCCTCATGTTGAGAGTGCATATCTTGGTTTCAGTTAAATCTGAGATCTTTGAGTGATCCGTATTTATGTAGGAACGCAACATAATACACATATAACCATAAACACAGAGATGCAGCGGAAATAATGATTCATTTTATTACAATCAAATGACTGAAATATGATTACAGACATAATAGAAATAAACAGCTAGGGTGCTAGTAGGCTTATCTCTGAGAAGAGATGTGGAGGCTACAAGCCTCTGCACTGTGTTACATTGAGGCTCAGAGGCCTATTACATACATAATGGAAACAAGTGGGCAAGGCACTGGTAGCGTATCTTTGAGAAGAGATGTGATAGCTACAGGCCCCTCCATAGTGTTATAATGAGGCTCGAAGGCCTATTTATTATTGAGAAACAATGGCCAACCCAAACATCCAAAAACATAACCCTAGGAGATGAAGTGCCACAATTGTGGGTCTCGTTTGGGTAAATTGGTGTTTCAACTTACCAGGGCTGTAAATTTGGCATACGATCTCCATTTGACATGGTCAATAGATCTTTAGAAAGATATATATGAGGAATACAACTTTTGAGTGAGAAACATGGTCTCTAGACCCATGTTTCTCATAGTTTCCCCAAAAAACATTGTTTAGGGCCTCAAAATGGCTCTAGAAATTAAGGACCTGAAAAACTGCTAAAAATAATAAGTTGTGCTCAAACTTAAAAACTAAAAGAACTGATGGTGGGGGTTCAAATGGAATAGGTGGGTGGCCACCAATATCCACCTGGATCATTAAGGCCCCAAAACGGCTCCGGGAGTGCAGGACCCGAAAAAATGCTAAAAATAGTACGCTACTGGAAGTGAAAAACTGAAAGAATTGATGGTGCGGGTCCAAATGGAATAGGTGGGTGGCCACCAATATCCACCTGGATCACTGATATTCCTATAATTCCTCAAGTTTCTGAAACCACCGAAGTTGCCATTGAAAAGGAAAGGCTGTTGGTTCCGATTTTGGTGGTGATGATGAGTATGATCTGTGTTTCGACCGTGCCCCCGGCCTCTATTTCTCTGACCTCTTCCGGTCGCTACCCCAGGTGGGTCATTAGCTTGGGTGTTGTCATTTACAACATGATTGGCCTGGGGCCCGATGTTCGGTTGGGGTCCAGTAATTTAAGGGCCTCCTCCGTCGACCCCTCGGGGGCTGTCGAGAGGTTCAGCTGAGAGTTGGTCGACTGCATCTGCGTAGTCTTCGAGAATTAGGCTTATAAGTTTAGGCACAGAGTTGACTAGGAAACCCTGGAGAGTATGATGCGCTCTAGGGGTTCATGGATTAGCCAGGGAGCAGGTGGTGGGGAGGTTTTGGAGACATCTAAAGAGATTGCAGGCGAGCGGGCATAAAGCCCTTAGTTGGTCTGACCTGACCTCGTAAAAAGGTGGGTCCTCCTCAGGGGGAGTATTCTTGGGGGGTGGAGGATCGGTGTTTTCAAACCCGATCTCTCCTCATTTCGGGATGGGGAAGGGGTTTTGTGAGATTTGCACAGGGATGTTAGTTGTGTGGTGGGAGCCTTCCATCAGGCCCTCCTTCTAGTGCCAAATCTGTTGACGAGGAAAATTGTCTTGCCAACAGTAAGGGGATCTCCCCGGTATAAAATCCCAACTAGACTATACATCGTTTTTGAAGGGGATCCCATTCAGTATGTAGGCCCAACTTCCGTTATGTTTATGAGATATATGCCTTTCCTCAGATAGAGATGTATTTCGAGATCATGAGAATGTAGGGCTACTTGAACGAAATAAGGCAAATGGTTGACGGGTTACCCTGAAAATAAAACATCATGAATAACAAAGTGAGATTTAAAGCATGCAAACAAAGGAAGTATTGTTAGCAAAACATCATTAGGGCCATGCTCATACAGAGGCTCGTTTGAACATGAGAGAAACAGTTCATTATGATCAAACACCCTTCAATTTGTTAAGCATGTTTCCAAAAGATTAAGGAAATATCAATAACTAAGTCATTAACATATCCCTATGCTGAAAATCCACACATCATTCATATATCAAAAGAGCTCAAACATATAAACAATGTATGAACAGAAACACGAAATAATTAGTTA
This sequence comes from Pinus albicaulis, assembly GCA_034641835.2. NCBI lineage: Eukaryota > Viridiplantae > Streptophyta > Pinopsida > Pinales > Pinaceae > Pinus > Pinus albicaulis. Next base: position 181,199,590 of record CM076570.1, on the reverse strand, counting down.
CGAATGGTATCAAACATATGAGAGAACAATATTCATAATGTCAATACATAGAAGTTCCCATCAGATCCAATAGTGGAGTCAGAACATTGATTTGTATTCATTCCCATAATCATATATTCAATGCTCTACAGTTATATCTCTCTCTCCTTTTGGAGTCCAAAAAAAGGCCCCTTACATTATCTCCTAAGGGAGTACATATATAATCAAAATTGGCTTTTGGGCTACCCTATCCTTTCATCTTCCCGACTGTTGGTATGGTTTGCAACCTGGGAGAAATTGCGACTTGCGACCTGAGTTGGGTTGCGACCTGCGACTGGGCAACATTTGAAACCTACGACCTACCTGTTTCTGCAACCTGTTAACCTAGTCTTTTCAAGGAAGCAACTTCGTGATAGAGAGGACTGGGGTTTCTACCTGCTGCTATTATTTAAGGTAGGTCTGCTAGGCTTGGTATTCGACGACCATTGTAGTGATTTGGGGCATGTCCTCTCCCAGTCTATGAAAACATTCAAGAGCATCCGAGACTATTGTACGCCTCTTTGTGTTGATCTGGTTGGAAAAAGAGGCCAACTTGGTGTAGATCCGGACTAGTGCAACAATGTACTGGATGATGTTTTCCTTGGAGGCTGGGAGATCTTGCGATATGGCTGGCTGTTTGATTGGTTCCAAGAACGATTAGATGTCCTGCATTACCTCTTCTCGCGTACTTTTTTTGGTCAACATACCTATGGAAGGTATGTGGTGCACTTCTTCCATCGAATCTATGCCACTAATGAGATGCTCATAGGTGGACATTACCCTATATACATCCTTTGCGAGCTTGTATCTTAATTGTAGCTTCATCCATATTTGTACTTTATCGTTCCGAGTGCGGATCCAGTCCTTATTTGGCGAGGTGGGAGGCGCCTGTGGGTATATTTCAGACCATTCAAGTATGCTATCCAGTGCTATAGAGGCTTCCTTTAGTTGTGCATACTTTTTCCTCATTTCTGCTTGTGCCCCTACCAATGGAGTGATTGTTAGTCTTAGAGTCATCATCTCCTCGTAGACCTATATCATGGTACTTCCTAAGATGTCCAAATCCCCTTGAATGGTGGCTTGTAGTCCACTGGCTTGAGTGAGTGCAAGTTGGAGCCTTTGGTTTTCGGTCTCTAGGGCCTTCTTTTCCTCTTTTGCTTGAGTGACCTTCTGCTCGGATGCACAAAGTCTGTTTTGCGGAAATAATATCTCTCTGCTCATCCTCCTGAAATTTTCTTCAGTAGTGGTAGAAAAGGCGGTTTCGAACGATGCTATCGTTATGGGTTTAGTCTTGGTGTCTAGGACTATGTATTTCTTCGTGGTCACTTCGAGAGGCTCGGTTGGATTCCGTGCAAGGAATTTCCTCTTCTATTTCCTTATCTTATGAGTGTACTGATCATAAGATAATATCGTTAGATCCAGTACATCATCCTCATGTTCCTTCGAGATATCGAGCTCTGAAAGTGGGAGGTGTTCGCCTACCATGGGGGTTGCATGGGGTATGTCAATAGGTGGCAGGTATGCCTTCTTCCCAGTTTTCGAGGGTTGCGACCCGCTTCCCTCTGCCTCATTGGAGGTCTTTTTTCATTGCTTCTAAGATTCTTCCTCCTTCCTCTTCTTTTCCACTTCTTCCTTATCCCACTCCTGTTTCAACTTGTTCTCAGCTTCCATTCTATGTTGATCTTCTTATTCTTTCTTCTTGCGGACCTCTTTTTCTTGCTTCTTTCTGTGTTCCTCTCTCTGCCATTTCTTCTCTTGTTATTTGGCCTGTTTCCTTTGATTTTCCTATTCTTGTCGCTATGCAAGAGCATCTTGGGTTTTCTTGAGTTCTTCTTCTCTTTACTTTTTCTCAGCATTTAGTTGTGCCTCGACCTCTTTACCTCCTCCTTCTTGTTGATTCTTAGGAGGATCACTAATTGTAGTATTCTTTGGCCTTTTGGATTGGGAGGTTGATGCTCCTCCTGTGGGGTATTTTTGCTTCATATTGCCTGCTCTTTCCTGCAGAGTTTGATCATCCTGGTGCTGACTCCCTTGGTTTCCATCCAAGTTGGCTTGTCCTTCAGGGGCTACTTCCCTGAGTGCATTGTACCCATTTTTTACTTCCTCTTCCAGAACACACTCTGTGTGCTGATAAGTCCAGTTGAATTTTTCCCGCTTGCAGTGTGCGGGGACGACCCTCTCAGGGTCATAAGACCGGTGGGCTAAGTTTAAGAAATTGAATCCTTTTATGTATTTCACTTTTTCATCTACTTCCTTGAAGTATTTGACTATGTAGGCAGTGATAGTGAGTTGGAGGGTAGGCCATGGTTTCTTTTTGCGCTTGCTTAGCGTTTTAGAGAACCTGCTCGTCATTTGGTAGCATACCTCTTGTAATAGCAGTCTATCAGTGACAAACTTGGGCAGTGCATGAGGTGCCTTGAATGACCCAAAAAATACGATGAAGGTGCCTTCTTTGATGGGGAACCAATGAGTTACCTTGCTCACTGTCTCCACGGCCCTTTTTGACATGTAGGGAGGCTATTCATTGAAAAGGTGTTGGTAGAGTGCGGTGATAAACTTCTCTGAGATGACATCGATGCCTTGCTTGTATTTAGTAGCCCAGAACACATTCAAATATTTATGGATAGGTCCACCGCGCGCTGTGTCCCAATTATGTGGCCAATAATCAAAGTTACATCATGAGCACACCGCATCTAGGAGGTAGGAATCCATGTAAAACTGTGATGCAAATCGCTCCTCTGGTACCTGGGCTGCTGATATGTTAACCTTCAGAGATGATATTAATAGATGTGCCCAGTTGAAATGAATGCCGTAAGAGGTGACCACGTTCATGAGGGGGACCCATGTTCCATTGAAGGTAGTGGCATCCCTTCTACCATAAATCCTACACATCATGGATGCAACAAGCCTGTATATTTTTCTTAGGCCTTCGGTCTTATACTCTTGATCCTTCTTCCCTTTGAACTTCTCAGGGTCCTCCCACCAACCCTTAAAGGTATCTAACACTGGCACATCATGTGTGGCGATCCACTGGGCATTGAAAGAATCTTCCTTAGCTAGGAGTGAGTAGTATACCTCCGCATCTTCTCGATTAGATTGGCGAAAGGTTTTCCTGCGTGATCATAGATTACCTAGATCTTTGAGTCCACCTTTTGGAGGATCCACTCAATCACTTCTGCACATGGGAAGATTGGAGGGTGGGCGCCCACATAATGCAACTTGGACCTCTTGACTTGAATGTACACTTCTCGGTGTACGAGGTCTTCCGAGAGTTCTAGTTTTGTGAAATCCTGGTAGAGTTCATACCATGAAATATTGGCGCCTTTCCTGAAAACATAGGAGGTGGTGGACGAGGCATGTCTCCCTCTAATATCTCTATTTTCAGGATATTTTGTCTCCTTCGAACTGCCGGGGGTCCCATGTCGCTTGAGGCCAAAGAGATGGAAATGCACTCGAGCATAATGTCGATATTACCTCGAATATTCAGAAAACAGTCCCATGATAAGAGGGAAAACATGAAAGAAAAACAAAATTAACAAATGCCTACACTAATTAGGGCTTTGGCTTCTTAGGATAGGTTTCTGTGACCTGCGCCGGTCGCAAAAGTCTTAATTGGAAGTGATGCGACCTGGCGACCTAGTAGCCTGGTCGCAAAGTCGCGTCTATGTGAACAATATTGACTTTGCGACCAGGTCGCAAGGTCGAAAAGTCATGATTGCATGGATAGTTAAAACTTTGCGACTTTGCGACTTGGTGACTAGGTAGTGAGGTCACATAGGGATTTTTTGAGGGAAATAAGGCCGTCGCGACCTGCGGGGAAAAATGGGAAAAAATGGGGAAAATTACAAGGGAAGGAAGACAATCAAGGTTGAACAGGTCACAAGAAGGCTAGGGAAGGGTGCCCAAAGTGGTAGGAGAGAAAAATGAGGGGCCAAAATAGGTTAAGGCGTGATAGGATGAGAATGGAGAAAGGCAACCCTATATGTGATAACTGTGAGGGCCAGGATTGTAACTGAGGAGCATCTAAGGAAATTAATAGCCTAGGGTGGGGGTAGGTAGGGCCATAACCAATGAAAGAAAGAACTGCAGGAGGTTTCAACGACTTACTTGGAAAAAATCTCACTTTGATTGGCCTTTCAGACGTCTTGTTTTCTCCATCGCGCAGGTCAAATGCAAACTACGCGACCCTTTTATTTATAAAGCGGTCGTACGTGTGGTCATTAATGGAGGTCGCAAGGTTTCAAAGTGGGTTCAGTCAAGTGTGGATGCGACCTTGCGACTTGGCGACCTAGAGGTCGCTGGGTTGCAAGGTTGCATAGTCACAAAAATAAGATTTTGACATAGCTTGCGAGCTAGCAACCTTGGTCGGGTCGCAAGGTCTCTAAGTCGCAAACTGCTGAAGGTTGAAAGGAGAGCAAATCTGTGACTTTGAAACTTTACTTAGAAAAGAGTCATCACTTGGTTTGGGGTAACTTGCTCGAAGTGGAATTTCTTGAGGCTCACAGTTGATGCTGGGAACGGGCCTGTCCTCATCAAAATAGCAGGGGATTTGAAATTTTAAATTGGTGCCAAATTTCGGAGGGTGTTGCAACGAATACAACATAACCTAAAGTAGTTTCAATTTAAAAAGACTCTACTGAAATATTTCAAGTTGAAACTGCTTCTATAAAAGACAAAGTAGACGATGTTAGGCTAGATTCAGCTGAAAGTATCTCTCAGTCATCATTTAGTAAATCAGAAGCAAGTATTATTCCAGTGAAAGAAGAAAAAATAGAGGTTTTAGGTGTTGGTGAAGAAAAATAAAAATAAGAAGCCTTTGTGTTGACAAAATGGGAATTAGAACAAGTATTGGAAATCACACCCTTCCTAGATATGGCTATTTTAACTGAAGAAGATATTAAAACAATTCTAAGCTTTCTTCAAACTCATCTTGAATATCAGTCCTCTCTTAGCCCATAATAGGAATATTTTCCTTTGTTTCAAAATGCAGCTATTGAATCCTTCTTCTCATCAAGGAGAAGGTAACTTTCCTGAAAATTTGACTTTTAATCTCTCTGAATTTTTAGCTCAGCAGAACAAAGATGAAGTTTCCCCAATATTTCCAAGATCTACATCCGAATCTGATTCTCCTGAATAGGTTGAAATAAAGTCTTCTGCTGTCCATTTCTTTGAAAATCCATTGTTTTCAGCTCCAAATATTGAAGAATTAGCCCAAGAACTTCAATTTTCTACTATTCCAAAAAAAATACTAACTCCACAAACTATAATTTCTAGCACTCAAACATCTGCCTCAGCAAGTTTTCCACTATTTTTACCTCAACAAGTCATGGCTTAGCCTGATCCTACAAGGATGCAACATATTTTTCTACAAGATATGCACCACTCGCTCTTCTTCAACCTTTGCATCCTCTTCCTCAAGGGGATTATCTGAAATATTTTCCCAAATATAAAATGGAGGGAGAAGGATTATTTGCTGAAGAACACCTAGTTTCCTTTTACAACTATTTTGATAACCAAAACATTGAACATGAAGATGTCTTGTCAAGACTCTTTATTCAGATCTTGGATGGAGAAGCTCATAAATGGTTTATAATTTTCCACCAAATTCAATAATAGGAATAGATGCTTTGGAGGAAGTGTTTGTAAGACAATGGGGTGACCGTAAGGATTACTTGTATTACCTCACAAAGTTTGGAGCTTTAAAGAAGAAAACTAATGATTCATTGGCAGAATTTACAAGGAGATTCAATAAAGTCTATCAAAATATTCACGTAGAAGTAAATCTTCCTGAAACCACAACCATGATAGCCTTTTCCAATGCCTTAGACTCCAAGTTTGCACTATGGTTGAGAGCTAAGAAGCCACAAGCATTGGTGGGTATGCAGGAGGCTGTTATTGGAGTGTAGTCCAATATTATGGCCTCAAATAAAATTAAAATTAAATAGGGGAAGGGAGCAAAGGATAAAAATAAAATGAAAGAGGATAAACCATCTTCTTCCTCTAAAACTTTCACAACTGAAGAAACACTTGATTAAATGTCTAATCCAATTAAAGATATTGCTTCTAAAATGAGAAAACTGGAGTTAGAAAATAGGCATGCTTTTAGGCCCATACAAAATGAAGGAAATATAAATCATGCTCCTTTTAGGAGACCCTTTCAGCCTCAAAAAAATTTACAATGCCCATGAAGAAATCCTGATGATCAGAATGTTCAGCCTCCACTGAATGATTTTGCTGAAGAAAATCAGCAAGAACAAGGAGAGGAAGATGAAGATATAAATATTGTTAGGGAGACATAAAAATCTACTTTTTTGAATTTGAAATAGTATGAAGATTAGTCTAGGATAAATCTATTTTCAAATGATGAAGATGCTCATATTATTGTCCAAAATGAGAAAAAACTGGCTGAAAATCAGACAAGAAATTATAGTTTGAGGTCTAAAGGGGATGTCCAACAGCCCCAACAAAAACAAGATTCTGAAAAAAATGTTGCCAAGTAAAAGGAAAAATTTAATGATGTTCCTCCATCGCTTAACCTTGCCCCAATCATTAAAGCTGCTACAGAAAATAGGGATTTGACTCCTCTCAATTTCAGTTTCAAGTCATAATTGAATAAAATCAAGATTCCGGTTCCACTCCTTGAATTGTTGAAAAATATAGCCTACAGAGAGTCATTTAAAAGTCTATTAAAACCATCTCTTTCTCCTGATTCAGTCAATCTAGAGGATGCAAATCCTACCATCTACTTCGGCAGCCATGTCCAAGATCAAAATGATGATAATTCTCCTCCTTTTTATCTTTCACTCAATATTCATAACAAATTGTTGCATAATTTCCTATTAGATTCTGGGGCTTCTCATAATCTAATGCCTAAGAAAGTGATGGATGAATTAGGAATGGAAATCACTAAACAATACCATGACCTTTACACTTTTGATTCTAAAAGGGTCAAGTGTTTAGGAGTGATCAAAGATTTGGTAATTTTTCTTACCCAACTTCCCAAGAAAATTATAGTGATGGACATAGTGGTTGCAAGCATACCATCTAGATTTGGAATGCTTGTTTCCAGATCTTGGTCCAAAAAGTTGGGAGGCACTCTTCAAATGGATATGACATATGCCACTATCCCAGTCTTTGGAGGAGAATTCAGGAGATTGTATAGGGAAACACAAATGGATTATATCATAAGTGATCAACAAAATCCCCCAAATCATCCTATATATGCATAGGAGAAGGAGTTAGGGTCATCCATATTACACCTTGCTGCTGATGACAACAATTTTCAGCCTGAAATCAATAAAAAACAAAATTTGCAAATCATAAAAGAACAAAATTTATAAGTAGGGTAGATATGGGAATTATGTTTTGATGGAGCCTAATCAAGAGAGGGATCAGGGGCTGGTGTAGCTCTTATTTCTCCCACTCATCAAGTAGTGACACTATTATACAAATTACAATTTGTCACTACCAATAACACTGTTGAGTATGAAGCAATTGTTTTGGGTATGAAGGCAACAAAATATTTGGGAGATGAACAATTTATTGTTTTTGGTGATTCAAAATTGGTGGTACAATAGGTGAGAGATAATTATCAAGTGAAAAATTCAAAGTTGAAGAATTACAAAAATGAAGTGTGGAATTTAATTGAACATTATTTTTTAGCATTCAATTTGAATTTTGTATCCAGAGAAGAAAATGAAATGGCAGATTCACTGGCCATAGCTGCTAGTAATTTTAAGGTTCCTCTTGATGTTAAAGCAACATATGATGTTGATATTAAAAACATACCTTCCATTTATGACAATATCAAATACTAGAAAGTATTTGCAGATGATAAATAAATTTAGAAATTCCTGGAATGTGTAGAGGAATTTTCAGACATTTAGATTGATAATGAGAAAGACACAACTGAAAGTCAGAACAACAAGCCATTTAAAAAGGCTATTGTTGGAAAAGACATATTGATCTAAAAACAAACTTCATTCCTAAGGGCTTGGTTCCTTTAGAGAGGTTGTTTGATAATAATGATGTCTTTTTAAAGCCTGATAGTAAGACAAACGGGGAGAGTACAGTTGACTGCAATATTGGTACAAAAAATTAGCCTATATATGTTAAATTTTCTAAATTTCTTCCTCAAGAAACTAGAACTAAATATGTCAAGTTTCTAAAACAATATGCAGAAATTTTTGCTTGGTCGTACAGTGATTTGAAGACATATGACATAAGTATAATGGAACATAAAATTCCTCTTAAAACAGAAGCAAAGCTTGTAGCTCAGAAGATAAAACCTATTAATCCCATGTTGCTCCCTATTATTGAAAAGGAAATCAAAAAAATGTGGGAAGCCAAAGTAATTCCACCTTTAAGATTTTCCAATGGGTAGCTAATATAGTCTCGGTTCTAAAGAAGAATAGAAATATTAGAATTTGTGTTGATTTTCGCAATTTGAACCGGTGTTCGCTGAAGGATAACTATCCTTTACCCAAAATGGATCATATTTTGTAGAGGGTTGTAGGCTCAAAGAGGTTGTCAATGATAGATGGTTTTTTAGGGTACAATCAAATCTTAGTTGATAAACAAGACAGGGAGAAAAAAAATTTCACTACACCCTGGGGAACTTTTATGTACAATAAGGTGCCTTTTGGTTCAATGAACGCAGGTGCAACATTTCAGCGGGAAATGGACATTGCCTTTGCATGTGAAAAGGACAAATTTGTAGTCATTTACTTGGATGACATAACAATCTTTTCAAAGTCTGATGAGGATCATTTAAAACATTTGTAACAAGTGTTTAACAAATGCAGAAAATTTGGTTTGTCTTTAAACCCAAAGAAATCACGCTTTGCTGTTCAGGAAGGAAAACTATTGGGGCACATAGTGACAGAAAATGGTATTTGAATTGATCAAGGGAGAGTTGAAGCTATACAGAAAATTGGTTTACCCAGAAATAAGAAATAGTTACAGTCATTTTTGTGTAAAATTATTTTTCTAAGGCATTTTGTTCCAAACTTTGCAGAACCAATTGAACATATAAATGTCTTGTTGAAGAAAGATGTAGAGTTCAAGTGGCAAGATGCATCAAAAAATATTTCATAGCAATCAAATCTGCCTTGAATAAAGCCCCAATGTTAATCAACCCTGGTTTTGAGAAGGATTTTACAACTTTTTCATATGCTTTTGAGGAAACTATTGCAGAAGTTTTACTTCAAAATAACAAAGAAGGCTTGGAGAAACCTATTTATTTTTTTAGCCGTGCATTAAGAGATTCTGAGTTAAAGTGAAAATTAATTGAAAAACAGACATATGCATTGGTAAAGGCTTTAAATTATTTTCGAGTTTATGTTCTGCATTCAAAAGTCATAGCTTTTGTGCCAAATATTGCTTTCAAGGATGTATTGTTGCAACAAGATATAGATGGTAGGAGGGGAAGATGGTTAAAAAAGATTCTAGAATTTGACATTGAAATCAGACCTACTAAGTTGATAAAGGGACAGGGCTTAGCCCGCTTGATGGAAGAATCAAATTGCAAAGCTCAAAATCTGAATATGGAGGTAACTGAAGAAACATATAAAGAAGGTATATCTGTTTATTGTGAAATATTTTATTCCAATTGGTATAAGGATATAGTGCAATTTTTATTAAATCTCAATTTTCCTCCAGAAATGGAAAAATCAAAGAGAAGGGCTTTTAAACTGAAGGCTGTTAAGTATTGCATAATGGAAATCATCTTTGTTGGAAAGACCCTGTAGGAGTTTTGTTGAGATGTGCAGATGAAGCTGATGCACAGAAAGTTATGTCAGAGATACATGTAGGGGTGTGTGGTGGACATTTATACTCGAAAGCTACCACACATAAAATTCTAAGAGTTGACTATTATTGGCCAACTCTTTTCTCTGATGTTTTTGCTAAAGTCAAGGCTTGCAACGAGTGTCAAAAGTTTGCCGGTAAGAAGAAGCTGCTTCCACTACCTCTCATTCCCATTTCAACAGATGCTCCTTTTAATTAGTGGGGGCTAGACTTCAGTGGTGAGATTCATCCGCCATCATCAGGACAACACAGGTGGATTCTGTTAGATGATCCAAAATAAATTTTATCATAGGTTATAATGTTTGAATAAAATAATTATTAATTTAAGATATTAAATTAATAATTATTGTTCTAGAATATTTAATAAATCTTTGAGATATTTAGAAATAGAAATTTGTTATTAAAAAATAGGACTCTAGAAAAGAGTCGTTTCCTAGGCTCTAAGTTAGGAGTAAAGTTAGTAGAATAGTTAGAAGCTCATTTAATGTAATTGGACACTTGTTATTTAATAAGTGATCCAAAATTAGTGGAAGTTAGGACTTTGAGCTTATAAATAGCTCATTGCAAGAGTGATTTTATTGTTCGGGTGTAAACTCTTGCATAATTCCAATGTAATTGTTTTTTTGTGATTAATAAAATTACGTGTCTGAGGACACTTTGGCCATTAGATTCTTACAGTCACAGACTATTTCACCAAGTGGATTGAGGCCATTCCAACCAGAAATGCCACTGAAACGGTAATAATTAATTTTTTTTGGGAAAATATTATATCTAGATTTGGTTGCCCTCAAAAGTTGGTGACTGATAATGCAATGGCTTTTAAATCTGCCAAGATGAACAATTTATGTCAGAAATATAACATTGATTTGACTCATTCTACACCTTATTACCCCTAAGGTAATGTGTTAGCTGAGTCATCGAACAAAATACTGGTAAGAATTATTAAGAAGATGATGCCTGAAAACAAAAGAAATTGGGATACTTAGCTAGTTCATGCTCTTTGGGCAGATAGGGTGAGTAATAAGAGATCAATTGGAGTTTCTCACTTTCAACTTGTTTATGGTACTGATGCTGTGATGCCATTACAATTGGCCCTTCCTGTTATGAATTTTTTACAAGATGAAACTGATGATTCAAATCCCATTCAGAGAAGGATGCTACAACTTATAGAAGCTCATCAAATCCAAGAATCCATGATGGACAAAGCACATAAATACAAAGCCAAAGTAAAAGATATTTTTGACAAAAGGGAAAACCAACAGGTATTTCAAGAAAATGATTTGGTATTGCGCTGGGATGTAAGAAGATAAGACCATGGAAAGCATGGTAAGTTTGATAACTTGTGGTTCGGCCCATTCATAATTGCTCAAGTTCTGGAAAATAACACATTTCTGCTAAAGCATTTATATGATGATAAATTGACTGGAGGTCTAGTCAATGGTCATTATCTCAAATTTTTTTTTTTTGATAGGTCAGTTAACCTTTCCATTGTAAATATCCGGAGTGTTGTTTCAATAAAACTTCATGCCCAATGGTATTTGTGTCCATAAATAGAGTCAGTCTTGAGTTCAGTCAATAAAAGTTAGCTCCTGTCATTAGCTTCTGAAATTTGAAAGTCTTGAGAGTTTAAGGCACTGAATCTACGGTCCTTGAAGCCTCATAGGGAGGAATTCATCCCCAATAGGAGCCACTGTTAGCATTGCAATTTTTCAAAGTCTCGTCACTATTGTAGTTGTGTCTTTGATCCTCTCTTGTCCCTTAGCTTATATTCGAAGGCCCTGGAGGGTTAAAATGTGACAATTTTTTTTATCATTTTTTAAATAAGATACAAAAAGTTTGAGCCCAAGAGTTTGTTTTGTGTCTTAGAGTTATTAGGGTAATTTTTCTTTTAATAAGTCTTTTAACCGCTTTGACTAGTTAAGGTCACAGGTTTAGCTTGAGAAGTATTATTTATTCACAATGATATCTTCTATCCAAGGCTAAGGACAAAATGTTAGTCATTAGTTATTTTAGGAATAACACAAAAATAACTACCTTTTCTAAAAAGGCAGCTATTTTCTTCAGAAAATATAGTTTCACAAGCAACACATAAATAGATACCTTTTAAAAGAAAGTAGCTATTTCCTGCATGATTTGTACAAGGAGGAAAATATGCATTACTCAGGTGAAAAGACACTGCTCTTTGGAATAATTGAAGGTCTGCTAAAACAAGAGGTATCAACCTTTTGAAAGGTGACTATTTCTAATTGGAGGATTCATTAAAAGGATGTTGGCTATTTTATTTGCTAAGGCTAGTTAAATCTAATGCTACTCATCAAAGGTGAAGTATATCAAGGTTGAGGTACGAGTAGCTATTAGTTAATTATTAAATGGTCCATGGATTGAAATGTTCGGTGGAGTGAGTTGGCACCAAAATTTAAATCATTTTGAATTCGTGTCACTTAGCCTCACCATGATTAAGGGAATGCCGGGCTCTGTTTCGCATTTACCCCGAGAAAGCTACATCAAAAAATTTTCTTATCCTCTAGCAAATAATTTGTTAACTTGTGCTAACAGTTAGGGCTTCATGTAGGGTTGTTGTTCCTTGTTTTACAGGTGTGAATAAATGGTTAAGTTAAATATTAATGAAATGGGTAAGGGTGGTAAGGTAAACCGTTCATAACCGGCCAATACTCGTTTCATTGATAACCGTGCAAAGCCACAGTTCCAAGCAACAGGTTGGTATCGGTTCTTGAAGAAATTTTCAAGAGAAAATGTTGCAGTTGCTCAGGCATTTTCCGAGTCTTTCAATGGAGAGCAGGTTAAGCTGGGGTCTCGGACCTTCAAGATCACAGAGACTATCATTGCACGAGCTACTCAGCTGTCAGCCACAAGGAGTCCTAGTATAAGAGAAAAACTTTGCGTAAAGCAGATTTAAATCCCTATCTTAAGCCCGAGCCTGAAAATATGGATTGGACCGCTACTGTTCACATTTATTAATTTAGGCCTAAATGGAAAGATGTTATTACCACAATGCAGTGTTATATCACCCGTGAAGGCAAGTTTTCCATAGTGCATCAATATCAGATGAGGGTTTTAGCTCATATCTCGGGCTCTAAACCTATGAACCTACCATTTTTACTGTACAAATCTCTGTTGACAATGTCTCAAAAAATACAAAGAACCCAAAATTATTCTCTTCACAATATTTATCATAGGGCTTTAATCAAGGTGTTGGTGGTTTATCATCTGAAGAAGAATAGAAACACATGGGAAAAGTTCCTAGCAGATGAAGGTTTCAGTAGTGTTAACTCAAGGAGAAGGGTAGGAAGGCCTTTAAGACAAAAGACCCAAGAGGAACAATCAAGACCTGAACCTACATTAACCCCTTTACAAACTGATCAACCTTCATCACCATCAAGCAAACAGACAAGGAACTCAACTAGGAGAGGTAGAGTTCAAACCACCACTCCTATACCTATGATGAAACTAACCAAGGAATTTTATACTAGAAGAATACCTAAGGAGACACAAATCTTGGAGTCTTTAAGGCAGGAGCATGTAATAAAGCTTAAACAAAAGACTACGCTACCTGACAAGAATTCTATGTATAAAGGCAAGGAAGAGGTAACTTCCTCTTCAAGGAATAAACGTAGAAGAAAAATTAGTCTGAGAAAAGGATCTTCAATGGAATTCACCCCTGAAACCTTAACACCAAGACCTACTCTTGAAGAAGCCTTCTTTCATTAATATATCATAGGTCTAAAATCTTTTGTCTTCTTTTATTCTTATCAGTGGAATTCTATCATATATACCCATTGTTCTTGCACATTATCCTAACCATTAGAATACAAACTAATCTTTGCTACCACGTCAAACAATAGTACCCTCATGTGTGAGTGATTTATTAGTTTGAAACCCTCTAGTTTTCTACTGCGTGTGAGAATCTCAACCATTTTCCAAATCATTATCCAACTGTAAGAAAATCCCTTGAGCTTAAGATGTGTCTGGTCAGGTGCTTGTTACAATCCAAGTTCCGATTCTAGCGTTAACACTACCCATGCTTTAGGCACCTTCAAAGCACATGACTAAATACTACCCATGCTTTAGGCACCTTCAAAGCACGTGACTAAATACTACCCATTATTTCTCTACACTTCTATCTTCATTTTGTCTCATTTTAAATATTTCTTCATGTGCACTACTCCACAAGATTATCTCTATTTCCTTTGAAACTTTGCTACTTTTTTCTTATGTTTTAACAAAATCTCCTTCCAACACAAAAACCACCGCATTTCCAGACCTTTGATTGTTGAAAAAATAAATTTAATTCTTATTCTTCCTTAACACAATCATTCCCAAGATGATGACACAACCCCGAATTCAAACATGAATATAACAAGCTCATCATACAATTTTTTAATAAAATGTGGTAATATGTTTGACAATAATGTCTTCCTTTTCCAAATAGATTATCATTTAAGTTTAACCCATGATCTTCCTTCACACAATCATGCCCAAGACACAACCTAAAATTTAAACATGAATATGATAGGCTCTTGTAGTGTTCCAAGGAAATTTATATCATAGGGATTCTTATTACATATAGGGTTTCTAGAGAAGTTTAATATAAATTTATGTTTTTTACACAACAACAAGCATTTTTCATGAATTACCCAGATTATTTGATAACATGTAAGGAAAATTTATCAACAATAATTACTCAACAATAAAAAACAATAATTCAAAAGTAAAATTATATTCCTCAATTAACCAAATTACACAGAATTAATTCATTCAATAACCATAAAACCACTCAACCAAATACAACACTATCTACTAAGTAATTCAAGCTACTAGCTTAATTGTATTCCCCTACTTTTCTACGAAACATGTTTTGGTTAGTTTGATTGAATATTGAAATAGCCCCATAACTTGTAATCCCTTTGGTGGAATGTCCACAAATAGGTTGAACCCTCAGGAAAAATCCACTGGATTATTATCTTCGACAATACACAAATTTCTTCAGGATTGATACCAAGATTTCACAAGGAATTACCAATTGCCTAGAATGTGCCTTGAGAGAGGATAAAATAGCCTTGGATTCACTTTTTAGATGATTAGCAAATGTTCCCTCACTATTTTAAGTGTCCATCTAATTTTAACCTCAAAGGATAACTGAATAAGTCTGAGGATAATGAGTGAAAAACCTTAGGATATGTCCCAACACTTAACCAAGTTTCCACAAAGGAGGTTCGAGATGAACCTTAGGAAGGCCACAATGCCATAAAGGGGGTCTAAGCTGAGCCTTAGGAAGGCTGCAATGCCATAGAGAGGGTTCTTGCTGAGCCTCATGAAGGCCATAGTGCCACAGAGGGAGTCTGAGCTTAGCCTTAAGAAATCCACAATGCCACAAAGGGTTCAACTTGCTTATCACAAATGATTCTTGGGTGCCTTAAAAACTTTGGTATGTTGGCTATAGGAATCTAAGTTGCCTCAAGGAAACTTGTTTCGCTGCCTCAGAAGAATTGCGGCTTGCTTCAGAAGAATTTTATTAGCCTCAGATGACTGCGATCTTAGTTTTGCCTCATATTTCCTTCATATAATTTTCTTCCTTTGGATAGATGGTTACCTTGCTTTTCCAGAACAAAATAGATAAGATAAAAAAAATTGCTAACGAGGGTAGAATATTTCACCACTAAAATCAGTAGAAGAGAAGGGGTCTTAGAAACCTAAAAACCACAACTAAAGAAAATTTGTGATTTTATCCACAATTGATGATGATTGATTTGATCTCAACCCTTATCTATTTATATATTTTTTTTCATGGGCTCCAAAATTTGAGGGGTTGTGGGTGCAACCCCCAATTTTGGGTATTTTTACCTCAGTCAACCCAAATTTTGCATACTGTTGCCCAAACATTGGAGAAATCGGGTTTTTACCCCTTTATTACAACTATATCCTATGGGGTTGGATAGGCTATTTTATCCTTCTATAGGAAATCAATTCATAGGGAACATCACAAATATTTATGGATTTTTCTCATAAACTATGGTAAGAAGTTCCAAGAGATCATTTTTCCTTTTCCCACTAGATTATCACTTGTAGGCAACGTAATAGGGAGACCAATTTAGACGATGTTGTTATTCTTGGATTTACCATAGTGTTTGGAAGGTTTAAACATTCCATTCTCTATATAAAAAAATCTCTTTGTTATTTTAAAAAAATGGAGAAGGTAACACCATACATAATCTCCACTCTATCCTTGAGTTTTGTCAACATTATGGCACAACCTTGTCTTCAAGGGTGTTAGGGAAACATTCCAACAGTTGAGCTAAAAATGTTGGGTGAGATATTAGGGTTCAAGAAATCCACGCTTAATGCATCCACTCAAAACCCTGCCAATATATGTCAATCCAAGGCCATATAACATATATTTCACTTCAAAATTCTTGCAAAATCATTGCTATTATTCGAAGGAAAGGTGTTTTGATTATTATTCTATCATTTATTCCATTTAATATTTAATATATGATGTCATCATATGGGATAACAAGGGGAGAATAGTGGCAAAAGTCTCCAAGCAAGATAATTTGAAGCAATATCAGGACAATATAAATGGTCATCATTGCAATGAAAGGGGCATGAAAATAGAAGTTATGGCATTCACAACAAAATAACCCCATTGTTAGTGGCAAGATAAGAATGCACTAGAATCGTAATCACATATGCTCATGGAGGTAGGCACCCCATTAATGATGATCACCACCTTGATTATGCAGTAAATAAAACATGATAATCAATCTCATGTCACTAAACTATGAAGAATATTTGTCACGATGGAGAATTGTGTGGTTAGCAACAAAGTTGGCATATAATGTGAGCATTTCACTCTCTCTACAATAGAAAATTGTAACAAGTATTGCAAACCCCAACTAGCCTATAAAGCTATAAATAAGGGGAAGAACAAAAGAGGGATACAAAAGGAAACAAAAAAAAATAAAAAAGGAGGGGGACCCTCAAGGAAAAAAATTAAATCCTCCAATGAAGAGCCCATTGTTGCAACTTACTAGACCCACTGCAATGAAGCTACTAGGTAAGAGGCAGAGAACATGGAATATAGGATCAAGCTAAAAATAAAATAAAAAATACAACATATCATAAGGTGGATGAGGAAAGTGCGATAATCATTCCATACCCTATTCATAATCTAGGAAGTTAATCTAGGAAGATAATTCCAAATCCATGAGACCTAATAAGGCCATTGGACCTCCACAACAAGCCCTCATACCTCTTAAAGGTCCTTGCAAAAATTTCATCTTAGATCCTGAGGCAACTCACATCACACCAACAGATAAGAAACTTACTTTTACATCTCAACAATGAGTTGCTTCTTTTATAAATGGAGATCTATATTGCATGAAATGTCCAAGAACAAGATGTTTTGGGCCGTATTGATACTCACAATGTTGAAAATGGTCGAAATGTTGGATGTCGTATCAGACAATGTCCCACGATTGGGGACTTCATACGATACAACACCCGAAATTTCAACATTGTTTTAACCCTTTTCCACGACATTGCAAATGCAATGTTAAAAAAAAACTATATTTTGAGCGAGGAAACCTAATATTTAAGAATATAGCCCTAACATTTCTATGCAATTCATTGCAATGTTAAATTATTAAAGTAAAAGTTACATTCCCCTTTATCTTTCATTTTCATCCATTTACTTAAATTTTAACATTACCATAAAATGACTCAGGATGTTTGACAGTAGTTCCAACCTCATTGGGTTTTCTATGGAAAAAGTAGAATTTTAGATCTCACTCCATATCTAGCAAACTTAACAGTTTTTTAGGATTTCAAGTTTGCGGGGATTACAACATTTCCATTGAATTTTTTCATCTATGAGGGTATGGAACTATTACTTAATCAAGAGCACGAAGGCCTCTATGTACATTGATGTTAGTGGCATTAGTTTTCAAGTTCCTCTATCATGACCCTACTAAGAATGTACCCATCACTCAAATGAAATCTTAACTTGCATGCTACATATTTTCTATCTTATTTTAATGCTTAGAGAGATATATTGATGAAAAATATCCCAATATAGACAATTATTTTGATGATATGTAGGTATTTATTATAGCATGATTTTTTATGGATGCTAGAGACCATCTAGAGCCTGTTTGATGATGTATTTTCGATTTAGAGTTGGATTGCATTCGATGCTATTTTGGTTATGTGCACCCTTACATGCTATATGAATGAGAACTTTTGCTTATTTGTATATAAATGGTTTGGATTCATATGGATACACATGAATATATGCGTTTTTATTTGAAATTTATATATTTAATGTGTTTTTGGTTGACCAGTTTTTTGGTCCAATTTTTTTTACAGGTTCTGATCTGGTTCTCGATTCAGAGGGTTTTCCAGTTCGATCACTAGTTTGGTTCTCGATAACATTGCCCAACACGCAACCAACCTATTTGTGGGTCCCAATTGGGAGGTGACATTTCTAAATGTAACCATTTCGAAAACTATGAAACATTTAACATTTCATGCAACATACAAGGAGATACACCATAAATACACACACACACACACACACACACACACACACACAATCATTTTGAAAACTCTTAAATATTTTGGCATTTCGTGCAACATAGATGGAGATAAACTATAATTTTTCTCTTATAGTTATCCATTTAGCAAGAGTTTATTTTCTACAACCTTAGATGTTAAAAGAGATACACATACCAAGGTTGATTCAAAGAAGGGGAAGAGTTATCTCATTTTCAAATAACACTTTAAATAAGAATTGATGTCCCTTGATTTATACCCTCCTACAAGGCATTTCTTTTAGAATCTAGTTATCAATGATATATATATATATATATATATATATATATATATATATTATAATCATTTTGAAAACTCTGAAAATTTTTGGCATTTTGTGCAACATAGATGGGGATACACTAGAAATTTGCTCTTATAGTTATCCTTTTAGTAGGTGTTTCTTTTCTACAACCTTAGATGTTAAAAGAGATACATATACTAAGGCTTATTCAAAGAAGGGGGGAAGTAATCTAATTTTCGAATAACAATTTAAATAAGAATTGATGTCCCTTGGTCTATACCCTCCTACAAGACAATTCTTTGAGACTCTAGTTATCAACGATACACACCATTTTGTCTTTGCAATTTTCTCTTAGATTTTATATCTTTAACCCTATAAACTGCATTTACATTCTCTTGCTTCTATAGAATTGGCCTATGCATTCTCACTTCATATAAACACCAACGTTCTTAAGAGTCCTATTTACCTATTTGTGGTCATTTTTTGGACATTTATAAAATTATTACATCGTAATTGTATATATTTGTATATGACTATCTAAAATACAAAAAAATCAACATCTAGTTTTGAATCTAGATAAGATAAAATTATTTCATTAATATCCAACAAGTGACCATAAACATGTCAAAGAGGATTTTGGGTACATTATAAACAATACATAGTGGGAGTGAAAGTGCAACATCTATATAATGATATCAAATCCCTAAGGTCAAAGACCTACGATCTAAATTTTATCATAATCTAGAGAAAAAGAAAGATAGATACAAAGGTTAGAGTCCCAATGAAAAAAATATATTTCTTAAATACTCTTAGACTAGGGTGATTGAGTGGTGGCAACTTAGAGATAGAGAAAAATCTCGGTTCCCACCTAAGCACCAAACTATTGATCACATATTTACACTTAGGGCCATCATTGAGGAAGGCCAACAACACTATGCAAAAGTTTATTGTTGGTTTGTAGAATTTCAATTAAATTAAAGTCTATTCCCAAAGAGGCTTTGTTGCAGAGACCCTTTTGGAAATGATTATGTGTTTATACAAATCAATTTTTGGTTGTTTATGTAGAGCACATAGGCTATAAAATTTTATTTGTAGTATTATTAGTGTAAAATAAGGTTGTCCCTTACCCCCCACATTATTTGTGATATACATTAACAATTTGGAGTCCTTGCATGAACACATCCAGGTTAGTGACAACTGCTTCTCTGCGATGTATTTATTTATATATTGATGTTTATGGATGATGTTATCCTTCTAGCTTCATCCATTAAAAATTACAAGAATTGGATTCCCTAACACTTTTATGTGATCCTTTTCAATTAACATTCAACCTAGTTAAAACTAAGGTCATGATATTTAACATGTAGAAGAAGATCCTCTCTTATCACCATTTATTTTTTAAAGGAAAGGAGGTTGAGATCAACAACTCATATACTTTTTTAGGGGTAACCCAACCTTGGTTTGCGACATGCACTTTAGCCCCGATCCAAAAAAGGCTATGGGTCCTTAAAAATTCTAGAGATACATTGTTTTTGAAATCATTTTCAAGTCATATTCACCAAAATGTCACTCATGGACATTCTTGTTCGACCCACAATTCCATATGGTTGTAAGGTTTGCGAAATTGGTTTAGTAGATTATGACTAATCTTCAATAGAGAGGGTACAAACCATCCTCCTTCACAACATCATTCAGTGCAAGAAAATAATTACTCAACCCATCATTCCCACATGACTTTGGAGCTCACCCCTTTTGACTTGAGAGAGTGTTTGGTCTTGTCTCTCTTCTACCCTTTTCCATTTGACAAGGTACAGGGTGATTCTTCAATTTTGCAACTACTTAATCCTTATTTCATGGATTATTTATGGTTCTTGTATGATTTTCCTTTCTTCATTAATATTTAATATATCAGTTTTAATTGGGATTTTATCATTGGCTACCTTCTTTAAGCAAGAAACTTGGAAGTTTAGATGTACACGTGAAGATGGAGGCAACTCTAGTTTGTAAGGCATAATTCCAATCCTCTGCAACACTTTATATGTGGCATAATACCAACATGATAATTTAATTTCCTTCTTTTTTTTCTTTAGGGGCATCTATTTATATGGTTGTAACCTAAAAAATAAGTAATCCCCAACTTCAAATTCCATTCCACCATGATGCTGATCTACTTATTGTTTCATCCTATTTTGTGCTATAGCTAAGTTTCACTTCAATAGCTTAAGAATATCTTGTTGGTTCCTTAGGTGGTCCTCAACTACTTTAACCATTGTAGTCCCTTTTAAGGGTGATGTGATGGATGGAGGATGATATCCATAAAGTGCCATAAATGGGGATATTTTTATGTAGTATGGAAGGATGAGTTGTTACCACCATTAGACTAAGGGAAACCACTTGATTCATTGTGTATGTTTATAACATGTAAAAAAAACACAGATAATCTTCTAAACATTTATTAACAATCTCAATTTTCCCATCGAATTGAGGATGGTAATATGAGCTATGAGCCAATTGAGTACCATAAGAAAATAGTTCAGTCCAAAAATTTACAATGTAAATTGGATCCAAGTCACCTATAATAATATTTGAGATTCCATGTAGAACCCTTTTCCATATGAGAAAATAGTAATAGTTATCCTCTTTAAGACACTTTCCAATCCCCCCAAAATGGATCTTCCAACCAAAATTAATGTAAATTATAAGTTACATACCTTTAAAAATTTAATGTGGAGACTATCTGGATGATTGGATTTTGTCTTTATATATCCTTGAAATTCGAGCCCTTTTGTGTCCAAAATTTTGGCTTGTGGCAACTTGATATGATTTCTTAAACTTATAAAAAATTTACAATAAACTTCATTCAAGAAATGTTATGGCCAAAATTCCAAGGTGACTTGTTTACGACTAATTTCAGGATTAGTAAAAAACAATAACTTCCACAAAATATATCTCATCAAATATACGAGTCAAAATCTTGAATTATTTCCACATGTAATAAGATAGGTCTCCTTAGTAGTCTGAATATTTCACCAAAACAAAACTATAGCAGGATTTTCAAGATGGCTCTTTCAAAACTTAGTTCACGATTAGACACAAACATTTTCTTACATAGACTATATCTATCAAACTATAATGAATTGTAATATAAATTTTTGATCATTTGTACTATGATATTTCTCCTTGATCTCCATAAAATTTCACTATTTGAAACTTCAAAGAAAAAGGGCATGGTGAATATACAAGGATGGCTTGTTTGAGACTGATTTTAGAATCAATCAAAAACTCTATCTTCCATATGTTATATCTCCAAAAGTATAGAAAACTATAACTAGTTTTTTTTTACCATGTTCTTATGGCACGAAAATAACCCCCCATTCATTGTATTTATCAAAAATAATTAATTAGGACCTTATATTTTTTAACCATTTAATACTTAGTTAATTCAAATATTAAATCCTTTTCATAGTTTTATTTTCACATTTTTTTTTTATATTATCCACCCTACTATGCTATCATCTTGCCCCCGAGATCCCTGGTTATATTCAACAAACACATATCGCAAAGTTACCTAGAAACATGAAGCTTGGGACCCCTCATGACTATTTATTTTTTTATTTTCTCTATTTATTTTTTATTTTTAATTTTATTTGACAGAAACGGTTATAGATTATATTAACTGATTGGTATAAATTCCAGATTTCGGATTACAATGAGAGGGAGTAGAGCCAAAAGAGTTTCGGCAACCAGAAGTGCTATGGAGCTTGTGGTTAGCTTCCAGCTCTTTTTGCTTAAAACTATGGATTCAATTTCTGTGATTTGCTTAAGCTTAAAAGTACAAACGAACTATTTCAATAGCAAGCAGTAAAACATGTCAGCTGACTGATTATGGAATTGGATCCCATGTTTTGTCCCTGTCTCTTATCATTTCCCCAACAGAGAGAAGGGAAGATTTATTAGCTTCAAGGTCTGCATCTTTGTTTTTTTCTCTTAGTACATGAAAGTATTTCATATTTTGGAATGAGTTCCCCAGAATTCTGATTCTAGAAATCAGTCTTGCCAATCTTAAGTCCCGTGGAGATGAGTTGGTCACCATGATTTTTATTATCACTTGGGAATCCCCAAAAATATTTGCCTCCTTGATATCCAATTCTAAGAGCAATTTAAGACCTTGGAAGAGGGCCAAAGCCTCAGCTTGAATGCTGGAGTTGATCCCCAGACCCCAGGCAAAGTTGTGGATCGATATGCCTTCAGTGTTCTTTACAACTCCTCCTACCCCATCCTTGCTTGGATTTCCCTTTGATGCCCCATCGAAGAAGAGAGAGTGCACCTTTTGATTGGAGATTCAATCTTGAAAAGCTTCATTGTTTTTTCCCCTTATTTGCGAGTCTTTAGAAGGGGAGGTATTTATGATAGCTTGATAAAATTGTAGGTTTAGGGAGGCACTCCATACAGTATCTAACTGATTTATATTTGAAGCATCTTTTTTTCTCCCAAGAATTCTTTTAACTGGAATTTTATCTTAGCCATTACAACCTTGGCATCATGCTGTGTGTTCCTAAAAATTCTGCTATTTCGCTCTAGCTAGATCTGCCAGCAACAGATTTTAGGAAGGGAAAATCAAGCTACTTTAATCACTTTGTTTTTGGGAGGAGGGCTAGGATAACTATTTTTCCAATTTGCAAAGAGATCAATTATGGAGATGGGAAGAACAAAATTGGGGTTCCAATAATCCATCAGTTCACTCCAAATCTGCACAACGAATTTACAATTTAACACGAGATGGGTGGCACATTCCACATTCTCTCTGCACAGAGGGCACCTGGATGGGCCATGAAGTCCACATTTCTGCAATTTATCATAGGTGAGGATTTTTTTGTGGCATAAAAGCCAACAGAACATGTCAATTTTGGGCAGAGAGGAGAGGTGCCAGAAGATATGCATGGATGTGGTCTCAATGAGAGTTTTGAGTAGCCTTGTGCTACGGTGTAACCAGTTGACGACGAACCCCATCCATGCATATCTTTTCTGCGCGCATGTGTAGGAGAAATACCATTCAACAGAGAATGAAGGCAGCTGCAATCGTGAAGTAGCTCCGAAGGCAAGTCAATAAAGTTCTGACCAGCCTAGCGCGTCCCAGACCATGTGGAAATATCCCACAGAGTGGATTTCCCTGAAGCGGTCAACCAACTGCGCAACACATTAAAGGAGGAGCATTCACTAATCGGAGCTCGATCCATGATGCGATCAGTCCAAATATTTATATTTCTACCATTTCCAAGGATCCAGTAAGCATTGGAGCAGATCAGGGGGGCGACTTTGGAGCAGAGTCTTACAAAGGGAGAGACGCCTTGGGGGAGAGGCCCATCCAAGCAGTGAACTCTTTTTCCTTTGAAATATTTCCTCCATAGCGCTAATTGGGCCCAGCCAGGCTTGGGCGCAATGATTTTCCAATGTAGTTTGGCTCCCATGGCAATGTTTTGAAGGGAGAGATTCTTGAAGTTTAAACCACTCTCCATTAGAGGCTTGGAGACAGTCTCCCAGTTAACAAGTGGGATTTTCCTCTCATTTTGTTTGCCTCCCTTCCAAAATAATTTGCGAATGTGCTAGTCCATTTTCTAAAGAATGCCAATTGGAGCAAGGAGTACTGAAAACTGAAATAAGGGGAAGATACTGAGTACAAATTTGATGAGAACTGTCTTGCCCGCAATATTAATCCAAGTGAATCCACATGCCTAGAGTTTATTCTTGAATTTTTCCACTCAGGGGAGCCAATATCTGCTGTAGGCTCGCTTGAGGAAGACAAGGAGCCCAAGATATTTAAAAGAGGTCCAAGATGAGGAGGCTACGAAGCCAAAACATCTAGCAATGGAATTAAGCAGGTTGGGCATAGTATTCCAACAGTAAATGTGACATTTCCCCTTGTTGAGGCTACTTCCCGAATCCATACAAAACTCGTCTAGTGCTTCTTTAAATCTGTTGGCCGAGAGGATCGATGTAGCCCCCAGCAGCAAATTATCGTCTGCCAAGAGGGCATGATTGATGCTTTTGACTCCTCTTGCTATGCAAATCCCTGAGATCTCCTGCTCTTGCATTTTCTTGTTAAGGTGGAAACTGAGAACAGAGGCTTGGAGGAAAAATAGAAGAGGAGAAAGGGGAAACCCCTGCCTTAGTCCTCTTGAGGCTTTGAAAAAATCAGCAACTCTGCCATTTACTAGGGGAGTAATCCAGGGCTCCGAGATGCAGGCCTGGATCCAGTTTATAAAACTGTCACCAAATCCAAAATTTTGCAGAACATTCAAGAGAAAACTGTGCCTAACACGATCGAAAGCATTTGCTAAATCCAGTTTGACAACCATACCTTTTTCCTTGCACTGCTGGCTCGAAAGGATTACCTCTTGAACTAAGATGAAATTGTCCACTAGCTGTCTACCATGGATAAAGCCCCCTTGATTCTCTGGTATGATTTTGGGAAGAAGATATTTCAGCCTGTTAGTGATTACTTTGGTGATCAGCTTGTAACCAGTGTTGCAAAGAGAGATGGGACGAAATTTGTTGAAGGAGCTGGCGCCTTTATCCTTGGGGATGAGTGCAAGAAATGTGGAGTTCGTACTTCCTCCAATTTTCTGACAGACTTGGGGTTTTTGGACCATTTTATAGAGATCTTTTTCCACAATTTTCCAGCAGGATTGAAGAAATCTGGCGGAGAATCCATCCGGTCTCAGGGCTTTGTCTGGGTCCATGGAAAAGAGGGCATTCTTGACTTCAGTGTTGGTGACTTTAGCTTCTAGCTGATGGTTCATCTCAGCTGTGATTGAAGGGGGAACCCAGTCAAGAAGACAAGAATTCTGAACCAGATTCACATCCTCACTATACAAATTTTTGAAATGTAGAAAGGCTGCTCGTTTGATGCTTGCAAAGTCCTTGTGATTGGTAGTTTCTCCCTTGATTTCAGAAATGGAATTGAATCATTTTCCGGCTTGAGCTTGCTTGTGAAAGAAAGAGGAATTTCAGTCTCCTACTTTGAGCTAAAGGCAGCGAGACTTAATCCTCCAAAATTCTTCTTCAGCCAGGCAGGCTTTATGGAAGTGCTGTTGGAGTTGGGCCTCCTTATCAAGGATTTCTCTAGTTACATCTGCCTCTTCTAATAGCATATGATGTGCATCTAGCTGATTTTGGATATTTTTCCTTTCAGCTGCTGGATTGGGAAGGGTTTTGGCCCAAATTTTTAGAGTAGCTTTCATTCTTCTGAGCTTTTCTTCCCACACATAGAATGGTGATCCATTGACTAGCTGAGACCAACTTTCCTTGACTATCTTCAAAAAATTGGGTTCCTTGACCCAGAGGGGGCTAAATATGAAGGGGATGGGGCCAAGATCAGGGTGGGCCTGAAGCTCAAGCTTGATGGGATTGTGATCAGATATGCTGCAAGAAAGGATTTGCATACTAGATTCTAATCCAAGCAAAAGAAAGGAACTTTGGACAAAAAATCTATCAAGCCTTGCTGCAATGTGGCCTGGGCCTACTCTTTTATTTGACCAAGTATACTTACCAGAAGAGGGCTTGATGTCTAGCAGATCCCAATCCTGCAGTAGATCCTCTGCCCATTCCCTTGCTGGATCTTGCACAATGCATCCTCCTCGATTTTATGAAGAGTGCAACGTGAGATTAGGATCACCGGCAATAATGATGTTGTCCAGATTCCCAAGGTCTGCTTGGCTTCTTATTGAGTCCCAACAGGCCTTTTTTTCTCCAGCATTGACCGAAACATAAAAATTGAAGAGACAAAATGTCTCTTTAGTAACGAGATGCTGAATTTTTAGCAGCAACCAGTGAGTATTTGAAGTCTCAAATACTAACGAAAACTTGCTATTGTTCCAAAGAGTGCCCAACCCTCCAGAGGCTTCGCGGGCTGAGACAGATTTTTCTTTACTTTTAATCCAAAGATTTTTACTTGTTTGGATGAAGTCTGAGTCCTCCATCTTGGTCTCCTGGATAAGGAATATGTCTGGGGCTTCTATTCTTATTAAGTTTCTTATGGTTTCTTCCTTGATTCTGCTCCCCATACCCCTACAATTCCAGGAGACAATTTTCATTATTTACCTTTGTTCTGGTGGGCTCCCTTGGAGCCTTGAGCTTGGTTTCTCGCCATCTTCGGCTTTTTTGCTAACAACTTCTCCAGAGTTGGTTGGCTGCCCTGTACCTTATCCTTGTACATTTCCTGCTCTCTTTTCTCTCGATCTATTTTGCGACCTCTTGTGGATCTCCTTACAGAGGCTTGGGAGTCACCTATTTCTCCATCCTCCTCCGAGTCTTCCGACTCTTGGTCCTCTTCCTCGACTTCGACGGGGTTTCCTTTTGAGCTTTCTGCAACACTTGCATCCTTGAAAGAGATGGAGAGGTTACCTTTATCTGGAGACACTGCCTTTTGGACCACGACCTCCTGGGTTTCCTCTATCTTCGAGCTTAGAGGATCAAACTTATTTTCTTGCACCGGCTTGGGCGGGGGTTGCTGAGCAGAGGCCTGGTGAGGACCTTTTCCATTAGGGCCTCCTAGCTTTTGAGTCTTGTGAGAAGTTTTGGAGCGTTTGACTTGATTCCAGCCATCCTCCTTCCCCTACACAGCCTCGCTATTGGACGGACAGCCTCTGGCGAAGTGGCCATAGACATGGCATTTCTGACATTTGAAGGGAAGCTACTCATAGTACGGTTTCTGCACATGCATCCAGCTTCCAACGTTGATTTTAATGGCCTCCGGCAGCCCCACCTCTAGATCTACTTTTATGCAGATTATGGCACAGTCATATTGGTCCTTATTATTTGCTTGATCTATGAATTTCCCAAGGGAATTTCCAATGTGCTTCAAAGAGTCCCAATTCTAGCAATGAACTGGGAGATTTAGGAGCCTAACCCACACCGGGACCGCTGTGGGCACATCCACTGCTGGATAAAAATCCGGTGTCCATTTATGTAGGTACAAACCCTAAGGGCCCATGAAGTAGGGGCCATTTTGGAAGATCATATCTTTATCATCCTTTGAAGAGAATTCGAAGAGGAAGAACCCTCTCCCCAAAAAATAATAGGTAACACTTTCTTTGATCAGCGTCACCCAGTTTCTGATGACCCAACTCTTAGTGGTTTTGGGGGATGGCGATAGCCCAGTGAACTGGCCGATGAGGGCTCGCTCGGCCAAAGATAATGCAACCTGGATCGGGGTTTCTGGAGGAAGGGAGATCTCAGGTATATCTTCCAATTTTTTGATGAATTTCGCAGCTTTTGAGATCTTCTTCTTTGGAAGCCCTACCAAGAGCCGATTAAAAGTCTCAGTAGTCGTGGGCAGAGGTGGAGGAGGGGGAGGTGCCTGGGGAGTGCCCAAAACCTCCATGGGCACGAGCCCTAGGATGGATGCGGGCCTGTCTCAAGTAATCGGACGCAGCAACAGGTAGCGATCTAGCGCGTTCACACAAAGAGATGTTCCAAAAACATTGTTACAGAAAGGCAGTTTTTCATTTAAATGGGCGAAATATGCGTATTATAAAGTTGTCTGTGTGCGTCTGTGTGAGCAATGGATTCTGTTCTCCACCTCCAGTTTTGTTCTGTTCGTTGTCGTTGACCCCTCATGACTATTTTTTATCTGAAACTAATAATTATATTATCGTCCTATCCTTGGATACAGAGCTAACTCCTTGAGATTCTCATGACAAAACTTGTCAGGGTTGTGCTACCAATTTATCCATCAAGTCCTTTAGAACTTTGATTTTAATTGACGACACTATCTACTTCTCATTCTTGAAATAGTTTTCCATATTGAACTTATTTTTTTAATGGCTACAGTGCACATCGCAACATCCCACATTCATTAATGGCCAAGTTATCATGGCACCATAAAATTCCATTTCATCATGTTCCTAGATCCCTGGCCCTTTCTCATAGCATGATTTCACACACACACACACACACACAAACACACACACACACACACACACACACACACACACACACACACACACACACACACACACACACCTAAGGCCAGTAGACTAGGGATTAACATTAATATTCATTAAGTTGAGTTAATCAACAATTAATAAAATGATTAGCAACTAATCTAGAAGTTAGAACACATGTTCATGGAGCTCATTTAACTACCAAATTATCATGTCGTTAATGCTCCACTCCATGAAGAAAAATTAGACTATTTTTACATGCAATTGGAATTAAATTTCTTAAGTGTTCCTGTGGCTTCATCATAGCACAAATATTTCTATTGGAGATTGAATTTTTTATTTTCACTTATCACCTTCCTTCTGCTGACATGTTCGGCACAAAGCTTCCTCTTTCATAGTGCATAACATGGGGAAAGAATCTAGAAAATTATAAAAACCTAACATATAGACCTCAGATGGAGGAATTTGACAAAAAGAACCCAAATTTGGGGATATTTTCTAATACAACGTTCAAATTTGAAGGCAACAACCTCTCATAGCTAGATTTATACAAAATATTCAAAGAAGAAAGATAATCTAGTTCTGAGGAGGACCAAGACAGAGCCGACCTTACTGAATACCAACTTGCATGACATAGGTGTCTCAACCTTTCACAAAATTGCGGCCAAAGCTAAAGTTATCTCTTATACAAACATGGTTTTTTGGGCGCTGGAGCATGTGGACATGCCAACAAGGACCACCTACAATCAAAAGGGTGATATCGTGGGTTCCTTTAGACCTGGCGACTTACACTGTATGTACAAATTTCCTTAATCGAAAATTATTTACAATGATGAATTCTTGTAGAAATTTATTAAGGAGGAATATGAACAATATGATTTTTCTCTGCTTAAATTAGCAAAGAACTGGTGGGAAAATGAATTTTTTTTTAAGGAAGAAGCTTATGAGATATATCATATAGATCTTTGTAAGCAAGGACCCACATATGTGGCAATGCTGTTGTGTAGATTGTTTGGGGAAATGAAACTTTCTCATTTAAAGCTAGATTGGGTACCCATTATGCACACAAGCATGAGTTGTTCGGATTTTAATTGGGCCACACTTTTGTCATGTTGTCTTTACATGCATATGGAATCCTTCAAGAAACCTAAGTTTGACTCGAGAACCCCTCCATTTTACATGTCTATATGTAATGTGGATGCCCTTGAATTTTATACTCCATTCCCCCAATTTTATTTACACTAGACCAAGGAGACTCCTAAACCTATCCATATTCACCATTCCAAAATATGGGAAAATAATGCTAGAGAGAATTTTTACCAAATTTTCCAATTTGTAATAATTCAATTAAATCAATTTTTATTTAATTCTTTGCCCCCAAGGTTCTCCCAATAAGACAAACATAATATTAAACTAATCAGTGATTGGTACATTGAGGAGACTTTCTCCTACATATAGATTTATGGATTTCAGTCCCCTCATGCCCTTCACTTATATGCACTGAACATATTGGTTTGTAAGGAATTTGAATATCAAACAATAGACAAGTGTAGAGTTAAATATTTTTCAAAATCATCCAAGAAATTATAGCCATCCTTACCCTTACAGGTTGGCCCATATTGTATCGCTAACCTGGTTCATGGTGGCAAGGAAACCGCAACTCTATATTTTATGAAGTTGACTTACATTTAATTTAAATCCCATGATCCCCTAAAGATTTTATTTGAGAATTGCATGTCATTATTATTTAAAGAGTATGTAGATGAAGCATCCCCTTTTAATGACATCTTCAAAAGGGAAAACCCATGTTCTGAAGTTCATTAAAGGATCAAATAAGTCCCAAAGGAATAAATAGCCAAGTTCCTAAATTTTTAGAGAAATAGAAGCATATGCCTCCCAAGAATTTTATAGAGTCAGGGCATAGAGAAAATTCTACTTGAAGTTGATAGTTCATTTGTTGGTCCAATTTCTAATAGATTCCTACACATACAAATATGAATTCTACTACACAATAGGTAACTCACAATGCTATAAAAGAAATCCCAATCATTGTTGATCAAGTTATTGAGGATTGTCAGAGGAAGTATTCAAGAAGGAAATTGCAAAGAAATCATCTATTGTGGCTAGACAAGTGATATTACAAGAATAATAGTCACAATTTGAAAATATACAAGCAAAAATACAAGCAAAGAAAGGAAAAGAAATCGAGTTTCAATGACAACAATCATTGCAGACCATTTCTCCTGTCATTAGCACACCCACAAGTCCAGATGATATGATTATTGTGCCCTCAAGGGTTTTACCAAGAACACCTCTTTCTATGCTTCCAGGTGACAATTTCACTATCCCATCTTTATTTATTCTTTATCTTTGATTGAGACAGTAGAGATACCTCCCATAGACTTCTTCTTTAGTTCGAAGAAAAAGGCTATCGTCAAGGGAAATCCAAGGAAAAGATAATCAGATCAACTTGAAGATATCCCTACTCCACAAAGCATCATCTAGTATGGTTCTAAGTATAGTGATGAACATTTTCCCATAGAATTAGCTAGCACAAGGGATGTGTTTGAGATGACTAAATTATGCACTTTTGACAATTTAATGAAGACATTTAAATAGAAAAGTGAACAAATTGTTCACTTAGAACAACAACTAAGCCTAAAGGAGAACATATTACAATAATGGGCAAGGATAAAGCCTCTGAATACCAACAAAGCTAGTATAAAAAACAATTAAAGAATCAAATTGATAAAATGCAACAAGATTTCATTATTTTAGATAAAAGAAAAGATGCGTAGGTCATCGAGCTTCAAATGCAAATTAAAATCCTGAGTGCTGAGTTGATAGACATGAAATTGTTTAAAGAGAAAACTCGTTAAGCTAATGACTAGCTATTGAAGGCCCAAATTAAATTATGTGAATAGTTGTGTCTACTACAAAATCATTATGAAATAATCACAAACTCATGGAAACAATCACTCACAAGATTTAAGAGAGGAAAAATGCAAAGGCAAATATATTACAATTGACTTCCTCGAAGTCAACAACCAAGAATTCAATTTAAAAGATCTCAAAAGCATAAAAAAATGAAATAAAAATGAACAAAGTCACCCTTAAGAGATGCAAGAGAAATATACAACATTTAAAGGACCTGATCGCATAAATTTAACAATATTTCTTATAATAGTTGAGTCATCACTTTAGGTCATAAAGAAAGTATATATATTCCTGATACTCCAATTTTTGAAGGTTAAAAAGGGATAGATTCTTTTGTTAACTACGTGCTAACTCTTAGAAGGGGTGTGCAAAATAAAATAGAAATTTTAGAAAAACTTGATATGGAAGTTATTTCTAATTTCCTAGCTGGACCATGGAGAAACCACCTCATGATCCAAGAAGCAACTAAAAGAACAACCCAAGAAATACCTATCCTAGAAGATAGGGTATATGTGATCCAATTCAATGTACATTACGACCAACCAGACTTAGTCACCCACATCCTCAACATTCATAGTCAATGGAAATCATGCTTGGAAACCACCAATTCAACCACCTCAAACCATTGATCCATCATTTGTCCAACAATTATATTTTATTATCTTATATTTTCTATTTTTCATATTTATATTATAACAAATCTAAACAAACTGTTGAGGATACGAGGTCTATTTAGATAGGTCTCATACACAAAGCTAAGGTTTGTAAATTTTGGAAGAAATAGATACTATGTTGTGTAAAGTTTATTTTGAGCTATATAAATTCTTAACCATCTTTGATTTCTAGTCGCTTAACGTCAAATTAAAATGGTATTGTTATTGGCTTGTATTTGGTAATTTAACATGAAATTGAAATATTATTTGCTTGATTTATTGATATTTTTATGTGAATTGACGAGTTAATATTGATTGTATGTTTCATCGAATTATTAAGATAATTAAGTAATTTATATATGCATCAATTTTGTGTTTGCATTTTGATTAATTAACCATTTAATATAACTTAATTTCAATTACAAAAAAAGCTTCTCGAGCTAATAGTCTAATGATATACATATTATACTTTCACTATTCTTCCTTAATTCATACATAACTATAGTATAATCTTGGGATATATATAGTTAAATGATATTACTTTAGATATTTTTTTGAAATTTTAGCTCTTAGTCTTAGGAAATATTCATACTATTTTCCTTAGAATCGTATATATAATTCTAGATTTTATAAAGTATCTAGTTTTGGATCAAACTTTTTGTGTCGAAACTGGGCCAACATACTAGTCAAAATCACCATCCCAAATGTAAAAGGGTGTAATTGGGGCCTTGACTAGGTGATTTCCCAAATGTTGTCTTGATAATTTCCAAACAAAAACATTTTTGGTGCTAAAAGGAGGGACAATTGATGGTGGATGGCACCAAAGCCTTCATGAAAAAAGAAAAAATCCATTCTCAAAGATCACAGACACGTCCAACCCCTTATACACCTACCAGTCCATGAGCCTCTGAAATTGAATCACCAGAATCCCCTATTGTCCAACACTCTAAAGAATTTGATCAACTTCTTAGATTTCCAAAAAT
The DNA here is from genome assembly GCA_034641835.2 of Pinus albicaulis. Taxonomy (NCBI): domain Eukaryota; kingdom Viridiplantae; phylum Streptophyta; class Pinopsida; order Pinales; family Pinaceae; genus Pinus; species Pinus albicaulis. The sequence continues at coordinate 181,166,397 of CM076570.1, read as the reverse complement.
TCCTTCTGTGTTGTCTGGCTGAAATATTCAATAGTCTTTCAAATAATTCCTTAGAAAGAAAGTTAAAATCCCCTTCCTTTACATCAAATACCTTTGGGCTCTATTTTATCTGAATAAGTTGATTCCACCATTGAATTACAACATTCAGGAGTTTTGACTAGAGCAAAAAGTAAGAAATTTGGCCAACATCCAGTTGTGTATCCTATTATTCCTAAACTTAAAACTTCTAAAATTTAGAGACATCCATCTTCCCTTGAGTTGTAGGATACTAATGCAAATAAACAAGTGCAAATATCTCAACCTCCTCCATCTCCTAGTTCTCCACATACACAACCTGTAATAGTTTCCTCCCTTTTTTCATCCATTGTTACAATTAACACTCCTATTATGGCTTTAAGACCGTCACAAACTCTAGGAGTTATCAATGTTCTAAGTGTTGAAGATGATTTACCTAAACACCTTGAGAATTTTTTACTAAAACATGATCATGATATTAAATAATCCCCACAAGATCATATCAACAAATTTATGTTTTCCAACCTAAGAGGTGTTGAAAAAAGAGATGTTATTTGCAAACTCTTTCCCTATTCTTTTGATGGTAGAGCTTCCACATGGTATTTTTCTTTACCAACAAATTCTATCCAAAATTGGGATATTTTTGAAGATATGTTCATTAAAAAGCTTGGCGATGATAAATCACCAATTTCCTTTTTAGTAGAACTCTCTAGAATCAAAATGGGTTTTGAAGAGAAAATCAAAGATTTTAATCAGTTGTTTCTCAAACTCAATAAAATTCTTGATGCATCTAATCTTGGAGTTGATGTTCAAATCAAATTTTACTCTTTTTGTCTTCCCACATCCACTTCTATGTTCGTGAAACATGTTGCCAAAATTACTTTATCTGATGCAATGCAAGAATCCTTGAATGTCGAAAAATAAATGATGAGTATTGAAAAGAAGGTCGTCTAACCTACCAAGAAAATTACCTTCAAGGAAGAGAAAAAGGAGAAAGATGCTATTGACATGGAAAAAATACAAAATATTATTAAGAGTCTTTATAATGAAGAAATTGCCTTAAAGAAGCAAGCCTAAGAAGAATCTTCTTCCAAAATACCCTTTAGGCCTTTTGTCAAAATAAATTCCCCAGCTCCTCTAGGTGGTCAAATTCCAATAATAGACAATGAGGAAGAAAATGAAGAAGTATAACTAAATAAAGAATAAGAAGAATTGAAAACCTCAGATGCTAATATTACTTGGGATATAATTAGAAACCACACATATGGAAGCAAAGATAATTTTTTGGCAGTTTACACTAGAAGTAAAAGTTCACCAACTATGACTACAAGTACAAATCCCGCTCCTCTTGTCACTTCTCCAAAGAAAAATTCCTCTTAGGACAAGTAAATTATCAAAGCTTTGATAATTTATGATAAAAATTATTATGATGTAGTGGAAGATATGAAGAAAATGAGAGCTTATATTGATTTTTGAGTGAAGCAAATTAAAAAAAACAAAAACATGGTTTGTTTAGAGATATAGATGTTACTGAAAAGTATTCTTTACCATTCACAACTATTGTAAACAAGGATAACAAAAAATATCTTCAAACTTCAACTTCTATAAAAAATAAACAAGATTACGCTATTCTAATAGGTGACAAGTCAAACTCACATACTCCTCCTTTTTTGTTTACTTTTGAGGTTTTCAATAAAAATGTACATAACTTCCTAGTTGATTCAGGAGCTTCTTCAAACATTATGCCTTATTCTATCTATCTTAAGATTAATGCTTGACCGTAAGAGTCAACCACTTAGATACTACAAATAGATAGAACAAAATTGAAAGTACTAGGAGAGTTAAAGGATGTACTTATTAGATTAGAATTTCATCCGAAAGTTCATCAAGTCATTGACATTGTTTTGGCCTACATACCATAATCTTGTTGCTTTATTTTAAGCCATGATTGGTCCAAGAAATTAAATGGATATTTTTCCATAGAATGATCACATCTTTGGCTACCATAAAATGACAAGCCCACTAGATAAAGGTGGAACACGAAAAACACATGAAACACACTGTTATAGACATTGATGGAGAAAATGAACCTGTAAATTTTACAAACATTGTCATAGGAAACTATTGCATATATTATTTCTTTGGAATTTTTTCTTCACAAAGATATCCTTTTCCTCAGTTATCCGTGCAATATGAAATTGAAATTTTTTCACAAACCTATTCCTCAAAATGTGTAAATATTGTAGATAATCCTATAAGTAATATTATCGATAACCAGATGTGGTCTCTTTATTTTTATGGATCTAGATCTAATGATGGTGCAGGAGTAGGTTGCAACCTACATAGTCCCAATGGGGAAAAAACTATGTTGACTTGCAGATTGGAGTTTCGGTGCATAAATAACGGGGTTGAACATGAGGCATTAATATAAGGATTAAAGAAGGATATAAACATGAAAGTACAAAGTATTAATGTTTTTGAAGATTCCATAATTGCTATTAGACGTGTAAGAAACACCATCCATTGTGTTTATAACTCATTTAAAAAATTATTAGCAAATAGTCCAATACTTAATTTGCAATTTCATAGCATCCAATATCATTGTTTTTCCTATATTACATAATGTTGGTTCCAATCTTCTTGTTAACATAGCCTTTAAACTTCTACGACACGAGGATTTTAGTCTTGATAGATTTTCGATAGAATTATTGTTTAGACCTTCTATACCTAATAATGTCTCAAATTGTAGAGTCTTCAATGATGATGATTACATAATAAATTTCCTCACTTATGAGGGGAATTATGATGATGTTGTCATCGATGAAGGCACTAATGACTTTGAACTAAATAAAGCATGCAAATATGACACACTTAAATCATAAATATCCTATCGAAGTCCGCGGTGAAACTGAAATATTGATATGAATTGAAATATAGATTTAAAACTCCTATTAATTGTAAAACGAATAGTTCTTCCATGAAATATGAAGTGATCAATTTAGGCACTTAACAAAACCCCAAAATTGGAAATTTAGGTCTAGGTTGTTCACCTTTAGAGAGAGTTGCATTTATTTGTCTTTTAAAATAGTAAAAAGATGTGCTTGCATGGTCTTATGACAATTTTTAGACTTGTGACACATCGATAATCCAAGATACGATGCCCATGATACCTTATGTAAAATTAGTTCAAAATAAATTAAGGGAAGCCCATCCTAACTTAGAAATGATTAGGACACTCATGACCAGGAACTAAATAAAACATCCAAAGATGACAACTTAAATTAGAAAATATCATAACGAATTTTGTGGTCAAAATGATTTTTTTTTTATGACTTGAAAGACATATTTAAAGCTCCTACTAATTGTAAAATAAATAGTTCTTCCATGAAATATGAAGCGATCAATTTAGACATTAAGAAAAACCCTCAAAATGTAAATTTAGGTCTAGGTTGTTCACCTTCATAAAGAGCTACATTATTGTCTTTTAAAATAGTACAAAGATGTGTTTGCATGGTCATATGACAATTTGAACATTTATGACACATTGATAATCCGACATACAATACCCATGATACTTGATGCAATACCAATTAAAAAAAATAAAAAAAATCCATCCTAACTTAGAAACCTAGATTAAAGATGAATTAAATAAACTCCTTAGAGTAAAAATAATATTCCATGTCAAACAATTAATGGGTTTCTAATTTAGTTCCAATTAGGAAAAATAATGGAAACATTAGGATATGCATAATTTTTAGAAACTTTAATAATGCTTATGAAAAGGACAAATTTCCTTTGCCTCCCATGGAACAAATATTACAATCTATAGTTCGATCTGAACTTGTGTCTTTTTCTGGATGGGTTTCTAGGGTACAATCAGATTCTGGTTAATTTTAATGACCACCTAAAAACAACCTTTTGAACTAAATGGAGCACATTTTCCTACCAAAAAATGCCCTTTGGATTATTCAATGTTGGAGCCACATTATAGAGAGCCATGTACATAGATTTCAAAGGACTGATACATAGTTCAATTTTCGTTTATTTAGATGATATCATGATTTACTCCAAGAAACAATTTGATCACTTACATCATTTGAAGTAGATTTTCAAAAGATGAAAAAATGAAATATCCTTAAATCTAAGATTTTTTTTTTTTTTTTTTAGTTGCATTAGATGACATGAAACTATTAAGATTCATTCTTTTAAAGGACGAGATTATCATAGAATCAACAAGAGTTTAAGCTATCTTTGAAATTCCTTTGCCACACAATATGAAATCCATGCAATCCTTTTTGGGACAAATAAATTTTGTACGAGGATTTTTGTGAAGAAAACATAAGGGAAAAACATTCTACATATACACTATAAAATAATGAATTTAGTGTGGCTTAGAGTTGATCTCTTTATTTTCTAATACACAAACCCAAAAAAGTATAAACATCATATACTTTTAGTCCAATACAATAGTAACAAAAAATGCTACTTGTTTTAACAATACAAAGTATCATGTTCATCCAAATGTCATATGAGCACGCATAAAAATATATATGTTTGTGTCATACAAAATAGTTGCTAAGGCAACAATATAATATATAAATATGAAAAATGAAAATTAAATATGAGGCCCCTCTCCAAAAGGGCGAAGATGATACTGTAACAGATCTGAACCGTGGAACTCAGTCACCATCTAGATACCCTGATCCAAGTGGAAGCCTTGTTTAGAAATGAAATCAACGAACCCTTTTCGTTCCCAGGGTCCGATGAGATTGACTGAGAAGGGACTTCCAGTGCAGCTGCCAAGGGAGGAGAAGACACCGAAACAAACACTACACATAAAACCATAAATAAGTTAGGAATTGTCGATGCATTAGCCACCACATCCCATGCCCAACTTCTTACCATAGATGTATTGACATGAACAACACCCGATCCGGTCTCCCCAGTCCACTGTTTATTTGAGTATAGACCCTCTTATGAATTACCCTAAAAAGACAAATTACATGAGTAAACCAGGTGACCAATCTTGTGACATATATGACAATAAAAATGTAATCCATCATAATCTAAGTCATGAAGTTGTAGAATTCCTTTGCCAATGTCCATAGTAACATGTAAGAACTTACACAAATACAAACATACCAACACCTAGGCAAAAAATTTATCCCCTATCAATATGAAGGAATAATTGACATCTAGGAAGCATCCTAATGAATTCCCAATTTTTTTGAAACTCTAAGCATTCTACATGTTTGAGGGAAGACCTGGAAAGTGAACCCACACCAAAATTTCGTCCATCCTTTCCTTGCGTGCATCAAAATGTGGTGACAAGAATTTGAAAATCACCAACATTGAATCAATATACTAGACCTCCTTTGCAACCCTATTTGCATCCTCTTTGGTTTTAAATTATAGTTGAAGCCAACCTATTGCTGGTAAAAAAATATTGGAACCTCGGAAACCACAGGCGTGATGAGCCTGTTACGCCACTCCAAAATTGTACGCAATGAAAATTTTCTCCCACACACACGACCCATAAGGGAAAACTCAACCAGTAATGCTGCAACATTCATTTCCACCTCATCCCCACACATAGGCTATAAGGAACTGACGTGAGTTTTCCTTTCATAGCCATCACTTTCTTTTTTGCACTGAATGGCATACCAGAAACCTGATCCGCTCGATGTGCATTTCCAACAGACCCCTAGTTAACAACCTTTGACCTATAAATAATAGTGGGGTTAGCAATAAGAACATATTAATTTATATAAGTATGAGGAGACCCCACTGTCATTCGAATGGATCTTTAGCACATTTAAGGTGACCAAGATAGAACATGTGTCGCAATCCCAACCATATATACCCTATGGAAAAAAGAGTGTGGAAGGACCCCCAATCTATCTAGGAAAAGGGAAATCCCCACCATTAAAACCCATAGGAAACAGTCATGAGAGATCTAGTTAACATTGCTTGAGTAGTTTGGAAAATCCTGAGAGATACAACCGAACGAAGGGTAAAAAAGAATAACCCCCAGAGATGTGAAACCAACACATGTTGCAACCGACCAAAAATAGGACAAGTGGAAGTCACTTGGAAAACCCCCGAGAATGGAAGATTAGGGAACCAGGATGGCCCAAGGTCCATGTTTGAACCTAATAACACCAAGTCAAATGACAGATGAAAACCCCCATTAGTGAGAAAAATGAAATTTGACGTAAAAACAGATCCCCTGATGGGGCTAATAGTGCCATAATCAACTTCCCCTGCATATTCCATTGAATCCCTAGACAAATCCAACAATGTCGTGACAAACCCAACAACAACCATAGAAAATCATGGGATAAATAAACTGCAATATGCCAAATTTTTCCTTCAATAAATTCGAATATTAATTTTTGCTATTTTCACTTAGGAGTTGAATAATTGGGTGAGAAGGCCCATTTATAATAAAAACCTGGATAAAATCCCTCTAGTATGGAAAAGGATTAGCCGTGGAACTAGATTTCATACCCTCATGTGTGAAAAGAGACATTAGCAAAGAGACTAGGTCAAGTTTGACCAAGTCAAACAACGCAGAGATATGAGGTGGAAAGCATCCTATGGGACAACGCAGAGAAAGAGGAGGGAATATTCCTTGAAGGAGGAAACCCTAATAGAGTGGGACCCATGGAGAGGGATCTCTCATGTGTTTAAAAGGAGGGCAAGGCAACCATTGTTTCTCATGCTTATGATTATATATGTCTTGTTTGTTTAGATTATTGGCATTCTCCAGCTGTTCAGCTGAGTTGCTGTGCTGCTTAGCAGAAGGATTTCTTTCTTAGGAGTCCTTCTCCTTTCTTGAGAAGCCTCTTGAAGGATTTGTACTGATTTTCCTCACATCTAGGCTTGAGGCCAAGCATCCTCCTGCAGGACAACATTATTGCTGCAACAACATAACTCTGTGTTGCAGGGTGTTTCAGTGAGGGAGCACAACACCTCTTCCATTGCTTGTTTTTCAGGGGGAGAGTCTTCCTTCCCTTTGGAGGATCAGTTTGGAAGCTATCAGAGCTTATTTCAGATCTTGGCACTTGACCAAATCATTCTATTCCACCTACAACACAGTTACCCTCTTAGACTGCGTTATTTTCAGAGTGCACTTGCAGTGAGGGATTGCAGTGTTGATTGGAGGGTGAGATCTCAAGTGTAAGGATCGGAATTCCACTTAGGAGATCCATTGGAGGAGGTCTACTTCATATTTTTCATCATCTTCAGCCTTCCCTATTTAGTTCCAGATATGAGTTGCAACTGCTACCCAACAACTATGACATTTTTGCCAATTTGTAGATTTCAGCCAATCCTTCGGGCGATTGATGTATTATTGTTTATAAGGGTTAGAGATTTTCTCCCCTATTGTATTTGAGCCATATATTGTCATATTCATGTATTGACATCATTTTTCAGTAGTACTCCATAATAGACTGCGCTGTCATAGCCAAGGGTTTCATGCATGTAGCAGTCTTCTTTCATTTCTTGTACATGTATTGTTAAGGCTTACATTGCCTTCCTTGAGTGATTGTTTCCTCAAGAAATTTTACTCTTTCTACTGCTATAATTTTTTTTTTTGGCTATTCAGATATTCATATGTCCATGGTTGTAAAATAACGTTATCATTCCAGCTCTTTTTCTTACATTATTGCAACCCCCTTCATCGGGCACTCTTTGAGGACATCTAAGTGTGGGAGAATTGTTTAAACCACTTAGAAGGATTTATTTGGAGCCTCCTCTTGGATTTAGCACTTAGACACATTTTTATAAGGGATCCAGGTCTTGGTTTTAATTCCTGTAGCAGCCATTACTGGAAAATGCGTTTTCCAGTCATGCCTTGCTAGCTGTTCCAAATTTGGAATATTACAGTGGTATCAAAGAAAATTTCCTGGCTCAACCTATGAATCTTAGCCCAAGAATATCATAATGATGAAGAAGATGATATTTCTCTCATCAGTATTCAGAAACAATAATATCCTCTCCAAAGAGGAAGAGCAAAAAGAAGAGGAAGGACCATGCACTTCCTATTCTCATCAAGAAGAAGACAAGCATGAAGGACACTTGGATTATCAAATTCTAAGTAATTACCTTGTTGAGTACAAATCTCAACCTAGAGCCTTCAAGGAGACTCTATATTTCCCTCATTTCATCCAGTTGAAGGAAGAGAAGAGACCCTGCAGCAGAAGAGAAATCAAAGGCAATAGATTTTTGTTGTCTACTTTTAATGGGTTATCTACAACAAGAACTTGGGTGAGAAAGTTGGAGGCATTTTTCCTTCTACATCCTATATCAGGGAAAGAAGCTGTTAAAATCTTAGCATTGCACTTGTAGGGTGAAGCCTATGCTTGGTGGTGCAGCCACTTGAGCCATGCAAGGGTGAAGACTTTTGCAGATTTCACCCAAAGGTTGATCCAAACCTTTGATGGAGAAAGAACAAAGGAGGAAAAGCTCACACCACTTGAGGAGCTTTGTCCTAATGCTGTCACACTCATGGAGGAGCAGCTACATGCATCAACAGTTGGGGCATCCAACACTTTGGAGGAAGGAACTCTTGCAGCCCTACAAGAAGTTCCCAAACATCATCAAGGTATGAAAATATTTTCAATATCTTTTGTTGCAGCAAATTCTTTTGACAGTTGTGGAAATCTGCTTTTACATGAGCAAGGGTCAAATCCCATTGTTGATCTAGATCAGCTTGGTTGCACTACGTTGTGCAACATGGAAACATTCAAGTAAGAAAACCATCATTCTCATGAGCCATTGTTGGATTGTACATCACATTTGAGGTTGGGGTTTGAAGACTTGAAAGAAGATAGTAGACATCTTGGAGTGAGAAACCCTTTCTCCTTTCAAGATAACACTTTCTCAATGAGCTCCTCTCAGCTCAAAGAGAAACTTCTACTTTCAGCAGATCTAATACCACATTGGTTTTGGAAGCCTATTTTCTAGAGGGAGGTCTCATGGAGAGATCTCATTAGAGGTGCACTCCCACACACCATGGAGTGCAAAGGTTTTCTTCCTTTCTCATAGGAGCAGATAGAAGATGGAGGACATCTTAGGATGGATAACATCTCTCATGCTTGTGTTGGACATTCCTTGAGCCATACACATCATGATGGGAGGTTTTTTCCTACCACCTATTTGGGTCCTTATAGGGTCTCGTTGATCCTTGAGAAGCTTGCATTTCAAATTCCCATGAAGTGCAAAGACAAGAATTCGGTTTGGGAGGATGGTAGCCCTCATGGGAGGAGTACCAAGATGAAGAGAAGGAGAATGCATCCACAAGTGATTGAGTGGATGTGGTTGATGAGCAAGGAGCTGGGAGGCTACCTACAAATATATGACACTGGGCAATAGGAGGCTTGGCTGCGCTGGTTACTCTTGAAAGAGTTTGGCCATCACTTGGCATACACTCTTCCTAAGAGTAGGAGGATGGAGGAGGGATGGAAATATACTTGCATCATTGGACAGCATAGAGAATGGATGCATGGTGTTGATGTGATACTCATATCATTCATTGTGTCTTCATCACATGAGTTGTATGATGGAAGTATGGGGAGGCAGCAAAATATTTTGTTGCTTTACTTGTTCTTGGGAGAGTAAGGGCAGATTTGCTCTCACACTTTGCATGATGTTGCAGGAGGAGGAGATGGAATTATCCCTTTGGAATTTCATGATAGAGATGTACTTCAACCTTGTGAGGAACTTCTTTTGTATTGCAGCATTACTAGAGGAGTCTTTGACAAGGAGCATGCCAAAGAATAGAGCTTTATATTCACAGGAACTTATTTGCATAAACTCACAATGTTGTCACTTGGGAGCAGAGACTCATGGATGGAGTGTCCCTAGGATAAATTCACATTTGATGCACTTGGTGAACAAGGAGGAGGTGATGATGATAGAGTAATGGATAGAGGCATCTATCACTATGACAGATTCTTCTTGACTTGGATTTCCAAGCATGAGGAGGATTATCTTCTTGCAGCGCATGGTTCATTCTTCTTCATAGCATGCCAAAACACTATGGAGGACTCACTCATGGATCCATGTACCATATTACTTCCAGCATATGGTAAGGAGTTTGTTTCTACATGTATTTACTTGCATACTCTTACCATTACTATGCAGTGCATTGCTTCACAAGAGGGCAAGCTTGTCACATTGCTCCATGATCATTGTTGGGCCAATCTATATGATGGAGACAACCATATTTTATGTGGCCTTGGGAAAATGTTTTCTCATTACATGTATGTTCATTTTTTATGTCCAACTATTTACCAAATGATGACATACATGCTTAACTATGTATCAAGAAACATTTTTCCATGTAAATTTATGAAGCAGTAGTTTGGAAAACTGCGCTGTGACTTTTTGGGAAGCCGTTGGTACCTTCTTGCACCACATGAAACCTGCAGAATTTCCTTCATTCTTGTACTGATCATGTATTCATTTGCTGATATGGATTTTATTTGTACGGGAAGCATGATTGGGAGATTGGCACATGATTTGGATGTGTCCTTGAGGGGAGAAAACTCCCACATTCTCTGCACTACATGTTCTAATGGGAGCATGGGAGGAGATATGGCCACCACAGCCACACACTTGCTTAATTTTGAGGTGGGCCATGAGTTTGATAGCCATCCATTGTACAGCCTTGGGAAAGTATTGGATCATGTATTATCGACAGATTCAACCATTTACTATCCATTAGTATATGTGATAGATTTTGTACATCACTTGCCATGCTACTTTCTGATGTTGCAGTGGATGAGACTGCACTGTATCCTTCTGAGCTATTGTCTGTATCATGCATTATCATGTAAAAATTGTAGCAAACTTCTCATTGGGATACTCTATGATGATCTTGTCCTATTCATCATGGATGAAACATTTTGGGCCAACTTGTTCTTCATTGTTGGAGGAGAACTCTTTGGAGGATTGTTTTTCACTTTGCCATTTGAGGGAAATATTTTTGCAGCCCAGGATCAACACACACTCTACACTTATCATAAGTGGAGAGAGGGATAGCTTGGGGTAGGCCATGATGCTTACCATGTTCAGATTTTTAGCCCACCTTCATTTCCGGAGCTTGAGGTGGAAGGAGATTTTCAGGAGTTGCCTTGTTGGGAGGTGGCTCATTTTGTTTGGATGATTGCTTGGGGATGGAGGATTCACATGGGGAAGACGTACCTCATAAAATTTCTGACTCCATGCCTTGAGTGGAGCCTTTCCAGTTCTATCCTTGTAGTTACTTGAGGACAATCAACAATTGGGAGGGGAGGACTGTAATATTCCAAAATTTTCCTTCAATAAATTGGAATATTAATTTTTTCTATTTTCACTTAGGAGTTGAATAATTGGGTGAGAAGGCCCATTTATAATAAAAACATGGATAAAATCCCTCTAGTATGGAAAGGGATCAGCTGTGGAACTATATTTCACACCCTCATGTGTGAAAGGAGACATTTGCAAAGAGGCTAGGTCAAGTTTGACCAAGTCAAACAATGCAGAGATATGAGGTGGAAAGCATCCTATGGGACAACGCAGAGAAAAAGGAGGGAATATTACTTTAAGGAGGAAACCATAATAGAGTGGGACCCATGGAGAGGAAGCTCTCATGTGTTTAAAAGGAGGGCAAGGCAGCCATTGTTTCTCATGCTTATGATTATAGATTTCTTGTCTGTTTAGACTATTGGCATTCTCCAGCTGTTCAGCTAAGTTGTTGTGCTGCTTAGCACAAGGATTTCCTGCTTAGGAGTCCTTCTCCTTTCTTGAAAATCCTCTTGAAGGATTTGTACTGATTTTCCTCACAATTAGGCTTGAGGCCAAGCATCCTCCTGCAGAACATCGTTATTGCTGCAGCAACATAACTCTGTGTTGCAGGGTGTTTCAGTGAGGGAGCACAACACCTCTTCCATTGCTTGTTTTTCAGAGGGAGAGTCTTCCTTCCATTTGGAGGATCATTTTGGAAGCTATCAGAGCTTATTTCAGATCTTGTCACTTGGCCAAATCATTCTATTCCACCTACAACGCAGTTACCCTCTTAGACTGCGTTATTTTCAGAGTGCACTTGCAGTGAGGGATTGCAGTGTTGATTGGAGGGTGAGATCTCAAGTGTAAGGATCAAGATTCCACTTAGGAGAGCCATTGGAGGAGGTATACTTCAGATTGTTCATCATCTTTAGCCTTCTCTATTCAGTTCTAGATTTGAGTTGCAACTGCTACCCAACAACTCTGGCATTTTTGCCAATTTGTAGATTTCAGCCAATCCTTTGAGGGATTGATGTATTTTTGTTTCTAAGGGTTAGAGCTTTGCTCCCCTATTTTATTTGAGCCATATATTGTCATATTCATGTATTGGCATCATCTTGTAGCAGTACTCCATAATAGACTGTGCTTTCATAGCCAAGGGTTTCATGCATGTAGCAGTCTTCTTTCATTTCTTGTACATGTATTGTTAAGGCTTACATTGCCTTCATTGAGTGATTTTTTCCTCTGGACATTGTACTATTTCTAATTCTATAACAAAATTTGTTGGATATTCAGATCTTCATAAGTCCATGGTTGTAAAATAACGCTATCATTCCAGCTCTTGTGCTTACATTGTTGTAGCCCCCTTCATCGGGCACTCTTTGAGGACATATAAGCGTGGGAGATCTGTTTAACCCACTTAGAAGGATTTATTTGGAGCCTCCTCTTGGATTTAACACTTAGACACATTTTTATAAGGGATATAGGTCTTGGTTTCAATTATTGTAGCAACCATTACTGGAAAATGCGTTTTCCAGTCATGCCTTGCTAGCTGTTCCAGATTTGGAATATTACATAAACACCGATAAATCCTTGCCGAATATACTACCCAAGAGATAACTGACAAAAACCTAAGAAAAACTATGTGAAAATGAAATTCGAGAGCACATAGGGTGTAAACCCTACCTCAACCCCACAACCATTCAAAACAGGAGGAAAAGCACAAAACACACACCCAGGTCAATGTGAAACATGAGTCTCTCAGAGTGAATAAGATTTTTTTTTTAAACCTACATTGACAACCACCAAAATCTGAATAAAGGAAAACAATTGTGGTAAGCTACCATCGCTCCTCCAACATGGTTCTTTCGTTTGTGCCTCTATGATATCGAAGCACTGTTTTAAAGCTGTAAGATTTCCCAAATTTGTACCAGGCTTTGTCCCTAGTTTTCAAAAATTTTACTGCCCTTGTAGAATATGATTAATAAAAATGTAATATTCAAGTGGAATTTACAAGAAAGAGAAGCTTTTGACTTGATAAAACAAGTAATTATTTAGGCTCCTACCCTTGTTTCACTAGATTACAATAAAAATTTATTCTTTGTACTTTCATATCTGATCAATATTTTGCTGCAATCCTCAATCAAAAGAATGATCAAAACACCAAAGTACCAATTTCCTTTCCAAGCTCAAGTTTCCAAGGATCTGAACTTAATTACACTAATGTAAAAAAACATGCCTATGCTATCTTCAAGGAAACACAATATTTTAGGTCATTCCTACTAAAATCCCATACTAAAGAAATAGTTCCCTACCTTTCAGTAAGAAATTTGATTATCCAAAAAGATCTTGGAGGAAAAAGAGCACATTGGTTAACAACACTCCAAGAATATGGTCTTGAAATCAAATTCTCCAAAAATTTTAGGGGCTAGTGATTATGTAAATTGAATATGTAATCAATTGATTATGAAGCTAATAAAATTTGTGATGATCAACATCCCAGAATTTCTTCTCAAGAGTTACAACAAGTATGTGTTATTCCTGATTCTTCCAATTCACTATATTTAGATTTGAATTATTATCTATCTCATTGCTCAACACCACCACGATTGGATTTCAAGAAAATACAATCTTTAAGATTAAAAGCCAACCAATATTAGTAGATAAATGAAATGTTATTTCATAAAAATTGTGATTCAATTTCAATTAAGTGTTTATAAAAATATGACGTTGATAGAGTGATGCACAATCTACATGATGGACTTGCAAGATGACATTATGGTGGAAATATCACTTCTCACAAAATTCTGCATGTGGGTTATTATTGGTCTAACACACATGCCAAGTTTGTTAAACAACGATAGGAGGGGATAAAAAGACAACCTTACCTTTGCAACCTATTATTATCGAATATCCATTTGAGCAATGGAGTCTTGATGTCATATGTGAAATCATCCCAAATTCCCCAAAATAACACAAGTTGATTTTAATAGAAATTGATTACTTTACTAGATGGGTGGAGGCCATTGCGTTGAAATTTTTCACATTAGAACATGCAATATTATTTATCGAGCAATTTGTATTACAATATTTGGCATCCCAAGCACTATGGTCTTCGATAACACATCTTATTTCTCTTTAGATCAAATAATAAATTCACTTTACAAAAGGGTATTAAGCTGAAGTATTCTGCAAATTATTACCCCCAAGGAAGCGGTTTAACATAATCAATGAACACAAACCTTTCGAATTTCATTAAGAAAATTGTTGTTGATAGTTACAAAAATTGGCATAAGTCTCTAATAAATGCATTATCGGAAGTTATGATAACATACAAAGCCTCAATAGGAAAAACTCCTTACTTTTTTTTTATGGCAAGGACGCCATCCTCCCTCCTAATGTGGCTTTATCTTATTTATTATTAGTTCAGTTAGTTCGAGAGAAACCTTGCTCTAGTATGCAACATTGTCTTACACAATTTCTTAAATTAGAGGAAGATAGAGATAAAGCCAAGAAAACTCTTTCAAATCAGCAAAGGATTATTAAGCAATGGTTTGATAACCATTTGGTAAGTGCTAAAAATTTCAAAGTCAATGATCTTGTTCTGAAATGGGACAAAACCCGCGAGGAAAAAAGAAAACACACAAAACTTCAAAAACTTTGGTTAGGTCCCTTTTAGATCTCTTAGAGATTGGCCCATCCACTTTTCTATTACAACCCTTAAATGAGGAAGAGGAAACTCTCCTCGTGAATGGGAAAATTTTGAAAATAAAATAAAATCTTGAAGTCTGGATGAACTACTTGGCAATATGTAAAAATTTAAATACATTTGTTTACCTTTGATCTTTTTTTTCCGTGTGGATAAGGTTTTTGTCAATCATCAATAATTAGCATCACACTATAAATAAAATTATTCTTGTCATATATCTTTATAAAGAACTCTTATGTTTTCAATTGTAACATAAATTACAAAAAATGTAATTATTAAGATATGATCGTGATGAATATAGCCTTTATGACTGGCTTGTCACTATATAAGAGACATTCTCAAGGAAAGTACTTAGACAAAAAATCATTCCTTAGATACCCCTCTATTTCACACTAAGTTGAAAGAGTTGTTAGGAATGGAAAATTTTAAGACAAAAGACATGAAGTCTAGGCATCATGATATTGCATTACGTCAAAATAACTTTTGTATCGCCCCACTTCCTATTCGCCTAGAATTGCAAATATACAATCTCAAATATTCTCTCATTAAAAAGGCAACTTTTAAATTTCATAGGAAGTTGAAATCACCAATTGGCGTGGGAAGTGTATACAAACCCGTCGAGGCTATGGATTCTTGTTGGTAGTGGGGCAATGTATACATGATATCAAGGCAATTTTTTTGGGGTTATGGACACTAGCTAACATTGAAGCAATGTCAAGTTACAAAAAGATGAGCTGAATTGATTACACTAGAATCATGACATGCAAAGCTTTACCCATTATTCATACTTTTAGCCCACTTCCTAGCTAGTTACTTTTAATAAATAAAACCTTGAAATTCCAATTAAATTTCTTTGGAAGGATGGAATGAAAGAATTACAAGTACTGAAATGTTCTTAATCTTTATTAGTTTTTTGTAAAAAACAAAACTCATGATTGCATCAACAAATTTACAAACTATGTATTTTGTACAATTTAGTTCTTACCCATTCTTATCAATGCTCATTAACAAAGACATTTGGTTCTCCATTTTGTCACCAATTTTTATGGTATGACAATAACACCCCATTCATTATATTTATAAAAAATAATAAATGGGTACCCTATATTTTTGAACCCTTTAATACTTAGTTAATTTGAATATTAAACCTTTTCGTAGTTTGATTTCCTTGTTTTTGTATAATTTCCACCCTGCTATGATGTCATCCTACCCCCCGGATCCTCGAGTAGATCAAGCAAAAATATATCACTAAGTTACCCGAGAATGCGAAGCCCAATACCCCTTGTGACTATATGTTACCTACAACTAACAACTATATGTCGTCCCATCCTTGAATCCACTGTTAACTTCAAATTCACTTGAAAAATTTTTTTGGGTCTGCGTTGCTAATTTATATTTCATGTCCCTAATAACCTTTTTGTTAATCAATGACATTATATACTTCTTTTTCCTAGCCTAGTTTTCCATGT
This sequence comes from Pinus albicaulis, assembly GCA_034641835.2. NCBI lineage: Eukaryota > Viridiplantae > Streptophyta > Pinopsida > Pinales > Pinaceae > Pinus > Pinus albicaulis. The sequence goes on along the minus strand of CM076570.1, from coordinate 181,149,930 downwards.
TGATCTTATTTTGTTTAATGGCTATGTTGTGCATCACAACATCTCATGTTGATAAAATGACCGCATCATCCTAGCACCATAAATTTCCACGTTGTCCCATTCCCGGACCCTTGACCCTTTCTCATAGCATGATTTCACAAAATCACAGGGCCATAATACTATAGTTTAGCATTGATGTTAATTAAATGGCTTATTTAGCAACTAAAACACACACCCACAAAGCTCATTTAAATTCCATTCTTATCATGTCATTAATGCTCGAGTCCAAGAAGCATAATTAAACTGTTCTTGAATGCATTTTCTATTAAATTTCTTAAGTGCTCCTTTGGATCCATCATAACATAATTAGTTCTCTCAGAGATTGCATTTTTTAATCTTCACTTATCACCTTTCTTCTGCTCACAGGTTCTACACAAATCTTCCTCTTCCACAATGCATAACATGGGGAAAAAACCATAAAAGTGCATAAACCTATAGCATAAATCCCATAAATGGACTACTCAGACGACAAGAACCAAAACACGGGGATTTTTTTTTATACAATGTTTAAAGTTGAAGGTAACACCCTCTTATGGTCATATTTATACAAACTATTCAACGAAAAAACCAAATCTATTTATGAGGAGGACCATGACAGAATCAACCTTACTAATATCACCTTGCATGACATAGGAGTTTAAGCTCTTCAATAAATTGTGGCCATAACTAAATTTCTCTCTTATACAAACATGTTTTGTTGGGCGCTGGAGCATGTGTGTTGGGCCAGAATTGTGAATTACAGATAAATCACGCTTCCCTAGACAGGTGCTAATTTAGAACAATAGGTGAAAGACTATACGACTATTTCTCCTAACTCAGAATGGATACACAGAGAGGATTGGAGGCTTACTTGTTCAGTCGCTTCCAAATGAATCCTTCTGTCGCTTCCATTGTAGCTTCAAATTCAAGCGGTTTGTGAGCTGAATGATTCCTGCAAAAAAGAACACTGAAACAACAGAAGCTGCAATAATATAGATATCTATTCAAACTAGTTAGCTAAATCAGTAAATCATAAACCATATACATCAACCAAGATCTTGCAATATGGAAAATCAAAGCCAATACAGATGCATATAGGGAAAAATAAGCAGTACTCTTTATTGATGATAGAAGGAGATGTTACAATCTAGTGACTGATTTGAAGTGACATTCTAGCAATGTTCCCAAGCCTCATCATAGTATAAATATCTACAACAACAACTTCACAAATCTAGCTCTCAATTGAAAAATTATCCAACATTTCTCTACTCAAATTATTCCTCCTCAAGCACTTAGATCTGTGCTCAATTTATAGATGAACTGTAGGTTGTTTTTCAATCAATAACTTTCAAAAAATAGGCAAGACATGTTTCCAGCCATGTAGATGTCAAATGGACACTTGGATCCAAAGCTTGACACATGTGAACTCTTCTAGAAGGCACTGGCCAAGTGGAGATTCCGGAACAATGAGAATTTCGCTCCCAATGTGACCGACACACCTGTGAATGTTGGGAAGTGCTTTGCAGAGTAGCCTTGCATGGGGCTACCTGCATATGCAACACAATTAGGCCCCTTAGAGCCTACGTTGGTGAGCTCTCATATGCTATGTAATAAGATTCAAACCATGGAAACATTTGCTTGATGAAAGTCTTGCTTGATTTGTCTTGATTCTTGTCTTAGGGCATGTAGAAACTGAAATGATAGGGAATGATAGACCTTTGATCATTGGTCCTAGAGATGATGTCCAGTTAACCAGGTCATTGGGAATGATTCCCAAATTTACCTATAACAATTTCCCCCTAAAGCATGAGATCCAAATAATAAGAAAATTTGATTGAGATGCTTTACACTGTGATGAGTCTGGAAACAAAGCGGAGTGGTCACCTGCATCAATCTTAAAATACATTACATCATGATATATCTTCTTTTGATCATAATTGATGAGGGTAGGCATTCCCATGTTCAGCACATAAAACAATATAATAACATGTACATAATTTAGAAAGTCGTCTTCATTGGAATGTTGCCCAGATGTAGACATGCCTATAGATATAGGCCCATGTTTGGATGAAAATCTGTATGTAAGGTCACCATATAGATGATGTGTACAAAAATCCTGAAATCGCAGCCTGGATGGATGAAACTAGATCCGGGGTCTTCTTATCTAGTTCACTCGATCATTCGGGTACAAGTCTAGCCATGCAAATATATGATTTGTAGTCGAACATGGAAAGATATCGTTTGATTATCAACCAATGATGTGAGATGTTAACAAACGTGAGAGAACCACCATTAATGTCAATGGACCTCAAGGTACTGCAATACATTTCGTAAGGCGTGAATAGATGATTTGATGTTGAATTCCAAACAAAATCTTTCGGTCAAAGGTCTGGAAGCGAGGATCTTGTCGATGCTGTGACAAGCCTCATGGTACTGGAATATGATGTTTCTAAGTGAACTTCCTGGATATTGATTTTTCGTCGATAGGAAGTCACCTTATTGCAAAACAGGAGTTACTGATTTCGAAGACAAGGTTATGACTTGATATAGCAATTTTCAGGGATGACGATCATGAAAATGAAGGTTTATGAGTATTGCAGATGGATGAGTTTTTAATCACTTTATGACTTCTCTTGAACATATCGGCGACACTGTGATGAGTTGGAAGCATTGACCCAAAACCGAAGTGAAGGTATGATGAACCATAGGTGTGAATGAACCATCAAGGTGATTACCCAACCCAAACAATCACAGACATGGAGTGAAAGAAGTGTCATGTTCAAGAGCGACTTGCTACCAAAAAGAAACTTTGCTTACTTTTCCCAAATTTTCCCCAGCCATTTGTCAACCAATACCTCTTTATTTTTTAACAAGCTTGAAGAGGATAACATTTTCTTGATCTATAATTCAACCCTTCGGGCGAATAATGTATCACTATTTAATAATTTAATGAGTCTAGCGATGAATGAAACTCAATTCTTGCCATGATCGACAAGCCTGTCACCATTTTTTTTTAACGAGCTTAACGAAAGTGATAGCCCAGTCCTTTTTCATATTTAGAGAGTCTGAAAAAGAAGACGAAAGAGAACTCCAAAAGAAATTTTGTCGTAAATTTGTCACTCAGATCCGAAAAAATGTAAAATAATATCTAAGAGAACCTCTTTGGTCATGTTTAACCAATGTATTCCTTTTTCGTAAATAATCTATCTTAGTCAGGAAAAGGGTTAAACTTATACTGAGCAGATACGATTCATTTACTTTAACGAGCTCAAAAAGACAACTGCTCGACAATCTTTTCACATTATCGGAGTCTGAAAAGCACTGAAAGAAGACTCTAGGGTTTCCTTTTTCGCTGTTATCGAAGCTTGAAAAAGAGATAAAAGTGCGCTTCAAGTCCTTTTTCGTTTTTAACAAAGCTCAAAAAATAAGGAGAAAAAGTATGCTTTGTGGTCAAGTCATTTTTTGAATAAATCTGCATGACTAATCTGTTCATCAGTTGTATTTCCTGTTCAGAACAACATAAAATGGATTAAAAATAACTGTTTCATGATAAAAACATAATAAAACTATAGTCATAGAAATAAATTTAACTTTCAAACAATTAAATGAATATAAAAAGTAGTTTCACTATTCATTTTTACCATTCCATAGTTACCATTTGCATTTTGGAGCTCTGAACCTGATTTTGCCCCCAAACTTTAGTGGTTGATTGTGGTCATTTTTGTGGACGGATTTCATCACCGTTTGATCCAAGTTAGTGCCATGAACCTCCTCTTCCTTTTAGAATTCATTTCATTTCCATTTTTTGCAAATTTTTAGGGTTTTAAGGCCCCTAGGGTAAATTTTTCCCAAAATGAGGGAAACGCACCCATGAATTTTGAAACCTACGTTGCATAGCAGGTATAATGAAGGGTACCTGCATGTGCAACACACTGTCTCAGCCCAGGGAGTGCATTGGGCGCAGTTAAATTTTTTGGTTTTCATGCTGTGCTCAAATTTGCCTAGTTTTTTGCAATGATTGGAATCTAATGGATCTTATGGTTGTATTTCAGGTTTCCATCGGATTATAATGATAATTAAATGGAGGGAAAAATAAAATGAAGAACAATATATGATTGCCTTGAATGATCCGGGTACTGTAAGAGCCCTAAGAGATTGTGGACTACTTAAGTACTTTAAATTGTCTGGAATGAGGAAACAAATAGAACTCTTGGAGTTCTTAGTTCGAGCATGGGATCCGGTGATAGAGGAATTTCACATTAAGAACAAGGCGGTTCCCATGATAGTTGAGGACGAGCATTTTCTCACAGGTTTGTCGAGGAGAGGTTTTCCCATTTCTCTCACAGGGTCTATCGTTGGAGAAGAGACAATGAGGGATTATGTTATGCAGTATTGCTATCCAGGGGAAGAACCTAGCAAAGATGGAAAAACAAACATCCGGGATGTCAAGGATTTGCCTTTGAGAACCATCCTTTTCACGATCACTAAAATTGCTGGCACCGTTACACTACATGTAGCAAATAGATCGTATATGCAATATGCATTAGAGTGCTTAGAGCCAACAATCTTCAACTGGTCTGAAGCTGTTCTATCTTAGATAAAGGAACCATTGAATAAAGAAAAGGGAGGAAGGGAGAAAATTTTCAGTTATGGTTCAATCCTTATCTCCTTCACTTTGGAATGGATTCCACTGATGCAACCACACCATGTAACATTGGATATATCTAGTCCTAGAGATCCTCGAATGAAGAGATGGGTAGAACTCATGGGTCAGCATGTAGGTCAATCGACCGTTGTGTTCTCTACTGCATTCTTTGCTTGGTTCCAGCGAAAAATTATCGCCATCGATGAGTATGCATACGCAGGTGTCGACTTTCGAGGAGATCCAAATTTAGTATTACCAGAAGGCGCTCAGTGGGGTGCAATAGGTAAGAATGATTCGACCATGTTTTTTGATTTTTCTAAGGTTTATACAATGTTTTTGTGTTTTGATTTCTTTCCAAGACTAAACTAAATGTTTGATGTAATGCAGATATTGGTCATGTTCAACCAGTAGAGGAACCAGAGCGCGAAGTAGATGCGCCAGTAGAGAGGGCTGTTGGGAGAGCAGTCCTTCAGGACCTTGATATGGCTGAGACTCTGGCTGAGCTTCAGCATTACATAGAGGGGTTGACCTTCGGGATTCCAGATTTCTGGATCAAAGAGCTTCCCATACAACTGAAGCGACACACTATTGGGGTTCCTAACTGTTGGATGCGATTGCGTCGTAGGATTGCTAGATCTATAGCATGTTTCCATGAGAACCACTAGTTTACTTGTGACTTTTTGCATACATTTTGAGGTCAGATGACCAATGTGTCTTGGGCACAAATTTTGTAAAAACCTATAACTATCTATCTATATGATTTCAGAGTTTTTCCTATGTTTAATGTGCAATCCTATTCAAGGATGTGAATGTTTTCATTACTTATGTCGCAAATGTATATCTAAAACTTGATTAGCTAATGAATCAATTAAAGTTTTCAAATTTCTAGAAATATGTTGATATTGAATGAAATGAAAATGTCTATCCAAAAGTCAAAATCTTAGGAACAATCTAAGAAGTGTTGGATTTCTAACAGTATAAATACTAGTAAGTTGTAATACCACAAGTTGTGAGTCTAACCTTATGATTATGCAGTTAATACCAAATGAAATGGCATCAGAGAGAAGTTTGATCAATGTGCTATATTTAGCAATATTTTTCGTTGATCTACCAATACAAATCCCTTGAAAACTCACTAACTCGCCTTTCAGAGCGAAAATGGCCCATGCTGCAGAGGATAGATTCTACGTACTACGACTAGCACCATTAGCATATCCAAAAAATGGTTCCGAAGATTCAGTCATCTACGATGAAATGTAAAGCAAATTATTAATGTCAAGAAAACTCTAAAAACAAATTAAGATAGTGAATGCAAATCAACAACATATAAACAATATAATACAAAAAATTACTACGCTCATGATTAAGCATAGTAACGTTTCAAATACAACCCATTTCCAGGCTGTGCCAATGGAATTCCATCGTAATCAACTAACTCGTAGGCACCCTTAGCAAGAACTCTTTTGACAATATAGGGGCCATGCCATAATGGTTCGAATTTCCCTGTACCTATTACATCAGCTTCTTGATCATAAAGAAGGACCAAGTCACCCTCTGAATAGATGCGAGGCTGGACATTTTTGTCGTATTGCGCTTGTATACGTCTCTTATGTGCTTCGTTGGCCAATTGGGCTTCACGACGCATTTCATCTAGATGGATGAGGTTAAGGAGACACACTTATTATTCTGAGGTGTCAAGTAACAAGTCTATCACGAGTTTTAACGATGATATTTCACATTGGAATGGTAAGATAGCTTCTAGACCATACACCAATTGAAAAGGAGTAAATCTGGTTGCGTTTCTCATCGAGGTTTGATACGCCCACAAGTCGGAGTACAGGATCAAGTGCCAGTTCCTTTTACAAACTCCTATCATTCTTTGAAGCATTCATTTAAGAATTTTGTTAATAGCCTCAACTTGTCCATTTGATTGTGGATAATAAGGAGTAGAATTATCATGCGACAATCCTAACTTGGCAGTCAATTCAGACATCATATGGTTGCAAAAATTCTTCCCATGATCCGTAAATATAGGCTATGGGACCCCAAACCGTACAATAACGTGGTTGAAGAAAAACAATGCAGCTGTTTGTCCTGTGTTATTAAATGTAGGCATCGCTTCAGCCCATTTGGTAAAATAGTCGATTGCGACAATAATATAACCATGCCCCCCAGACGAAGGAGGGTTACAGGTCATGAAGTCAATACCCCTTTTCGTAAATGGTCCAGCAGAGACAACATGATGCATTGGTGCTGGCGGTTTGTGGATTTTACGATAAAAAATCTGGCATGCATGACAACTTCTGACTGCAAGGATGCAATCTTGAAAAATAGTAGGCCAAAAATAACTGGCGTGGAGTATCTTCTACGCGGTAGCATATCCAGATAAATTCCCACCACAAGCCCCATCATGACAATCATTTAACACTTTTTCGGACTCCTCATGAGTGGGGCACCTCCTTAAAATGGTATCAACACCATGACGATAAAGTGTATCGCCAACGATCAGATAATATTTGGCTTGGTATCGAATATGTCGTTGATCATAGCGAGAGGTATTAGGTCAAAAAGTTTGGGTTTGGAGATAAATGATGAAATCCCCATACCAAGGATCAGATGATCTGATCAGAAACAGAGACTCGTCTGGAATAGATGGTTCCGACGTAGTAGCAGTACTATCATAGGGAAGGTCACAAAGAAGCTCAGCCAAGACTAAATACTTCTTTGACTTGGATTTGATGAATTCCAAATCAAATTCCTGCAAAATGACAATCCATTTTGAATATTTCCCCCCCAGAAATTGACGTGATAAGATGTAAGTCATGGGGTTGCAATCCAAAACTATTGTTGTTTTTCGGAGCAGGATATAATGGCAAAATTTTTGGACAAATTGAAAAAATTCCAAGGCAAGATTTTCCATGTACGAGTACTTAACTTCTGTATCATTGAGATTATGACTCAAATAATAGATCATATGTTCAATTCCATCTTCTACTTGGACCAAAACCATAGCAATGGTCGTTTCAGCCACGACGATATATAGGAAATAATCATTTTGATAATAAGGAGGATACATTAATGATGCTCAAACAAGATGGTCCTTGACAACATCAAAAGAATCTTGCGCAACTTGGTCCCAATGGAAGGGAACCCCATTTTTCAATAGTCGAGTAAATCCTTTAGCCATTTCGGCATAGTTTGGAATGAACCTTCTCAGGAAGTTAGCCTTTCCTTGAAGTTTCTGTATCTGAAGTAAATTTGATGGTGCAGGCAAATCAAGAATGGCCTGTACCTTCAATGCGTCTATTATAATTCCTTCTTTTGAGACTACGAATTCAAGCAATCGACTAGAACCAACACAAAACACACATCTGTGTAGATTGAGGCGTATCTTGTAGTGTCGGCAGCGTAATAAAATGGCTCTCAAATGCATTCGGTGATCAATCTGATTTTTTGAATGTGTTGGTAAATCATCTAGATATGGTTGAACAATGTGCTTGATGTTGTTGAAAGCATAATCCATTTCTCTCTGAAAAGTTTCCCTAGCGTTCTTTAAACCAAACGGAAGTTTCCTATATGCTAATGTGCCCCAGGGACAGATGAATGCTGTCTTATGTTGGTCATCTGGGCGGATATTTATTTGATTGTAGCCGTAAAATCCATCCTTGAATGAAAATATTTCACATCCAGCACAATCGTCAATAATCTGGTCAATAAAGGGAGTAGAATAGTTGTCTTTTGGACAAGCCTGATTAACATCCCAATAATCGACGCACACTTTAATGGTCCCTTGTTTTTTCATAACAGGAACGATATTGGAAACCCACTCAGTTAGCGGAACAAGGTAAATGAAACCAACACGCAAATTTTTTTCAACTTTTGCTTTAATGGCAACGACTTTCTTTGGATGAGCAGGACAAAGCCATTGACGCACCGGTTCGACATCAGGATACATATTAATAGTGTGTTCAACTATACTAGTATCTATGCCTGGCATTTCCTCGTAAGACCAAGCGAATACGTCACAAAATTCACGAAAAAGAGAGCAATATGAATCAAGTTCTGATGGAGAACAAGATACATCGACATGAATATTTTCTACAATGCCAGGTTTGGTTGAAATATCGATAGAAATCGTTTCTTCGATATTTGATAAATTTTTCTCAGAGTCAATTGCATTAATCAGTAAAGAATTCAAAAAGAAAGTTTTTATGGATGGGTGATATAGTTCATTGAGATTGTTTTCTTCATAATTAGGAAGATGGGAACGATGACGATAATCTTCCCATGGTTCTCCTTCTGACATCATACCTTCCAAAATTTTTTCATCTGTCAAAATTTTTGAGGAAAATGGATTAGTTGGAGTACCAAAATATAATGAACGATCAACCCAAACAGTCGGCGATGCTGATTTCAGATTTTCCGCCCAAGCCAAATAGATTGATTGCTATGCCAGCTCAATAGGGATGGGTGGTAAAACATTATCCAACGTAGAAATATTAGAATCACCCGTACTCCCCCTTAAGCCAGATAGAGTGGAAGAGATTATGTAGCAGGTCTTTATGCTTGCAATTTCTGCCGACGTCGCAGGTGGTGGTAATGCAAAGGTTCCCATAAGAGTGGAATCCTTTAAGAGTCCTACACCAATGTTATGGATTTCTAGTTGGGGTAAGTGAACAAATGGAATGCTTCCAGTTACCTGCGAAGCAGAGACAAAAAAGGATAATTGATTAATAAGTGTGATTGTACCTTTATGTGGAAAGGAAATCATTCTAAAATATGTAGAAACAATGGCAGTCATTGCATATAACCATGGTCTTTCGAGTAGAATATTATAGTCAAGGGGTCCGTCAACAACCTCGACATCAATACTTACTGTTTTTCCCCCTAATTCAACATGTAGGTTATTGATAATACCACAAGGTCTATATGTTCTTCCATCAAAAGCCTTCAATGTTTTTGATGATTGCAATAATCACAGTGAGCCAAGCGACTTCCAACAGTTTAGAGACATAATGCATGTAGATGCTCCCTCATCAATAATAGTGTGATGAAAAAGGTGATTGAGAACATTTACTTGTATGGAGAATGCCAATTCTGCTGGTAATTGTGGCACATAGCCCGTATTATTAAAGATGACAAGATTAGAATCAGTCGGATCAATTCCAGCAATGGACGATAATAAAACCTGCTTCTGGGAGGGAAAATTTTGTAATACCTCAAGAGCAGACATAGCTGAAGGGGATTGAGCCAAATCTTCAAATATATTATAATTTTGTGCAGCTCTTTCTCGAGGATTATATGTCGATTTATGAATTACTTCCTTCGGTGATTTAATTTTCAATTCAAGAATAACAGTAGGTGGTACTGATTCATTAGATGGATTTGTTGTCGAGGTAGTAGGTTGATCAATGGCCAGAATACCATAGTCTTTATTCCGCGTCGACACCAAAATATCTTGGGAAGGTTTTGTGGTGGATAACATCAACACTTTGAAACTAGGAGCTGGATTCGTAGCAACCAAATTTGTGTCCGGATTTGGAAATGGGTCTGTCAACACAACTGATGCATGAGAAGTCTTGATGATTTTTGAGACTTTAGCATGGTGAGGAAAATCCCTAACAAAGTGTTCCTCGTTACAGATTATGCATGGATAACGAGGTTTCCGTGGTCTAGATGGTTGATCAGATGATCTTTCCTATGGGTTAGAAGTTTTCTTTTTCTTTGATTTCCCCCTTTTCTTACCTCCTGGTTGCTTGTCACTTTTTCCTTTGTCAAATGACACGACATTAATTTCGGAAGTAGGAGCAGGATCAGATGTAGTAGCGTGGTGTGTGTTTGCAGTGCCTATCAAGCCGTCTCCGGCATGAGAGTCCTTTATTTGAGGAGGAACATTGAAATTAGATCGCGACACATTAGGGATTTTTTCATAGAGCATGCCAGACTGAGTGTAAATCAAGTCTAAATATTGGGCATGAGTGATAACTTGCTCTTCTGTGAGGATGCCTCCTTTAGCCACATCCTCAGTTATAGATGGTAACAGGGACTTAATGAACCATTCAGCAAGGAGTTGATCGGGAACAAATGTCTTGACCATTCGTCGACGGCGATGCCACTCATGAATATGATCGAAAATGTGAGTAGCATTAGTCTATTTGAAATTGGTCAAGAGTTATTTTCCACTTTCGTATCTGATCGATAACTGGAAATGGGTCAAAAAGATGGTAGCTAAAGCAGTGAAATTTTCAAGAGAATCTCTAGGTAACTCAATGTACCATTTAGCAGCCGGACCTGTGAGCGTACGCTGGAAAAGACGTAGTTGAACAAAATCATCATTCAAGGAATTTGATGAACACCATAAATGATAAGTCATGACATGAGTCGATGGATCTTCTCCAGGGTTTCCATTTAGTTTAGGAATGTCGGAGGGTAATTTATGAGGTATCACCAGCCACCAAGGAGCAGAATTGATAGGATCATTGGTTAACCAGTTTAAATCTGGTAATTCCAAGGTTGCAACAAAAGGAAACTGTCGATTAAGGTCAGGTTGAGCATAGCCAGGGTAAGATGGAATTGCTTGGGCAACAGGTCTTTGAGCACCAGCATATGGAATTTGCTGCTGGTAACCCAGATAGGGGTTGTTTTGCATAGCAAACGCTTGAGAATTATGTTGACCAAAACCTGGATATGATACTTGTTGAAATGAAGTTTGAGGCATTTGCGCTTGTGGCTACCAAGGGATCTGTTCACCAATGTTATAACCCAAATTAGTATAAGTTGGATTCAGTTGATATGTATAACCTGGTTGCATTTGTGACATCCCATACAATGGTACACCAGCTTGTGAATAAATGATCTCTAATACAGGTTGTTGTAAATTAACCAAAGGATTTTGAGTGTGTGGACCCAACGTTTGATGATATTGAGTTGAAGAACTTGCCTGATAAAGTTGATGTACAATATTTTGATTTTGTAACAGGGGTATAGATGTATTAACAAGTGGTAATGAAGTGGGTGTAATAGGTTGAACCAGTTGATACAAGTGTACAACCGTTTGTGGTTGGATAGGCAGAGTGGGCTGCCATTGACAAACATTCATGTCAACATTAGTTTGACCAAAAAGTGACTGAGTACTGTCATATTTGGTGACCAAAGGTTTCCCCCCAGCATAAGGAGGATAATAGGACAGAAAATAATTTTCTCCAAATGCTGGGAGTCCAGTTGATATGGTACTTAAAGGAATTGACCCAAAATGGCCGACTTGATATTGCCTTGATGATGTATGTAATGAATCAGGTCGTTCAGTACAAAAGATAGGACTACCAGTTAAAAATACTAGATGATGACATTGGCAAAGACCATGAACGTGAAGATGCACCAGATAAAGTGCCAGACAATGATTTGTAGCCTGTTGGGACTGAAGGGCTACTGTGAAAATGTGACTCTAGTGAGGTCGTGAACATTGACGGAGTAGCGAGGGTAGGATCTGAAGTAATTGGAACAACAACCCCAACCGAAGATGTTGGTTCAGACATGGTTGTATGACCAAATGTATACCCTCAAAAATAGATGAGAGATTGAATAGAAATAGGATCAAAAAAAGTAGATGGAAACGATTGAGGAAAAGACTAGTACAGGTAAAGGCCCCCCCCAAAATGGGTTGGAGTTAAAGGTGTATTGTCTTGTGGGATTTCTTCAATCGCAATTAAACCAGGAGGAAGAACTTCACCATCAGGCCCAAAATATATTTCACACAGTTGACTGTGTGATATAGGAGTTTCAGTGGCTACATAAATTTGTGGGGTGACCAAGGTAGGAACAACTTCCGGTTGTTCGACTTCAGGATTCAGATTTTCTGGAAAATAAGAGACAGGATCTGGATCAATTTGTTGTTACACCATTTTTTGGTCATCTAACCTATTATCATTAGATGGACCCAAGTACACCATGTAAGACCAATTTTACCCTAAGTAAAATTGCTTTCACTATGTAAAATAACTTAATAAACCACATTTATTAGGTTGTTTATGGTCTAAATAGAAAACCCCAAAAGGAAATATTAAACAAACCCATTTTGTTTAATTTTCCTCATGGAATAATTAATTAAACCATAATTTAATTATTATTCCTAGTCATGTTTAACCCAAAAACAAAGAAATTAATTAGATAAACCTTTATTTATCTTATTATTTTCTAGGAATAATTATTTAATCTTATTTAGATAACATTCCTTGTTAAATATGACCAAATCACCCACAAATAATTAAATAAATCATTATTTATTTAATTATCTTTCAACCACTTCCTTAAAAAGATAAATAAATAATTTATTTATTTATTTTTGACAAATAAAGGGATTTGACCCAAGTCAAATACCTTTTCCCTCCAACAAATATAATAAAATATTCCATAAAAGGTGGATCTAGATTTGGTTAACATTATTTTAATCATGCACCAAGATCTAGAATGACCCAATATTTTGTTATAAATAGGAGGGTTTTCCTACCATTCTTCACCTTTTGTTGCCTATTAGATCACTCTGGATCTATACACTTGGTCACTCTTTTCTACCATTTGCTGTGTGAGCTCCCTTTGAGTTCTATTCTTTGTGTGGGTTTTCTACACCAACAAGAGAGAGAAATCTTAGATCTGAAGTGCTGAGGACTTCCAAGAACCCATCCCACTGGGGAGAATTGGATACGCCTTCTTGTTTTCCTCCCAGGTGCCCAATTAATATAAAAATTCTTTCAAAAATTGTTCTTGTCTTGTCTATTGGTATATGGAGCAAACCCTTGTTTTTACTGCTTAATGTCTTTCCATGCATAGATCTGGTTTTTGCAGCTCTTTTCTTGTTCAACTAACCGTAGATCTGAAGATATTGGCAGCCACTTTTGTTGTTAGGGCTATTAGTTATGCGTAGCTAAAGTGGTCCTTTTTCGTACACTTCGACAAAGGATTCATACTAACATTTGTGATTGAACAATGTTGGGTCCAGGAGGTATGGTCTTGGTGATTGAATGGGTCGTGACCACGGTTAGTTGTGAAGACTCCATTTCGACAACAGTAAACGAACCGGGATGTGTGGAAACAATTTGAGCTAACTCTGGGTTAAAAGATGATGTTTCTCCAGAGGTATGGTTTGTACTTGATTTTGCAGATCGTGATCGCCTTCACCTACCATAAGTAACTTCTAGTGGTAAAGGTGGTTTTAAATCTAATCTACGCAAGCGACAGGGGGTAGGATTTTGTTCTTCCACGATTACTGATTTATTTTATCCAAAAAACAAATAATAAAAAAGAGGGTAAAGCTAGGAAAAAGGGTTTACCAAGAAACTGTGAACTGCAGAATACCTCTTGGCAAACCAAGAAGTATGGGAAGGTAATCTCCCCGAATGCTGTGTTCGGTGTATCAAAATTTCAAGGTGGCCAACTCAGTTCACTATGGATGGATAGCACCTAAAAGTTGTCCTCCCAAATATACCCGAAGGTACGTGGAGGCCCAGGTCCATATTAGCGCTGTCTGATGAAAAACCGCATAGTGAGAGCACCCCTTTATACTTATCGTACTGTAACACCGACCGATATACTCAAAAGTACGTGGACAAGCTATGATATACTTTCATACGTGGAGTGAGGTATCACACTCGGAATGTATCTCAGACAAGTTAACGAAAGCTGCTATGTTTTACGATGCCAAAACATGTCTCTAGCCTAGACCTTCTAAATGTTATCATTATGGTTCCAATGTGTTGTTAAGTAAATTAAGATTTATTTTATGTTGATCTTGCTTAACAATTTTCCTTTCAAAGGTTCATCGTGATGATGTATGTGAAATTCCTAAAATGCAAGCTAAGAATGATAAACAAACTTTCACTTTTAGCTTTTTTAATGAAGAACCTAGGTAGTAAGGGAAGAGAGAAAATAGTTCGTGAGCAAAAAAATCAATGAACAAAACAAAATCAATGAATCACAAACTAAATGCAGATTTCCTAATGTTACTTTTTCAAAACACACACAATACTACATGAAAATGCAAGTCTTTCTTTTCAATTTCCTTAATGTTATGAATACAGAAAATAAACTAGGTGCACTATATCAATAATTCAAATTCTTTTTACTTTCGAGAAACGAAGAATACAAACAACAATTTCTCTTTTGATGGAAAAATGTGGATTTCAACAACAACTTCTCCTATCAAGGAAATGAATATTTTACGACAATTTCCTATTTCGAAAGAAAATGATTCTTAATGCGACCATACAAAGTACTTTGAAATCAACTTGTCAATGATAAAGAATTTTTTTTTAAACAAACATTGAACAAATTTTCAGTCAAAGGAGGAAGAAGTATATAGAGTCACTGGTCAACTGAGCATCAAAATTTTCAAAACACAGTAGCAAACAAAAATGAAGCAAGTTGCAAAGTCAAATTAAAGGGAATTTGGTCACTTTCAGGAGTCAACGCAGTCTCCAAGGGGAGACAGTGCTCTACAACGCATGCTAGGAAGGGAGACAGTGCTCTACAAAGCACTGTGTCCAGTATAAGGGTGTGTTGGGCGCAATATACAAAGAGAAATGCTACTGTTTAACTCACTGTATTTTCAAATTAAGCTCTGAAAAAGATTAATATTTATGTGTAACAACTACTGGGTGGATAAACAAAGCAAATCAAAGGCTAAATCACCTAGAACTAAGAGAAATTATCCCCAACGGAGTCACCAATTTGTTGGGCTAGAATTGTGAATTACAGATAAATCACGCTTCCCTAGATAGGTGGTAGTCTAGAACAACAAGTGAAAGACTATACGACTATTTATCCTAACTCAGAACAGATACATAGAGAGGATTGGAGGCTTACTTGTTCAGTCACTTCCAAATGCCTCTTTTTGTCGCTTCCGTTAAAGCTTCAAATTCAAGCGGTTTGTGAGATGAATGCTTCCTGCAAGAAAGAACACTGAAACAATAGAAGATGCAATAATATAGATATCTATTCAATCTAGTTAGCTAAATTAGTAAATCATAAATCATATACATCAACCAAGATCTTGCAATATGGAAAATCAAAGCCAATACAGATGCATATAGGGAAAAATAAGCAGTACTCTTTATTGATGATAGAAGGAGAGGTTACAATATAGTGATTGATTTGAAGTGACCTTCCAACAATTTTCCCAAGCCTCATCAAAATATAAATCTCTCCAGCAGCAGCTTCACAAATCTAGCTCTCAATTGAAAAATTCTCCATCATTTCTCTACTCAAATTCTTCCTCCTCAAGAACTTAGATCTGTGCTCAATTTATAGATTAAATGTAGGTTGTTTTGCAATCAATAAATTTCCAAAAATAGGCAAGACATGTTTCCAGTCATGTAGATGTCAAATGGACACTTGGAACCTCTTATCACCAAAATAGGACCCTGATAGGCTGCTGATCAGACTACCTCAGTGTAACTATTTCAAACCAATCTTTTAGCTGAGGCTTAGCCTCCTCAGCCTGAGAGGGCTCTCTCAAGGGTTAATGATTTTGAATAAAAATATAGATAGATGACTAAATCTATGAATTAAGTTTTGATTTTTTATATTTGTAGGTTGAAAAGATGAAGGCTAATACTACCATTGGGCTTATGGAGTCAACAAGTCAGTGGGTTCAGTGGCAAGGTTCCTTGACATGGAAGTTGAAGCAAATAGGGGTCTTAAACAAAGGAAATTCACTCAAGAACATAGGTCAACACAATAATTTCATTACTAAAGGAAGTCAGAGCATAGAGTTATGAATTCTGAGTAATAGCAATGAAATCTACTGCTAGTGGTTCAAAGGCAATTCACCCATAAAACACAGAAAAACACAATCACCTCATTACTAAAGGAAGTCACAGCATAAGTTTATGAATTATGAGTAATAGCAATGAGATCTACTGCAAGTAGTTAAACATAATAGGTAGATCAATAAAGCATTAAAACCCCATGAGAATCTCAGGTCTGTCAAGAAGAAAACCTCTCTACATTACTGATCACAGTCAAGTACATAAAGCAACAAATTTTGCCAAAAAGTCTCTAACCCCTTGCTAATTCGACATATTACTTCATATATAGCTTTTACAATATTGGATTCTATGATCCATCATCAAGAGAATTCGAATTTCTATTATTGACGCCTATTCTAACCATAAAACAGGCTTATTAATTACAAAATGACAGCTTGACTGTCTTTGAAGAGTCCTGATTCAAATAGGACTAAAACTCCTAAATATACTTATAACAACCTTATATAGTCTTCAATTCATCCTTTGCCACCTACAATCTCATGAGGTCGAATTTGGTGATTCCTCCAGCCTTGTTATGAACCCTGTTGTTCCATGACCTAACTGCCCTAGAATCCAGGAAATAGTTTTCTGCAATTATGCCTTTTCCTTCATTGATGATTTTCAAACCCTTTTGTTTGAAATTTCAACTTCTTGAGATAAGTGTCAAGTGCTGTTACCTCCATGGAACTATACCTTCTACCTATAAATAAACCAAGCCTTTGACAAAGTAAAAGGAGAGATGGTATGGCTGCGTTACAAAATAAGCAGTTGTTTTCATAGCGCAGAATTTGTATCTTTGTAACCTCTCTCAATGATCCAATTTCTTTTGCCTTGAGACTTGGAGTTTCATTTGTGAACCCTTTCCAACCACCAGTAGCAACAAAATTTAGAAGTGAAGCTTGTTTTCCCTTTGAAACCCTTATAAAATGTTCAAAAATGCACCTACAGCAGTTTCGTAGCGTGCTACGAAACTGGTGTGTATATCCTTTTTACACAGTATTTTCATAATATTCAGGTATTAAGAGTATTTACAGCCCTTTAATGATTTTATTGATGCTAATATACCTTAACAATCAACACAAGTCTATTTTGCAATGTTTTCAAAAAGTGGTGTCCTTCCCAAAACAAAACTGTATTAAGGATTTGTCACTTACTGCACTTTTTCATATGAAAAATAGATTTTGAGACAAAGCTTTTATCTTCTCACCCATAATTTATTTTGCAAAATTGAAGGAGGCTTTTGGAGTCCAATTTTTCTTGAATAGAAACCTCTCTTGGTTTTTTGAAATACCTCTCCTACTGCCCAGAAACTGTCTTTGAACAACCTGTGTAAAACTGGAAAATTCTGATTTCTGAAAATATTGCTTAAAAGAAAGCCTTTTATATACCAACTGGTAACACTTATGAACAAAGGGAGATAGGTTATTGTATCTAGGGATTTTATTAAGAGAAACCTCTTTCAGAATTCCAAAATACGTTTGAATGTGGCCAAAAACTGATCTTGAAAAATACTGCTAAAACCAAAAAATAGAGTTTTTCTCTCAATGACTTTCAGCAGTTTTGTAGCGAAAGTTAAACCATCAATTTCGGCCACCTCATAATGAATTTGAAGTAACTGAAAGAGGTTTTTGTATTTTAGTATGTTAGGAAGAAAACCTCTTTCAATTTTTAAAAACGAGTTTTCAATTGCTTAGAAACCCCTCTGGAAGTTGACTACTAAAAGAAGAAAAACATGGTTTTTAGCTGGAAAAGGTTGTTTCAGCCATTTCGTAGTGCGCTACGAAAACATCAGCGTTTTCGTAGAGAAAAATAGGTTTTTTACATTGTATGTGCTACGAAAACTTGGTTTTGTTGCTTAATCAAAATTTTTTCAAAATGGTTTTAAAATTTGACTTTCCAAACATAGTATAAGACTCTCAATGTATGAAATAAGGTTGCTAGACTTTATTTTGTGAATGGAAATGAGACTCTAACCCTATCACTTAACCCATAAAAACTTAACATGACTTAACACCTATCTATGACCATGACTAAAACAAGGTAAACTTTCAGAGCTTATTGATCATGGAGAGGACCTAAAAGACTTTATTTGAACTTGAAATATGACCTATCCTTTACCAAGACTTAAAATGACTTCTAAACCTCCTTGAAATCATGACCAAAAGTAGAATTGACACAATGATGTTTTGAGAATTTTTGGGTGATAACATATCCAAAGCTTGACACATGTGAACTCTTCTAGAAGGCACTGACCAAGTGGAGATTCTGGAACAATGAGAATTTCGCTCCCAATGTGACCAACACACTTGTGAATGTCAGGAAGTGCTTTGCAGAGAAGCCTTGCATGGGGCTACCTGCATATGCAACGCACTTAGGCCCCCTAGAGCTTGCGTTGGCGAGCTCTCATATGCTATGTAATAAGCTTCAAACCATGGAAACCTTTGCTTGATGAAAGTCTTGCTTGATTTGTCTTGTTTCTTGTCTTAGGGCATGTAGAAACTGAAATGATAGGGAATGATAGACCTTTGATCATTGGTCCTGGAGATGATGTACAGTTAACCAGGTCATTGGGAATGGTGCCCAAATTGACTTATAACAATGTGGACATGCTAACAAGGAACATTTGCAATCAAAATGGTCATATCATGGGGTCCTTTAGACTTAACAACTTACATAATATGTACAAATTTCCAAAACCCAAAATTATTTACAAGATGAATTCTTGCATAAACTCCTTAAGGAGGAATGTGAACAATATGATTTGTCTCTGCCTAAATTAGCAAAGAATGGTGGGAAAATGAATTTTTTTTTAAGGAAGATATATATATTAAAGCTTCTTCCTTAAATTTGTTTCCCTGTAAGCAAGGCTCTGCATATGTGGTGATGATGCTATGTAGAATGTTTGGGGAAAAGAATATCTCTCATTCATGCTAGACTAGGTACCCATTATGCATCGAATCATTAGTGGGTATGCTTTCAATTGGGCCACACATTTTTTAGATAACCTTTATAGGAATGTTGAATCCTTCAAGAAACCTAGGTCTAACTTGGGAACCCCTCCATTTTATATGTTTTCCTATATTGTGGTCTCCCTATGATTTTATACTCCCTTTCCCCAACTTGGTCTACACTTTACCAAGGAGAATCTTAAACCTATCCATATTCACCATTCCATCAAGAAGAGAATGCAAGAGATAGTTTTTACCAAAATTTCCAATTTGTAATAATCCCATTATATCAGATTTTATTTAATGCCTTGCCCCCAAGGTTCTCACAAAATTCAAAACAAAGTATTGAACCGATTGATGATTTTTACATCGAGGAGAATTTCTCCTACATCTGGATTTATGGATGTCAAGCCCCTGCTTATGCCTTTCCTTTGTATGCACAAAAAAATGGTTTGTAGGGAAGTGGAATATCATAAAATAGACAAGGGTATAACTAGAGAATTGTCAAAAATGTCCAAGAAATTATAGCCATCGTTCCCCTTAGAAGTTTTCCTATAGTGTATCACTAAGTTGTTTCATGGTGGAAAGGAGGCCACAACCTTGTCTTTTATCAATTTTTCTTACATTGAATTAAAGCCCACAATCCCCGAAAGATTGTATCTGAGCATTGCATGTCACTCTTATTTAAAAAGTATACAGATGAAGCATCCCCTTCTTATGACATCTTCAAAAGGGAAAACACATATTCTAAATTTGAAAAAAGGATTGAACAAATCACAAATGAGTTCTTAGCTAAGTTCCTAAAATTTCAGAGTAATAAAATAAGATGCCTCCCAAGCATTTGATAGAGTCATGGCGTAGAGTAGATTCTACCTAAACTTGGCAGTTCATTTGCTAGTCCATTTATCAAATAGAGTCCTACACATAAAAATATTAATTCTTCTGCATAATAGGTATCTCCCAATCCTGTAAAGGTGACTCCAATCATTGTTAATAAATTTATTAAGGAATTTTCATAGGAAGTGCTCAAGAAGGCGACTGCTAAGAAAGCAACTAATGTGGTTGAACAAGTGAGATTACGGGAAGAATGGTCATAATTTTAAATAATATAAGCATAAATACAAGTAGAGAAATGAAAAGAAATAGATTTTCAAGAACAACAATCATTACATACCATTTCTCCTATCATCAACACACCCACAAGTCTAGATGCCATGAAGATTGTTCCCTGAATAGTTTCATCAAAAAAACCTCTTGCTATGATTCTATGTGACACTTTTCATGACCCCATCCATATTTCTTCTTTATCTCTGATTGATTTAAAAGAGATACCTCCCACAAAGTTCTTCTTCAGTTCGAAGAAAATTCCTATTGTCTAGGGAAATCCAAGTAAAACAAAAGAAAATTAGCTCCAATATTTCCTTACTCCACAAACCATCATTTGGGATGGTTCTAAGTACAATGATGAAAAATTTCCTAAAGAATTAGCTGGTACAATGGGTGTGTTTGACATGACTAACTTCTGCACTATTAATAATTTAATGGAGACACTTAATCATAAAATTGAATAAATTGTTCACTTAGAACAACAACTAAGCCTAAAGTATAATGTGTTGCAAGAAAAGGCAAGGCTTAAAACCTCAGAATACTAGAAATTCCAAAAACAAAAACAATTAAGGAATTAAATCGATAAAATGCAACAATATTTCATTATTTCAGATAATAAAAAAATATGCACAGATTACCGAGATTTAGATGTAGATTAAAATCATAAGTGGAAACTTGATAGAGATGTAATTGTTTAAAGATCAAGCTCATCAAGTTAATGACCCAATCTTGAAGGCCCAAACTAATTTATGTGAAAAATTGAGTATAATACAGAGCTAATAAGAGATAATCGTCAAAATCATGGAAATAATGACTGATAATATTTCTAAGAGGAAAAATGGAAAGGATAAAATATTATAGTTGGCTTCCTTGTAGTCAAGAACTAAGACTTCAATTTCAAAGATCCCAAAATTATATGAGAAAATCCTCTCTTAAGCAATGGAAGAGAAATATATAAAAATCAAAGGACCTAATCACATAAATTAAACAATCTTGCTTACAATTTGTTGAGTTGCCACTTCAGGTCATCATGAAAGTAGACATGTGTTATGCAACCAACTCACAAAATAGAAGAAAATATAGATAAACGACTTAAAAATTATCCTCTTCTAGGGGGAAAATTCCTTTACATTACATAAATGAACAATTCTTGGATGATTCAAATGAAAAAACCTCCTTTCTATATATAGGAGTCTAAGGGGTCATAATATAATCAGAGCTGACATAATGTAAGGGCACAACAATAACAATAGTGGGCTTCTATGGGGCACAATAACAACAATATGGGGACTACATGGGCACAACAATAACAATAAGGGGGTTACACTAACAATAACAATAAAGGGATACACTAGTATTATAGTGACCTAACATGCCCCTCTCCTTAAAAAAAGTGTTGTCCTCAACACTTGAGTAATTCTGGATGCTTCTATATAAAATTATCATCCTCCCATGTGGAATATTCAGCGGGTAAGTTCTTCCACTTGATGAGATACTCTAAAATTGATCGATTTAGTAGTTGTCAAGTTCTTGTTTCCGTGACTGCTTCAAGTTCCAATATGATTTTTCCTTCCATGTCTTCTTTTAAACCATTCATGTCAACTTTTTATACTAAATGTTATGCAACCAACTTACAAAATAGAAGAAAATATAGATGAATGACTTAAAAATTATCCTCTTCGAGGGGGAAAACTACTTTACATTACATAAATGAAAAATTATTGGATGATTCAAATGAAAAAACCTCCTTTCGATATATAAGAGGCTGAGGGGTCAAAATATAATCAGAGCTAACATAATGTAAGGGCACAACAATAACAATAGTGGGCTTCTATGGGGCACAATAACAACAATATGGGGACTACACGGGCACAAAAATAACAATAAGGGGGCTACACTAACAATAATAATAAGGGGATACACTAGTATTATAGGGACCTAACAACGTGCATGATGCTACTTTTTTTGAAGGTTCACAAAGGGTGGATTCTTTATCAATGATGTAGTAACTCATATAAGGGGCATGCAAAATATAATGGAAAGTTTAGAAAAACTTGATCTGGGAACTATTTCCAATTTCCTAGTTGGACCATGGAGAAACGACCTCATGATCTAAGAAGCGATGACAATAATAGTCTGGGAAATGCCTATGCCAGAACATAGGGTCTATTCGAGAAAAATCATCATACATTATGACCAACCAAACTTATTCACCTGCATACTTGACATTCATAATCAATGAAAAGCATGCTTCAAAGCCTTTATTCCAACTGCCTCCAGCATATGATTCATCAATTTTCCAACAATTATCTTTTATTATCTTATATTCTCTATTTTCCATCTTTCTGTTGTAACAAATATGAACAAAATGTTGAGGGTATGAGGCTTATTTAAACAAGTCTCATACATAGAGCCAGGGGTTCTAATTTTTGGAAGAAATATTACACTATATAAATTTTATTTTGAGCTATATAATTTTTGAACCAGCTTCAATTTTTGCTCGCTTGACATCAAATTAACATGGTACCATTGCTGTGATTTTATTTGATCATCTACACAAAATTGAAATATTATTTTCTTGATTTATTGATATTTTTCTATGAATTGATCATTTACTGTTGACTGTATGTTTCATTAAATTATTAATATAATCGAGTAATTTATATATGTATGAATGTTGTATTTATGGTTTAATAAATTAACTATTTAATTCAACTTAATTTCATTTATATAAATGTTTCTTGAGTTGATAGTTTGATGATCAACATCTTATAATTTCACAAATATTCCATAATTCATACATAACAATAGTATAATCATGGTATATAGTATATGTACATGATATTATTTTAGATATATTTACAAAATTTCAGCTCTTCGTCTAGGAGATAGTCACACTATTTTCCTCAGAATTGTATATATTAGTCTAGTTTTTATGAAGTCTCCAACTTTTGGAGTAAGCTTTCTATATGGAAATCAGGCCCACATATTGGTTGAAATCACCATCCAAAATGAAAAAGGGTCTAAATGGGCCCTTGACCGAGTGATTTCCAAAATTTTGAATTGGTCATTTCAAGGAATCAACACGTGTACTTCATTATTTATCCTCAGCCTCCTCAAAACTTTGTTATCTAATGATTCCCCCCAAAAAAGTTAAAAAATCCATGATGTCTAGATTTGAGGAGAAAAACCCTCGTTTCATAATCTTTGATGCCAAATGTAATGATCCAAGTTCCTTAAAAATGATAACAAGTTAATTAATATAATCAACTTTGAGGGGGAAACATCCTTGTACAATGAAATCCAATACAAAAGATAAAATGAGATTATCTATAGACCTATTATATAGATCGTCTCATCTTGTCTTTTGTATTAGATTTCATTGTATAAGGAGATTTTTGAATCAAAGTTGATTCTATTATTAACTTGTTATCATTTTTAAGGCACTTGGGTCATTACATTTGGCATCGAAGCCTATGAAACCAGGGTTTTTTTCCTTCAATCAAAACATCATGGAATTTTTTACTTTTTTGGGGGAAATCATTAGAAAACAATTTTTTGAGGAGATTGAGGAGAGAAAAAGGGTAAAATTGCAATGAAAGATTTTGAATACCTACTATTATAGCAATGAAAATGTAATAACTCAATCTATATAAGTTAACATGGCATTTTATGTGCTTAACATTCCTAGATGGCATGTGGAAAAATGGCCAAAAGGGAATTTCATATGCAAAAGGAAACCCACACCCAAGGAGGGACCTTTAATAATTGCTTGAAATGTTTTTCATTTGGAGCGCTGGAAAATAGGTGTATGATCTAATTCATAATATAGTTAGTATTTATTAACAAATTCTTAGTGATCCATTGGTAGATGGCTCATTGAGAGAAATGTGACTATGTTGGGAAGCAAATAGGAAAA
This sequence comes from Pinus albicaulis, assembly GCA_034641835.2. NCBI lineage: Eukaryota > Viridiplantae > Streptophyta > Pinopsida > Pinales > Pinaceae > Pinus > Pinus albicaulis. Next base: position 181,125,492 of record CM076570.1, on the reverse strand, counting down.
AATTCTATTGCAGGTAAGAATATGCACTTATTATGGAAAGAAATAGTAGACACTTGAAAGCAAGCAATCGACCACCTTGCAAAATAAAAGGGAGGTTGAGATTCTATACAGAGAGAGAGAGCTCAAGCACCGAAGAATATTATTTGAAAGCCATACCAAATTACATTGGTTCATTCTTAAACCATTTGCAATTAAAAAATGACGTGGAAGGTCAATTGAAAAGTTCCTCTTTCCTAAGTAGTTGAAGAATGAGACAACCTCTCAATTAAGAATGAAAGAGATCCTAATTCTGTGTGCATAGAAATGGGGAATTATTCCTCTAGAATATGAGACATATTTAGAGCCAATATTTTGGAGAAAAAATAGGGTTTACATATTCCTAAAGATATAACAAAATGTCACTTTAACATTATATGGAGAGACCCCATTTGAAGACACAAGAGAAGGAAAATGTTTTTTTTCTTGGTTCACAATCTAAGAAGCAAGACATCTACAAACACACCATCCCAAGCTTGGACACGCAGTTGGAAGAAGGGTTTGATATGTTGAGAGTAGATTGAAGGTAGTTATCTAAACTTAAGATATAAGTCATTGGCATAAGCATAAGATTGTAGTCGAGCTCGTGTTGTAATATACATTTTTATGAGGTTTCTTGGAGTTAGGAATACTTTCTATTTTATGTCAATTTTCTCATTTGGGTTTCTAGAGTATTATTTGTGTTATGTGATGTGGGCATGGTTGTATGCATGTATTTTTTTGAATTCTATATTACAAAGGAATAAAATATATTAGAAGACATAATCAAAGGATAATTACATAGTAGTAATAACCACAATGTGTATAACTGGATTAGTAATGAAAACTCACTCTATATTAGTAAATTGAGTTGGCCACTAATTGATCAGATACAAATCATATTGGTATCAAAGTAGTGTATCCTTGAGAGATATGTTAAAAAAGAAGAAGGTATGGGTGAATTTTGGGAAGGGAAAGGATGGAAGAGGTGAAGGTAGTGAATGAATATATTTTAGAAGAGAATCAATAGGTGAGAGAGAAGTTGAAGTGGTCATAAAAGAAGATCAAAGTCTGTATGAGCTCTAGGCCTCAAAATATTCAATTGCTCGTGTGAGGAAACCACCGATAAGACATGAAAACTCCATTACCAATATCATAATAAGTTTGGATTCATGTAGTATTTAGCTTATTTTGTTGGTAGAAGGTGAATCAATTAGATGATCACCCAATAGGGAGGTGTACTTCTATGATGGCACAATTATAACAAGTATTGGTAACCAAGGAGGAATTTTCTACCAAAAAATTCCAAGTATAATTCCAAGTGATGAAGGATGATCTCAAACCTTCCACTCTCCCAAAAAATTCTTGCACCATGACCAAGGTAAGCGTGGAAATCACATGTAAAAAAATTTCGCATAATAATTCAATAAAAAAATGTTTTGGTAGCTTTGAATTATGTAATAGGGGAAGAGGCTCTAAGTTGATATGAAGGCCTAAGAAATAAAAAGCTAATTGTAGTGGAATTTAGGCCAATATCATGAAGGCTAGGGGTTTGATGCTAAAGGGGAGATAGATGAATGCTCCAAAGCTGTGAAATATTGTGAGAATAATGAGGAAAAATAGGTAAACCCATCTCAAGAAACTTTGGCTCTAAAAGAAGATAAGACCACCAAGATCACTTTTTCCAAGGTGAAGGAGACTAAATTAATGTCCACTTCAAGTAAAAAGATAGACAAAGTGAAGGGAGCAAGAAACGACCCATTGCTCCACCAATATTGTGCAAACTTGAAGAAGGGTAGCAATGAGTCAACCTCAACATATGAGCCTACAAAAGCAATTAGTAAACTAGGAAAGGAAGCCTATAAGAACAATATCAAACCTAAAATGCATGTATAAGGAAAATCAACTTTCATATTTTTATGTTGCAATAAGAAATGCCACAAGGTTGTGGATCATTGATACCATCTTACATGTTCTCTATGTGGATTAAGAGTTCATCGTGTGGCCTCACACTATAAGAAACAAGCCTTACAAAAAACCAAAGTACTTAGAGAAAAATATGAATCCTTACATAACTTCATTAAACCATCCAAAGGTTAAAGAAAGCATGAATAAGAAGAGAGTAGTTAGGAACCCATTATAAATGCAAGTAATACTATAGCCATGGAAAGTTCACAAGACATTGGGATGCCAAATGTTATAGGTTACATTCCAAGCTTCATTATAGGAATTAGACAATCAAACCAAAGAAAAGGTAGATATTAAAGGTCAAGGGAGAAGAAGTTGTGCTTACATTGACACTCCAAGAGATATCAATAGCTAGAGATGTTAATCACACCAAGAAGAGGTTAGTACAAAAACACCATCATTAAGCATTATTTATATAATGTTTATAGTTTCTAACTTGCAAATACTTTATTCATGTGAGTCTCTTATATTATGGAGAATAAGTTAGATTGAATGATTCCTTTTCAAATTTAATCACTTCAAACTTATAAAAATCACATTTGGAAAGGGAGAAATCAAAGCTAATTTAGATTGTATTATTGCTATGATTTCTTTGGTATTTTCTAAATGTTGATCAATTATGCATAATGTTTTATGCATCACTCTTCCCTAATATGTACCAAAATTATGGATAATAATATGTGAATGATAAGGAAACATCATCAAGCCAAGGAAAACTTAAGAAGAGCGGTAGTATCTAAGCATGTGTGCTCTCACCAACGTAAATTGGTGCAAGGCCACATCTTATGTAGTTATAACTACACATTTTGAAGGAAGAATGTGCCATGATAGCTCAAGAACGTGTTATTGGAACCCTATCATTGATCTACACACAAGAAGGATGACAACAGGTGGTAGTGTGTAGTAGGTGGGCATGTGTGCTCTCATTGTCATAACTTGGTGGAAGGCCACACATTATGTAGTTCTAACTACACACTTTCAAGGGAGAATACATCATGATATCCCAAGAGCATGTTGTTGGACACCTAACATTGATCCAAACACAAGGAGGACAATATTCCAAGGTGTGCAATTGTAGCTTTCAATATTAAAATTAATCTTCAAATTTATTTAACCCGACAAACCATGAAGGCCATGGAGGTAAATCTACACTAAGGGGGTAGATTGCACAAATTTTTTCATTTGAATTTTGTGACATCTCAATAAGATATTAGTTGAGCAATTTCATATGTTGTAGAATATGGAAACCCTATTGATTTGAACATGGTCAGTGATCACATTGGTGATAGAAATATAATTAAGTTATGAGGTCTAATATACATGATGAAAATGGCGCAAAAATTATTAAAGGATTCATACTATTTTCTCTTCAAAGACTGGAATACTGTGCGAGAATAAAAATTACCCATAATGAGAAAATTTGAAGTGTAGAGAAATCCTATCTAAAAGAGTTGAAGCTTTTGTAGGGCCTAGAGGCCTCTGTGTGGGGAAGAGTGATCCAAAATAGATTCATGAATAAAAAATTGTTTTCCACAAAAAACAAGGGTTGAGTTCAAACAATGGATAAAAGAAAAAGAGATAAAGATTCAAGGTGAACCAATAATTGAATTAGGCCATCTTAGAAATTGGAATAACTTCTTGAACATGTAAATCACTTTCCCACTTTAATTTTGAATCATTTTATGCAATCTACATAATTTTGAATCATTGGTCATAAATTAAGGTTGAATGACATAATTTATGATTGGTATTTTTGTTTCTTACTTTCCCACTTAAAAGAAACAAAATAAGGCCCATGTTCTTTTCCTTGGTCATAACACGTGAGGTGAGAAACTCAAAAACACGTTGGCCTAAACCTACGTGAGTCATTGGAATAAGGGTGTGAAACTTTGAGAGTACATTTAAGGTAATTACCTCTAGTTGGCATTTGATTAACTAGCACAAGACTAAGGGTTTCATTGAGCATGTGTTCCAATTTTCATCTTTCTGAGATCTCTTATGGTTAAGTAAATCCTTATTCTCAATGTTGGTTTTCCAAATTGTGTTTACAAGGTGATTATCTATGTCTAATGGTGTGGACATGATTCTATGGATCTAAAATGTTTCATTATATTTTACATACAAAATAAATATAATAAAAGATACAACCAAATGATAATCACACAATAGTAATATGCATAGATTATAAAAAGAAAATACTATTAAAACTTGGGATCAATATTAGTGAATTGAGCTCTCCATAGGTTGACCAACACAGATCAACACTTCCATGGCTCTATGCACACCTTATAATAACATAACTTAAAATATAAAAAATAATTACCCTCACCTACCTGAACAGGGAAAATTTACATAGTTTATATCTTTTATTGTCAATTATCATTAATAGTGGAAAATTTGATGGTACTTACTTTAGGAGGGCAATTAACTACTTAACTACATAATCAATTAATAATGATACCAACACTTTTTCCCTTGAAGGATATGGTTCATCTCAAATTAAATTTCCCATCCAACACATTTCAATAGTAAAATAAAAATAAAACAAAATATAATTATTGCAGACCTTTCTACCACCGAATGAGTGACATATTTCAAAATTTAGTAGATATAAGTCTATTGCTATGTTTAATTGTTTGAATAATCAAGTTTTTGTGACACTGCTAGTGAAAATTATGTTTATATATGAAGTTGGGATTATTTTAGTACCAATAATTATGGTGTAACTAATCTTCACTCTAAAAAGTTATATGTTTGGATGGAGAGTTGTCATGGCAAAAGTAAATGAGATAAATTTTTCATGAAATTTTTAGACAACAAACACCAAAGTAGCTTGAAAATAGAGAGAAGTAACTCCACACATTTATAAATAAATATAATAATAAAAGGTAAGCCTCTTCACGAGGGAAACCTCCTTTTAATAATACAAATGTACAATATGGGATGATTCAAAGAATAAATCTCCTTGGTGTATGCACATGTGCATAAGAGACCAAGAGTTGAATTATAATTAAAGGGTATAGTTTACAACACTAATATAATAATATAAATATAATAACTCAATATCTAGTGCTTAATAAGGGTCTTTCTCTAGGGATCAACATGCTCCTCCCTTTTAAATAAGTATTGTCCTCAATATTTGATTAGTTATAGATGTTTCTACTTGAAGAACTCATATTCACTTGCCTCTTGTATTGGTAGATTCTTCCTCTTGATGAGGTAATCAATATGATTTATGGGATAAAAATAAGCTCAAAAATTAAAGTGTTCAAAATCACTCAAAACCAATGCCAAATCATAGATTCGTCGTTCTAATTCCAACAACACTTGAATCGCCTCAATCTGACACCGTATGTGAAAATTATCACGTTCTGAAGTTTTTGGCAAACAACTAAAAAGTCAACTTGCAGGGTTGACTAGGTAGGATGTACAATGACATGACGTTGATGTCAACAGGCTGACTGGGAAATATGGATGTTATACGGGCCAATCTCGTGTTAACACATGGTAGGTCATACAAGTTAATTTGGAAAAGTGTGGTTGGTTGTTGAGATTTTGGTTGGACCAACTAGGAGGTGCCACGTGGTCCAATAGGAGGGCGCCACCTGACCCTCAGGTTTTGTGAAGTTTTTTTTATCGTTCTACCAACCTCGACAGGGTTCAAACCCATGACCTCAATGCAACAAACCAACCGCTTTACTATTCCACCATTTTAGTTCTTGTTATAAATATATGGAGAATTTATATTTAAAATCGAGTGGTTTCGGTGTTGGCAGGAGGGGGTGGTTTCGGTGACCATGTGAAATGGCAAAGGGGGCAGGGAGTTGGCCCCAGGCCTTGATCCCAACTGTTAACCACAACCGTAGCAGAACCACCGGTGGGGGCTATGGAGAGGGGCTGGCACGTGGTGCCTAGTTTGCAGCCACATGGCCTGCACATGAAAAAGAGCACGGAAGCCAACGGGCACATGGCCTCTTTCCTACATTCCTGGCCACATTGACCTCTGCGTGACCAAAGAAAAGGGAAAAAACTTAAGGTTCCTAGTTAAGTGTCTGACAAATTGCACTGATTTAAGCGGATTTTTTTTCCATTCCCGCACCAAATTGTTGCCTGACAGATACACCAAAGGAGGAAAACATTGCCAGTTTTACCATTTTGGTGAATTTTCAGGATATATAGCAGAGAAAGGAACAAGGAGGCTTAACTTGGCCATTTTTCAGCGTTTTTAGTCCAAGAAGAGCCTACACAAGGGGTTTTGGGTGTTTTGGACACAATAAAAACATTATTTTTGTGTTTTGAGCATTGTATGTTGGTGTAATTGACATTTTGAGCATATAATATAAAGGGCCAACATTGGAAGTTGGACCCAGAGACGTAGCCCGCGGGGGGGGGGGGGGGTGAACTCCGTCATCAAATTATTATTTTGTGATGCTGCATGTTGTCTATTTTTCTCTGGTTATATCTTGAAAATTTAACTAAATTTTTTAAGTTTATGTGCCTTTGCAATTTCGATCTATTGCCCACAAGACATAAACTAACTTGAAATTTTTTTCAAGAAACCTTAAATTTTTTTATTTCAGATCATTTTGGTATTAGAGCATGGTTGTTTTGAAAGTTTGACTGTTTTTACAAGTGATTTTGAATGATTACAAGGTATAAGTTTAAAAGAGGAGAATTAGTACTTCAAGAACCAAACCCTAAAATTGGTTCAAGGAGGTCACAAATTCCCAAAACTACACCAGTCATGGCACATGAAGAACGACAAGATTTGATGTCTGAGGATGAGAGAGATTTTATAAATGCTTTCTATGATATGTCATAGATGGTAATTTTTTTTTACAATGGGAGGACAACAAGGTTGCAATGAAAGATTTCAAATAAACAAAAAGGCAATGGTGGTGAAGGGAGAAATCCTCCACCTCCACATACTCCTTCACCTCCATATTCACCTCCATCCTCACCTCCCTCTTCACCTCATTCAACACCTATACACACTCCTCCTTGATCTCAAAAAGGACATGCTAAGTCTCCTTTGCTTAAGCTTGATGTCAAGTTTGAATTGCCTACGTACAATGGGGAAGAAGATGCTGAAATTTAGATGATTGGGTTCTTCAAATTGAAGTCTATCACAAGATTCAAAAGATTAAGGATGATGTTACAAAGATATAGCTTGCTTCTCTTTGTTTGGAAAGTGTAGCTCTCATATGGTGGGAGGCTAAAACTCAAGAATATTTGAATAAAAGTGGTAAAATTATCTCTTCTTTGAATGATTTTATAGCTACATTAAGAAGGAAATTTTATCCATTAGCTTATATGAAAAAAACGATTATGGATTGGAAATTTTTTAGACAAGCTAAAGGTCAGAATGTTCAATGTAACACATGAATTTAGAAGAATATCTTTAATATTGGGTGTTTATTTGTCTTCACAAGACACTTTCCTTAAATACATAGGTGAATTACATATTTATTTGAGACATACTATACTTATGTTTAATCCACTAATCTAGATGAAGTATGTGTTCAGGAAACTCAATCAGAATCAAGAGGCAAGAATTTTCCTCAAGAGACTAGCAAGAAACCATCCAAATATGGAGACAAAGGAAAGGGGAAATTTAAAGGCAAAGGAAAAAAGAATGTTATAATCAAGAAAGAGGGAGATAAGCTTACATGTAAAAATTGTTCAAAAGAAGGCCACGACGAAGACCATTGTTGGAAACTACATCTAGAAATGAGACCAAATAAGTTAAACAATAAGGGGAAACAAAAGACTATTGTTACAACTCAACAATATATAGGATCTGATTCAGGTGATAAAACCAAAATCACATCCATGAGAATATATGGTAAATCTTCTAATGCAAGTAATAGTTCTTCTAGTAAGCCTATTGAGTCTCAAAATGATAAAGAAAGAAGTGCGCTTTTCCATATCAGGGTCATTACAAAACATAAAAAAGTTGATACCTTGTTTGATAGTGGATCTCAAGTCAATCTTATCTTTGAAGCTATTGTCAAGAAACTAAACCTAGAAACCACACTTCATACTAAACCTTACCCTTTGGGTGGGGTATGTGATGATGCCAAATTGAAAGTGACAAGAAAATGTAAACTCAAATTTGCCATTACAGTGAACTTTATTGATGAGGTAGACCTTGATGTTGTATCACTTGACAAATGTGGGATTGTTTTGGGAGTCCATACTTGTATGACCGAAAAACCATATTCTATCGTCATGAGAAAAAATATCATATTTTTAAAGATGGATTTGAGTATATTGTTAGAGCACATCACAAGAAGACAAAATTATCTCTTGTAAGTGTTGGTCATATGAAAAGGCTTGTAAATGTTGGTAAGAATTTTGTGTTGCTGATTATTAAAGCTAAAGAAACTGCAGAATATGAAGCTTTCATAGGATGTGATTCTAAACTCAAGCATGAATTGGTTGAAGTTGTTAACACTTATGATAAGATGTTTCAGGAACCTAAAGGGTTGCCTCCTAAAAGAGGAATCCAACATGAGATTCACTTGCAGTAGGATGCACCACTTCAAAACATTGGAATGTACATAATGTCAGTTTTGGAGAATGAAAAAATCAAGAAGTAAATTCAAGAGCTTCTTGAAAAAAGGGTCATCATGCCTAGGACATCTCCTTATGGGTCTCCTATTGTCTTGGTTCTAAATAAGGATGGTACATGGTGCATGTGTGTGGACTTTAGAGCTTTGAAAAAGATCATGGTAAAGAATCAATATCCTCTTCCTCACATTGATGATTTTCTATATTAGTTAACGGAAGTTGTTTACCTTACTAAGTTAGATTTGAGAAGCGATTATGATCAGATAATGATTTTTGAAATTGATATTTGGAAAATTTCTTTCAAGACAAAAACAAGGTTTGTTTGAATGGTTAGTTATGTCATTTTGGCTTTGCAATGCACCTATAACATTCATGAGAGTTATGGATGATGTGTTGAGACCATTTCCTGATGATTTTGTCTTAGTCTACTTAGATGATATTATGATTTTCAATAAGATTCGTGAAGAGCATGTCAAGCATGTGAAACAAGTCTTAGATGTATTGAAGAAAGATAAATTGTATTTGAAGATGTCTAAGTATGAATTTTGGAAAACCTCTTTGGTTTATTTGGGTCATATTGTAGGAGGGGGTGAATTGAAGATTGATACCTCAAAATTTGAAGTCATTGTGAATTGGCCTAAACCCAACAATGTAAAAAAAGTTAGGAGCTTTTTGGGAGAAACCCAATATTGGAGAAAATTTATAGCTACCTTCTCTCTCATTACAACACCATTATATGCTTTGAAAAGTGTCAAATAGGCCTTTCAGTGGGGAGTCAAGTAACAAAAATCCTTTGATACTTTGAAAGAGAAAATTAGTACAACACTAGTTTTAGCTTTTAGAGATCTCAAGCAGCCATTTGAGATTCAAATTGATGCAAGCGATTATGTCATGGGAGAAATTTTGATGCAACATGGTAAGCCTATTTTTTATAATTCTAAAATATTTACCAATGTAATAATTAATTATCCAACTTATGATAAAGAGTTGTATGCTTTGGTACAAAGCATGAAGAAATGAAAGCATTATTTAATGGGTAAAGAAACAATTATTCATAATGACCATCAACCTTTACAATATTTACAATCGCAAACCAAGCTACAACAAGCTAGAAATTTCAGGTGGATAGGATTCCTACAACAATTTAATTTGGTAATCAAGTACAAGAAGGTATATACAACAAATTTGCTGATATGTTATAAAGGCCTATTTTTAATGCATCTATCATTCTTAAGCATATATCAATCATGCATGAAAGTTACGTTGAACAATATTCTCAAGATGACGATTTTAAAGATGTTTATGCAAATTTGATTCAAGGCAATCATGTTGAAGAGTTGGATAATCATGTTAATAACAAGTTGTTGTATCATCTTGGTAAGTTATGTGTTCCACAGGGTGAAATATTCAATGTCATAAGGGAAGCCCACACTTCTCTTATTGTTGGTCACTTTGGTGTAGGCAAAACAGTTGTACAAATTCAAAGGTATTGTTATTGGCCTCACATGAATGAAACTATTTCAAGATATGTAAAGGGATGTTCCATGTGTACTACTAGCAATCCTAGCAATAGGAAATTGGGTTTGTACACTCCACTTCCTATTCCTTCTAGTCCTTGGGAAAGTATTTCTATGGATTTTGTAGGGGGACTACCAATGTATATGAAAGTTCATGATTATCCATATGTTGTTGTGGATCGTTTCAACAAAATGTGTGTGTTTATGCCATGTAAGAAACAAGTTACAGTTGAAAAAACCACAAAGATGTGCTTCCAAAATGTATGGGTTCACTTTGGGTTACCCATTTCTATTATTTCTAATCGAGATTCTCAATTTGTCGGGAAGTTTTGGTCAAGTGTATGGGAACTCATGGACACCAAGTTGAAGAAGAGCACAACATTTCATCCACAAATCGACGACCAAACAGAAGTGGTAAACATAATAGTAGTGCATCTCCTTCGTGGATATTGTGGTAAGCATCCTAAAATTTGGGATGAGAATTTTTATTACATCAACATGCCTACAATTGTGCCAAGCAATCATCTATGAAAGTATCTACGTTTGAAGATTTTTTGGGTTATTTTACAAAGTCTCCATTGGATTTAATATTTGGTAAAGATAATGCAGTATATGTACATAATGATGTGGAAAATTCCAAGCATTTCATTGAACAAATTCAGCCAATGTATCAAAGTGTGTAAGAGCAACTTAAGAAAAGAAAAGCAAAGTATAAAACAAGGTATGGCAAGCATTGAGTTAATCATGATTTCCAAGTGAGAGATCAATTTTGGTTGTATATTAGTAAGGAAATACTTCAAGGTGAAGGTAAAAATCTCAAGCCTATAAGATATGGTGTTTTCAAAATCTTGGAGAAGATTGGTAACAATGCTTTACGATTAGATTTGCCACCTTATATGCAAATTTATTATGTTGTGAATGTGGAAAACTTGAGATTGTATGAGCCTCCAATGATTGATGATCATGAAGAGAATGTTCAGATTCCAACTATTGAATATTTTTCTCTTGAATATGTATATTAGTTGCAGGAAGACTCAATTCTTGACACAAGAATCAGGACTTCACACAGAGGCAATATGGAGTATCTTTGAGTGGGGCTCAGAGGTACTAATATAAGTAAATAGAGGTCAATTGAGATCGAGAAAGTGAGGGATTTGTACCCTCACTTACTTGTTGAGTAAAAATAGAATTTTGATGGTCCAAAATCTTCCAATGAGGAGGAATGATGTAGGGGATAAAAAATATGCTAAAAAATAAAAAGGTTGAAAATCACTCGAAACCAGTGCCAAATTGTAGATCTTGTCGTTCTGATTCCAATGATGTTTGAATCGCCTCAATCCAACACCATATGTGAAAGTTATCACATTCTGAAGGTTTTGGAAAAAGTTAAAAAGTCAACTTGCAGGGTTGATTGGGTTGTTGACTGGGTAGACCATATAGTGACATGGTGCTGACATAAATAGAATGGCTGGGTAGTATGGATGTTAGATGGTCCAATCCTATGCTAACACGTGATAGCTCGTACATGTTAATTTGGCGAAACATGATTGGTTGTTGAGATTTTGGTTGGGCCAATTGGGAGGCCACCACATCGCCCTCAAGATTTTGTGCCAAAATTTGTTATGGGATGACCGACCTTGATGGGGTTCGACGCCATGACCTCACCACATTAAACCAAATGCTTTATCGTTATTCCATTTTAGTTCTAGTTATTTGGCGGGAGGGGGTGGGGAACGTGGCCCTGACCTCGAGTCATATGTTATAACGACAACCGTGTGCAATGGTAGAGGGGGTGGGGAGTTGGCCCTAGACCCTGGTCCCAACTGTTAACCATAATAGTATCAAAACCACCAGCGGGGGCTATGGAGAGGGGCTAGTGCGTGGCGCCTAGTTGATGACCACATGACCCACAGATGACCAGGTGCATGAAAGGTGGTGGGCTCATGGCATATGGCCTACACCCCTGGCCACATTGACCTCTACGTGACTGAAGAAAAGAGCAGAAAATTTAGGCGTGGGTGTCGAGTTAATTTTTTGACAAATTTCACTAATTTCAATAGAATTCCCGCTGTTCCTACACCAGATTTTCGCCTAGCGGATACACCAAAGGAGGAAAACGTTGCTAGTTTTGTTAGTTTGGTGAATTTTCAGGATAAATAACACGGAAAGGAACAAAGATACTTGGTCATTTTTCAGCCTTTTTGAGCCCAAGAAGATCCTACACAGGTTTTTTTGGGTGTTCTGGACATAGTGGCAACATTATTTTTGTGATTTGAGCATTGTATGTTGATGTAATTGACATTTTGAGCATATAATATAAAGTTCCAACATTGGAAGCTGAACCTAAAGACGTAGCCTAGGAGGGGTGAACTCCGTCACCAAATTGTTGTTTTGTGATGCTACATGTTGTCTATTTTTCTATGGTTATATCTGAAAAATTTAAATAATTTTTTAAGTTTATGTGCCTTTGAAATTTCCACTTCCCCCAAGACATAAACTAGATTGCAAAATTTTTCAAGAAACCTTCAATTTTTAATTACAAATCACAGTAATTTATTGATTTCACAACAATTGAATCCTTATTTTCAAGAAATGTTTCTATTCCTAGTATGATTTTCCCTTGTTCATTAATATCAGGTTAAATAACATGAACTAAAATCTTGTTACAAGTGACTTTCTCTATGAAAAAAATATGGAAGACTAGAAATGCAATTTGTAGCCATATTTCCAATCCTTTGAAATTGATTATAAAGACCACATCACTTGTTTGGCATTTTATTATCCTTTTTTTTTTGCTTGAGGGACATCTATTTGTGTGGTTTTAGCCTAAAAAATACCCAATCCCCCACTTCAAATTCCATTTCATTGTGATGTTATTCTACTTGTTGTTTCATCCTATTTTTTTCTATAACCAAGATGTCCTTAAATAGTTTGAAAACATCTTATTAGTGCTCTACGCGGTCCTTGACTGCCCGAACCTTCACTTTCCCGCTCAAGGGTGATATTTTGGAAGGAGGATGGTACTTGTAAAATGTTATAAATGGAGAAATTTGTGGGGGATGGGATATCATATTGTATCACCATTTTGCAAAGGGAAACCACTTGACCCATTGTGTTTGTTTATCATATATAAAGAAATGGAGATGCTCTTCTACACACTTATTCACAAACTTAGCTTACTTATTGGATGTACATGTGAATATGGAGGAAAATCCAATTTGTATCCATATTTCCAATCCTTTGAAATACCTTATAAAAACCACATCACTTGTGTGACATTTTATTGTCTTTCTTTTGTTTCTTGAGGGACATCTATTTGTATGGTTTTAGCCTAAAAAATACCCAATACCCCACTTCAAATTCAATTTCTTTGTGATGTTAATATACTTGTTGTTTCATCCTATTTTGTTGTATAACCAAGATGTTTTTAAATAGTTTGAGAGCCTCTTCTTAGTTCTCAATGTGGTCCTCGACCGCATGAACCTTCACTTTCTTGCTCAGTGGTGATATGTGGGAAGGAGGATGGTACTTGTAAAGTGTTATAAATGGAGACATTTGTGGGGGATGGGATATTGTATTATATCACCATTTTTCCAAGGGAAAATACTTGACCCATTGAGTATTTTTATCATATGTAAAAAAAAGGAGATGCCGTTCTAGACACTTATTCACAAACTTAGCTTACTCAATTTTAAATGAGAAAAAATAAATCTTGCATTAAAAAATTATGTCAATGGAAAGTTATGTACCTTTAAAACCCATACTTGGAAGTTGTTTTGAAGTGGACATTTCTCTTGATGTGTCTCTGAAAATTTAGCCTTTTCGAGTGTAATATTTCACCCCATAATTATGAGATATGTATTCTCTACACTGCCATATGTTTTACCATCATTTGACGTGGCAAGTGAAAGTTATGGTAACTTTCCCAAAAATTGTTGATATGCAATTTTCTAGATAACAAAACTTATACGAAATGTCACATGCCCAACCTTTATGATCTAGTTCATTTTTTTACTAGAAATAATTGTTGAAGAAAATTTTGTCATTGATATCAAGGGGCTTATATCATTGATTTTATATATACATATCCAATTATATTAAAAAGGATATTATCGTGAAAAATGACAAGTAAAAAAAATGAAATAGTGGTTTCAAACCCATGGTTTAGGAAGCCTATGGTATTTTCCCGTGGTATTTGGAGAAGTGAAATAAAAAGGGGAATTAATTATTTAATTAATGTGTCTACATGACTCTTTGAATTAAATTGTGTTTCATGACGGGTCATGATAATGTATAAAAGTAGAATCATTGAAAGGAAAGTGTGTCTGAGAATAAATGTAATTTCTGGAGTGAATGAGTTATCTTAACATTTTGAGTAGAATTTTTTAAAGCTTTTTAAAATGGTTAAATTTTGAGAATATCAAGGAGAAATTGAGGATAAGACTTAGTTAAAATTTTAGAACTTGGTTCACTACATTTAGAGATATACCTTGTGGAATTTAGGATTTTTGATTGGTCTTGAAATCTGCTTTGAACGAGTCATCTCAGGATTTTCACTATAGCTCATGTTGCGGGACATTTCAAATTGTGAAATTTCGAGGTGATAGAGGAAATATAATAGATGTTGTCAAACTTTCAGACACTGATTCATTATACTTTATGAGATATTCCCTATGCAAATTAGGATTCTTGAATGCTCTTGAAAGCAATTTCAAATGGTCAATTTGGCCTTTTCACTATAACATAAATCTTGGGATGTTTTAGACCATGAAATTTTGAGGAGATGAAGGTGATATTTCAAGGTCCATGTGATCAAATTTTAGACATGGGTTCATTGTGCTTCATGAGATATGGATTTTCGAAGTTATGGTTCTCAAATGCTTCTAAAATCAATATCAAACAGGTTAATTTGGCATTTTCACTATAGCTTATTTCTTGAGATGTTTCAGGCTGTGAATTTTTTAGAGATCTATGGAGATATATAACAGTACCTCAGGTAAAAATTCTATACTTTGGTTCTCTATACCTTTAGATATATGCTCTATGTAAGTCAGGTTTTTTAAATGTCCTGAAATTAGTTTCAAACATGTCATCTTGGAATTTTCCCTATAAATTCTTTCATGGAAATTTTCAAACTGTGAAAATTTATAAGATTTGAGGAGACATATAGAAGCACCTCAGGTAAAAATTTTAGAATCATATTTGAAAATTTGGGTATGTGGCAGGCTATACAAGTTCATTCTTTGAAAGAGGCCAAAAGAAACATGATTTGGGAGAGTTACCATAAATTTTATTTGGAGATTCAAATTTTGGTCAGATATGATGAAGAAAGAAATAATTAGTAGATCTAGTGAAGGTAGAAGCAAAAAGTAGACCTAGTGAAGGTAGAATCAATGAGTAGACTCAATGAATGAAAAAGTAGAAAACAAACTTTGTAAAGGTAATGTGAGTTATATGCATTAAAGAAGAGTTTTAATTGAGGATTGTTGCTCAAACACAAGGATTGATGTCTCTTGCTAAGTTGGTGCTTAGTGGTATGGATTGGTGTCTCTAGTAGGATGGTGCCCACAAATATTTTCAACAATAGTGATTGGTGCTTAGAAATATTTGTAGTGGTGGGGATTGGTGTCTATAGTACATTGGTGTCTACAAAGATTTGTAATAATATGTCGGTAACTATTAAGGTTTTTATTAGTGGGAATTGGTGTATCCAGTAGGCTGGTGCCTTGAAACATTTATAAAAATAAGTTTTGTGGGTTTCTCTAGAAAGGGTTTCCACATAAATTTTGTGTTCCATGTCCTTCAAATGATATATCTCATATGTGATTGTTTTCTTACAGTTCAAAAATGTTAAATAAGTAAAAATTGTCTTGTATTAATACCCTCCACCCCCCCCTCCCCCAAACCGAATATAAGTGTGTTCCACAATAATTTAGTTTGTCTTATTTCCAACATAACTAGTGGAAATCCATTTTGACCCATATAAATTCAAATATGACAATTGTACTAAGAACAACTATTTGAGATTAGTTTTAGGACTAGTAAAAAACTCTACATTCTAGCATGTATTTTGAAATTACAATGAATAAAAACCTAAACTTTATACCACATGCACTTAATATTGTCTCCAAACACTTATGAAAATTTCAAAATCTGAAAAGTTTCCAAAAATATTTGATTTGAAGAAGAAAGATTACTTACTTGAGACTGATTTCAAGATTAGTCGAAACCCCAACTTCCATAGGCTAGATTTAGAAAGTATAGTGATCCATAACTTGAAAGTTTGACCAAATGTACCCTACTATATCTCTCTAGTATTGCATTTTTTTTTTTTTTTTTTTTTTTTTCTGAAACTTCCCATAAAAGTTGTTATAGTGAAAATACCAAGAAGTCTCGATTGAAGGAGCAAAACCTAGGATTGTATCCTCTAATTTTGAATGTTAGACAAAAACACCAACATAGCCTAAAAATATATAGAAGTAGCTCCACACCTTGATAAATAAATATAAGAATGAAAGATATACCTCATTGTGGTGGTAACCTCCTTTAAAGTAGGAAAAATGTACATGATGAGATGATTCTAAGACTAGGTCTCCTTGGTGTGTAGATAGGAGACACAAGATACAATTATAATTAAAGCATATAGTTGAAAACACTAAGACAAAAATATAAATACAATAACTCAATATCTAGGGCTTTATTTAAAGCTTAACATAGGGATTTATGCTTAACATGGGGCTTTGTCAAGTGCAAAGAACACCACCATCCCACATGCTCCAATATACATAGTTATGCTTGTATAAGGACGTTCCAATGATCATTTAGACCATGTTATGTGGTCTCAGTTTGGTTTATTATAGTTTAATTTGTTGCTTCACTTTTTCTCAATAGCCCAACCAATTATTCTAATCCTCATAACATTTTGGAATAGTATGTTGTCTCCAATAAATCTCAATGGTTTGAATTTCATTGATTTTGATCCAAAGTGAGATCTATGACCTCGTGTTTAGAGTCCCTTCAACATATGGGGAATTGGTTAACATAATGACTTATACATTCTAAGTACTATAACTAACCTATTCATAGCGAGTGATTGTAAGATAGTGGAATGTTATACTACATTAATGTTTCTTACTAGGATCACAAGCAACGACAATGAAAACAAATTTATGCTAATGTTACTCAAACATGTCAAGCATGGACCATTTTCATAAATAGAAAATAACAAGGAATTAATTGAGAGACAACATAGCCAAAGAAGTGATTCAGGAGGATCTCATAGGACAAGTGGCTTAAAATTGCTCAAAAATCAAAGTGTCCAGATGACAATAAGACCAGGACCATGTTGAAGTGTTCTCCGTTCTAAATCCAATGGTGAAAACGATGCCTAAAGCTGAGGTCGTATGAAGAAGTTAGAGCAAGTCAAATTTGCAGTCAAAGTTAGGTAGTGGGCCAGGTTTAAGTATCCCACAAATTCACTGTCAACCGAAAAGGAACCTAGCGCCCGAGAAGCGGGCAGAATCGTTGGATGTTTGATTTTACCAATGACCTCGAGTTTCAAGAATTTTAAAAAGGGGCCATGATTTACTAAAAAACAAAAAAAATATAATATAAATGGGTGGCAGGTCATCAACCCCGCCACCCCACCACGCATTATTATATATATTTTTGGGGGGGTTGGGATGTCAACCCCGCGACCCCCGGAATGACTCAACCACCATATGGGTTGGCGGCCATGACCTCGCCGAAATCTTTGAAAAATACCATGTATAAGCATCTGAGGAAGCCAATAATACGGGACCGACGGGGGTTGAACCCACCCGGCCCACATGGCTGGCCCCTGAGTGGGCGGTCCTAAAATAAATGCAAAAAAAAATGCCACATAAAGAGCCATGATGGGGTGCGGTTGGGTCGGGCCGCGTGGAGTGGACCCACCCACTTCCCTTGCCATGATTGCATTGTTGTTCAACCAAAATGGGTGGGACAGGATTTGATCCTCCGACCCCTCCTCAACCAAACTCTATTTTAACCAATGCGTTGGCAGAGGTAATTTATACACTCCACCCATAAATTTATATAAACTATCATTTTCACAGTGCACCCAGGTAGAGCAGTAGGAGTAGGAGAGGAACTATGAGCGGGCCAGAGGGGCGGAGCCATGCCCAGGGAATATTGAGGGGCATCAAAAAGATTCCCTGGGGTGCAGAACTTGCCAATGTCCATTTGAGACAAATTTTATGTTGATTTTACACCTCTCTGTGACAGGAACTCAATGGTGATGTTCGTTTCTGCTTCAGAGCTCTCCATTTTTTGGAATTTTCCATATTGGAGGTATAAGGGTGCTTTATGTAATTTTACTTTTATTTCTTCTTCTTCTTGCCACTTAATGAATGAAGGCCTCCCCACTGTTGAGCAGGGCCCAGAGACGTAGTATGAATTGGACGAAATTTGTAATCAATTTTTGGTGTCTTGGTCTCATGCGTGTTATGATCTCTTGTTCTTTATTTTATGTGCTTATGTTTCATGGTTTTAAGTGCTCTGTTATATGTAATTCTTTAATGCATCTATAAGAAAAATATACGGGATCAAGAAGTTAGAATGCAAAGGATTGAAGTAGAAGGAATGGTAGGGAGAAAAGCAATGTATGGAATCATTAAGGGTTGGAATTATAATGATAGTGATGGCATAGCTAGACATAGTAAAAGAAAAAATATTATGGTGATTTGCATCGAAGATGTTACCACAATTATACAAGAAAATATGTAAGGTTGACATTAGTAAGGTTGTTATAATGTCAATATTTTTACTAAAAAACTTAGTGAATCTCAAAATCATTTGTTTCTACATTAATCTACAGAGTTGGCACAAAATTGAATAATTTTGATCACTTTAGATAGTGGGTGTGTTGAAGGTTTATATGGTAAGATTTTATCGACCATGTTTGATAATGAGGAGTAGATGAAGCACAATTGCATGCTTGTTGACCTATGAGAGATATCATGTAATATATATACTATTAATTAGTTTTAATGCGCTGAATATTAGACATGTGATATGATTGTGCTAGACATAATGCATAAAATGGTTTCATCATAGCGAGAAGCCTGCAAATCTACTCTCTCATTAACACTATAAGTTGAGAAGTGGTCTTCATTAAGCATGATTACATTAAGGCATAGATGGGGATTCTTCTCCATAATAAAGTGGAAATGTTCCTCCTTGAATTAGATTCATAAGCATTAGTATTGAAGGGGACAAAAGTTTTTGTTGATACTACTGAATTCAGAGCATCATTTGCCAACTAAGGATAATTTTTTCACACTAGATTAGATATGAAATAATAGGATTAAGTTGGAAAGTGCCTTACTTTGAAAATGCATTAGATTTTTTTTAACCATTGTTGAAATTATGTCATGCAGTTAATGTGCTAAACTCAAGATCAATATCGACTAGAGGATTTGGTTATGTTGCGCCTTGTTTAAGTAATTCCAAACTCTAAGGGCATAAGAGATCAACATTAGAATTTGGATGCATACCATGGTAGGGTGGAAGATTGGGATTGAAAGTACTTCCACCACACCACATGATGATAATACAAGGATTGTATTAAAGTGGTGGAATATTCTGAGACTTTTGAATATTTCTTTCTAAGTGTGAAACCAAAATCTATTGCTAGTAGAGAAGCAGTGAGGGATATAATAGTTATCATGCTATGATTTGTTCTTAGCTTGAGCATGTCGCATAATTTCAACTTGGCCATGAATATTTTGGATATGTTGGATTAAGGGGGCATATTTATTGACTTATTTCTACACGTAGACAAGAATTCCTTGAAAAATAATAGTTAAATAAGCGATATCCTCTAGGAAATTGATTAAGTCAGTGTAAACCTAAATTGGGTTATGTTGTGTGATATTGTGATAGGCTAGTTGCAATTTTACATGCATACCAAGTTCTTGTAACACCATTTAAAACTAAAAAATAAAATTTCAATGAGAACCTAGTGCTCATTCCAATTAGAGAGTGATATGATTGGTGTAAACTTAAGGAAAATTCATGCAGGAGCAATTCTCAAAGGATTTATGACATCGAATGAATGTTTCAATCTCCCACATATGATATGATGAGAGAGTGTGATGGGTATCATGAATTACTAAAGAAGACACCTAAGTTTAGTGCCACTATAGTTGGAGCAATATCAAGTGGATGTTATGAAGAAATAAATATTTTTGGTGCAACAAAATATCAATTAGGTCTTCTCATGTAGTTGAGAAAAACCACTCAATTACAAAATACCACAAGGTTATGTACTATATTAAAACTAAAAAATTCTCCTTCATACGTTAGTATTCACTTCTATAACACCTCCATATCCCAAGTGGTTAGCTTAACTAGTTGTTAATAATGTTATCAGGCATTTGGTTAGTTTTATGGCTATACGTGTCTAGTTTGAACACTCCTGGGTAAGGGACACTTGTCTGTGCCAATTGGTTTATTATGGATGAGTTGAATAGGGTCAATCCATGTTCTCAATACTCTAATTGTGTCCATACAAATGTTCAATTATCCATAAGACCTATAATAATTAGAAAAACACTACAAAGGAAGATATTATGAAATGTCTTTAGTAAATCAATCACCAAAAAATTTGTTAGTTTTTAATGTTGGAAATTTTAATCATGGTGAAGGTTAAGCCATATTAAGTTAGATTAGATCCAAATGACATAAATAACATAAAAGTAACCACAAAACAAAATATTCAAGATTTTCAAAACTTTTGTGCTCTAATATCATTGATATTAACATGCGGTGACTTAGTTTTGACTAAGAGTTGGTGCAAAGTAAATTTCAATAGAGGGTGAGTCCATAAAAGCCACGAGACCAAGAAAGACTCAAATTCTGGTTTAACAATAAATTTTAAAGTAATTTTTCTTTGCATAGTATTTGTGGCTTGAATAATCCAACTTTAAAACTCATGAAATTATAATCATTGAAATGAATTAAACTTTCCACTCCACTCTTTTTTATGTTTCCTTAGCGCACCCATCATGGTAATCCCAAGATCAAAATTTTTCTACTTGATAATGAGCCAATTTCTCAAGGGTTGAGGGTTTTCAAACATATTTAATATTAACATAAATAATTTTTTCTTGAGTATTACATTAACTTGGAGGAATGGATTTATCATCGAATATTCCTTAATTGTTGTATAACCATATTACCTAAGAGAGGTTTAAATGAAGGTCGACCAATTCCTTGTAAATTTGGTTATGTGCCCATGTTACTAGGAACCTGTATATGAAAATTCTCTATTAATTGACCTTCTCACGAGTCAAAGAGTTCATCTCACTTCACATAAATGGAACAAAACCGACCCCGACGTCCTTCAATTTTTTTAGTAAATTGGGTTTAGATTAGGTGGTTTCAATACATTTTTTATCCTCCAAATTTGGGTTGAATTTCTACACGTGACATGCTGAAATCATAATGATTATTTTATGTAATGGCTTCACGCCCTCTTGATCAAGGAGTCCCTCAAGGACCAAAACATGTATATTACTCATATGGAATATAAATATATTTATTGAGGGGAAAAATAGTCCATCTCACTTCACATTTATTTGTAACAGGGGAAAGTGATAAGAGGATGAATGCTATTTCCTTCATTATTTTCGAAAATAATAAGTCTACTTGGATCATATATGTTCCTATTTAGAATTATTTCCCATGTTAGATATTTTAATTTAATAGCTAACCACATGAAGATTGTGGGTTTTAAAGGGATTTGATCTTATATATATATATTTCCACCACCACTAAGAATATTCTGGTATTATAGGAGTAAACCATGGGGTATCCACATAATCAACCAATGTTATAGCACCTACATTCTCAGGATATTAAAGAATGGCCCTAATCTTACAAAATATTGATAAAAAACTCATAAAATCCATTTGTTAAGCCTCTCTCAATACAAATTTCTAATAAAACTAACCCCATTTTTATCAAACACCCATTTTTACCTATAATTCCACCCTACCCCATGTTCCCCCACCCCAATACCTACAATATATTGCTTCTTTTTCACAACTTAAAAAATCCCTTTATAAATGGACATGGTAAGATATTGGTCAATAAGATGAATACCCCACAGAGTAAACATATCTTATAGCCTAATTTTGTGATATATAGGTGTGAGTATTGTTCATGGACCAAATCAACTCTTCCTTTGAGTATGTTATTATTACATGACTCCACTTAATTTTTTTATTGTAGTATTTGCATTGAATCTGATCATTACATGTTAGTCCTAGTTGATAAACATTCTTCCAATCTTGTGGCTAAATCGAAAAGGTGTATCGTGAGCCTATACAGTCTAAAGTAAATATACCTTTTCTATGTAAAGTATTGATCATTTCTTTTGATAGTTTGAAGTCTTAATCACTACCCACCTAGGTTCACTTTTAACTCTTACCTTGTCACCTTTCCCAACCCTCCAAGCTAGATAGGTTTGTACAAAGGGAAAAAATTAGGCCAATGCTTTCTAGACAATGGAAAGATTTTTTTATGGTTTTAAAAGGGCTTGTGATCCAATATTCAATACTACATGGAATACTATACTTCTAGATTAAATCTTTATTACATAGGCCATATTTTCATTTTAGTCTCCATAAACTCTTAGCTACTAGGGATTTCCCAAAATTAAAAATGATTATTATCCCCCATCCTCTAACATCCTTTAGACTAGAGATATTTTTCCATTTCATAAGAACTATTCCATCTTTCTCCACATTGCAAAACTATAGGAATTTGAAGCTTTCTCTTATGATCCCTTTTTAA
This sequence comes from Pinus albicaulis, assembly GCA_034641835.2. Taxonomy (NCBI): domain Eukaryota; kingdom Viridiplantae; phylum Streptophyta; class Pinopsida; order Pinales; family Pinaceae; genus Pinus; species Pinus albicaulis. The sequence continues at coordinate 181,102,579 of CM076570.1, read as the reverse complement.
AGTCTTTTGGGGCATATGTTATTACATGTAAATAGATAATGGTTTCTTCTAATATTGAATTTATAAGGACTAGCCTGCAACTTCTGGATAACCATATGTTGCATTGATGATCGATTTTACTTTCCACTCTCAATAGGATCCAATTCCAATAAGTTTTCCCATAGACACTAGCCCTTAAGTGAAACCATATATATTTGAATCCACCCTTAAACTAATTGTATGGAATGATGTAAAGAATTTCTCTTGAAAGGATATATTATAGCCCCTCAAAAAATAGATAGGAGATTTATGCATGATAACTAACATTCTTGTGGCTATATGGTAGAAAAAGAAAACAAATTAAGGGAATTAACATCCCTTGGGTTTTCCCACAATGATTTCGTTGGAAAAAAAACACCTCCACAAACATCAAAAGTTGTTCCAATGTGGGATGCATGATCTAGGATATTTTTTTATTCATAATATTTTTTATGCACTAATATATTATATAAATAAAGAAGGAAGTTGTGTATGTGAGTGGTTAATTTATGAGATTGTGGGTATGCTTCAGGGCATTATACTCAAGAATAGATCAACAAATTGGTTTATTTTTTCTTCAGTGTTCCTCTAAGAGCTTCAATGATCTTGTTCCACACAACACAAATATTGAGTGTAGCAAAACTAATGCAATTTCTTAGTGTCATTCATGGGTATGTTTGTTGGACACCTAATTCCCTAGGTCTATAGTGTGGAATGTGAACCGAGTCACGAGGAGTCTGAGAGATCTTGGAAGATAAATCCAACGATAAAGAACGTTGTATCTATATTTATACCATCCTAATGAAAATTCATTCATGCTTATATTTCATATATGCTTTGCTCATTCAATTAATGGTATTAGAGCAAGTGCCTTTCTACCTTACTCATTTGTGTGAGATCTATAAACTGGTGGCCATTTTTACACCTTATCATGTCTAGTCTTCCCATATCCCTTTATGTGCTATTATTTTCCTGTTATTATTTTAGTTTTCTGTCGGTTCTCCTAGCCTCTTTTCTAATTAGATATTTTTGTCTAACATTATCCTAGTGAAATAAATGTTGTATTTCTTGAATGGTGCCTAAATTTTGCTGATAAGTCTTCTAGTGCCTAAGATGTGTCTACCATTATCCCGCATATAAGTCGTAAGTCCTCATAATTCACTCTTAGGTCATTATAATGTTATTTGTGTGGTTCATTTCCTCTTTGCGCCGAGACCCAATTACCCAAAAAAAATAATGTGTGGTATCCAACCCATTCCTCAATGATAAATTTTTGTTTTCATGGATTATGATTTCCATATTCCTCACAGTGGATTCAACTTGAAAATAACACTCCTACCTACAAACTGCTTGTTTCCCAGACAATATCAACCCCACACCACTTGTTTGCAATGATGGTTATTGATCCAAATATATGCAGGAACGAAATGAAGTACATATTAAAACATAAACACATAGTTACATCGAAAACTGGACTTAAATTAATTAATAACAAAATTTTATAACCGTTTACATGTAAAATGGAAATAAACTAGCTCGGGCAATGGTAGCTTTCTTTTAGAAAAGATGTGAAAAATACATGCCTCTGAACTATGTTACAATGAGGCTCCCAAGCATTTTTATTATTTAGAAATAAGGGAAAATTCTAAACATCCAAAAACCTAACCCTAGAAGATGAAGCACCAAAAGTGTGTGGGCCCCATTAGGGTTAGTTAGTACATCAACTTCCCGGGGTGGCAACTTTGGCATATGATCTATGTTTGGCGCATATGATATCTCGTTAGAAAGATCTATCCGAGGACTAAAAATTTTGACTACAAAAAAAATGTTGTGAGTTTCTAACTTGCCCATTTTCTAAAAAAATGTTATTTAGGATCTCAAAATAGCTTCAGAAGTTCAAGAGCCAAAAAACTACCAAAAATAGTAAAATGTACTACAATTAAGGAAACTGAAAGAGATAGTTTTGGGGGTCTAAGTGGAAAAGGCGGTTGGGAACCAATATCCACTTGGATTAGTCCTCCCCACATAGGTATCAATGATCCCCATTGCATTGAGTGCCTCCATGAGATGGGGAAAATTTTGTTGAACTTGGTCCCTAATTTGACACTTGCCTTTGTGTAAGAGTTGGCCAGCTTTGAAAACCCGATACAGTTGGATACTCTACAGTTGTGACCTGTTCCATGCAGTTTGGGTTGAGCTCTGTTGGTGTTATTTGTTTGAAAATGTCTGATGTGTCCAATGATGGTGGAAAGTATGGCCGAAGGTGGTCCACATTGAACATTGGGTGTAAGCCAAGGAATGGGGGAATGTTAATCTTGAAAGCGATGTCTCCCATAGAATTCGTGATGGTGTAAGCCCCATATTGGAGTGGTTGTAGCTTCTGATGGGCTTCGACAAGGCGTTATTTCTACAAATGCAACCAAACTTTGTCACCCACTTGAAACTTATGTGGAACTTGATGTTGATCATGTCATCGTTTGCACTTGGCATTGGATTTATCCAAGATGTTGTGATCCTGCTAGCGGATGTGAAACATGGGTTCAATAAACCTAGCTTCTTTAGCAACCTTATATTGTACATGTGCGAATTTTGCCTATGTAGTGGCATGAAGCATGGAAACATCAATCAGACACAATGGTTGAAATCCCAAACTCATTTGAAAGGGGCCACAAACCATTGAGCTAGGGATAACTTTGTTATAGATTTTCTGCACAAAGGGAAGGCTCTGAACCCATGTTTGTGGATGCATGGAGTTATACATACGTAGTATGTGCATGATCACATTGTTGGTGACCTATGTCTGGCTATCAGTTTGGGGTTGGAATGCAGTCGACATGGTGAGCTTGGTGTCTAATAATGAACAGAGGCTTGAAAAAAATGTGCTCAGGAAATTTCTATCTCGATATGATATAATGGTCCATGGGATCCACAAATGTACCCATACTTCTTCAAATAATATTTTTGCCATGTCATATATTGTGATACTCTTCTTGCAGGTTGCCAATATAATGATCTTAGAAAATATATCCACAAACACAAATACATAGTCATTACCATGCTTGGTAGAAGGGAGGCCAGAAAAATAGTCCATGGAGATGGATTCCCAAGGCTAGATGGGAGTAGGCAGAGGGAGGTACTGGATTTTCTTCTTGATGATTGGCTTGGCGATGACACAAGATATGCAGGATCTGATATATTTTCCAACACCTTGTCAGAGTTTTGGCCAATAAACATACTTTTGTAAAAATGCCATAGTTTTCTCCACGACAAAGTGTCCTGATACTCAACTGTAGTGTGTCTCCCAAATTATCTTGGCACACTCGCTTGAAGTAACAAAAAGGTGGCCTAGGTAGCATATTAATGCGTCCTAGAGGTGGAAGTCTAGAACTTTCTTGCCATTCAATAAAATCTAGTATGTGGTGGCGAACTCTAGATCATTTTTGTATAGTTGTGGCCATCCATAGGTCTCATGGCCATAATAGTTGAGAACAATGGTCAATGCCGTAATCAAGGGCTAAGGAAATCTGCAACATGATTGTGCTTCCCTTCTTGTATTTAATGTTAAAATGGAATTCTTGCAGATATGTGGACCACTTATGATGGTAATCATTCTATAACTTCCCTTGTGTTTGGATTAGCTAAAGATTTCGGTGATCTGTGTGGATAACCATCTCCTTTCCTAGAATGTAGTGTTTCCATTATGGAGAAGCCTGCATAATGGAATTCATCTCTTTATCATAGGTGGGGTATTTCCACATTGTATTGGAAAGTGTCTCACTATGAGAGGACATTAGATGCTCTTACCGGGTGAGAATTGCACCAATAGCATAGTCACAAGATTCTGTCTCAATTTGAAATGGTTGTTGCAAGTTTGGTAATGTGAATACTGGTGCAGAGCAAAGGTGGTGCTTCAGCTCAACGAACACCTTTTGTTGGGACTCAAACTAGAAAATTTTTTCTTTGCTCCTCCCTTAGTAACTCGACTTAGATACCAAGTGATATGAGAGAATCCCAACACGAACCTTCGATAAAAATTGGCGATGCCCAAAAAATGTGTTCTGTCAGAGTGGTCGGGGAAAGCCAATCCTGAATGACTTGGATATTCACTAGATGTTATGAAACCAACTCCCAAAGTAGAATAAAAGAGAGATCAACGCCTTAGAAATCAACCACTTCGAGGGGGAAACCTCATTTACATTACATAAATGAACAATTCTTGGATGAAACAAATGACAAATCCTCCTTTCTATATATAGGAGTCCTTGGGCTCACAATATAATCCTAGCCGACCTAATGATAATAATGTAAGGGCACAAAAATAAAAATAGTTGGCTATTATGGGGCATAATAATAACAATATGGGGACTACAAGGGTACAACAATAAGGGGTCTACACTAACAACAATAAGGGAATACACTAGTAATATAGGGCCCTACCATGCCACTCTCCTTCAAAAAAGTGTTGTCCTCAATGCTTGAGTAGTTCTGGATGCTTCTGTATAAATTTTTCATCCTCCCATGTGGAACCTTTAGTGGGTAAGTTCTTCCACTTGATGAGATACTCAAAAATTGATCGATTTCGTGGCTGTCAAGTTCTTGTTTCCATGACTACTTTAGGTTCCAATATGATTTTTCCTTCCTCATCAAGTTCTGGCAATATTGTTTGAACTGAAATTTTGTCACCTATAACCTTCTTTAAGAATGAAACATGGAAAAATGGGTGCACCCAGGAAGATGTAAGAAGCTCCACTTTGTATGCCATAGTACCAATCTTTTGCAACACCTTGTAAGGACCATAATACTTTGGTGATAATTTATTATCCTTCTTAGCTTGCTTGAGGGACATTTGTTTGTATGGTTGTAGTCGTAAAAAATTCCCAATCACTTACATCAAAAATTCTCTAGCTACGATGTTGATCTTCCTGCTGTTTCATTCAATTCCGTGCCAAATTTAGGTTATCCTTTAAGAGTTGGAGAACTACTTGTTGATGCTCGATGTAATCTTCCACTGCTTGAAACTTAGAATTTTCTCTTAAATATGATGTGATGGATGACATATGATATCCATAAAGTGCCATAAATGGGGTCATTTTTGCTGCAGTGTGGAAGGAAGTGTTATACCACCATTCAGCCAGAGGTAATGAATTGACCCATTGTGTTCATTTACAAAGCAACAAAGATATCCTTCCAAACATTTTTTCACTATCTTAGTTTTCCCATTGGATTCAGGATAATAATATGATTTATGAGCTATTTGAGTACCCAAACAAGAAAATAATTCCGTCCAAAAATTTCCAGTGAAAATGGGATCTTTATTGCTTACAATAATCTTTGGGTTTCCATGTAGCTTTTTAATTGTTTCCATAAATGCAGTAGCAATTGTACTTGCTTTAAATGGATGAGATAAAGCATACTTGGTAAGTCTATAAACTACCACCATGATGACACTCTTTCCTTCAGACTTAGGTAAACCTGTGATAAAATCCATTGAAGCCTCCTCCCAATGTTGATTTGGAATGGATAAAGGTTGTAGCAGACCCGAGGTCTTAATTGTCTTAGCTTTATTTTGTTGGAAAACCAAACATTCCACCACAAAAATTTGAATATCAGATTTAAGGCCATCCTAAAAAAATTCTTTATTCACCCTGTGGTAATTTTTTAAAAATCCCGAGTGTCCTCCTAAGGGAGAGGTGTGCAATTCCAAAATAATATTTTGTTTTAGTTGGGAATTATTACAAATATATAAGGGATATTTGTACCATAAGGAATCACTTTTCCAACTAAATGTATCCGATATACTAGGATCTTGCTGCAAATCTTGAATAAGTGTCCATACTTCTTCGTCATTCTTCCATTCCTCCCTTGCTTCGGTTATCCAATCTAGTTGGATAATAGAAATGGCACAAAGCAATGATCCCAAATCCTCATCCTTTCTTAAGAGTGAATCTGAAACAACATTTAGCTTCCATTTTTTGTAGATGATTTCAAATTCATAACCCAACATCTTTGTGACCCATTTTTGCTGCTATTTTGAAGTTATTCTTTGTTCCAAAAACTATTTAAGACTATCATGATCAATTTTTACCTTTAAGTGCCTTACCATTAGGTAAGGTCACCATTTCTTTAGTGCATGTAGAATTTCTAACATTTGCTTCTCATAAATAGCTTTCTGTAAATAATTTCCTTTGATTGGACGACTTTAAAAAGCAACAGGTCTTCCTTGTTGCATTAAAACAACACCAATTCCATTTCCTGAGGTGTCACATTCCACAATAAAGGTTTTTGTGAAGTTTGGCGTAGCTAAGACCGGTGCTTGGCACATTTCCTCTTTAAGATGTTCAAAGGCCTTATTTTCTTCAAGAGTCCATGAAAATGCATATTTCTTCAATAATGTTGTTAGAGGTGCTACTATTCTCCCATAATTCTTAACAAACTTGTGATAATACCCTGTTAACCCGAGAAATCCTCGCAACTGCTTTATGGTTGTGGGGATTTTCCATTCCTTAATGGCTTTAATTTTGTTAGGGTCTACCTTAACACCCTCCTGAGATATAATATGACCTAGATGTTCCACCTCTTGTACTCCAAATAAAAATTTGGATTTTTTTTCATATAATTGTTTCTCCTCCAATAGTTTGAGCACCATATCAACATGTTAAACATGATCCTTCCAAGACCTACTGTAAATTAGTATATCGTCAAAAAATACTAACACAAATTTTCTAAGGAAGGGTTTGAAAATAGAATTCATCAACCCTTGAAATGTAGAAGGTGCATTGGTAAGGCCAAAAGGCATGACCAAAAAATCATAATGACCCTCATGAGTTAAAAATGTTGTTTTCAGAATCTCTTCAGTCTTCTTTCTAATTTGATGATATCCCGAATGGTGATCCAACTTGGTGCAATAAATTGCTCCATGTAATTCATCAATCACAGGGATGGGAAATTTATCTTTAATAGTGATCTTATTGAACTCCCTAGAATGTGGACACATGCACCATGATCCATCCTTCTTGTGCACCAATACTACTGGAGCAGAGAAAGAACTTTTACTAGGTTGAATTATACCAGCCTCTGGCATTTCTACAATCATACGTTCAATTTCTCTCTTTTGGACGTAAGGATATCTATAAGGCCGAATGTTTTGAGGAAAAATTTATGGAATCAAATGAATATCATGATCATGATCACAAATAGGTGGTGGTCCTTTGGGAGTTTCAAACACCTTGGAATGATTGTCCAAGACTTTTTGGAGATCTGGAGAAATAGATTATTTTGATGTTGGAACTTCTAGTGAGCATAGTTGTGCAATGACACCTCATTGTTACTTATTCAGAATATTTGTCATGACATTAGAGCTTATTATCTTTCTCGGCTTCCCTATGATACCCCATAATTCAACTTCCTTTCCTTTTGAAAAAAATTTCAAGAAAATTTCTTGAAAATTAAAATCTATCGTCTCCAAAGATTGTAACCATTGTACTCCTAGTACAAAATCAACATCACCCATTGGAATGGAAAAAATTGGACTATTCAATACATATTCCACCATGGTCAGCTTGATATTCTAGCACTTTCCACAGCAATTTATAGTTCCTTAGTTTTCCACCATCACTTGACACTCCGTCACTGGGTATATGAAGCAATTCAATTCCTTGGCTACCTTACAATGAATAAAATTATGGGTACTACCAGAATCAATAAGCACTTAATTTTTTCTTTCTTGATATTTCCTTCTATCTTGAGATTTTGAGGAGTGGTAATACCTGAAAATGAATTACAAGATATGGTCAGATTCATTTCTTCTTCCTCTAGGGTTGGTTCCTAGTGTATATCCTCTTATTTTGATGTTTATTGATCCTTTTCTTCCTCCTCTTCACAATATATGTAAAATAATATCTTTTCAGCACAATTATGACTTGTAGTGTATTTTCTATCACAACTATAGAAAGTATCTTTTTCTCTTTTTTCTTCCAATTGTTGTGGTGTCAAAATTGAAGGTTGTGGATGTCTAGGAGTAGCAACACTTCCATATTTATAGTTGTGAGTGGTAGGCTTCCTTGTCGCCATAATTTTGATTTCAATTTTTCTTTCCAACCTGAATGCTTTATCCAATGTATCAGGTTTCAAAAGGCGAACCTCACGTTGGATGTTATCCTTTAGAGTCCCCATGAAGACATGAATCCTATGTTCCTCTCGAATATTATTTACCCTTATATTCAATTTTTGGAAGTCCTCAATGTGCTCCATCGTTGAACCCTTTTGTTTGAGATTTATCAATTGGCTAAAGAAGGTTTTGCTCTTTGTATCCTCATAATGTGCTATCATTTCCTCCATAAAAATTCACCAAGTGACCAGTGGTTTACGAGAACAAAGCCATCAATACCATACAAACTGATTATGTTCTAAATATAAAGTTTCAATGCGTACCTTTTGTTTGTTTTTCATATTATAGAGCTCAAAATATTGCTCCATTTGTAGTATCCAAGTTATCAGATCCTTGCCATAAAACTTCCTCATATCTATCTTTGGAATATGGTGGGTATTAAATCCAACATTAGAGTCTATGAAATCATGATCAACATTTATTTTGTTCTCATCATGAGTTTTCTCTACTACCTTTTCACCATTAGGAATCTTTTCTTGTAGAAACTTTGCCAAACCTTCCTTCAAACCTTCCACATCTTTCTTCAAATCTTCCATGTTGCCTTCTATACCATCCATCTTAGCTTCCATGCCATCCAGGTAAGCTTCCATGCCATTCTTCAAACCATCCATGTTAGCTTCCATGCCTTTCTTCAAACCATCCATCTTAGCTTCCATGTTGCCTTCTATACCATCCATCTTAGCTTCCGCGCCATCCATCTTAGCTTCCACACCATTCATCTTAGCTTCCATGAAATTATTCAAACCATCCATATTAGCTTACACACCTTTATTCAAACCATACATCTTAGCTTGCATGCATTTCTTCAAACCATCCATATTAGCTTCCATTTTATTTTTTGTTAATTTTTGCGAGAGCAAAATTTGTTGCACTTGGTCTTGTAATTTTGATATATCATGTTGCACTTATTCCTCTTCATGAGTCATAGTAGAGCCTTATGAGGGTGTTTCGGGGAATTAACACCCTAGAGGTTGGTTTGGATACAACCTCCACAGAGCAGGGGCGTACTACTTAACAGAGACTCACACAATCATGCACGTTCAGAAAAACTAAATAGAGTAGAATGAGAGATTTACCCGTTGGTCCTACGTTTGAAGTAGATCCACGGGGTTCAAAAACTCCCTGCAACTGTCCTTCCTCCTTAACCTGAAATACAAGAAGAAACCAACACAAAGGACAAGTTGTACAGCATATATCTACTCTATATGTTAGTGAGATTCATATAAAACATTAAATAAATCATAATGAATGCTTGTATAACAAATATTCTTCATACATTAAAGCATACACTAACACGTTTATTTCGGGAACAGCATGATACTTCTGTATTATAAATAGTACATACAAAAGTAATCAAGTGGAGAGATCACCTGATCCTTCCAAGGCCTTCGCAGACCGTCGTCCGGATCCGTCCAGCCCTTGCCTCGCTAAGATTCCTTCCAAACTGGTGCATACGAGATAACATATAAAGGGATGTATATCTCAAGGAAACAAGGGTTTCCTACAATGAACTGGGAAAGTGCAGGAGGCACGGGGAATCAGACTTGGATAGGAAATACCAACAGAGTATAATATCAATAAATTCTCTCTCTCCCTTAGGCCATACACATGAGGGCTTTTTATAGTCCCTCCAAGTAGTTTCAGCAGTTGGAAACAGTTGGCCACGGGCTGGGGTGGTTGAACTACCTGAGTAACCATCGACCCAACGCGAAATTAGGGATTTTTTTATATATTTTTTAATCATTTTAATGGCATACGTGGAAAAGTCTAGCTGGACTCGCGTATACACGCGAAAAAGTACGGGCATAGTCGCGTATGGGGGATTTTACACTGTTTTTAAGTGAATTTGTCCAAGTCTGTAGGAATGGGTGCCCAAAAGCCATAAAGCAATCATGAATCATGTCAAGGTGAGAAATGATGCTATAACAGATGCCCCCTAATATATGAGGTCAGAAGGGGTACATGATGGCCAAAATGTATTATGCACATAGAAAGAACTTCGCAAGGACAAGAGAGGACTTCACCAGAGTTCAGCCTGCCAAAAACCAATGAAAGAAACCAGAGAGTCAACTCATGCTGAGGCGGGCATACCCATGCTCAGTCAAAAATACATATAGAAAGTACATGTATACAAGTATAGCTGAACTGTAAGTACATAATGAATCATCTGAGCATGGCCCGGAAATACAAGTCTAAATCAATGTCCAAGTATCACATATAGAAAGCTGAGCAAAGATGGTGCAACTGGATGTCTGATCAAATAAGTAACTGAATCTCCAAGTACCGGATCATAAGAGGTGGATCAAACGGTACAATCATGCAACTCGGGGACCAACATATAAGATGCTGTTGTGCTGAACTGCAACATATAAGGGTGGACGGCATCACTGGCAGATACTTAAAGGACTGTCAAAAGTGAACCGAAACATGCTGATGCAATCCGAGGTCTTCACCGATCACTATGGCACAATCCTACACAATGGGAATAAATGAGCTGAAGTCGACCATGTGAGAAATCGTTGGATTACCGGGCATTGATGTATCCCGTTAACCAACGCGAGACAACCCACCGATAATGATAATGAGTGTCAAGGTGCCCCAGTACAATCTGACAAGTGAAAATGAATGAGTTGAAGTCGAACACTTGAAAGAATCTACCAATCAGGAGGTAATGATGAATCCCCACTGTCGATAGCGAAGAGTCTGCCACTGATGACTGCAAACCCTAAGTTACTAACAAAAAGACTCTAGATCTTATTCCCAGAGCAATGAGTCGAAGTCGATGGGAAAAGATCTGCTGGAAGGAAGGCATTAAGGCATCCCACATCAGTCCAGCGCGAGTGTAACCCGCAGGCCAAGATTTGGAAGGAATCGGACGAAGCAGAGTGATGGAACCAAAACCGAAGTACGTTTCCGACATGCACAAGATGAAGCTAGCGCACGGAAGAAACCCTCTGAACCAACCAATAATGAAAGCTGACACAGAGGCGAGAAATCCATCGATAGGGTCAAATGGAAATCAAGGTACTGCACGAATCCCAAGTGTGATAATGTGTGCTGACGTCGAACACAGGGGAAACCACTCAGTCAAAGACCCATGATGATGATCAAATGCCGAGCACGAGGTCACCTATCAATGATGGAAATAGGCCCAAGGTGCGGCTCTAGGCTTGCTCTCAGAGCAATGTGTCGTAGTCGATAAGAGACAAACCCGCCGGCAAGAAGTCAATGGGGACCTTCTCAAACCAACACGAGCAGAAGATCAAAACATCTGATGTGATAGAACATGATACTGACGAGACCGGGAAGGCCGACTAAATAATGAGTCAAGAGACACCGCAGAATGGCCGACTCAGGCTAGACTTCCCTTGAACAAAAGCACGACTCTGTGATGACCATGGCAGTAAAAAGTGACACTGTATAAGTCTGTCTTGCAGGAGGCAAAACAAACTCTCCATATGATTGGAAGAGATAACCAATCGGGGGAGAACTGACAAGTGAAACATGGTAAAGGCTGAACCTAGGTCAAAACTAGAACCATCCCAAATGAAGGAAATATATATAAGTATATGTGCTTTGTTCAAGGGCGACAAACTGACTCTGTACTGCCATCAAAATAACGAAGGTACATCCCGTTCCTGCTCTTTTTGTTATATTTGATTTTTTTGTCTTTTTAATTTAATAAGCCTGAAAAAGAATAAAAGAATGCTATGGTACAATGGATAGAACGAGTATCAAGAAAGCAGATGCACTAGTTCCTGGGATTGGAACAATCCTATGCTCAATGCAAGGTGGCAAAAACTGGTCAGTGATACTCAGAGGAATGTTCCATCCATGGGTACAAAGGTGTCAAGTCGTGATAGCTAAGTGCATGCAATGGTTAACTTGTACAGAAAGTCAAGGTCAAAAGTTGGCTTAAACATCGAGTCCAAATGAAGCCGGCTAAAGGTCAGGATAAACAAGTAGCCAATATGCAATGCAGTAATACAACCTAATGACACCAGGGAGCCTCTAGGGTATAAGCCAAAAAAATGATAAGTGATGAAGGAGAAGAATGAAGCTTCAACACAGAAGACATGGCGGGACTAAAGAGGACTCCCGAGCCTACATAAAAAGCAGCATGGGCGACAAGTGATAGCGAGGAACTAACTAGGAAGCCCATGTAAAGGAAGGCTCTACCATCAAGTCATGATTAAAAATCGGCGAGTGAAATGGGTGTAATACTCATGACCTGATGGGATCGACCCTAAGGCAAGTGATCAGTATGGAGGCTAGTATGCAAGATGCAACGGAAAGTGATTCCCTAACCTATATGCCAGTGAAGATCATATACCTGCCGTGAAGATCCGGAAATCATGGATCAAAAACCGGGAAAAGTCTCAAAATCGTCAAAATGTACCTGAAAACATACCAAACTGGGCACTTCTAAGCAATCAAGTTATACAGCATAAAATAGATCGAAAAAATAAGCATAAGGAAATTTTTGCGAAAATTTTCAATTTTTAGCCATAAATACACAAATTACCTCTCATTTGGTTCATTATTGCATAGCTGATTTGGAAAAAGAGCTCTGGAGCTAAAAACTTGTTTCGTCAAATCAGGAACAACCGACCGTCGGAATTCAGCAAAACTTCAGGTAGGCTCCTTAATCATCCTGTTTATTCATTTTGTCCATTTGAAAATTAAAATTAAGTGATTTTTTGCTCAGAAACCCTTGCTAAAAATTGTGTATCTGCGCATACACGGGTTCAATGAAGTCAAGTCGCGTATACACGCGACTGTGCACAGGGAAAGTAGCGTATGCGCAGGTCCGATTTCAAAAAAAGCGTTTCTAATGCAAATTTTGATGAAATTTCTCAGGATGACCATCTCATGGAGGGAACGTGAGCATAGCGCAGTAGACCAAGAGGTCATGCGGGACCGCGCAGCGCAAAACATCCTCCGAAATTGCGGATTGTTGAAATTCTTCAAAATGCCCAATATGAAAAGTAATGTGCGATTGCTTGAAATGCTCGTAAATTAATGGGAACCAGATCAGGATTGCTTCATAATTGATCAGATGCCACTACGCATAGAAGTGGAGGAAATATATTTCATCACTGGACTCTCCAGGAGGGGAGACCCAGTAGACCTTCACGGAAAACCCCTGGGAGGGTTAACTGTGGAAGATTATGTCCAGTTATATTGCGTAGATAATTCCAAAAAGGTTGGAACGCAGATTGCAATTAGAGATATCAGGGATTTGCACATGAAGATCCTCCTTTTCACCATCGGTAGAGTGGCAGGATATGCCTCACTACATCAGGCGTCCAGGACGCAAATGAGTATAGCTGTAGAGTGTTTGATTCACGTCTACGATTGGTGCACAGCCCTGCTACAGAACATGAAACAACAGCTGACCTCTATTCGCCAGGTAAAAACTAAACACTTTGGCTATGGTACCATTTTGACAACATTCTTCTTTGAGAGAGTTCCAGCTTTGAGACCCAGAGTCATCTCGACCATCAGCAGCCCGCGGGACCCAAGAATTGCCCGTTGGGCAGACATGATGAAGAGACTGGGGGGCAGCGAGGTACCCCGGACCACGTGGGACGATGAGTTCTTCCTGTGGTGGGGAGAAAAAATCATCACAGTGGACGACTATCCCTATGCTGGGATGGACTTCCGAGGAGATCCAGATCTAGTACTTCCACCCGGCGCAGCATGGGGAGCAGTCGGTAAGTTTTTTGCAAAATTTTTTGACTTATATGATTTTTTGGATTTTTTCAAATATGTATGAAAAAATGAAAAACAAACATGTTTTTGATTGGATTCATAATGAATGACAATTACAAATGATCATGTTTCAGATGTTGGACCAGTTCGTCCTGAGGGCCTACCGCGCCACAAGCGCCGCAGGGGTGAGGCGGAGACAGTGGATTCCGACAGGACTCTCCAGGCCGTGCAGAGAAACTTGGAGGGACTGACCTGCCAAATCCCTATGGCTGCCGTGGAGGACTTGCCGGAAGCCGTCCAGAGACGGGTTGTAGGAGTACCCCGGGACTGGGTTAGACTATTCCGCCGTGTGGCCACTGCAGTTATGTTCTATAGGAACACGACTTCTGGGCAGGGTCCTCAGGAGTAGACATATTTTATATGTTAGATGACTGTATATTCTTTTTGAGACTGAACATGATGGGGCATAAGCCCAAATTTTGTACGAGATTGTGGATCCAAATTTTGTAAAGTTTTTGACACTCCGATGATATATATACAGCGATATTTGATGTGATGTGATAAATGTATCAAATGTATGATGTTTTTGATGATTAGAATTTATTGTATTGAATGATTAATATGCCAATCTAAAGCTTGATTAGCTAATGAGTCAGCAAACCAATTGTCAGCTCGAGGAATATGAATGAATTTTAAAAATTGAAATGACCTTTGTAACAAACGTACCCTCAAGAACAATCGTAATAAAAATGGGTCTCGTACCCGATAAGTGTTGTTCAACTGCGACACCACCAGCTGGGAGTCCAAGAAAACTACCAACGAATCAACACCCAAGGATATTGCCTCCGAGAGTAGATGAATGACTGCAGTGTATTCTGCTACGTTATTGGAAGCAGGACCAATACAGACCCCTCTTGATACCAACAGCTGACCGGAAGGATAATGAAGCACCCAAGCCACGGAAGCTAAGTTCCGGGTGTGTCTACTAGCACCATCGGCGAAACCAAAATGACTCATGATATCAACACAACCTGCCAAAGCAGATCAAAAACATCACCATCTCATCAAAAATCGAAAATCAAATAGATATGTACAAAACAAAAAACTACTATATACAAAGAAAAATGCCAGGCCAAAGCCTAGGCATAATACTTCTTCAAATAGAGCCCATTTCGGGGCTCCGACAACTCGTTTCCTTCGAAGTCAACCAAGGTATAAGCTCCTTTCTTAAGGACTTTTTTGACGATATAGGGGCCATACCACATCGACTTAAACTTTCCTGCCCCCAAGGCATCTTTTTCTTGGGCATAGACCAAAACAAGGTCACCTTCGGAAAAGACCCTAGGCTTAACCGCCTTATCGTACTGAACTTTGACTATGTTTTTATGCGCTTCATTCAACGTGGCGGCATCTCGACGCTGCTCATCAAGATGTTCCAGATGAAGAAGCCGCTCTGCCAGACTAGAAGTGTCAGGAAGAAGCTCAACAACTAATTTAAGGGAAGGAATCTCGCATTCAATGGGAAATACGAATTCCACCCCGTGGACTAACTGAAACGGAGTAAAGCCAGTTGCAGTTTTAACTGATGTCCTGTATGCCCAGAGTGCAGGATATAGCATAATATGCCAATTGGATCTATGTTTATCAATTGTCCGTTGAAGAATTATCTTCAAGGATTTGTTCACGGCTTCCACTTGCCCATTGGCCTGAGGATAATATGGAGATGAATGCTCCTGCCGGAAACCCAATTTAAGGGCCAACTCAGCCATCATACTATTCTGAAAGTGACTGCCATGGTCAGTGACAATCTCTCTAGGTATACCGAAACGAGCGATAACCTGGTTGAAGAAGAAAAGAGCTGCAGTCTCACCATCGTTCCCAAAAGTAGGCATAGCTTCGACCCACTTCGTAAAGTAGTCTACTGCTACGATAATGTACTTGTGACCTTTTGTCGAAGGCGGGTTACAAGTAGTATAATCCATACCCCACTTTGTAAAGGGTCCGACAGTAACGACTGGAAAAAGCGGAGCTGGATGAGCGCACATTTTTCGAGTATACACTTGACAAGGATGACACTTCTTGACCGATTCAATACAATCTTTGAAAATCGAGGGCCAGAAGTAGCCAGCACGCAAAATCTTTTGGGCTGTAGCAAGCCCCGATAAATGACCCCCACAAGCTCCACCGTGAGAATCATTGAGCACAGCCTCAGCTTCTTCGAAAGTTAAGCAGCGTCTTAGGATTGAATCAACCCCTCGACGGTACAAAGCATCACCAATAATCAGATAACTTTTAGCTAAGTGACGCAGCTTACGACGCTCATCTTTCGAAAAGGAAGAGGGAAACTTCGCAGTCTGGAGATATACAATGATATCCCCATACCAAGGATCTTGTGGAGAGATTAAAAACAAGTGTTCGTCCGGAAAGGACTCATCATAGATCATCTCCTCTCCACAAGGCAACTCGGAGATCAATTCCGCAAAGACTAATGACTTCTTGGATTTGGAAGACATGAACTCTAGATCGAATTCTTGTAATATCACAATCCATCTATTATATTTGCCCCCAATCACTCGCCTGCTGAGGACAAACTGAAATGGATTGGCAGCTGCCAAGACATAAGTTTTGCGAAGAATAATGTAATGCCGGAGTCGATGCACAGCATGAACTGCTGCTAAGGCTAACTTTTCTATCGGGGTGTATCGCAGTTCAGGTCCTACTAGTCCTCGACTAAGGTAGTAAATAACATGCTCAACAAGAGCATCATCCTCCTGAACCAGAACCATACCGATGGTAGATTCTGCTGTAGCCAGATACAAAAGAAAATCTCTGCTATAATCGGGTGGACTCAGTAAAGGAGCAGAGGTCAACGACTTTTTCAAGGCATCGAATGAGCGTTGAGCGTAGTCGTCCCAAAGAAAAGGAACTCCTTTCTTCAACAGTCTCATATATCCCTTTTTAATCTCAGCATAGTTGACAATAAACCTCCGAAGAAAATTAGACTTCCCTTGGAGACTTTGAAGCTGACGGATTGAAGACGGGGGAGGCAACCGAAGTATTGCCTCAACCTTGAAGGGATCTACCCTTATCCCTTCCCTAGACACGATAAATCCCAACAGCCGACCGGATGTTACCGCGAAAACGCACTTGTTCGGATTCAAACGAATTTTATAAAAACGACATCTCTCAAATATTTGCCGGAGGTGTCCTAGATGATCCATCCTCTTTCGAGAATGAGCAGCTAGATCATCTAAGTATGCCTCGATAATTTTCTTGATGTCATGGAAGGCGTAAGACATGGCCCGCTGAAAGGTAGCTCCAGCATTTTTAAGACCAAAAGGCATTTTCTTATATGCAAACGTACCCCAGGGACAAATAAATGCGGTCTTATGTTGATCTTCTCGACGGATAGTAATTTGATTATAACCAGAGAAACCGTCCATGAAGGAGAAAATCTCGTTACCGGCACACTCGTCAATAATCTGATCAATGAAAGGTGTGGGGTAATTATCCTTAGGACACGCCTTATTCAGGTCTCTGAAATCGATGCATACTCGAATCGTTCCTTGCTTTTTATCTACCGGAACGGGGTTTGAAACCCATTCAGTCAGAGGAACTGGGAAAATGAATCCCGCCTTAAGCAGCTTTTCAACTTCAGCTTTGATAGCTGCCGCCTTCCTAGGATTAACCGGACGAAGTTTTTGCCTGACCGGCTTAGCGTTTTCATACGTCTTGATCTCATGCTGGACGATAGATGGGTCTATGCCAGGCATTTCCTCATAAGACCAAGCAAAAAAATCCCTATACTCTTTGAAGAGCTCGGTATAGATTTGAACCTCTTCATGGGAACATTCAGCTCCAATGAAAACGTTCTCGATAATGTTGGGATTCCTGGAGATGTTCACCGGGATAGTGGGAGAGATCACAGCCATGTTCCCTTCAGCATAAACCTGTGCTGGTGCTAAGGGGCTCAAGACTGGGTGAACAGGTCCAGGAGACTGAGGACTTGGAAAACTTGTTTCGACTTCGCTCAAGTCAGGTAGGAAGTAAGACCGATGATGCAAATCATCCCACGGTCTATCTATACTTGTCATCGCTTCCAGGATGGCCTCTTCAGATGGAAGAGTGGTATCTAGACAATCCTGGGCAGAAGAAGAAGTAAGCGTCCAAGCCGGAGCCACATCACCATCCAACTCTTCCGGTGAAAGAGGAGCTGGATCAGATTCTACAGTGTCAACAATAGACTGATATGCAATCTCAGCTGCAGAAATCGGGAATGCCATTCCACCCACTTGCCCTTCCTCCAATGTGGCCGTTGGGGAAGGTAAGGTCCAAGGGTCCGAAAAATAATGAGTTCGAAAGAACTCTCTTTGAAGGGGAGCCTTGGAGGATGAAATAGCATTAATAGACACAGTAGGAGGAGGAAGATCGAAAGATCCCATCAGGGAAGAATACATTCCAACTCCTAGATTCTCAACAGGCGCCTTAGTATTATCCAACTTAGGAACAGATGAGTCAGAAGGCGCATCCAGGTCTACAGGAGGACAGTCCAGTTGATCCACTGTAACGATCCTCCCTTCGTGGGGAAAACATACAATTCGAAATAATGAGGATGCAATAACATCCATTTCATAAATCCAGTTCCTCCCCAACAGAAGGTTGTAGTCCAAGGCTGCATCCACTACCTCAACCTCTATGTTAATGGTTTTGCCCCCAACACAGATGGGCAAAGCCGGGACAATACCATGGGGTCTGTGAGAATGACCATCGAATGCAGTAAGAACAGTGCTAGATGGAACAACTTTGGGAGATCCAAGTGTCTTCCAACATGCGAGAGACATCACGCAAGTAGAAGCACCCTCATCGACCACCGTTCGAAAGATATTGGTCTTTCGATATGATGATTTAATATGAAATGCCATGTGATGAGGAAGTCTCTTCTTAAAATTATTCATATCAAAAGTAATCAGAAGAGAATTTTTCGGATCAATAGCCCCAATGGTAGCGAGCAAAGCACTGCGCTGAGCCGGACAAGACTGGAGTACCTCTAAAGCTGACATAGCACAAGGACTCTGCGCCAGATCTTCTACAATCGAGTAGTTCTGGGCAGCCCTCGCGTTCGGATTAATCGTTGACCACTTAGAAGATGCTTTCGGCATCCGAGGCATAGACTCAACAGTTGGCTTCGTGATGTGAAGCGGCTCAGTAGCATCAGGAACTTCCTTAGCTTTCGAAGATTCCTCTCCACCATAATCACGGGATCTCGTAGCGACATCCACGTGAGCACTCATCATAAAGATGTTCGATGGAATTTCCCCTTCCTGGGCACCTCCAGAGGAAGCCCCATGATTTTGGTTCGCGCCAACAACTAATTGCTGCCCTTGGGGAAAAGGGTTTGTTAGCACAGCTTGGGAACTAGAAGAACCCTGCTGGGATAACAGGCGCTGAGCATCCTGAATTTTAGGGGAAAGGTGTGTGAGATGGTCTCCATCACAAAGCTTGCACGGAAACTTCACTTTCTTTTTCTCCTTTTGACCCTCACCAACACGTTCGTTGGTTTTATTTGCATTTCCCTTCCCATTCTTGCCCTTCTTCTTGTTATTTCGTCCTTTCTTCTTCCCATCGGATTGTTGATTTCCTTTGGGATCAGAAGCTTGGACAGCATTTATGGACAAAGACTGGGAAGGTGATGAATCAGCAGGCACAGCCTGACTAGAAGGAGCAGATTGTAAAGACAACTGCTGCAATTGAGAAAGCAGGCTAGCTGCACTACTATTGACCGATCCGACAAGCCCGTCACCATGCGGACCAGGTTTGGGTTTCGATAAATCCAATTTGGAGCGAGGAGCATTGGGAAAATACTTATAAAGTACCCCAGACTGAGAATAGATCAGTTCTAACTGCTGGGCCCTAAAAATGGCCTGCTCCTCAGAAAATACCCCAGATAGGGATACATCCTTTGAAATATCTGACTGCAGAGATTTCAAAAACCACTCGAGAAGGAACTCACTTGGAATATGGGCTTTGATAAGCCTCTTCCTTCTCCTCCATTCCTGAATGTGATCAGAAATGTGAGTTGCCTCATCCTGCTTAAAATTAGCCAGGAGTTCGGTCCCAGCCTCATATCTGACAGGCAACTGAAAATGGTTAAGAAATGTGACAACCAGTTCTCCAAATGTGGCGAAACTGCCCCCAGTGAGCTCTATATACCATTTGGCAGCATTTCCAGTTAGGGTGCGTTGAAATAATCTCAACCTAATCGAGTCATCGATCAGGGAGTTCGATGAACACCATAAGTGGAAAGTGGTGATGTGGTCTGCCGGATCCTCTCCATTCTTACCTTCAAACTTTGGAATGTCTGAAGGAAGTTTGGTTGGGACCGGAGGCCACCCCGGACTATACCGAATCGGGTCATTAGTTAACTTCGACAAGTCTGGCAAGTTTAACGTTGCCAGAAATGGTAATCGAGGCGGAGCTTGAGAATTCCATCCTTGATGGGATGGATTTCCAACATTCTGAAAAGAATATCCTGGATTTGATGAGGCACCAGGCTGCCAGAAAGGACTCGTAGAAAACGGAGAAGAACCTCCTCCCCACGCCGAGTTACCAAAACCCAGACTAGTTCCCCCCGCTGAAGTATTGACCGAAGAGGAAAGCCCCTGGTAGGGGTTCCATGCATTAGACAGAGGAGAAAAAGACTGAAAAGCACTCGATGAAGGGAAAGAAGCATTCCCTTGATGACCCGCGAAGAACTGATTCCCTGCCCCAGCCGTTGTAAACACAGGATTCCATCCCGTAAAAGTAGTCGAACTTTGCCCCCCAGACCAAGGGTTGAAACTCTGAGTCTAGGACGTAAACGGAAACGACCCTAAAGAAGGATTGGAACTGGGAATATGCCCAGTCCCAAAGGGGAAACCTTGAAACGAAGCTGATCCACTAGCCATGTTAGACATGGGTGTAGATCCAGCTGCACCGGCGGAAAAGGAAAAAGAGGGATTTCCACTAATGGACATCCCTGAACAGAAGGGACCAGAATGAGAAGCATATGCTTGGGTGAACCCAGAGCCAAACATAGCAGTGCTAGAAGCAATCGAAGACGAAGAAATAGTGCCCCCTGCCTCGACAGAAGTAGGGGTCTGAATGCCTGCAGCACTCACGGTAGAAGCTGCGTTCCTAGTCGTGGCCATCGAAAGATAAGAATGATATGGAAGATCCGGCGGTCTCTCAGACTCCGGTCCGATGTACTGAATAACAAACGGATGATCAGGAGGAAGAGGAGATGGACCTGTAGCTGGAGGCTCAGGTATATCTTCTATCTGAAAATCTTCTTCTTGAGGAAACAACACTCGTGAGGTGAGCGGAACGCTCCTCTCGGAACCGACACCGGAATCAACAATGAAACCTTCAGACCTTGGTGGAGGATCTCTCTCCACAGCGTCAGACTCCACAGGGTGATAACCACCTGCTAAATCGCTCCTACGCCTTCTCGAAGAAGGCTCTGCACTCTCGGGAGATAACCCCCGGATTCTCCTCGAACGTCGAGGCGCTTGATCAGCCACTTTTATAGATTTATTATATTAGACTCAAAAAAGTGAAAAGCTAGGCAAGCTAGGAGCAAAGAGCACTCACTAAAATAAAAATCCTCGAGAAACAGCAAGCAAACAGCCTCCAAGTATTTCCGCTCCGGGTGATGAGGACCGGACACCAAAATACAGGAAAGCGAAGTATAGGGCCTTCCGAAAGTAGTCTGGGATGATTAGGGCCCAGAACAACTAGCGAAGGTATCAGAAACAGTTACGCCGACCTCCTAACGATAGCCTTTGCCGGCTCAAGCACCCAAGCTTCGCAAGGGCACCCCCCAGAAGTACTGCTGAAAGTGATGCGACGTCTGCCTCAGGTACCACGGGTATTCCCCCCCGCAGTCACCTGTGTGGAACCTAGGAGAGGCAACTATGGACACCAATCCGTATCAGAAGCTGGGCGGAACGGTCTTGAAGTCAGATTCAGTTAATCGGAGGGGGGTATCCCTCTTCTCAACCTTCACTTCCCCTCGTGCTTGACTCTCGGATGAGAGCTTTCCCAGTCCACCTCACGGAGTTGGATTTCGCTCAATTAATCAACTTCTATGTTTGTTTGAGCGGCCTTGGAGAGTTAACTCTCCACTCACCTATTCCAAGGCCCTACAACCTAGCTAGTTGGTGATAGACACTTAGAAAAACTTGCTAGTTGATTTTAGATTAAATCGCTTATTTTAAGGGCTGTTATATTAAGTCACAAGGATATGGAGATGAAACCAATGGTGTTTTGACGCAAAAGAAATTAATAAAAACTTAACTACATGCACATGCAGTTCTTTGTCTTTCGATGAAAAGTAATCTCTATACAGGTTCTACGAGACTAAAAAATTGTATTTTTCTTTTCGGATTACAAACTCACACTCACAAAAACTTAAGAAGCTAACTAAATGATTCAATGCACCTAATGCAAATCACTACAAGCATGTAAATCCTAAGATGCAAAAAATCTCTTAAAACAAGGTGAAATTTCCCAAAAAGCTCCTTTAGTTTTAACTCA
Organism: Pinus albicaulis; assembly: GCA_034641835.2. NCBI lineage: Eukaryota > Viridiplantae > Streptophyta > Pinopsida > Pinales > Pinaceae > Pinus > Pinus albicaulis. The sequence goes on along the minus strand of CM076570.1, from coordinate 181,080,105 downwards.
TCTTTTGTTGTCCAGAAAGCCAATTCTTGAAAACAAGAACTCTTAATATAAGACACCAAAACACTTAACAACAAGAAGAAGAAATCAAATGACAACTCCTCCTCACAATCAAGCCGGAAACTAGAAGCAAGAAACTTCACAAAAGCTCCAAAAGATATGACCAAACGAAAATGAAAATGCAACAACAAAAACAAAAACAAGAGACAATGTTTTTTGAGTTTTTGAAATGCAAAAAACAAAAAGCAAAACAAATGTTTTTTGGGCTTTTTAATTTTATAAAGCAAGAGCTCAAAAAGACCAAGCACAACTATCACAATCCAAGCCAAAACGAGACCGAATTTCAAGCACAAACTTCAACAATGCTCCAAAACCTTATAAAGCTAATGATAGCAAGATCAATAAGAGCAACGGAAGACCAAAAACTCAGCCAATCAGCCTAGACAAATAGTGCAAACTCGCTGCAACAAAAGACTCCAAAAAAGCAAGAAAAGTTCTTCGAAAATTGCAACAAAACCCTAGCCTATGGAACTCAAGAAAACCAATCGAAAACAAAGCAAAAATCGCAATGCAAAGCACAACACAAAGATAGGAGCGAGTCAGTAAGCAGAAGCTCTCTGTTCTGATAAAGTAGAACAGCCAAGAATGCTCAGAAAGCGATCTTGGAACTCAATCCAGAAGTGCCAGCACTAAAAACAAAACTTTTGCCAAAAGACTAGTTTCCACTCAAACGAAAGAGAGAAAAGACATGAAACCACTTCCTTCACACTCCAGTAAGTACAGAGACTCTGCAGACACAGGCCTCCACAGCCAGAAAGGACCAAAAACTCCAGAATCCTAAAAATTCAAAATCTGCCTAGGTATACGCGGCTTCACAACTGTGCAACCAGCGTGTATACGCGTCTGTTCTAAGGGAAACTAGCGTATATGCGGTTTCCTTCAGACAAAATCGCGTGTATACGCGACTGTGTGAAAAATAAGAAGCGTATGCAAAGGTAAATATTGAAAAAAAACAAAAGAACAAGCCTGGAAAAGATACCAAGACTTCAGACTGACTGCAAGAAAACAAACTGGACTGCAAAAGACAGAAAAAAACTGTTGGCAACCTACCAAACAGCTGAAACAACCCAACAGGAGAATCACAAGAATGTGATCCCCAGTGGAGTCGCCAGTTCTGTTTCGGGGAATTAACACCCTAGAGGTTGGTTGGGACATGCCTCCTACGTACAGGGCGCAATTAATACGAGACTCATGGTCCGGGTGCACGTTCTGTGAAACTAAAGCAGGCAGGATGAGATTTGTCTCCTGGACCGACGTTGAAGTAGATCACGTGGGGTTCAAACCCTGCAACGGCTCTTCCTTAACCTAAGTCCACAGAAGAAATTGTTATCAGTAGATAGAAAGTTGTGACAGCATATCTAGAATACAGAATGTTAGTGAGATCATATAAAATATTGAACAAGGTTCATAATAAATTGCTGAAGAACAATATTTCAATACATAAAAGTATTAACCACTGGGTCCACGTTTATTTCAACAACATGATTTCTGTATTATAAATAGGACGTACAAAAGTAATCGTGGAGAGATCACCTGATCCTTCCAAGGCCTTCGCAGACCGTCGTCCGGATCCGTCCAGCCCTTGCCTCGCTAAGACTCCTTCCAAAGAGGTGCATACGAGATAACATATAAAGGGATGTATATCTCAAGGAAACCAGGGTTTCCTGTAATGAACTGGGAAAGTGCAGGAGGCACGGGGAATCAGACTTGGATAGGGAATACCAACAGAGTATAATATCAATAATTCTCTCTCCCTTAGGCCATACACATGAGGGCTTTTTATAGTCCCTCCAAGTAGTTTCAGCAGTTGGAAACAGTTGGCCACGGGCTGGGGTGGTTGAACTACCTGAGTAACCATTGACCCAGCGCGAAATTAGGGATTTTTTATATATATTTTTAATCATTTTAATGGAATACGCGAAAAAGTCTAGCTGGACTCGCGTATACACGCGGAAAAGTACGGGCATAGTCGCGTATGGGGGATTTTACACTGTTTTTAAGTGAATTTGTCCAAGTCTGTAGGAATGGGTGCCCAAAAGCCATAAAGCAATCATGAATCATGTCAAGGTGAGAAATGATGCTATAACAGAGGGCTTAATAGGTGTTTAATTATTTTCATGGGTATTTTTAGAACCCAATACTAATATCTATGCTTCAATATTCCTTTAGAATCACTTCAAACTGATTTTTCAAACAAGACTTATGCAATTTTTTTAAACAATACACACCTTTTTCTTAGTTTTGAGGAGATCGATATTGAAACTGATGTATCTCTGTAATTTCTAATCCCCAATATTTTATCTTCATTCCTTTAGTATCCATTTGAATTTTCTTTCAAATTCCATAGATCTGACTTGATTTGGATTTTTCAAGGCAACGTTATGCCCAATCTCCCACAATGACCTAATTATGGACTGGTTCAATAGAGATAACTTGTACGACATGCGACGTGTAACTATTTTTTCCTTCAGCTCTGAAATCGATACATAGGAAACTATAGTCTGTGTAATTTGGGCCACATTTTACAGAATTTCAATCTGATGCTCAGAGAGAGAGTTATGAATATTTTCCCAAGGTCACCTCTTTGAGATGAAATTCAGGAGCTTTCAAAAACCCTAACTTCCATAGATCATATCTCTGAAAATATTGTGAAACAAGGTCTGAAATTGTTACACGAATATCCTCAGGATTTCTTCGCAAATGGATTTTTTTATAGCTTCTGAACCTTTGTAGAAAAAAGTTTATAGCGAAAATTCCACGATGACCTGTTTGAAGCAGCGAAACCCTAGAATCCAAAGCTCTAATACCAAATGTTATGAAACCAACTCCAAAAGTAGAATTAAAGAGATATCAACCACTTCGAGGGGGAACCTCCTTTACATTACATAAATGAACAATTATCTAATGACACAAATGACAAAACCTCCTTTCTATATATAGGAGTCCATGGGGTCACAATATAATCCTAACCGACCTAACAATAATAATGTAAGGGCACAACAATAACAATAGTGAGCTATTATGGGGCACAATAATAACAATATGGGGACTACAGGGGTACAACAATAAAAATAATGGGGATACACTAGGAACAATAAGGGAATACACTAGTAATATAGGGCCCTAACACTAGATCCAAATGCATGCCTTACTCATATTTTTCTTGAGGGGTCCTGACCCAGGTTCGGAGGTTAAGGTTTGCCAACAAACCCCTATACTACTGGCCCTTTCGGCAATGACCTACTTGCGCAGGCCAAGGTCTCACCCGAAGCAGTATGGGAGGGTGCTGGAACCAGGTTTCTGCACCCTAAGAGAGAGAGTAGGTAATTCAAGGTATATCTAGGTCGCAACTTATTAGGTTTTGCACAGAATGAGTCTATTCGCAACTCTTTTCACATTGTAATTAGCATATAACCATGACAAAGCTATCATATCTAATCAATACATTCACATCCACATGCGTATTACCAAATAACATTACAGAGCACTATAATCGTAGCCAATATTGAATCACAGTTATACTTATGCTATTTTCAGAACACAGATACATTCACAGCTTAAATAGGCATCACAGATGCAATTCAACAGTAAACATAACCAATTCAGATAACACACAGATAATTTAATGATACTTCGCATTCATTAACATTCAGATCCACTTACAACGAAAACACAGCCCATGCACATAGCCTAGCGGGGTCCACACATAGTAGGACTGAGGATCTCCGCGCACACAACCAGCAAGATTCCTTACCCAAAACAACCCAAAATAGATCTAACAGTTTGCACGTAGCATCAATCTATCAACTTCCTTACCTACTAGACCCAACTATATATTTATTTATAATATCGTAGCCTTCATTATCCTATGGTCTGCAAACCATGGTTTGTGGACCCTAGAGCTACCCTTTAACCCATTACAACACATTAGGGGATTTGACCCACCCAAAACCCCTACGCAGGACCAAATTTAAAAAAATTGTACCAAAAACGCAGGTTAGGGAACCCCGTTCCAACAGGCCCACAACACAATCTTGTGACTTGTGCCGAGTCACTGCGACCGTGGGTTCTCCATCTTCGCCTGCAGATGCTTGATCACATCAACCAGCGGGGGCAACACTCCTTCTGCTGCGCAAAAACATTTTGAGCAATCTCTACCAACTTCTACGACGTTGGACCTTTGGTAGCAGCAGTGATGCTCTCCAAAGTCTGGTTCAACTACTTTACCGCGATGTCGACATCCTGAGAGATCTTCAGGGCTTCATCGGCCCAAGGCTTAAGGTGGTCGCTGAAGACCTTATTTTTCTGGCGGAGCTCTTCAATGTAATCTCTGAGTGTGTGGCTGGTATGCAGTCATGCCAAGAGTTCAGCGGGGATCAGAGTAGGCATAGTAGCTTCCAGCTACTCAAAATATTCTTCCTTCTGGTGTAGCACTTGAGTACTTTCGTGCAGGAGAGGATCTCGTTGCATCTTAGGCCATAGTTGCATAGCTGTCTCCAATAGTCCTGTGCCCTGAGAAATATGATCTGTGATGACATTGGTGGCCTCTGTGACCAGCATGACTCGTTGGGCCCTTACCTCAGGTGGCGTTTCTGGTTGTAATTTGGCCTGCAAGGCCACAATATACTGTTCCATCTCTGACTTGACTGCCTGGATCTCAGTCCTCGAAGCCTTGAGTGCTGCAACAAGCACTTCAATATTGGCCTAGGGGGTGGTAGAAGCTCAGATATCTTCAGTGACATCTACGCAAAGCCTACTGATTAGGCTTTCCAACTATGTCTGCTGCTCAGTGGTGAGGATACATGTAGCATGTGCATGTGATACTTCAGTGGTTTTCTCTACTATTGTCTGCTCAGCGGTACTGAGCTACTGGTGCACGCAGTGGTACCTATGTTGAACCTCTTTGAACAAGGATGCGTGGAGGACCTGTAATGGTTCATGTGGCAGGCGGGCTAGGTCCAATTTTACCTCTGCGTAGTCCTGGAATTGCGCTCCTAAGTCGGGTGGACTGAGCATGAAAGTTGTTCCTGGTAGAGGGCAGAGGCGACTCTCCATTGTAACTATCAATTCTCTGTTTGTTGCTGGGGCCGACCATGCCTGAATCATACTTGTTTGCAAGGTGTTTGTCTTGAGTTGCAGAGCCTAGAGCTCAGCCTGGAGTGTATCGACCATGGCCTTTTGCTGATCTTCCAGAGCCAACCGTTTATCTTCTGCAGTGAGAGGGACTACGTCCGCGATCTGCTCCAGGTCCTCTTCTGGTAGAGTAGATGCTGTGTCTTGTTTTGGCCGTTGAGATCATTGCTTCTTCCGTGGTCCTTTAGCAGGGTCACCCGTCCATTTCATTCCTTGAGGGGAGTCAGTACCTCCCGCATCTAAACCCTCTATGCCCAGATCCTTCTGCGAATGCTTCTGCGAATCCTTCTGTGCTTCCGAGTCCACTTCCTTCCTAGTGCTCTTGCCTTGTCCTCCAGTCTCCTTGGTGGTGGTGGGAGGGGTGACCTTTTTGGTTCTCGTACCTGCAGTGTCCTTCATACCAGGCTTGAAGTTGAGTTTCTAGTGCAGAGGCCAAGTAGCAATAAGGTGGTCAATCTCCTCATCCGTGACCATATATGGTAGTGATACCCATGCTGGATCCTTGTGGCCCCTGATCTGTACGTTGTGCATTGTTACCTGAAATGCTATGATGCTCTTGTAATTATCATAAATTACTGGTGACAAGCGTGGCCAGGAATTTATAACAGCTGTGAGCCCACTTTGAAATAGGACATAGAAGACTTGATTATCCTCAACACTCTGCGTGTCCTTTGAATCCTAGAATTTCGCGTATTGCGCTCCCTCGCACATACCTGGCTCGAGCTCAGGGAGAACTGAGTCTTCAGGGGCTTCCCATGTGACCAACGTGATGAGGAGAAGTAGCCATGAGTAGCAGAATTCTTTTCCCTGATCCTGGGCCTCGCGCACATTCTCCAGAAATTCGTTGCAAAAGAACTGAGACTGGTTGTAGCAGACCCCCTTTTCGGAGCACCCAACCAACTAAATCACGTATTTAGGGACAATTGCAACCTGCCATTTGTGCATCATTTTTCATGCTAACAACAAGGTGCCCATGTGCACACCAGGGTCACTGATGGTGCGGATCATGAACCCCCTAGTGTTCCAGTCAACGTGATAATCCTCACGCACCTTATCAACGATCTACTGTTCATATTTCTTCCCAACACGTTCCATGGGATTCAACCCCTTCATGGGAAGACTAGTGATTTAGTGAATGAGTGTTGTGTTTATGGGAATGCGATCCTGGATCCATAAGCTACCATCATGGACCAGGGCAAGAAACTGTCACACAAGTCGGTCTGTGATGTTGTAGTGGCCAAAATGAGGCATCCACAGTAGGTTTAATAGCCCAGAACCAGCCAACCCGCTTTCCCATGGAATGGGGAATACCTTCAGCATGTCATCCTCCAATACTCTTTTAAGATATAGCTCAGGTGCCAGTTTTGGGAAGGCATCCAAGTTAGCCAGGTCGTGGTCGTCGAATTTTACCGAGTGGAGTTTTCCAAAGGAGTATCCAATTATGGGGACCTCTGCTAGAATCATCGGAATTTGCAGATAGGTGTGAAAGCCATCAATATTCTTAGGTGTGCGCGTCAAGAGCCTGTGAGTCTAGACATAGGGTGGCAACTAGTTTATTGGTTCAGGGATCTGGGCCTCTTTCTGAGTAGAAAGAGGTAGCTTCAAAGGGTTAGGAAAACTTGCCTAGGGCATCGTTTGGGGGGATTTCAGATTTCGAGGGGAGGTGCGGGGCTTCCCTCCAACCCACTTCGTAGGTTTCCCTGACCCTTGCTCCTGTCCTTTTCCTTTCCCCTTCTGTTTTCCCTTGCTCGACGTGGACATAACTTCCTCAACTTTATGGGTGACTTCTAGTACTTCATCAGATTCTTTCTCCGTCGAAACCACAGTCTGCGATGATTTAGCGAGATTGGTCACCATAATTCTTGCACGAAAGATAAATTCGGGATTGCTACTATTAGATGGAGAAGCTCGCCTAGACATTGACAAAGTGAAATAATCACAGACTTTCACAAAGCACCAACTGTTCAAGATGCATGGAAACCCTTCTGATCTACCCTTATGCCTTTTTTATAGCCTTGGAGATAAATCAATGGTTGGATGAGGCTTATCAGAAACTTACCGTCAAGTAAACAGTGAAAATTCTTCGAAAATCTCCTCATTAATTGCCAGTCGCCCGCTCCTTTCAATAGTAAAATTTGATTTTTACCTATTTTTTCTGTTCCAACGGCTAGTTTTCGTAGCTGCATATTACCCCTGTGCTTCTAGCACACCTCCTACGCTCTGAGAACACCCTTGCGCTCCCAGTGCACCTCCTACACTATGAGCACACCCTTGCACTCCCAGCTTACCTCTCCGGGCCTCCAGACTTGTGATCAACCTCTATGCATACCATAGTTCTGCCTACGTTTGTCCCTCTTCCAGTGCGTATTCCACCCTATACAGCTACTCTAGCCATATAGTCATTTGATCCGGTATGGTTTGAGTTCGCTTCCATTGACATAGCCTGGTACCATATCACTGCGTAGGGTGGCTAATTGGATTGCTCCCCCACCAATAATTTCCTTTACCATGTAGGGGACCTAGCCAGTGCTGACAAAAATTCCCTAGGTGCTTTGCAAACTAGCTATCATATAGCAGGAACAATTCTCCCTCTGCCAATGCCTTTTAACGAATATGTCAATCATGCCATGCCTTATCCTGGGCCTTTTGAACTTGTTGATGGAAGTTAGCTATGAAAAGATCTTATTCCAAGGCCACAAGCTGCGCTAACAACTCCTCCATGATATCAGGCTCCGCCATGTTGGTAAAGGATGTGATGCGCAGGCTAGGGACGATATAATCCATGGGCATAATGGCCTCCTTTCCATACACCATCCTAAACAGTTTCTTCCCAGTTAGCTTCTTGCAGGTGGTTCGGTAGGCCCAAAGAAATGATGAGATGCACACGTCCCAGTCGCTGTGATCTACATTAGAGAACTTGGTTAGTGCCTGCTCCAAGATTTTATTAAAAGCTTCTACAAATCCATTTTCCTGTGGATGATACAGGGTGCTTTTTGCATGGTGGATTTGAAATTCTTCAGTCAAGGCCTGTATTGTTTCATTAACAAAATGCGTACCTCTATTGCTCATTAAGATCTTTGGATAGCCAAACATGGTCAGATTATGCTAAAAAATGAAGTGCACAATGGTCTCTGCAGTGCAGTCCTTCACAGCTTGTGCTTCAGCCCATCTAGTGACATAATCAGTCGTAGTGATGATGTAGCGCGCACTTGTCTTCTTTCTTAGCGGGTTGATGGGCCCAACGAAGTCAATGGCCCATTTTTGAAATTCTTGCAGGGCCATTTGCAGTTGCAGGGGCACTTTTTCTTTGTGCGATGGCCTTCCTGTCCTTTGGCACGTATTGCAGGCTTTGCAATAGTCGTGAGAGTCGCTATGCATTGTGGGCCACGATAGCCCAACTCTTAAGATCTTCTATGTCGTCGCCTTCCCTGCGTGGTGACCTCCTGCTATGCCCCCGTGGGATTCTGCTAATATGGTGTGCCTCTCATGCTCCAAAATGCATCTTCGCAGCACCTCGTCAGCTCCCACCTTATACAGATGGCCTGCGATGATGGTAAAATTTGCTACGTAGGTTACCAAATCTTTCTTTTGTTGTACCGAATACTCTGTAGGTGCCATCCCCATAGTCAAGAAGTGAATGATGTTGCCGAAGTGCACATTAACTACCTTAATAGCGAACAACTATGCATCAGGAAATCCTTCTTCTAGGTTGGTCTGCTCTTCACCACTTCCGATTTGGGATAAGTGGTTCGGCCCATCATTCAAATTCCCAGCTTAACGATGATCTCAAAGTCATATTCTTGGAACAACAGTAGCCATTGGCATATTTTATCCCCCAACACAGGCTTATTCACTAGGTACTTCAAATTTGATTGATCTGTAAACATCTTGAAGTGCCCTCCTAACAGATAATGCTGGTATTTTTGTAGGGCGTATACCATGGCCAACCCTTCACACTCCGTAGTGGAGTAGTTGTGCTCTGCCACATAAATTTTCCTATTGGAAAATGTAACTGGATGGTAAATGTCTTCGTCTCCAGGCTGCATAAGGAAAACTCCCAGGGCAATCCCCGAAGCATCTACGTGAACATGGAAAACCTTCGCCCAGTAAGGAAAGATGAGAATAGGCGTAGAGACCATCTTCTCCTTGAGTAGCTCGAAGCTCTTCTGACACTCGTTGTCCCCAAAAAATGAAACGTCCTTCTTTAGCAATTTTTCCATAGGTGCTGTGATTAGCACGTGCCCTTGATTGAACTTTCTGTAGAAGCGTTCGTGTTCGAGGATAGAGCACAAATTTTTCTTAGTTGTAGGTACTACTAGGTTTATGATAACTGCTATTTTGTTAGGGTCGACCATCAATTCTTGTCGATAGACTATGTGACATAGCAAGATCTTGAAGGGTACGCAAAATATGCACTTCTTGATATTCAGGGAAATCTGGTGCTTTTGACAGGTGTCCAACATCATGCGCAAGTTTTAGACATGCTTCTTTACCAACCTGAATATGGTCCAGTCATCAAAATATACCTCCCAAAACATGTGGATGAACTCCTTGAATACTGTGCCCACCACCTGCGAAAAGATGGCAGGGGCATTCTTGAGCCCAGACGACATGAAAGTGTACTGAAAATATCCCCATTCAGTGGCGAACGTGGTTTTGCTGTGATCTTCAGGTGCGATCCTGATCTGATGGTAGCTCGAGAACCCGTATGTGAACGAGTATGCTTCCTGCCCCCCCACGCTATCAAGGATTTCATCTAAGAATGGCGTAGGAAAGGTATCATGTATGCATGCATCATTCAATTTTCGCAGGTCAACACAGATCCGTATCTCTCCGTTAGTATTTTTCTCCTGAACCACCATAGGACTTACCCAATCAGACTGTTGAACTGGTTCGATGATACCTGCGACGAGCATTTTGTCGATTTCTTCGACTTTTTGTTTGTACTTAGGGTTTATTCGATAAGGGTGCTGCTTCACAAGGCACACATCTGGTTTTAAAGTTATTCGCATGACCCCTAGGTCCCCTGTAATCCCATTGAGTTTTGAGAATTTTGTCGGGAATAAGTCTTGGTATTCCATGAGGAGTTCTGCAACTTTTCCCATAGTATCATCATCCCAGTAGTCCCCAATTTTAACTAGCTTAGGCTGTTCCTCTGTTCCGATTTTGACTTCTCGCAACTTCAGAGGCTTAGTGACATCGACGGTCTGCAGTGGGGGTCCAAAAACTATGCGCTCTCCCTCCAATTCTGGGATAGAAATATTTCGTAGATTTTCATCACATTCCTCCATTGATAGACTGCGGCAATTGGCAATATCTTGCATCTGCGTTTCCCACGTTGGTGCCCCATGTGCTGCACAAGGGCGTGATTCATCAAGTGCCTCTTCTTGTAGAGCTTCTTCGAGTGCCTCTGTTCCTCTTATCAAACCGAATGTCCCTACAAACTCGTCCTTCATGGTTTCCCAGTGGCAGGTGCGCTAGTGTAATTATGCATCTAAATACCATGCGGTCAGGATTAGCCCCGAGTCATGAATGAACATGTGGACCCATTCCTCTGTAGTTATTTCGCCCCATTCTTCCATCAATGTGGAAAACTACTTGCGCGGGTCCCCTGGCCCCAAGAAAGTATTTATGTGTAGGTGAACTAGAGGTTCAAACCATAAGACCATCATGTTGTGACACTCTTCCCAATCCTAGAATGTCCCCTTATGCGTGTCCCACCACCTCGCAGGGCTTGTGCACATGGATAGATTAAGGGCCCACAACCTTCGCACCCGTGGGACATCAACTTCAAATGCTCGCAAAAACTCCCTAATACTACCAGAACCATCAAAGTAGGGAAATTATCTTACCTCTGAGGAGATACGCTAGAGTTTATTTGTGATCTAAGACATCGCAGTGCAGATACATCATGTAACCGATTCTGCCAATTTTCTATCTCCCCGTCAGAGTCAGAGAAGCATTCGTTGTCCTTTTCCTAGCAAAGCACACCATCAGCCATAGGATTTATCCAATCTTCATCCCGAGCCATTAATTTATAGATGTGATCCACATCCTCTTCTTCGCGCACTGGTTCTGTATACCGCTCTCCTTCTGCAGGGTCCAGTGGGACTATCACCCTTGTGCCCTCATTCTCAAACACCATGCTCCTTTTTTTTAGGTTGATAATGCGTCCCATGTCTATTACCCAATCCAATCCTAGGAGCGCAGGATAGGGGTCCGCATCTTCCACAATCTGAATTACCTCAAAGTCGGCGTGGACCTTAAATCCTGCGATATCTACCATAATCTTTGACAACCTCCCCAATGGTATGATCTTCTGCTGGTTGGCCATGTGCAGCTGGATAGTAGACCATTTCAACTTAGACTCTCCCATCCACTACCAAGTTTTCTTGGGTAGTACATTCGCATCTGATCCCAGGTCCAAAATAACTTGATCCATCTCATAGTCGCCAATCTGCGCTGTTAGCCGCATTTCTAGACCAGTGCCTTTCTTATGCTTGTAAAGTTTGTGCACATCCTTAACTTCCAGGGGAGGGCTAGTTCTCTCCACGCAGTTGTGTTAGGTCCCTATATTACTAGTATAGTCCCTTATTGTTGTTATTGTAACCCGCTTATTGTTATTATTGTACCCTTGTAACCCCCATATTGTTATTATTGTGCCCTTAAATTATTATTGTTAGGTCGGCTAGGATTACATTATGGCCCTACTAGGATTACATTATGGCCCCATGGACTCCTATATATAGAAAGGAGGTTTTGTAATTTGAATCATCCAAGAATTATTCATTCATGTAATGTATTGGAGGTTTTCCCCTCGAAGTGGTTTATTTCTAAGGCATTGATATCTCTTTTCTTCTCTTTTTGGAGCTGGTTTCACAACATTTGGTATCAGAGGTTTGAGATTCTAGGGTTTCGCTACTCCAAACAGGTCAGCGTGGAATTTTTTCTATAAATTTTTTTCTATGAAGGTTCAGAATCTGAAATTTTTAGAGTGTGAAGAAAAAATCCTGAGGAACATCGTCAAAAAATTTCAGAGCTTGGTTTGCAATATTTTCGGAGATATGATCTGTGAAAGTTAGGTCATTTTGAAGGTTCTTGAATTTAACCTAAACAGGTCATCATGGTATTTTCATAATAAATTTTTTTCTACGAAGGTTAAAAAGATGAAATGCTTAGAGTACGAAGCCACAATCCTAAGGAAAATTGTCAAAAAAATTTAGATATTGGTTCAGAACATTTTCGGAGATATGATCTGTGGAAGTTAGGGATTTTTGAGGCTTTTGAATTTCATCTCAAAGAGGTGATCATGGGAAAATATTCATAGCTCTCTCTCTGAGCATCGGATTGAAATGTTGTAAAAAGTGGCTGCAGGTGCACGAACTGTAGTTTTCACTCTAACAATTTTAGAGCCAAAGGAGGAAACAATGACACGTGTAAATTCATACAATTTTTCTCTACTAAACCAGTCCAAAATTGGGTCATTGTGGGAGATTGGACATAACTTTGCCTTGAAGAATCCAAATCAGATCAGACCTATAACATTTGAAAGAAGCTTCAAAGGGCTACTAGAAGGCTGAATTTTAGATATTGAGGATCTGCAATTATAGAGATAATTCAATTTCAATATCGAGCTCCTAAAAAGCAATTAAAAGGTGTGTATTTTTTTTTTCTGAATTGCATAAGTCTTGTTTGAAGAATCAAGTTAAATTGATTACAAGGGCATATTGTAGAGTAGATATCAGTATTGGATTCTAAAATGGCCCTTAAAAAGAATTCAACACCCATTAAGCATTTATAAAGCTCTACTATGACTCATGAAGATGAAGAATGGCAACATGCCATATCAAAATTACAAGAGAAAGTGCAACAAATTTCGCTCTCGCAAAGAGCAACAAAAAATGACATGGAAGTTTTGAAGAAAGGCGTGGAAAATAAGATGGATGGTTTGAAGAAAGGAATGGAATCTAAGATGGATGGTTTTAAGAATGGCATGGAATCTAAGATAGATGGCATGGAATTTAAAATGGAAAACATGAAGAATGATCTAAAAGAAGACATGGAAGGTTTGACAAAGTTGACACAAGAAAATTATCCTAATGGTGAAAAGATAGTAGAGGAAACTCATGATGAGAAAAAAATAAATGTTAATCATGATTTCATAAAATCTAATGTTGGCAGGAAGAACCACCATATTCCAAAAATGGATATGAGGAAGTTTGATGGAAAGGATCCTGTAACATGGATACTACAGATGGAGCAATATTTTGATCTCCATAATGTGAAAAAAACACAAAAGGTACGCATTGCAACTTTACATTTAGAACAAAATACATTTGTATGGTATCGATGGCTTTGCTCCCGTAAAAAAATTGTCACTTGGTCAATTTTTACGGAGGAAATGATAGCAAATTATGAGGATACAAAGAGCAACACCTTCTTTAGCCAATTGATAAATCTCAAACAAAAGGGTTTAGTGGGGCAGCACATTGAGGACTTCCAAAAATTGAATATAAGAGTAACTGATATTCCAGAGGAACACAGGATTGATCTCTTCATAGGCACTTTAAAGGATAACATCCAACATGAAGTTCGCGTTTTGGAACCTGATTCATTGGAGAAGGCATTCAGATTGGCAAGAAAATTTGAATGTAAAATTATGGCGACAAGGAAGCCTACCACTCAATTCTATAAAGAAGGAAGTGTTGCTACGCCTAGATTTCCACAACCTACAAGGTTGACACCACAACAATTGGAAGAAAAAAAGAGCAAAAGGGCTTTGCTACAGTTGTGATAGAAAATACACTAAAGGTCATAAGTGTGCTGAGAAGAAATTATTTTACATAGATTGTGAAGAGGAAGAAGAAAATGAACAAGAAGATGATATACACCATGAACCAACCCAAGAAGAGGAAGAAATGAGTCCGACCATATCGTCTAATTCATTGGAAGGAATTACCACTCCTCAAACTCTCAAGATAGAAGGACATATCAAGAAGAAAAAGGTAATAGTGTTGATTGATTCAGGTAGTACCCTTAATTTTATTCATTGTAAGGTAGCCAAGGAATTGAATTGTTTCCTATACCCAGCACCAGAATGTCAAGTGATGGTTGCAAATGGAGGAACTATAAATTGCTCTGGAAAATGCCATAATATCAAGCTAACCATGGGGGAATATGTATTGACTAGTCCAATGCTTTCCATTCCTATGGGAGGTGCTGATGCTGTACTAGGAGTACAATGGTTACAATCTTTGGGGACGGTAGCTTTTAATTTTCAAGAAATTTTCTTGAAATTTTTTTCAGAAGGAAAGGAAGTCGAATTACGGGGTATTGCAGGGAAGTCGGGAAAGATAATAAGCTTTAATGTCATGACAAAGCTTCTAAAGAAAGAACAATGAGGCATAATTGCACAATTATGCTCACTAGAAGTTCCAACATAAAAATAATCTATTTCTGCAGATCTCCAAAAAGTCTTGGACAATCATTCCAAGGTTTATGAAACTTCAAAAGGACTCCCACCTATTCGTGATTATGATCATGCTATTCATTTGATTCCAGGAAGTGTTCCTCCAAACATCAGGCCTTATAGATATCCTTATGTCCAAAAGAGGGAAATTGAACATATGATTGTAGAAATGTTAGAGGCGAGTATAATTCAACCTAGTCAAAGTTCTTTCTCTGCTCCTGTAGTATTGGTACACAAGAAGGATGGATCATGGTGCATGTGTCCAGATTATGGGGAGCTCAATAAGCTCACCATTAAAGATAAATTTCCCATTCCTGTGATTGATGAATTATTGGATGAATTACATGGATAAATTTATTTTACCAAATTCAATTTTCATTCAGGGTACCATCAAATTAGAATGAAGACTGAAGATATTCCGAAAACAACATTTCGAACTCATGAGGGTCATTATGAATTTTTGGTCATGCCTTTTGGCCTTACCAATCTACCTTATACATTTCAAGGGTTAATGAATTCCATTTTCAAACCCTTCCTTAGAAAATTTGTGCTAGTATTTTTTGATGATATACTAATGTACAGCAGGTCTTGGAAGGATCATGTTCAACATGTTGACAGGGTTCTCAAACTATTGCAGGAGAAACAATTATATGCAAAAACATCCAAATGTTTCTTTGGAGTACAAGAGGTGGAATATTTGGGTCATATTGTATCTCACGAGGGTGTTAAGGTAGACCCTAACAAAATTAAAGCCATTAAGGAATGGAAAGTCCCCACAACCATAAAGCAGTTGCGAGGATTTCTAGGGTTAACAGGGTATTATCGCAAGTTTGTTAAGAATTATGGGAGAATAGCAGCACCTCTAACAACATTATTGAAGAAAGATGCATTTTCATGGACTCCTGAAGCAACTAAGGCCTTTGAACATCTTAAAGAGGAAATGTACCTAGCACCGGTCTTAGCTACGCCAGACTTCACAAAAACCTTTATTGTGGAATGTGATGCCTCAGGAAATGGAATTGGTGCTGTTTTAATGCAGGAAGGAAGACCCATTGCTTTTGAAAGTCGTCCAATCAAAGGAAAGTATTTACAAAAACCTATTTATGAGAAGGAAATGTTAGCAATACTTCATGCACTAAAGAAATGGCGAACTTACCTAATAGGAAGACACTTCAAGGTAAAAACTGATCATGATAGTCTTAAACACTTTTTGGAACAAAGACTATCTTCAGAAGAGCAGCAAAAATGGGTCACAAAGATGTTGGGTTATGACTTTGAAATCATCTACAAAAAAAGGAAGCTAAATGTTGTTGCAGATGCACTCTCAATAAAGGATGAAGAGGTGGAAGCATTGCTTTGTGCCATTTCTATTATCCAACCAGATTGGATAACCGAAGCAAGGGATGAATGGAAGAAGGACGAAGAAGTGTGGACACTCATTCAAAATTTGTAGCAATATCCTAGTACATCTGATACATTTAGTTGGAAAAATGATTCCTTATGGTACAAAGATCGCTTATATCTTTGTAAGAATTCCCAACTAAAACAAAAGATTCTTCTGGAATTGCACACTTCTCCTTTAGGAGGACACTCAGGATTTTTAAAAACTTACCACAGGGTGAAGAAAGAATTTTTTTGGGATGGCCTTAAATCTGATATTAAAAAGTTTGTGGCGGAATGTTTGGTTTGCCAGCAGAATAAAGTGGAAACAATTAAGACCCCAGGACTTCTACAACCTTTATCCATTCCAAGTCAACGTTGGGAGGAGATTTCAATGGATTTTATCGCAAGTTTACCTAAGTCCGAAGGAAAGAGTGTCATCATGGTGGTAGTTGATAGACTTACCAAGTATGCACACTTTTGTGCATTATCTCATCCATTTAAAGCAAGTATAGTTGCTACTACATTTATGGACACAATTCAAAAGCTACATGGAAACCCAAGGGTTATTGTGAGTGATAGAGATCCCATTTTTACTGGAAATTTTTGGACGGAGTTATTTTCTCTTTTGAGTACTCCATTAGCTCATATCTCTTCTTATCATCCTCAATCCGATGGTC
The DNA here is from genome assembly GCA_034641835.2 of Pinus albicaulis. NCBI lineage: Eukaryota > Viridiplantae > Streptophyta > Pinopsida > Pinales > Pinaceae > Pinus > Pinus albicaulis. The sequence goes on along the minus strand of CM076570.1, from coordinate 181,063,386 downwards.
AAACTGAGATAGTAAATAAATTTTTGGAAGGATATCTTCATTGTTTTGTATCTGATAAACAAACATAATGGGTCAAGTGGTTATCTCTAGCTGAATGGTGGTATAACACTTCCTTCCATACTGCAGCAAAAATGACCCCATTTATGGCACTTTATGGATATCATCCACCATCCATCACATCATATTTGAGAGAAAATTCTAAGGTTCATGCATTGGAAGATAACATCAAGCACATAAAACAAATTCTCCAACTCTTAAAGGATAACCTCACTTTGGCATAAAATTAGATGAAACAATAGGCAAATCAACATCGTAGTGAAAGAAGTTTTGATGTAGGTGACTGAGTAATTTTATGGCTGCAACCATACAAACAAATTCCCCCAAGCAAGCTAATAATGATAATAAATTATCACCCAAGTACTATGGTTCTTACAAGGTGTTGCGAAATATTGGTACTATGGCATATAAATTGGAGCTTCCTGCATCTTCCCGAGTACACCTAGTTTTCCATGTTTCATGCTTAAAGAAGGTTATCAGTGACAAGCTTCCAAATAAAACAATATTTCCTGCAATGGATGAGGAAGGAAAATCATATTGGAACTTGAAGCGTCACGGTAAAGAACTCGAGCACACGAATCAATCAATTTAGCATTCATCAAGGGAAGAACTTACCCACCGAAGATTCTAAGCATGGGAGGATGAGAATTCTTTATACGTGCTAATCTTTAGCTACTCTGTTATTGAGGACAAAACTTTTTTGAAGGAGAGGGGCATGTTAGGTCCCTATATTACTAGTATAGTCCCTTATTGTTGTTAGTGTAACCCCCTTATTGTTATTATTGTGCCCTTAAATTATTATTGTTAGGTCGGCTAGGATTATGTTGTGGCCCTACTAGGATTACATTATGGCCCCATGGACTCCTATATATAGAAAGGAGGTTTTGTGATTTGAATCATCCAAGAAATTTTCATTCATGTAATGTATTGGAAGTTTCCCCCTCGAAGTGGTTTATTTCTAAGGCGTTGATATCTCTTTTCTTCTCTTTTTGGAGCTGGTTTCACAACAAGCTGTCTATTTGTGCTTGCAGATTTTCTACTGCCTTCTGGTTGCGTAGCAGCTTCATACATGCCTATAGAAATGGTTTAACTTTGTCATCTATTCTTAGGTTTGCTAGAGCTTTTGAGATAGGTGCTTCATCCTTAGTAAAGTCTTTGTGAGCTACGACGAAGGTTTCCTTCTCCTTCTGCAGGTCCAAGCTTTCCTGTTTGACAACTGCTTTTTAGATAAGAGGTTTAGCCTCGACTTTCTCCTTAGCTCCTCCAGTAGTCATGCCGATGCGCATTATGACATTAATACTTGGTCCTTCATCACATGGTTCCACCTTAACCCTCTGTACATTCTGCGTAGGTGTACTCTGCTATTTTTCTTACATTTTTTCTATCAGGACTGGACAACTTCGATCATGTGGTCCAATTTTCGACAGTAACAGCATGATTGTCGCGCAGGGTTCAGAAAGTCCCTCTCAAAGTGCCATATCTCCCCATAGTTGTAACAGATTAATTGTCCTATTCCCCTACTTGTGCCTCCACCCCTTCCCCTCCCATGCCCCTGGCTGGGGAGCCTCCTCTGCTTGAGGGAGATAGTGGTGAAGAAGGATCAGCCTGTACCCTGTATAGGTTTCCTCGATCTATCTTCTTCTTCTTCTTCTTTTTATTTTTTTTTATTTTTAATACAGTGGGATCGAAAACTGGGGCAGCCTCGTGACTCATGTTACACGGGGTCGATTCTGACCGCTACCACTATACCCACTGGGAACATGCGCCCGCCCCTCTCCACACACTCCATTTTAGTCTGGGGGATTTAAACTTGTGACCTCCTGTACGAGCTTGCCTTACAAAAAAACTTCACTGCATTTCAATTACCAACTCACCTACCCCCGTGGGGCTATTTTTCCTTGATCTATCATCAAGTCATAGGTCCGACAATTATGCTCCTCATGCCCCATATAGGAGAAAAATCAACACCATTGCTACTTCAATTCTGGAAAGTAAGCACCAAGATGGGGACAACGGTTAGTATCATGTAGCCTGGTAACATGATAATCAGCGCACCATAATGTCTGACCACTCGGTCCCGCAGCCTCTTTAGGGTGCAATGGGCTAGGTCCCCCAGCCTGCATGTAATCTATCAGCAGAGGACACTGATCCTTGGTATGGTCGGACACCTTGCATCTTATGAACCATATGTCGGGACTAGCCTCATTTCCTTGTTCTTTTCACAGGTTTTGTATTTCAAGGTGCATTGCCTCCAGATGTCCCTGGATCTAATGTACCCAAAAATGGGCATCGTCTCTTGGTGCAGCCTCTAGTTTCATAACAATCTCAAAGGCCTTCTCTTGTGTCTCAATCACCTACTGACCCATAGGTCCACACAACTGAGGTAGCATCATAGCGATAAACCATTCCTTGTGCTATATATCATCATACTGGAACTCTCCATCTTTGATAATCTTCTTTAACCACTGATCAACTTCCCATACTAACTCAGTGGGTCCTTGTATAAATTATTTTAGGTCAGTTACCAGTTGCGAGTAGGAATTAGGCTTTCAGAACTACTGTTTGAAAGCTATCTTAATCTCCTGAATAGATGGATCTACATGCCACCCTACATATCCCACATACCAGTCCAAGGCTCTTCCTTCAAAGGCAAGTGATAGCTATGCTCTCTTTATAGCATTGGTAGCCACATTCTTCGTATTCCATACTGATTCTGCTACAAACCAAAATTAGTCCATATCTTCATCTCCTATACCCTTGAAGGTAGGTAGCTTCATGTGCATGGCCATATCGTCTTCTGGTGGTGGCAGAGGTGTGGGTGAGTTCTTAAACTTATGCTGACCTGAAGGTGGTGTAGTTAGAGGATTATTTCTTTCATGCACAGTCGATTCTCTTAATGGACTGTAGACAGATCGATCTCCTTCTTGATTAGTTTGGTAGTACTTACCACTTTGTGTTGTACTCTCGCTTAGATCAGAGGTCATTCACTCGACGTGGTTGCACAGAATGCCCTTTTCGCACAATAAAAATTTGATCAATAATGGTACTTTTTTCGAGAACTTACCTCGGAACCCTTTGAAGAACCTCTGCTTTGCTTCAGAATATGATACGAACTGATCAAATGCGAATTCTGTCACAAATCCTCCTAGAACGCTATCCACCCAGTGATCTAGTATACGGGTGATCGCATTGTCAATCCTTTCCAGCTGTTGAATCAATTCTGGTGTCCACTACATAACCTGATCGTCCTTCCAGCATGTATGGAATTCTACGAGCCTTGCCAACCACTCCTAAAGTTTGTGCGCAAAGGTTACAAATAAAATTTCATAGAATTCAGTGAAGATGTACTTGTTCTTCCACTTCTTAGCCGCCAATTTCATGCCGCGATTCTCCTTTACAGAAAACTCCTAAATCTGTTTTTCAAACCAATCTTCAATTTCCACCCTCTCAGGTCTCCAAAGACCTCGTGGCATTACCCAATCTCTCTCTCAAAATACTCTCGGTCCCGGAAACGAAACCATTTGTTGGCTTGAGGGGTCCTAACCCAGGTTCAAAGGTTATGGTTTTCCAACAAACCCCTATACTACTGGCCCTTTTAGCAATGACCTACTTGCGCAGGAAAAGGTCTCACTCGAAGCAGTATGGGAGGGTGCTGGAACCAGGTTTTTGCACCCTGAGAGAGAGTAGGTAATTTGAGGCAGATCTAGGTCACAACTTATTAGTTTTTTCACATAATGAGTCTATTCACAACTCTTTTCGAAGAGTAATTAGCATATAAACATGAAAAAGCTATCAAATCTGATCAGTACATTCACATCCACATGCATATTACCAAATACTAATACAGAGCACTATAATCGCAGCCAATATCAAATCATAATTATACTTATGCTAGTTTCAGAACACAAATACATTCACAGCTTAAATAGGCATCATATATGTCTTTCAACAGTAAACATAACCAATTCAGATAACACACAGATACTTTAACGATAATTCACATTCATTAAAATTCAGATCCACTTACAACCAAAAAACAACCCACAACCAAAACACATCCCATGCACACAGACTAGTGGGGTCCGCACACAGCAGGTTGAGGATCTCCGCGAACACAGCGAGCAAGAGTCCTTACCCAAAACAACCCAAAACAAATCTAACAGTTCGGACGTAGCATCAATCTATCAAATTCCTTACCTACTAGACCCAATTATCTATCTATTTACAATATCGTAGCCTTCGCTATTCTATGGTATGCAAACCGTGGTTTGTGGACCCTAGAGCTACCCTTTAACCCATTACAACATATTAGGGGCTTTGACCCACCAAAAACCCCTATGCAGGACTGAATTTAACAAAATTTTACCTAAAACGCAGGTTAGGGAACCCCGTTCCAACACTCATTAATGAAATAACCTAGATATTGGAATTGGATCATGCCAAAGGTGCATTTCTCAAGTTGGAACATAACTTGTGCCGCCAGAGGGTTTGAAGGACATGCCAAATTTTGTTCAAGTGATATTCAAAATTCTTGCTAAAGATGAGGATGTCATCCATGTATAGAACCACGAATGAGTTGGTAATGGGCCGTAAGATGTCACCCATCAACCTCATAAAAGTTGCAGGGGAATTTGTCAACTTGAAAGGCATGATCAACCAATTAAAACTTCCCTCCTTGGATTTGAAGGTGGTCTTCCATAAATATGTGGGCTCTATTGAAACCTGGTGATAGTTAGAATTTAAATTAATCTTACTAAAGCACTTGACCCCCTTGATCTGGTCAAGAAGGTCATCAATCTATGGGGTTGGATATTTGTTCTTCACAATGATTTTATTTAGTGCTTGATAATTAATGCAGAGTCTCCAGGTCCCATCATTCTTTTGTACAAGTATAATTGGGCACCCACAAGGTGAGGAACTTGTTCAAATGTGCCCTTTTTGCAACAACTCCTGGATCTACAACTTTATTTCTTCATTTTCTAGAATAAAGCAATGGTATATCAACCTATGGGGTAGGGGCGCACTGGGAGTCAAATTTATCGAATGCTTGACTTAACAGTGCAAAGGTACCCCTGTGGGTGAGGATATGATGTCCCTATATTCTTCCATGACCTTATCCACCTACTTTTTCTATGTGGTGGAACCCTTCTCGGGGGCCATAGATGTGGCTACAATCTTCCCCTTACTTTGAGTAGAGAAGAAAGAAAAAAAATTTCCTGGTATTAGAGATGATGTTACTCTGTTACTTAACAAAAATAAAAAATATAGTAGTAGGCGAGGATACCTTTGGTATCCTATATAACTTACTACCTTAAGTAACGATAAATATGCGAGGCCTAGACTCATACACAAAATTTCACTTCCATAAGTATGGTTGGCCTAATAACACATCACAAAATTCAAAAGGAGAAACATTACACAACACCTCATAATTGAAGGGATTGATGATGTAGGGAAGGTGGCAATGTTTGTTGATGTAAAGATCTCATCCTTGATGGAGCCACCCGATAATGTATGGATGCAAGTGTGGTGGGGTAATCATGCCCAAATGCTTAACGAAATCCATTGATATGAGGTTCATTTGGCTCCCGTTGTCGATAATGAATTGCAGTGGAGACCCATTCACCCACATCTATGAGTGGAGGAGACACCCCCCTTCCTCTGGATCTTTTGACTCAAACTTCAAGACCTTGGTGGTGTTAATGGTGGCACTGGGCTCTATGTAAATAACCTGATTCCATTTTTCATTCCCCTTGTTGGGTTTTGACTCATAGTCAGAACATGCATCTGACTTTGAAGCCTTCATCTCAGCCACCAATGACTAATTGGCGCAACACTTACTTATGTTGTGATTGAGGATCTTGTGGAACTCACACCACTTTCATGTTTCCTTCTTTGGCTTCATGATGTTGTTATTTTCTTGTAGCTTCGATAAGTTCTCCTGGGTAACCCCACCTTGGCTCTATTGTTTGTTTTGCGGTTCGGGGGTGCCTTTTCCTTGCTTCAAATTCACAGATCAAAATTACCATTTCTTTTATTTAAATTTCTACTCGATCTTGAAAACATAACAGTATGCGGTGCCAAGTGAGGATATGTCTAGGAAATTCATCTCATCCTGATGTGTTTGTGTAGATAACTACGGTACTTGAATAGTAGATTTTTCTCGAAATCCTTGATACCTAACAGTGTGTGAGGGGTATGAAAAATAATTGTGAACTCTGACACGTCTTGGTCCCTTCTATTGAGAAATTAGGGCGTTTAATTTAAAATTTCTATTCTTGATATTACTTGTGATTTTGTTATGCTTCTTTAAATTAGATCTTATATTAGTTAGCTTAATAAGTCATTAATCAAGTCAATTATCAAAACACAAGAGACACAAAGTTAAGGCTCTTCAATCCAGGGCAAAAACCTCTCCCTCTTGGAGAGGAAAAACCTAAAGAAATTATTCTTATAAATATTCAATTGATAAGTACCATAACCATGAAATAGACCCTTGCCACCAGTATGCCTCCATGACCTTATCATTACTCTTCTTGACTCCTTAATTTGACCTTCCTTTCTGTCACTGTTCTGCACCATCCTTAGGGAAGATCGGTCCCTAGTTAGCCCATCACAATTCCTCGACCTACCTTTCTTCATTCTCTAGACAAAGATATTCTTTTTTCTATAGGTACTCATGAGATATAAATCAAGGCTTGTATATAACCTTGCCATACTGTTGTAGTGATCCTTGAAATAAATGAAGTTTATGACTATTCTCCTTCTTTAGTAAGTAGCTTTTCTTATGCACTAAACCTAGGAACCTTATCACAAAATTGGACCGAGATGATGGGACTCTTATCCTTTGCTGAGATGATTATTTACTTTAGATTCTGCCTCACACTACTCTTCGCATTACATCATTGTATTTTTTCTTCCTGAGATAACCCTCATTAGTCCTGAAATGATCACCATGCATATGAACCAAAATAGAGATTGTCTTCCTTGTTTATTCGTTGATTATCCTCGTCCTTGTGTACCCAGAAACATACCCTTTCTTCGCACTTTATTTCAGAATTTGATCCAAGCTTTATTGTGTACAATTAGGTTGCAAACTTGTCTTTTTATATGGACAGTCTTACACTCCTTAGGCCAGCATGACCTCTAGCTAGTAAGTCGACTTGCATAAGTGTGTAGGCTGACATGCATAAGGTTAGATCTTCAACGTGAATTGAGCTGAATTCAAGCATAATTATGACAAGTTCTTGAGACATACTTTTACATCAATAGTTTTATTCTACAAGTGTAACAATACTTCATATACATGACTCTAAATTATACATTTATGACAAGATGACAAACCCCTAAAGAGATCAAGAAGAATTCTTTGACCTATAATAAAAACTTATTGCTCATGAAACCCATGAGGCAAGATTTACAAAATACATTTTATTATCTTTGTCTTCTTCATTACATAAATTCATAATTACAAGTCACTATATATGAAACCTAGTTACAATTTCCAACACCTTCCCTGCCGCAGTGTGGTCCATTTTATGTACTTATATTTGTACCTCCTGACAGGGTAGAATTGTTTCTTGATGACGTCTTAGAAAGAATTTCAGGTGGGTGTGGCTGAAAATAGTGAGGATTATAATTCATCCCTTGACTCATAGTAGGTTTCCCACTAGTCCTTGACGTGGGGGGCAACCTTGTGGAGTGAAAAAGTAATATTTTCCCTATCGGAAAAATTGTGGACTAAAAAATATCCTTCTAGCATATTCAACCATTGATCTATGACATATGCATCTTTCCAATATTCAAATATAGGAATGTCAAAGTTAACTTGTACCTTGAAGGGGGTGGTGCCGCCTGGGAGGCTGCTGGATGAAGATGATTTGCTGTTGATACCTGCGAAAGGATATTGGAAAAAATGTCCATCATCTGGTTCCTTTGTCGCTTGAGGGCTTCTTCGTGCAAAATTTTGAAAGGATATCCTACTCGCTCATGTTTATTTTCTTCCACCATGGGAGGTCATAGGGGTCGACGAGGTTGTTCTTGAAAAGGTTCAACCAGTTGAAGTTCTAACTCCTTATACCTCAACCTCGTTAGAGACATGCACAAAAAAATAGAGAAAGAGTAGAACGCTCTGATACCACTGATCTAGATTTATGCAGGAAAGAAATGAAGTAAAAATTCAAAACAAATACTGAGCTAAAATGAAAAATAAACTTAAATTCATTAATTAAAAAATATTGAAACTATTTACGTGCAGAATGGAAATAAACTAGCTTGGGAGATGGTAGCTTATCTATGAGAAGAGATGTGACGACTACATGCTCCTAAATTGTGTTACAATGAGGTAAACATAAATGTTTATTATTGAGAAATAAGGGAAAACCTTAAACATCCAAAACCTAACCGTAGGAGATAAATTTCCAAAATTTTGTGGGCCCCATTGGGGTTAGTTGGTACATCGACTTGTTGAAATTTGTAACAATAAATATTGAAAACGACAACAAGAAGAGGCTTTTAATTTAATTTTACCTTAATTAAATTAGAAGTAAATTGTAATTCCACATCACATGACAACTTGTACGAGTTAACTAAGTCAAGAAGACTTATTTAGTTCAGTTAATTGGAGTTGGGGGTCAAACTGGAGGCATGTAGAGTTCTCTCTAAGTTTTCGAGGGTCCAATTGCAGTTTATTTTGAGTTGTAATTGTTGAACTTAATTTTTTGAGTTAAAATCATTTTAACTAGTTCTAACTGACGGAGGAGTTAGTGAGAGGTATAGTGAATTAAATATGATATAATTCACAAGTAGTGATCAATCAGATAACTGAATATTCACTATAAATAACTATTGCATGTCAATTCTAAGCAAGACATAGTTGAGATTGGAGTTACAGAGAAGTATACTATCAGTTGTATAATTAGAAAATTATATAGTTAATGCATGAGGTAAACATAAGGCCTTAGATGTATTGCACAATAAATTATTGGGAATTTCCTAATTAATAGGGGTTGAATTTCCCTAGGGATTGCACAAGAAAGGTTGGGCATCCAGAGGAAAGAAATTGGTTAAGTATTGGACCAAAATTTCTTGGATCAGAGTGAGATAGTTAGAGATAGTGTAGAGAACTCTCAAGCCTGAGAGAAGCATTGTATTGTTTCATATTATTGAATTAATGGAATATCCAGATAACAAGATTTTTAATTGAGGATTTCCCCAGATAAATCTTTGTGTTGTGCGATTGAAATTATTTCTCTTTCTTGTCCATGTGATTATGCGATCATAATTGGTTTCCACAATTTGTAGAATAGATCCAAGTATTTTTTTTTTTAACATGTTACAAGATAAATTGAATATATGTGGATTTTATACATGATATCAGAGTAGGAATCACTATAGAGAAGAAGAATATGATTTTGTTTTGAACAGGTGAATCGAATTTGAATATCTAATCTTCAGGACCAACAGCAGAATCAGGATGTCTCCTATGGATTGTGACTCAAATATACCCTTGAGGGTAGTTCAAATTGCATAGCTTGGAAGGATAGGATGGAGGCAGTTTTGGAGGACAACGTGCTGAAGGAGTTCATAAACAGTGATGTTCCCAGGCCCGCAACAACAAATGCTCAAAATATCAATGCATGGAAGAAGAATGTAGCAAAGGCGATAAGGATTCCATTAGAAGGAGTCTGAGATCAAATTGTCTCGAACCTCCATGGAAAGCCAACTCCATATGATATGTGGAAGGACTTAAATTTTTTTTTTTTCAAAACAACATTGACCACAGGAAGCTGGCACCGAAGGACAAGCTCAAAAAAATCAAGATAGAAGAGGGAGACATAATACCAAAGTACTTGACCAAGTTCACTCAATGCCGAGATGAGCTTCAAAGTGTTGGTTTTACCATTGCTGAGGATGATCTTGTGAGCCTAAAATTTCTAGGCCTTCCCAGGAGCTGGCACAACTACCAGGATTTAGTAAATGGGAGGGATAAGTTACCAGAGTGGGAACAATTGTGGTCTGACTTGGTAGAAGAAGAGATAAGGTGGAACACCAGAGACGAGACCTATTCCAAAGACATGGAAGAATATTTTTCATTAGTTGGAAAAGGAAATAAATCCAAGGGAAAGAAGTCCCAATGCGAAGAGGGAAATAAGAAATACTTTTCCAACATCAAGTGTCTTCACTATCACGAGTTTGGGTACTATGGCACGAAATTTCCACATAAGGCAAGAAAGAAGGAGCCTGCAATAGCAGCAATAGGCGAAGCTCTATCTTCACAATTAAAACTTGATTTAACTCTTATTGCATGCATGGAAAACACTATAATGGTATGCATGTGGTATCTCTATAGCATTGCCTCGTTCCATATGATGGGGAATAGAGATCTCTTCCTTGACTTGGAGGAGAAAGACCTCAAGAAGAGCATATAGTTTGGAGATGATGGGAGGTATAGCGCAACCGGTATTGGTACTGTTACCTTTAAGAGGGAGTCTGACTCCCCTCTCAAACTTACATATGTGTTTTTTTTCCAGGATGAAAGAAGAATCATGCTTCTGTAGATGTATTGGAAGACTGTGGCTACGATGTAATATTTAGCAAAGGAAATTTTTTCCTTAGAAACATTGCCATGAGACAAATGAAACATATCGATGTGTGAATCAAGAATCTGTATGCACTTAAGGTACTAGATGCATGCAAATCCTTGAGAAGAAAGACAAGTGTTAGAGAGGGAGCATGAATTACCTCTCAACATGCAGCCTCCGGAGAAGCCTCAACAAGTTGTGGAGCAGGCACCATTGGAGAAGAAGAGAGGCGAACGAGTAGAGGCATCCACTCAGGCAAAGACCTCTAGTAGGGGGAAATTTTGAGCCAAGTGGGAAGAGGGAGCACATGAAACCATACCTCCAGGTGAGACGTGGGGCAATGTGAAGCAACAATCCCAAGAGTGAAAAAATTTGGGCAGGGTCCCTTGAGATATTTTTTCTCATGGATCATTACCTTGCTACAGGAGCCCACAATACATATTAACTGGATGGATCAGTGGTAGTTTATGTAGTTAGATGTCAGAATTACAGATGGAGAGAATAACAACAGTCAGATATCGGGGATTACAAAGCAGAGTTGGCAACAATGCAGAGTCAATAGCAATGCGAAGTTTTCAGCAGACAATGAAATAGCTAGTAGTAGTCAAAGAATCTTGTGACATATGCATAATAATGATAACAGTTGATTCAATTTGTATTATTTTTAGTTTCATAAGTTGCAATAGCAACAAAATTAGAGATAAGTGTTGCATGCATAACATTCCAAAGGTACAGATTGTGATAGAGTTGAATTCATTTCTTGTTGAGAGAGAGTGTTGAAATTTGCAACAAGAAATATTGAAAATGGAAACAATAAGAGCATTCAAATTTAATTTTCCCTTAATTAAATTAGAAGTAAATTGTAATTCCACATCACATGATAACTTGTACGAATTAACTAAATGAGGAAGACTTAGTTATTTAGAAATCAAAATTTTGAACCATTAACTCAGGTTCATTATTAGGATATGAAAAGGTATATGGAAAACCTATCAAATTTAGGTTATAATAAATAGGTAACATTATGATAGGGTGAAGTGAAAAGAACCGTTAGTTAAATTATATCAAATTTGTGAGTTAATAATTTAATTAAAGGATTGATATATTATTTTTAATAATATGTTTTTATATAAATTAGATTTAGTTGTGAATGTTCTTTAGGATTATTAATATGTTTTATTAATTAATTTTATTGGAAGGTGTGCTTTGATTAAAAATAATATATTATGAAGTTTATGCTTTAAATATTCATTTGTCTAAATTAATTCCAACATTTTATTAAATTTGGAAAGTTAATTTTACTAATTAATGCCAATAAAATTAACTTTCCAAATTTAATAAAACATTGGAATTAATTTACACAAATAAATCTTTAAAACATAAACTTCATAATATATTATTTTTAATCAAAGCACACCTTCCAATAAAATTAATTAATAAAAAATATTAAAAATCCTAAAGAACATTCACAACTAAATATAATTTATATAAAAAGAGACTATTAAAAACAATATAACAATATTTTTAATTAAATCATTAACTCACAAATTTGTTATAATTTAATTGTCGGCAATTTTCACTTCACCTTTTCATAATTTTACCTATTTATTATAACTTAAATTTGATCAATTTTCCATATACATTTTTAGATCTTGATGATGAACCTGAGTTAATGGTTCGAAACGTCGATTTCTAAATCAATATGAACGGGATGAATTCGGAAAACTTATTACAACATACTAAAAATCCCAGAGATCTCAAATCAGAAAAAAAAGACTTAGTTAGTTCAGTCAATGCGAGTTTTGGGTCAAACTGGAGGCATGTAGAGTTCTCTCTAAGTTTTAGGGGGTCCATTTGCAGTTTATTTTGAGTTTTAATTGTTTAACTTAATTATTTGAGTTAAAACCAGTTTAACTAGTTCTAACTGACGAACGAGCTAGTGAGAGGTCTAGTGAATTAAATATGATTTAATTCACATGCAGTGATCAATCTGATAACTGAATATTCGCTATAAATCGCTATTGCATGTCAGTTGTAAGCAAGACCCAGTTGAAATTGGAGTTAAAGGGAAGTATACTATCTTGTATAGTTACAAAATTGTACAAGTTATGCATGACGTCAACATAAGGCCTTAGATGTATTGCATAATAAATTATTGAGAATTTCCTAATTAATAGGGGCTGATTTTCCATAGGGATTGCGCAAGCAAGGCTAAGCATCCAAAGGCAAGAAATTGGTTAAGTATTAAACCAAAATTTCTTGGATTAGAGTGATATAGTCAGAGATAGTGCAAAGAGCTCTCAAGCCTCAGAGAAGCATTGTATTGTTTCATATTCTTGACTTAATGCAATATACAAATAACATGGTTTTTAATTGAGGCTTTCCCCTAATAAATCTTTGTGTTGTGCGATTGAAGTTCTTTCTCTTTCTTGTTCATTTGATTATGCAATCGTAATTGGTTTCCACGATTTGTAGAATAGATTCAAGTATTTTGTTTTAGCATATTACAAGATCAATTGAATCTATTTGGATTTTTTACACGACTTCCTAGGGTCATAACTTTGGCATATAATATCCATTTTATGCATACCATGCCTCGTTAGAAATATATATTTGAGGAATACAAATTTTATCTGCAAACCAATATTGTGGGCTACAATTTTGTCCTATTTTCAAAGAAAATGTTGTTTAGAGCCTCAAAACGATTCCAGAAGTTCAGGATTGAAGAAAATACCAAAAATAGTAAAATATGCTACAATTAAGGAAACTGAAAGAGAGAGCATTGGGGGAACAAGTGTAATAGGAGGGTGTGAAACAATATCCACCTGTATCAATCCTCCCCCCTTAGGAAGTAATGGTCCACATTGCGTTGAGTGCCTCCATGAGATGGGGAAAATTCTGCTGAACTTGGTCCCTAATGAGCCAGTTTCCCTAGTTAAGGAGTTGGTCAACTTTGACGATGTGATACAGTTGGATCCTATGTTGGTGAGTGTTCTTGATCTGTGTGTCCATGAGCCGATGATTTGTGGCTTTTTTGATGCAATATGGGTTGAGATTTGTTGGTGTTAGCTATTAGAAAATGTCCGATGTGTCCAACAATGGTGGAAAGTATGGATGAAGGTGGTCCACATTGAACACTAAGTGCAAGAAAAGGAATAGGAGAATGCTTAGCTTGAAATAATTGTCTCCCATAGCCTTAGTGATGGTGTAAGGTCCATATTAGAGTGGTCAAACATTTTGATGGGCTCCAATAAGGCATTCTTTATGCAAATTAAACCAAACTTTGTCACCCACCGAAAACTTATGGGGATCCGACATTGATCATGTCATTGTGTATACTTGGCACTGGATTTATCCAAGACGTCATGAAACTACTAGTGAATGTGTTGGATGAGTTCAATAAACCTGGTTGCTTTATCAACCTTGTACTGTACATGTGCGTATTTTTCCTGTGCAGTTGCATGAGGCATGACAACATCAGTTAGATATAGTGGTTGAAATACCAGACTCACATGAAATGGGTTAAGAAAATTCGGGCTAGGGAGAGATATGTTATAGTTATGCTGCACATAGGGAAGGATCTCATTCCATGTTCATGGATTCTTGGAGTTGTACATGTGCAATATATAAGTGATCATCCTGTTGATGAAATCTGTCTGGCCATCAGTATGGGGATGGAATGAAGTTGACTTGGTGATATTTGTGTCCAATAATGACCAAAGGCTTAACTAGAAAGTGCTCAGGAACCTATTATCCCGATATGATATAATGGTCAGCGGGATCCCAAAATGTACCCATACTCATTCAAAGAAGAGTTTTGTAGTGTACTCTGTTGTGATACTCTTCTTTCAATCCAATAATATAACCATCTTAGAAAATTTGTTCACGACCAAAAATACAGAGTCATTACCATGCTTGGTAGAAGGGAGGCCAAACAATAATTACATGGAGATGGATTCCTAGGGCTATATGGGAGTAGGCATAGGGGCGCAGAAGCCTTACTTCTTATGGTTGGATTGGCGATGGCACAAGTAGTGCAAGATATGAGATATTTTCCAATAAAAATATATTTTGTAAACCTCCCACAATAATTTTGTCCAATAAAAATAATTTTGTAAACCTCCCACAATTTTCTCCATGCTTAAGTGTCCCACGACCCGACTATAGTTTTCCTTACAAATCAACTTGGCACATTCGCTTGAAGGAACACAAAGGTGGCCCAGGTAGCATAATAATGTATCTTGGAGGTTGAAGTCTAGAACTTTCTTACCACCTAATAACATCTGGTATGTGGTGGAGAACTTTGGATCATTTTTGTATAGTGGTGGCCATACAAAGGTCTTTTGGCCACAAGAGTTGAGAACAATGGTTAGTGATACAATTGGGGGTTGACTGAGGCAATAAACAACATGATTGGTGCTGCATTTATTGTATTTATTGTTCAAATGGAATTGTTGTAGGTATATGGACCAATTTTGATGGCAATCGTTCTATAAATTCCCTTGCGTCTGTTTAAACTAAAATGGTTGGTGATCCATGTGAATGAACACCTCCTTCCACAGAATGTATTTTTTCCATTGTTGGAAGCTTAGACGATGGAATACATCTCTTTATCATAGGTGGGGTATTTCCAAATTGTATCAGGAATTGTATCACTGTGATATACCACCAGATGCCCTTGATGGGTGATAACTGCACCAATAACATAGTCGATGGTGTCCGTCTCAATTTCAAATGGTTGTTGCAAGTCTGGAAAAGTGAGTACTGGAGCAGAGAAAAGGTGGTGCTTCAACTCAATGAATGACTTTTGTTGGGACTCGAACTAGAAAAACTTCTCTTTCGCTTTGCCCTTGGTAACATGACTCAAAGACCAAGTAATATGAGAGAATCCCAACAGTTAGAGTGGTCGGTGTTATAAAATCCTGAATGACTTGGATCTTTGAAAAATCCACATGCACACCTTGATCATCAATGATGTAACCTAAATATTGTACTTGGATCATGCCAAAGGTGCATTTCTCCATGTTGGCACATAGCTTGTGTTGCCGAAGGTTTTGAAATACCTGCCAAATGTGCTATAAGTGCTCTTCCCAATTCTTCTGGAAGATAAGGATGTCATCCATGTATACAACCACAAATGAGTTGGTAAATGGAAACAAGATGTCATCCAAAACCTCATAAAAGTTGTAGGGCCTAGACGCATACATAGCATGCCGCTTCCATAAGTATGGTTAGACTAATAACACATAATAGACTTCAAGAGGAGAAAAATCACACAATACCTCATCCATGAAGGGATTGATGCTATATAGGGAAGGTGAAATTATTGGTTGAAGCATAGATCTCAGCCTTGATGGATCCACCCGACCGTGTATTGTCGTGGGTGTAGTGTGGTTGGCAAGCCTAGCCGCATAAAAACTTCTGCTAAGATGAAGTTCATTCGGATACTACTTTCGATAATGAACTACATCGATAACCCATTCACCCAAATCTATGAGTGGAAGAGACACTCCCCTTCCTCTGGATCTTCTGGCTTAGCCTTCTGTACCTTGGTGGTGGAAACAATGGCACTTGGCTTTGGACCGATAATCTACTTCCCTTTGTCATTCCCCTTGTCGGTATCTGAATTAGATTCAAAACATGCATATGAATTTGAAGCCTTTAGGTCGACCAATAGTGATTGTTTGGTGTGACACTCACTTGTGTTGTGAGTGGGGCTCTTGTGGAACTCACACCACTTTTTTGTGTCCTTCTTTGGATTCGTGGTGTTTTTATTTGGTTGCAGCTTCAATGGTTTTCATGGGTTACCCCACCTTGGGTCTATCCTTTTTCTGCAGTTTGGGGACACCTTTTCCTTGCTCTATATTGACACATCTAAAGTCATACTTCTTTTGTTCAAATTTTTTCTTGATCTTGATGGTATATCAGTATGTGGTGCCAAGCAAGGAGATGTCCAGAAAATCCATCTCATCCTAGATGTATTTGTGTAGAGAACCGCGATACTTGAATACCAGATGCTTCTCGGAATCATTGATACCCAACTACGTGCGAAGGGTATGAAAAATATTTGTGAACTGTGGCACGTTTTGGTCCCTTCCTTGTCCAAGTGTGGTCCATTTTATGTACTTATCTTCATAACTCCCAACAAGGTAGTATTGTTCCTTGATGACATCTCAAAAATAATTTCAAGTGGGTGCAACTAAAAATAGTGATGGTTGCGACTTGTGTCTCTACTCATAGTAGGTTTCCCATTAGTCCTTGATGCAGGGGGCGACCTTGAGGAGTGAAAAAGTAATCTTTTCCCTATTGGAAAAATTATGGACGAAAAAATATCCTTTTAAAATATTCATGCATTTATCTATGGCATCTACATCTAAATGAACTTCAAATATAGGAATTCCAAAGTTAAATTTTACCTTAAAGGGGGTGGAACCTCCTAGGTGGCTGCCGGATGAAGATGCTTCACCTGCTGATACCCACCGAAGGATTTGGGAAAATTTATCCATAATCTCGTTTCTTTGTTTCTCAAGATATTATTTGATTAAATTTTTGAAAGGATTTCCTACTCCCTCATATTTATTTTCTTCTTCCATGGGAGGCCGTTGGGGTCGGTGATGTCAGTCTCGCAAATGTTCATCCAATTAAATTCCTAACTCCTTATACCCCAACCTCGTTTGGGACATGCACAAAAAAAAAAAGGAAGAGCAGATCACTCTGATACAGGTGATGCATATTTATGCAAGAATGAAATGAAGTATATATGCAAATAGAAACACAAAACTATAATGAAAAATTAAATTAAATTCATTAATAACAAAATACTGAAACAATTTACATGTAGAATGAAAATAAACTAGCTAGGGCAATGGTAGCTTAGTATAAGAAGAGATGTGACGACTAAATGCCTCTAAACTATGTCATAATGAGGCTACCAAACCTTTTTATTATTGAGAAACAAAGGAACACCATAAACATCCAAAAATGTAACCCTAAGAGACAAAGCTCCAAAAGTTTGTTGGCCCTATTGGGGTTAGTTAGTACATCAAATTCCCAAGGTCGTAACTTTGGCATATGATCTTCGTTTGATGCATACGATACCTCGTTAGAAAGATATATCTATGGAATACAACATTCAACTATAAAGTCATGCCGAAAGTAGTAGGTATGCCCGTTTTCCAAAATAACATCGTTTAGGGCCTCAAAACAACTCTAGAAGTCTAGGACTCGAAAAATTTCCAAAAATAGTAAATTGTGCTACAATTAAGAAAATTGAAAGAGACAGTGTTGGGGGTCCAAGAGGGATAGTCGAGTGGCCACCAATATCCACCTAGATCAGTCCTCCCCCCTTAGGAAGAAATGGTCCCCATTATGTTGAGTGCCTCCCTGAGATGGGAAAACTTCTATTGAACTTGGTCCTTGGTGAGTCACTTGTCCTTGTGAAAGAGTTGGTCAGCTTTGACAAACCAATATAGTTGGATCCTCTATTTCCAATTGTTCTTAATCTGTGTTCCCATGATTCGATCAGTTGTGGCCTATTTCATGCAATCTGGGTTGATCTATGTTGGTGTTAGATGTTCGACGATGTCTGATGTGCCCAACAATGGTGGAAAGTATGGCCGATGGCGATCCACATTGAACATTGGGTGTAGGCCAAGGAATGGGGGAATGTTGAGCTCAAAATATTTGTATCCCATAGCCTTAGTTATGGTATAAGGTCAATATAAGAGTGGCCAAAGCTTTCGATGGGCTCCAACAAGGTGTTTTTTTTTTTTTTTTTTTCTGCAAATGCATACAAACTTTGTCGCCCAACTGAAATTTATGTGGCACCTAATTTTGATCATGTCATCATTTGTACTTGGTATTGGATTTATCCAAGTTTTCGTGAACCTACTGGCGGATGTGCTAGATGGGTTCAATAAACCTGGTTTCTTTATTATTCTCATACTTTATATGTACAAATTTTTCAGGTGTGGTCACATGAGGAATGGAAACATCAATCAAACACAATGGTTGAAATCCCAGACTCACTTGAAAGGGGTTGTGACCTATCTAGATATTGAGATCTCTATTATAGATATTTTACACATAGGGAAGGCTCTCATCCCATGTTCATGGATTCTTGTAGTTGTACATGCGCAATATGTGCACGACCATCCTATTGACGACCTGTGTCTAGCCATTAGTCTGGGGATTGAATGTAGTCAAATTGGTGAGCTTGGTGTCTAATAATGACCATAGTATTGAACATAATGTGCTAAGGAACATGATATAACGATCTAATATATTTTTTTGCAGGATATCAAAATATGTACATACTTGTTCAAATTAGAGTTTGACAATATCCTATGCTTTGATACTCTTCTTGCAGGCTACCAATGTACCCATCTTTTAAAATCTATCCATGACCAAAAATACACAGTCATTACCATGCTTGGTAGAAGGGAGGCTGGACAGATAGTCTATGGAGATGGATTCCCAGGGCTGGCTAGGAGTAGGAAGAGGGGTGTACATGCCTTTATTCTTGATGGTTTGCTTGGCGATGGCACAAGTAGTGCATGATTTGACATATTTTACAATATCTTGTTGGATTTTTGGCCAATAAAAATACTTCTTTAAATTAGCACAATTTTCTCCATGCCAAAGTGTCCTGTGACTCAACTGTAGTGTTCCTCCTAGATCAGCTTGGCACGCTTGCTTGAAGGAACATAAAGGTGGTCCAGGTAGCATAATAATGCATCTTGGAGGTGGAAGTATGGAACTTGCTTGCCATCCACTAACATATGGTTTGTGGTGGTGAAATATGGATCATTTTTGTATTTTTGTGTCTATCTATAGGTCTCGTGGACACAAGAGTTGAGAACAATGGTCTGTGTTGCAATCAACACCCGACCTAGCAAAATTTACAACATGATTGGTGCTGTGCTTCTTGTATTTAATGTTTAAATGGAAATTTTGAAGATATGTGGACCAATTCCGATGGGGATATTTTTGAAATTTCCATTTTTTTGTGTAAATTAAAGAGTTCGGTGATCTATACGGATGACTGCATCCTTCCCTAGAATTTAGTGTTTCCATTGTCGGCAAGCCTGCACGATGGAATACATATATTTATTATAAATGTGTATTTCCAAATTGTATCACATAGTGTATCACTATGATAGGCCACTATATTCCCTTATTGGGTGAGAATTGCACTAATAACATAGTCAAAGGGGTCCATCTCAATTTCAAATGGTTATTACAGGTCTGGAAATGTGAGTACCGGTGCAGAGTAAAGGTGGTGCTTCAACTCAATGAACGCCTTCTCTTGGGACTCATACCATAAAATATTCGCTTTCATTGTGCCCTTGGTAACTTGACTCAGAGGAAAGGTGATATGAGATAATCCCATCACAAACCTTTGATAAAAATTGACAAGGCCCAAAAAACTGCGAAGCTTTGTTAGAGTGGTTGGGGTTGGCTATTTTTGAATGACTTGGATCTTAGCTAAATCCACATGCATGCCTTGCTCATTAATAATGTAACTAGATGTTGGACTTGGATCATTCCAAAGGTGCATTTTTCCAAGTTGACACATATCTTGTGCCGCTGTAGGGTTTGAAGGACTCGCCGAATGTGCTACAAGTGCTATTCAAAATACTTGCTAAAGATGATGATTTCGTCCAAGTATGCAACCACGAATGAGTTGGTAAAGGGTCCAACTACTTAAGGACCTTTTCTAAGATGAGTTTATTTTGGCTCTTGTTATTAACAATGAACTGCAACGAAGACCCCTTCACCCACATATGTGAGTGGAAGAGATGGTCCCTTTCCACTGGATCTTTCGACTCAACCTTCTAGACCTTAGTGGTCCCTTCCCTACTGCAGTCACGTTGTATTTTATGTACTTATCTTCATGATATTGACAATGTAGTACTATTCCTTGATGATATCTCAGAAATAATTCCAATTGGTTTTGGCTGAAAATAGTGAGGCTTCCAACTTGTCCCTCTTCTCACAATAGGTTTCCCACCAATCCTTGATGTGGGGGGCGACCTTGAGGAGTGAAAAAGTAACGTTTTACCTATTGGAAAAATTATGGACCAAAAATATCCTTCTAACAGATTCATCCATTTATCTACGACATCTACATCTATCCAAAATTCAAATATAGGATTGTCAAATTTAACTCGTACCTTGAAGGGGGTGACACCTCCTAGGTGGCTACTGGATGAAGATGCTTCACTCACTGATACTCGTTAAAGGATCTGGGAAAAGTTATCCATCATATCGTTCCTTTGTCGCTCGTGGGATTCTTCGAGAATTTTTTTGAAAGGACCTCCTTCTCCCTCATCTTGTTTTCTTTGCCATGTGAGGCCGTCAGGGTCAATTAGTTTGGTCTTGCAAAGTTTCAACCAGTTCAAGTTCTAACTCCTTATACCCCAACCTCATTGGGGACATGCACAAAAAAACAAAGAAAGACTAGACCACATTGATACCACTGATCAAAAAATATGCAAGAATGTAATGAAGTATAGATTCAAACATAAACACA
The DNA here is from genome assembly GCA_034641835.2 of Pinus albicaulis. Lineage (NCBI taxonomy): Eukaryota > Viridiplantae > Streptophyta > Pinopsida > Pinales > Pinaceae > Pinus > Pinus albicaulis. The sequence continues at coordinate 181,042,212 of CM076570.1, read as the reverse complement.
AAGCTACAGTGAAAACTGAACTTCAATTCATTAACTAAATATTGAAATTATTTACATGCAGAATGGAAACAAACTAGATCGGGTGATGGTAGCTTATCTCTAAGAAGATATGTGATGACTAAATGCCTATGAACTATGTTAAAATGAGGCTCCCAGGCTATTTTATGATTTAGAAACAAGGGAAAACCCTAAACATCCAAAAACCTAATCATAGGAGATGAAGTGACAAAATTTTGTGGGCCTTGTTGGGGTTAGTTGGTACATCAACTTCTTAGGATCGTAACTTTGACGTATGATATCTGTTTAAAATGTATGATACTGTATTAGAAATATCTAAAGGACTACAAATTTCGACTACAAGGCATGAAAAGAACTATTCATATGTTTTCTTTTCCAAAAAAATGTCATTTAGTTCCTCAAAATGGCTCAAGAAGTTCAAGGTCTGAAAAACTGCCAAAAATAGTAAATTGTGCTACAATTAAGGACACTAAAAGAGAAAATGTTAGGGGTCCAAGTGGAATATGTGGGTGGCCACCAATATCCACCTGGATCAATTCTCCCCCCTTATGAAGTAATGTTACCCATTGCATTGAGTGCCCCCATGACATGGGGAAACTTCTGCTGAACTTGATCCTTGGTGAGCCACTTGCTCTAGTGCAGGACTTTGCTAACTTTGACAACCTAATATTGTTAATTCCTCTATTTTTGAGTGTTATTTATTTGTTTTTCCATGATTTGATCAATTGTGGCTTGTTCCATGCAGTTTGAGTTGAGCTATGTTGGTGTTATTTTTTCGACAATGTCTAATGGGTCCAATAATGGTGGAAAGTATGGCCAAAGGCTATCCACATTGAACACTAGGTGCAAGATAAGAAATGCGGGAATGATGAGCTCGAAATAATTGTCTCACAAAGCCTTAGTGATGGTGTAAGTTCCATATTGGAGTGGTCAGAGCTTCCGATGGGCTCCGAAAAGGTGTTCTTTCTGCAAATGAAAATAAACTTTGTCGCCCACTTGAAACTTATATGGCCCCTGATGTTTATCATGCCGTTGTTTGTTCTTGGAATTGGATTTATCTAAGATGTCATGAAATTGCTGAAATATGTGCTAAATGCATTCAATAAACCTTGTTGCTTTATTAGCCTCAGATTGCACATGTGCAAATTTTGCATGTGTAGTTGCATGAGGTATGGCAACATCAATTAGAAACAATGGTTGATATCCCAGACTCACTTTAAAGGGGATGCGACCCATTAGAGTTATGGATAGATCTATTATAACTGTGCTACACATAGGGAAGGCTCTCAACCCATGTTCATGGATTTTTGCAGTTGTACATGCACTATATGTGCACGATCATCCTGTTGACTACCTTTGTCTTGCCATCATTATGGGGATGGAATCCAATGCACTTGATGAGCTTGGCATCCAATAATGACCGAAATATTGAATAGAATGTGCTCAAAAACCAATTATCCTGATATGATATAATGGTTTGTGGAACCCAAAAATGTACCCATACTAGTTCAAAGAAGAGTTTGGAAGTGTAGTCTACCGTGATACACTTCTTGAAGGTCTCTAATATAGCCATCTTAGAAAATATATGCACGACCACAAATACATAATAATTTCCATGTTTGGTATAAGGGAGGCTATATAGATAGTACATGGAGATGGATTCCCAGGGCTGGCCATGTGTAGGCAAAGGGGTGTACTAACCTTCCTTCTTAATAGTTGGCTTGGAGATGGCACAAACAATGCAAGATCTGATATATTTTCCAACATCATGTCGGAGTTTTTTCCAATAAAAATACTTCTGTAAAATTTCCACAATTTTCTCCACACCAAAGTGTCCCACGACCCAAATTTAGCGTGCCTCCCAAATTATCTTGGCACACTCGCTTGAAGGAACAAAAAGTTGGACCAGGTAGCATAATAATGCAACTTGGAGGTGCAAGTCTATAAATTCATTTCCATCCACTAGTATTTGGTATGTGGTGGTTAATTATAGATCATTTTTGTATAGTTCTGGCCATCCATAGGTCTCGTGGCTATAAGAGTTGAGAACAATGGTCAATGTTGCAACTGGGGATTGACTTATTGTTGGCTTGAGGGGTCCTGACCTAGGTTCAGTGTGTAAGGTTTTCCAACAAACCCCTATATTACTGGCCCTTTCGGCAACGACCTGCTTGTGCAGGTCAAAGTATCACCCGAAGTAGTATGGGTGGGTGCTGGAACCAGGTTTCCGCACCTTGAGAAAAGATGGGTAAGGCAAGTAGAGCTGCGTCTTGTTTCTGTAATTCCCAGATTACCTTGTTCTGCGTAGGGTTAATTATGTTTCTATTTGCATCCACGTGCACTAGATCTATAGCTATATGCTTTTCATGATATCAACATAGTATTATATAAACAGAGCGAAATAAATCTAGATCCAAGCATTCAGTACATAGATCTTCGCAGCTAAAAGACAGAAAATATACAACACAACAATTATCAGCAATTCAGACAACAATACTTACAGATTCAGATCTCTAATAATCCTTCGCATTCATTCATTCATCAATATTTCCTTACAATTCCCTTCCCAACCTGTGCACACAGCAGCAGGGTCCGCACACCGCTGGATTAGGATCTCTGCGCACACAGCTAGCAGGATTTTGTTCCCCAAAACCCAAATAGATAGCTTAAACAATAGATCGCATCAATAGCTCTTCATTTCTTATCCTTTACAATACAAAATAAATCTCTATTTATAACAATCTAGCCTCGACTTTCCTATGGTCTGCAACCCATGGTTTTCGGACCCCTAGTTTACCCTTTGACCCATTACAATGCATTTGGGGCTTTGACCCGCCCCAAAACCCCTACGCTAGACTAAATATAATAAAAAATAATCAAAATGGACCAGTTTCGCAGCTTGTTAGGAGACCCCGTTCCAACAGTCCCCCAACACAATCTTGTGACTCGTCCCAAGTCACTGCACTAGTGCGGCTTCTATGTGCGCGCGCAAAGCATCCAGAGTGTAGAAAAGTAGAGGGAGTACTTTCTGACTTTGGGCTGTAGCTTGTTGCGCAATGTTGACCAGCATCAGGGAGGCAAGCCCATCTGTAGCCGCAACAACCCGTTCTAACAGTCGGTGGAGGCATGCAATGGCGGACTGAGCATCGTGGGAAAGCTGGAGTGCGGTGTCGGACCATGGTTTCAATAGTTTTTGAACAACCTACTTGGAGTGGTGAAGGTTCTCAATCTTATTCATGGCGGCTAGGCGCTGCGCAGAGGCTTTGGAGGGTGTGGAGGCTCGGACTTGATCCAAAACAGCTTCTGCCTTCTGTAATTCCTATTGAACCTGATGAAGTGTAGAATGGTGTTGTACTTCCATCCATAGTTGTGTAGCAGTTTCGATCAATTGTGCGCCCTGTGTCAGTTGTTCCTGAATAATGCGCATTGAGGCCGTGATCAATGCAATCCGCTGGGCTTAGACTTCTGGAGGTAAGTCATACTGCTATTGCCTATCCCGATCATGGTGGCAAACCTCTCGCAACACTCTGGAGGATAGTCCTTGTAGCTATGTACTAGATAGCTGTGCTAAAACTATTTGGATGCCCCCAGTAGTTGGGTCAGGAGTGTTCACTAGGGAAATGCGAGGGAGTGAACATACATTGCTTCTGGTGGGCGGCACTCGGAAGTTGCGGAGAAGTCGCAGCATGTCCCTATATCTCATCATTCCTTATGTGCGTGGCTCATAGACAATACTTTCTGTCGGAAGCCCGTGCTCACTCCTATGACTGCACTCAGCATGCCCAGGTCCTCTCAAGACGATGTCTACTGGGAATGGACCCATCGGAGGGTTAGGGTCCATCCTATTAAAAAAAAGGTGAGCATCACAGGGAATGTGGATGAATGCAAAAAACTAGTACGCAAGTAGCAGGAGCATGTTGTAGGGTGAATAAATAGCCTGACGCGAAGTCGTCCAGCCATCCGCACATCGTCCAGAGTTGTTTAATGGCGAAGTAGATCGTTCGTGGCACATACCCTCAATCATTTAGATCGTTCTTACCATAAAAGGTTGCATTGATGATCTGCTGCCTATTTTTTGTACTTGTAAGGTTCTCTTCTTATCAAATCGGGATGTGTTGATGGTCTTCCTTCGTGCCCGAGATCGTGTCCACGGAATGTCAGACCATGGATGACGCCTATATGTTGTTCACTTACCCTGAATGAGGGTCGATGCAAGGTGTATCTACAAGTTGGCCATCAGTCTTTTCAAGCCCTTTACTTCGCCCGTGGGCAGGACGTCCCTATTCAATAAGGCTACGTCATGCGTCCTCGTGCCATTTATTACTTGAGACATTCACAGATTCTCCCAGTTATACATGGGTTCAGGCAGGTCCATAATACGATGCATGCTTAGGTCAGTGGTACCCCGGAAAGTCTGTCCGGGCAAGGTTCAATCGTACCCTTGAGTGTTGCACGTCAGCAAGTATCTGCGTAGGTTGACTGACCTCAGAGCCCATCTAGCAACTGGGGTCCCTATGCACAGGATAACCCTACTCCAATACTTCCCCTGAGTAAAGAATACCAGTCCTTGCATAGGTGCTCCGCGTAGTGTTAGTGGTAGTGCTCCTAGCCTACGTTTCGTGGGAATCTTATGTTCAACAGGCTGCTGACTACCACCTGCGTCCTCCTGGTAGGGTAGGGTTCTTTCTATGATAGAGTTGCGACGGAAATTCCTGATGGTATGAAGGCTTTGAAGCATCCAGACCTTGTGCAACCGACCTTGCCAATTTTCCAGCTCCTCATTGGAGTCAGAAAAAAATTCACTGTCATTTTCCCAGAAGAGCATTCCTTCATCCATGGGGTTAACCCGATCTACATCCTGCGCAGTTAATTTATAAATGTGATCTAATTCCTCCTTCTCATAGGCTGGCTCTATATACCGTGCACCTTCCGCTGGATATAGTGGTACTATGACACGCGTACCTTTGTTTTCGAACACCATGCTGCATTTATTGAGATTGATGACACCCCCCATTTCTATTGCCCAGTCCAGCCCGAGGATCGCAGGGTAGGGGTCCGCGTCTTCTACTATTTCTATTACTTCAAAATCAGCTAGGACCCTTACCCCTGCGATGTCAACCATGACTTTCGGTAACCTACCCAGAGGGATGATCTTTTGTTGATTTTCCATTCACAGTTGGATAGTGGACCATTCCAATTTAGGCTCTCCCATTCGTTGCCATGTCTGATTTGGTAAGACGTTCGCATCCGATCCAAGATCTAAGATAACCTGATCCATCTCATAGTCACTGATCTGTGCAGTTAATCACATCTCTCTTCCAGTGCATTTCTTATAGCTGTATAATTTGTTTACATCCTTGGTGTCAGGGATTAAATTGGGCCGAGCTGCGCAGGTATTCAGTAATGCTTGGAGATTTCCTACGGCCCGCGGATTCCTTAGCAACTTCAGACATGCCTTCAAAAAGGGCTCAACTGCTTCTTCTATTTGAGGCTGCGTGGGGGCTACCAGTGGTGCTTGTTCTTTGAAATACACTCCTTCCCGAGAGGCAATCTCTTCTTCGACTCCCTGGGTGACCAGCCCACTATGTGTCATGAATTTTACACTTGGATCCACCTTCCTTAGCTCGGTTTTAACTCTTTGTACGTTCTATGTAGGGGTGGGCTGCTTTTCATGCGTCTTGGCTATTAAAATTGGGTAGTCCTCTACCTCATGGTCCAGTTGTCTACAATATTTGCACGAAGGCCTGGTGGGATTAGGGCATTCTCTGGAAAAGTGCCCTCTTTCTCCATAGTTATAACAGATTAACTGTCCACGTCCTCGGCCTACGCTTCCTCCCTGACTTCCTTTGCCTCGGGCCGATGATCCTCCAAAGTGCGCAGCAAGTCTTGGCGACACAGGGTCCGATTTTACCCTATATAAATTCCCACGATCCATTATTAAGTCGTACATACGACAGTTCTGCTCATCATGTCCCACCGATCGGCATAATCGACACCATTGTTGCTTTAGTTCTGGGACATACACACCTAGCCGAGGGCAATGGCTCATATCATGTAGTCCTGCTACCCGACAATCATCACACCATAGCGTAGGTCCGCTTGAACCTGGTTGTATCAGGACAGGTTCCTTACTTACTCCTGGGTGTATCAGACTAGGTCCTCTTGCTTGCATGTAATCCATTAGTAGAGGGCACTGATCCTTTGTATGGCCAGACATCTGGCATCATATGCACCAGAGATCTGCGCAGATTTCCTTTCCTCGCTCTTTTCATAGGTTCTGTATCTCCATATGCATAGCCCCAAGTTGTTCCTGGATTTGTTGTACCCCTGCTGACGTGTCCTCCCGGGGTGTAGCTTCTAGCTTCATAGCGACTTCCACAGCTTTCTCCTGTGATTCAAAGGTCTGATGAATCATCGGTGTGCATAGGTGAGGTAGTGTCATAGCGATGAACCACTCCGTATGTTGTCTATCATCATATTAGAACCCTCCCTCCCTGATTGATTTTTTTAATCGCTGATTAGCCTCCCATACAGACTAAGATGCACCTTGTTTGAAGTCCTTTACCTCCACTACCAGTTGGGAATAATATTTTGGCTTTCGAAATTGTTGCTTTAGAGCATCTTTGATATCTTGAATGGACGCGTTCCCGTTCTGGGCAATGTATCACATATACCAATCTAGGGCTCTATCTTCGAATGCTAAAGATAGTTGCGCCCTCTTTATCGTTTCACTCGCCACATTCTGCGCAGTCTAGACAGAGTCTGCCATGAACCAAAACCGGTCCATATCCTCATCCCCTACCCCTTTTAAGGTAGGAAGTTTTATATGCGCAACCATATCACCGTCTAGGGGAGGTGGTGGTATGGGTGAATTCTTACCTTTGTGCGATCGAGGTGGCAGTGTAGCTAGGGGATATTGCGCAACTGGTTCTTGTAACAGATTATAGGTGGATCTTCCTCTGTCAAGGTTGGTTCGATAGTACTTACCACTGCACATTGCGCTCCCATCTAGATCCGAGGTCATTCAATTAGTATGACTACACAGAATGCTCTTTTCGTACAATAATTTCTTGATCAGCAATGGTAATGTCCTCAGAAATTTGCCCCGAAACCCTTTGAAGAATCACCATTTAGCCTTAGAGTAAGATACAAACTAATCAATGGAAAATTCCGTCACAAATCCTCCCAGCACACTATCCACCCAGTGATCCACTGTGTGTGTGATAGTATTATCAGTTTTTTCCAGCTGTTCGAGCAATTATGGGGTCCACTGAGTGACCCACTCATCCTTCCAGCACTTCTGGAATTCCACAAGTCTGGCCAGCCACTCCTGGAGTTCAATTGCAAAGGTCACAAAGAATATTTTGTAGCTTTCAGTAAGGACGTACCTATTTTTCCACCTTTCTGCTGTTAACTTCTCACTACGATTTTCTTTTACTGTGAAATCATGGATCTGCCTTTCAAACTAGTCTTCGGTTTCTTTTCTTTCAGGCTTCCAGTATTCTCTTGTCATTACTCGATCCCTCTCTCAGACTTCTTCCGGTCCCGGAAACAGAACTATTTGTTGGCTTGAGGGGTCCTGACCCAGGTTCTGTGTGCAAGGTTTGCAAACAAACCCCTATACTACTGGCCCTTTCGGCAGTGACCTGCTTGCGTAGGTCAAAGTCTCACCCGAAGTAGTATAGGTGGGTGCTGGAACCAGGTTTCTGCACCCTGAGAAAAGATGGGTAAGGCAAGAAGAGTTGCATCCTATTTCTGTAATTCCCAGATTACCTTGTTCTGCGCAGGGTTAATTATGTTTCTATTTACATCCATGTGCACTAATATATAGTTATATGCTTTTCATGATATCAACACAGTATTACATAAATAGAGCGGAATAGATCTAGATCCAAGCATTTAGTACACAGATCTTCACAGCTAAAAGACAGAAAATATACAACACAACAATTATCAGTAATTCAGACAACAGTACTCACAGATTCAGATCTCTAATAATCCTTTGCATTCATTCATTCATCAATATTTCCTTACAATTCCCTTCCCAACTTGCACACACAGCAACAGGGTCCGCACACAGTTGGACTAGGATCTTCGTGCACACAGCCAACAGGAGTCTGTTCCCAAAAACCCAAATAGATAGCTTAAACAATAGATTGCATCAATAGCTCCTCATTTCTTATCCTTTACAATACAAAATACATCTCTATTTATAACAATCTAGCCTTGACTTTCCTATGGTCCGCAACCCATGGTTTTCAGACCCCTTGTTTACCCTTTGACCCATTACAATGTGTTCGGGGGTTTGAATCACCCCAAAACCCCTGTGCTAGACTAAATATAATAAAAAATAGTCAAAATGGACCGGTTTCGCAGCTTGTTAGGAGACCCCGTTCCAACACTTAGGAAATCTGCAACATGATTTGTGCTGCCCTTCTTGTATTTAAGTATCAAATGGAATTTTTGCATATATGTGGACCACTTCTGATGGTGATTGTTCTGTAACTTCCCTTATGTTCGTATAAAATGAAGAGGTTGATTATTTGTGTGGATGACCATATCCTTCCCTAGAATGTATTGTTTCCAATGCCTAGAAGCTCGCATGATGGTATACATCTCCTTATCATAGGTGGGGTATTTCCGAATTTTATCAGAAAGTATCTCATTGTGATAGGCCAGACGATGCCCTTGCTAGGTGAGAACTACACCAATAACATAGTCGTAGGAATTCATCTCAACTTCAAATGGTTGTTGCAATTTTGGAAATTTGAGTACAGCAGAAAATCAAAGGAGGTGATTCATCTGAACAAACACCCTCTTTTGGGACTCGAGCTAGAAAAAATTCAGAGGCCAAGTGATATGAGAGAATCCCAATAGAAACCTCCAATAAAAATTGGTAAGACCCAAAAAAATGTGAAGCTCTATTAGAGTTGTCGGGGTTGACCAATCTTGAATGAATTGTATCTTAGCTATATCCACATGCACACCTTGTTCATCAAGTATGTAACCTAGATATTGGACTTGACTCATGCCAAAGGTTCATTTCTCCAATTTGTCACATAACATGTGCTACCACAGGGTTTGAAGGACCTATAGAATGTGATGCAATTTATCTTCCCAATTATTTTTTGAAGATGAGGATGTCATCCAAGTATACAACCACAAATGATTTGGTAAAGGGCCGCAATATGTCATCCATCAACCTCATAAAAGTTGCAGAGGCATTTTTCAACCTGAAAGGCATGACCAACCACTTAAAAAGGCCCTCCTTGGATTTGAAGGTGGTATTCCATACATCTGTGGGATCTATATGAACCTAGTGATAGCTATAATGTAAGTTTATATTTATGAAGTACTTGAGCCCCTTGAGATGATCATGAAGGTCATCAATCCATGGTATTGGATACCTGTTCTTAATAGTTATTTTATTTAGTGCCCGATAATAAATGTAAAGTCTCCAGGTCCCATCATTCTTCTGTACAAGTACAATCGGGCTCCAACAAAGTGAGGAACTTGGTTGGATGTTCTATTTTTGAAGCAACTCCTAGACCTGTTGCTTGATTTCTGAATTTTCCAGAATAAAGTGGTGGTATATCGAGCCATTGGGTTGGGGTGCTCTTGGAGTCCGATCGATCGAATTATTTACCTGAAAGTGCAATGGTACCCCTGTGGGTGAGGAGAAGATGTCCCTGTCTTCTTCCACGACCTTATCTACCTGCTTGTGTTGTGTGGTGGATCTCTTCTTGGGGACCATATAAGTGGCCACGATCTTCCCCATACTTTGAGAGCATATCAGAAAGAAATTTTTTTTCCTAGTCTAGGATACAATATTACTGCATTGCGAAGCAGAGATCAAAGAGATGACGATAGGCGAGGGTACCTCTAGCATCCTTTATCAGTTACTGCCTAAAGTAATGATAATAGTGTGAGGCATAGAATCATACAAAACATTCCCCTTCCATACGTATGGTTGGCCTAATAACACATCACAAACTTCAAGAGGAGAAACATCATGTAGTACCTCATCCGTGAGGGGCTTAATGTTGTAGGGAAGGGAAACTGATGACTAACATATAGATCTTGTCCTTGATGGAGCTGCCCGATGGTGTATGGATGCGTGGGTGGTGTTATCGACAAGCCCAACCGCTTAATGACCTCCACTAAGATGAGGTTTTTTTGGCTCTCCCTGTTAACATGAACTGTAGCGGAGACCCCTTCACACACATATATGAGTGTAAGAGATGCTCCCCTTCCTCTATATATTCTTGCTCAACCTTCTGGACCTTGGTGGTGGAAATGGTTACGTTGGCTCTGCATTGATAATCTACTTCCCTTTTTCATTCCCCTTTTTGGGTTCTGACTAAGGGTTAGAACATGCATATGAATCTGAAGCCTTCAACTTGACTACCAGTGGTCGCTTATTGTGACACTCACTTGTGTTATGAGTGGGGATCTTATGGAACTCACACCACTTTCCTATGTCCTTCTTTGGATTCATGGTGTTGTTCTTTACTTGCAACTTCAATGGGTTTTCTTGGGTCACCCCACCTTGGCTCTATCCTTTTTTCTGCTATTTTGGGTGCCTTTTCCTTACTTCAGATTCATAGATCCAAAGTCCCTCTTATTTTGTTTGAGTTTATGCTCAATATTAACAACATATTGGTATGCAGTGCGAAGAAATTTTTTTCTAGGAAATCCATCTTGTCCTGAATGTAATTGTGTAGACAACCATGATACTTGAGTACCAGATTCCGCTCAGAATCCTTGATACCCAACAATGTGCGAAGGGCATGAAAAATATTTGTAAGCTCCAACAGATATTGGTCCCTTCCCTTCTGAAGTGTGGTACATTTTATGTGCTTATATTCATAGCTCCTGATAAGGTAGTATTGTTCATTGAATAAATATTAGAAATAATTCCAATTGGGTGCTGCTGAAAATAATGAGGGTCCCAACTCGACCCCCTACTCACAGTAGGTTTCTGACTAGTCCTTGACGTATGGGGCATCCTTGAGGTGTGCAAAGGTAATATTTTCCCTATTGGAAAAAACATGGATCGAAAAATATCCTTCCAGCAGACTCAACCATTTATCTATGACATCTACATATATCCGAAGTTCAAATATAGGAATGTAAAAGTTAACTTGTACCTTGAAAGGAGTGGCACATCCTAGGTGGCTGTAAAATGAATATGCTTCACCTGCTGATACCTGCAGAAGGATCTGATAAAATTTATCCATCATATCATTCCTTTTTCACTCGAGTTCTTCTTTGAGAAACATTTTTAAAGGACCTCCTGCTTCCTCATCTTTCTATTCTTCCAACATGCCAGGTTTGTCGAGGTCAGCGAGGCTATTGTTACAAAGGTTCAACCAGTTTAAGTCCTAACTCCTTATACCCTGACCTCATTGGGAACACGCATGAAAAAATAGAGAAAGAGTAGACCACTCCAATACCACTCATCCAAATTTATGCAAGAATGAAATGAAGTAAAAATCAAAACAAAAACACAAAGTTCCAACAAAAACTAAACTTCAATTCATTAATAATAAAATAATGGAACAGTTTACATGAAAAATGGAAATAAAATAGTTTGGGAGATGGTAGCTTATCTCTGAGAAGAAATATGATGAATACATTCCTATGAACTATGTTAAAACGAGGCTCCTAGGAATTTTTATTATTGAGAAACAAGAAAAAACCCTAAACATCCAAGAACATAACCCTAGGAGATGAAGTGCCAGAATTTTGTGGGCACAGTTGGGGTTAGTTGGTAACACAAATTTTTGGGGTCGTAAATTTTACATATGATCCCCGTTTGATGTGTACGATACCTCACTAGAACCATAATTTCGAGGAACACAAATTTAGCTATAAACATATGGTGTGTATTATGGGTTTTTCCAATAAAAAAAAAAAAAAATGTCGTTTAGGGTGTCAAAATGGCTCTGGAATTTCAAGACCCGAAAAACTATCAAAAATAGTAAATTTTGCTACAATTAAGGAAACTAAAAGAGACAATGTTGGGGGTGTAAGTGGAATAGGTGGGTGGCCACCAGTATCCTCTTGGATCAATCCTCCTCCCTTATGAAGCAATGATCCCAATTGTGTCGAGTGCCTCCATGAGATGTTGAAACTTCTGTTGAACTTGGTCATTGGTGAGCCACTTTCCCTAGTGTAAGAGTTGGAGATATTTGACAAATCCATATAGTTGGATCCTGTGTTGGAAAATTTTCTTTATATGTGTGAGAATGACTTGATCAGTTGTGGATTTTTCCATGCATTCTGGGTTGATATTTTTTTGTGTTAGTTGTTTGACAATGTCTGATGTGTCCAGTAATAGTGGAAAGTATGGCTGAAGGAGGTCCACATTGAACACTAGGTGCAGGCCAAGGAATAGGGGAATGATAATGTCGAAAGCCTTGTCTCCCACAAATTAAGTGATGGTGTAAGGTCCATATCAGAGTGGTTAAGAGCTTTTGATGGGATCTAGAAATGCATTCTTTCTACAAATTCAACCAAACTTTGTCACCCTGCTAAAAATTATGTGGAACTTGATGATGATCATGTTGTTGTTTGTACTTGGAATTGGATTTATTCAAGATGTCATGAAACTTCTGGTGGATGTGCTCGATACATTCAATAAAACAAGTTGATTTATCAACCTCAGATTGTGTATGTGCAGATTTTTCCTGTGTAGTTGCATGAGGCATGGAAAAATCAATCAAACACAATTGTTGAAATCTTAGACTCACTTGAAAGGGGTTGTGAACCGTCGAGCTATGGAGAGATTTGTTATAGATGTGCTTCACATAGGGAAGACTCTCATCCCATGTTTGTGGATTCTTAGAGTTGTACATGCACGTTACGTGCATGACAATCCTAATGAAAACCTATGTCTGGCCATCAGTTTAGGGATGGAATGTAGTTGACTTGGTGAGATTGTTGTGCAATAATGACCAGAGGCTTGACCAAAATTTATCAGGAACCTACTATACCAATCTGATATAATGGCTAGCTGGATCCCAAAATGTACCCATACTCTTTCAAAGAATAGTTTGGCAACATTCTTTGTTGTGATACTCTTCTTGCAGGCTGCCAATATAGCCATCTTAGAAAACTTGCCAATGACCACAAATACATAGTCATTACCATGCTTGGTATAATGGAGGCAGGAAAGATAGTCCATGGAGATGGATTCCCAGGGCTAGCTGGGTGTAGGCAGAGGGGTGTACATGACTTGCTTATTGATGGTTTTCTTGGCGATGGCACAAACATTGAAAAACATGATATATTTTCCAGCATCCTGTCAGAATTTTGGCCAATAAAAATACTTTTGTAAAATGCCACAACTTTCTCCATGCAAAAATGTCCTACAACCCTATTATAGTGTGCCTCCCAAATCAGCTTGGCACGTTAAATTGAAGGAAAACAAAGCTGGCATGGGTAGCATAATAATGCATCCTGGAGGTGGAATTGTAGAAATTTCTTGCCATATACTAGCATTTGGTATGTGGTGAAAAAATTTGGATCATTTTGATATAGTTGTGTCCATCCAAAGGTATCGTGGACACAATAGTTGCGAACAATGGTCAGTGCTGCAACATTGGTATGACTTAGGAAATTTGTAACATGATTGTTGCTACCATTCTTGTATTTAATGTTCAAATGGTGTTGTTTCAGATATGTGCACCACTTATGATGGTGATTGTTCTACAACTTCCCTTGTGTCTGTATAAACTAAAGAGGTAGGTGATATGTATGGATGATCGTACCCTTCCTTAAATTGTAGTGTTTCCATTTCCAGGAAGCCTGCACGATGGAATGCATCTCTTTATCATAAGCGGGGTGTTTCCGAATTATATTGGAAAGTGTATCACTATTATATGCCATTGGATGCCCTTTCTCGGTGAGAAATGCACCAATAACACAATTGAAGGTGTTCATATCAATTTCAAATGGTTTTTATAGGTTTGGCAATGTGATACTAGTGATCAACAAAGGTGGTTTCTTGAGCTCAACGAATGCCTTCTGTTGGGACTTAGACCAAAAAATATTTTCTTTTTCTCTTCCCTTGGTAACTTGACTCAAAGGCTAAGTGATATGAGAAAATACCAGCATGAACCTCCAGTAAAATTTTGGAAGGACAAAAAAACCGCGAAGATCTATTAGAGTGGTTGGGGCTAGCCAATCTCAAATGACTTGGATCTTAGCTAGTTCCACATGAATTCCTTCCTCATAAATTATGTAACCAAAATATTGTACTTGGCTCATGCCAACGGTGCTTTTATCCAAGTTGGAACATAGCTTGTGTTGCCACAGGTTTTGAAGGACCTACCTAATGTGCTACAAGTGCTATTCCCAACTCTTACTGAATATGATGATGTCGCCTTCATATACAACCAAAAATGAGTTGTTAAAGGCCCACAACATGTCATCCATTAGTCTCATAAAATTTGTAGGGGAATTTGTCAATCTGAAAGGCATGGCCAACCACTCCAAAAGCCTCTCCTTGGATTTGAAGGAAATATTCCATACATATGTGGCTTTATTAGAACCTGGTGATAACCTAACTTTATATTTTTCTTACTGAACTACTTGCCCCCCTTGATTTGGTTAAGAAGTTCATCAATCCATGGGATTGGATACCTGTTCCTGACAATGATTTTATTTAGTGTCCGATAATCAATGCAGAGTCTTCAAGTCCCATCCTTATTATTTACAAGTATAATTGGACTTCCACAATGTGAGGAACTTGGTTGGATGTGCCCTTTTTATAGAAACTCCTGGATCTTCCACTTGATTTATTTTTTTTACATAATATATCAGTGGTATATCGACCCATTGGTTAAGGGAACTCTGGGAGTCAGATAGATCAAATGCTTGACCTAATAGTGTAAAGGTACCCTTTGTGGGTGAGGAGAAGATGTTCCTCTATTCTTCAATGACCTTATCCACCTGCTTCTGCTGTGTGGTGGAACCCTTCTCAGGGGACATAAATGTGGCCATGAAATTCCCATTGCTTTGAGATTCTATAAAAAAAAAAAAAAAATCTCGGCCTGGGAGATGCTCTTACTGCATTTCTTAGCAGAGATCAAAGAGATAACGACAGGCAAGGCTACCTTTGGTATTCTTTATAAATTATTGGCCAAAGTAATGATAAAAATGCAATGCTAAGACTCAAACACAACATTATGCTTGCATAAGTATGGTTGGCCTGATAAGACATCACAAACTTCAAGAGGAGAAACACCAGATAGTACCTCATCTGTGAAGGGCTTGATGTTGTAGGGAAGGCGAAATTTTGGCCTGATGTAGAGATCTCATCCTTGATGGAGCCACTAGATGGTGTATCATTGTAGGTGTGGTGTGGTTGGTAGGCTCAAATTCCTAAAAAAATCCACTGAGATAAGGTTATTTTTGCTTCTAATGTCGACAATGAACTGAAATAGTGACCCCTTCACCCACATCTGTGAGTGGAAGAGATGCTCCCCTTCTTCTTGATCTTCCAACTCAACCTTATAGACCTTGGTGGTGGAAATGGTGGAATTGAGTTTTGAGTCAATAATATGCTTCCATTTTTCATTCCCCTTGTCAAGTTCTGGATTAGAGTCAAAACGTGCATTTGGCTCTGAAGCCTTCAGCTGCTTGGCACGACACTCACTTGTGTTGTGAATGGGGCTCTTATGGAACTAACACCAGTTTCCTATGTCCTTCTTTGGCTCCGTGGTGTTTTTATTTTCTTGTGACTAAAATTCATTTTCCCGCATCACCCCACCTTGGCTCTATCCTTTGTTCTATGATTTGAGGGTGCCTTTTCCTTGCTTCAGATTCACATATCCAAAGTCCTACTTCTTATTTTTAAATTTCTGATCGAGCTTGACACCATATTAGTATGCAGTGCCAAGCAAGGAATGTCGAGGAACTCCATCTTGTCCTGGATTTATTTGTGTAAAAAACCATATTACTTGAGTACCAAATGCCACTTTAAAAACTTGATACCCAAATGTGTGCGAAGGGTATGGAAAATGTTTGTGAACTTTGACAAGTCATGGTCCCTTCCCTACCGCAGTGTGGTCCATTTTATGTACTTATCTTCATAGCTCTTGGAAAGGTAGTATTGTTCCTTGATGTCCTCTTAGAAATAATTCCAAGTGGGTGAGGCCAAAAATAGTTAGGATCCTCATCGTCCCTCTGGTAGCAATAGGTTTCCCACAAGTCCTTGGTGCGGGTGGCAGTTTTGAGGAGCGCAAAAATAATATTTTCCCTATTGGAAAAATTATGGACCGAAAAATATCCTTCCAACAGATTTAACCATTTATCTATGAAAATTGCATCTATCTGATCTTCAAATATAGGACTGTCAAAGTTAACTTGTACCTTGAAGGGGGTGGCACCTCCTAGGTTGATTTCAAATGAAGATGCTTCACCTGCTGATACCTGCCAGAGGATCTGGGATTTTTTTTTCATAATCTTGTTCAATTGTCAATCGAGGGCTTCTTCAAGCAACATTTTGAAAGGATCTCCTGCTCCTTCATATTTATTTTCTTCCTTCATGGTAGGCCATCAGGGTCGATGAGGCTAGTCTTGCAAAGGTTCAACCAGTTCAAGTCCTAACTCCTTATACCCTGACCCTGTTGGGAACATGCATAAAAAAAGAGAAGCAACAGACTGCTTTGACACCACTTATCAAAAATCATGCAGGAAATAAATGAAATATAGATTCAAATAGAAACACAAAGCTACAATGAAAACAAAACTTCAATTCATTAATAACAAAATATTGAAACTGTTTACATGTGTAATGAAAATAAAATATCTCAAATGATGATAAATTATTTATGAGAAGAGATGTGATGGCTACATGCATATGAAATATGTTACAATGAGGGTCCCAAGATTTTTTATTATTGAAAAATAAGGGAAAACACTAAACATCCAAAAACCTAACCCTAAGAGATGAAGCGACAAAAGTTTGTGGGCACTGTTGGGGTTAGTTGGTACATCAACTACCTGGGGTCGTAACTTTGGCATATGATCTTTTTTTTAATCGTACAATACCTCGTTATAAATATATATTCAAGGAATATAATTTTTTACTACAAACCACCATTGCATATTTTGGGTTTTCCCATTTTCCAAAAAACAACTTCGTATAGGGCCTCAAAACATCGTCGGAAGTTCAGGACTTGAAAAACTGCCAAAAATATTAAGTTGTGCTACAATTAAGGAAACTAAAAGAGATAATTTTTTGGGTCCAAGTGGAATAGGGGGGTGTCCAACAATATCCACCTGTATCAGTCCTCCTCTCTAATAAGTAATGTTCCACATTGTGTTGAGTCCCTCCATGAGATGGGGAAACTTCTGCTGAACTTGGTCCCTGGTGCGCCACTTGCCTTGGTGTAGGAGTTGGCCAGCTTACATAACTCGATAAAGTTGGATCCTATGTTGGAAACTCTTCTTGATCTATTGTGTCCATGATCTAATCAGTTTTGTTATGTTCCATGCAGTTTGGGTTGAGCTACGTTGGTGTTAATGGTTTGACAATGTTCGTTGTGTCCAACAATGGTGGAAAGTATGGTCGAAGGTGGTCCATATTAAACACTGGGTGCAGGCCAAGGAATGGGGGAATGATGAGCTCAAAATAATTGTATCCCATATCCTTAGTGATGGTGTAAGGTACATATTAGAGTGGTCAGAGCATTCAAGGGGATCCACATTATTTCTTCAAATGCAACCAAATTTTTTCCCCCACTTGAAATTTACATGGCACTAGATGCTGATCATGCCATTATTTTTACTTGGCATTAGAATTATCAAATATGTCATGAAAATATTGGAAGATGTGCTTTATGCATTCAATAAAACTGGTTTATTTATCAATCTTGGACTATACATGTGCGGATTATGCCTATGTAGTTGCATGAGGCATGAGAACACTAATCAAACATAATGGTTGAAATCCCATACTCACTTGAAAGGGGTTGTGACCCATCGTTCTATGGAGAGTTATGTTATAGCTGTGTTTCACATAGGGAAGGTTCTCATCCCATGTTTGTGGATGTTTGGAGTTGTACATGTGCAATATGTTCACGATCATCTTGTTTGTGTCCTCTATTTGGCCATCAGTCTAGGGATGGAATGCAATTGGCTTGGTGATCTTGGTTTCCAATAATGACTAGAACCTACTATCCCGATTGGATATAATGGTATTCGGGATACAAAAATGTACCCATACTCGTTAAAAGAAGAGTTTGGCAGTGTCCTTTGTTGTGATACTCTTCTTGCAGGCCACTAATATAACAATGTTATAAAATCTATCCATGAGCACAAATACTCAATCATTAGCATGCTTGGTAGAAGTGAGGATGGACAAATAGTCCATGGAGATGGATTCCTAGGGCTAGTTGGGAGTAGGAAGAGGGGTGTAGAGGCTTTGCTTCTTGATTTTTGGCTTGGTGATGGCACAAAAATTGCAAGATCATATATATTTTCCAACATCCTGTCAAAGTTTTGGCCAATAAAATACTTCTGTAAAACTGCCATAGTTTTCTCCACACCAAAGTGTCTTGCGATCCAAATATAATTTCCCTCCCACATCATCTTGGCACACTCACTTTAAGGAACACAAAGGTGACCCAAGTAGTATAATAGTGCATCCTAGAAGTGGAATTTTGGAACTTGCTTGCCATAGACTAACATTTGGTATGTGGTGGTGTAATCTGGGTCATTTTTGTATAATTGTGGCCATTCAGAGGTCTTGTGGCCACACGAGTTTAGAACAGTGGTCAGTGCTACAACTGAGGCCTGACTGAGGAAATATGATACATGAATTGTTTACCCTTATTTTATTTAATGTTCAAATGGAATTTTTGCAGATATGTGGACCACTTCTTATGGAAATCGTTCTACAACTTCCCTTGTGTATGTATAAACTCAAGCAGTCAGTGATCTATGTGGATGACCATATCCTTCCCCATAATGTAGTGTTTCCATTTCCATCAAGCCTTCATGATGGGATACATATCTTTATCATAGGTGGGGTATTTCCGAAGTGTCTCAATGTGATAGGCCACTGGATACCCTTGATGGGTGAGAACTGCACAAATAGTATAGTTGGAGGCATCCATCTCAATTTCAAATGATTGTTGCAGTTTTGCAAATGTGAGTATTGATGTAGAGAAAAGATGGTGCTTCAGTGCAACGAACACCTTCTATTGGGACTCAGACCAGAAAAAATTCACTTTCTCTCCACCCTTGGTAACTTGACTCAAAGGCCAAGTGATATGAGAGAATCCCAACATGAACCTCCGATAAAAATTCACAAGGCCCAAAAAATTATGACACTCTATTAGAGTGTTCGAGGCTGGCCAATCTTGAATGAATTGACTCTTAGTTGGATCCACATGCATGCCTTCATCATCAGTGAGGTAACCCAGATATTAGAATTGGCTCATGCCAAAGTTTCATTTCTCTAATTTGGAACATATCTTGTGTTGCGATAGGGTTTGAAGGACCTGCTGAATGTGCTGCAAGTTCTCTTCTAAATTATTTTCAAATATGAGGATGTCATCTAGGTATAAAACCACAAATGAGCTAGTAAAGGGCCAAAATATGTAAACCATCAACCTCATAAAAGTTTTAGGGGCATTTTTCAATCCAAAAGGCATGGCCAACCACTCAAAAAGGCCCTCCTTGTATTTCTAGGAAGTCTTACATACATCTGTGGGATTTATCTGATGTAATTCCCCCCTTGAGTTGTTCAATAAGGTCATAAATCTATGGGATTGGATACTTATTCTTAATAGTGCCCATCCTTCTTCTGTGCAAGTACAATCGAGCTCTCACAAGGTGATGAACTTGGCTGGTTGTGCCCTTTTTGCAACAAATCCTAGATCTGCTGCTTGAGTTCTTTATTTTCCAGAATAGAGTGATGGTATATTGGCCCATTCAGTGAGGAGAATATGTCCCTATATTCTTCCATGACCTTATCCACATACTTATATTGTGTGGTGGAACCCTTATCAGGGGCCATAGGTGTGGCCACGATCTTCCCCTTACTTTGAGAGCAGATCAGAAAGAAAATAAAATTCCCGGTCTGGGAGATGATCTTACTACATACCTTAGCAAAGATTAAATAGATGTAAGTAGGAAGGTCTACCTATGGTATCCTATATAACTTACTGCCTAAAGTAATGATAACAATGTGGGCCTAGACTCATACACAACATGTCATTTTCATAAGTATGGTTGACCTAGTAGAAAATCATGGACTTCAAGAGGAGAAACATCACACAATACCTCATCCATGAAGGGCTTGATGTTGTAGGCAAGGCGACACTGTTGGTGTAATATTCCTAAAATTTAGCTTTTAGCTAAATGGAATATTATAGATTATTTTGTCACTAGGTAGGTGAATAAATGGGTAGGGAGGCCCATAAATCTCCTTAGTAGCGATAAAAACACTTTAAGTGTGAAAGGAGACCTTCTAAGAAACTAAATAAAGCACCTTTGAGTGTGAACAGGGGTTGGATAATGTTGAATAGGTTAGCTTTGACCAAATCAAAAGCGCTATTATGGAGGAGTGGACATTAAATGAGGAATAACGCAGTTTTGGAGGGAGATTGATTGTATGGAGGTAGTGACCTAATTGAGTGGGGCCAAGGGCAAGGAAGGTCATAACTTATATAAGGAAGAGGATGGAAGCCATATTGGGGATGTTTTGGTTTATTATTTTGTATATGGTCTATTTAGAATTTTGGCATTCTTAAGCTATTTAGTTGAGTTTGCAGTGCTGTTTAGCACAGGGTGTTCCCGAGAAGGAATCCCATATCTCTCCTTGAGAGGCCTCTTGGAGGAGTATTTCACTACATTTCCACACTCAGGCTCAAGGCCAAGCTATAAATTTTTTCATCACTGCAATTTTTGCAGAATATTATGCTGTGTTGCAGGGTGCAGCAATGGAGAATCATATTGGGTGTCTTTAGAGCTAGTTTTGTAGTGGAGGAAGGTTTCCATCCATTGGGAGGCCTGTAAAGAAGACCCTTGAGATTTATTGACACATTTAGCATCAGGATAAGGAGGATTTATCCCCTACAACACATTTTTGGTCTAGATCAGTGTTATTCTAGGGAGGAGTTGCAGGGTTGGTTGTAGTGGTTGTTTTGGGAAGTGATTTCTTCAATGGAGGAGCCATTCTTTCATCCGGAGGATATATTGGAGAATATATGTAGTTTATACATTAGCTTCAGCCATATCTTCTCATTTATGTTTTTGTAGCATACCTTCAGCCCTAGGGCTGCAACTTACATTGGCACATTGTGTGCATTTTCTGGAAACCCTCTTGGGTTGTCTTGGAAAGCTAATCTAGTGCCCAGATCTATATATTTAGACTCTATTGGGGCATATATCAATATTTTTATATCATTGTACCATCTTCATCTATAGTTATGCTTAATATGACTATGCTATAGTTTCTCTCTGGAATTTTGTATTGTAACATCAACTCATATTTGGGAGTGATTGCTTATGGGAGGCTTGTTTCCTCATTGTAAATAATTTATGACTCACTATTTTGTATTGATTTGCTGCTCTAATACATAATGTTATGACTCCATATTGGTCTCATGGTTTCATATGTTAAATATTTGCTTCTGATTTCATTGTATGAACTATATTCATGCTTTTCCCATTTGGGAATATTACAGTTGGCTAACACGAAGATATCTTCCTTGATGGAGCCACCTTATGGTGTATGGATATGGGTGTGGTGTGGTAGGCATGTCCAACCTCTTAATGAACTCCTCTGAGATGAGGTTATTTTGGCTCCTGTTGTTGACAATGAAATACAAAGGATACCCCTTCACCCACATCTATGAGTGGAAGAGACTCTCCCCTTCCTCTGGATCTTCCAAATCAAATTGATGGACCTTGGTGGTGGAAACGGTGGCACTAAGCTTTTCGTAGATAATATGCTTCCTTTTGTCATTCCCCTTGTCAGGTTTTGACTCAGAGTTAGAACATGCATCTGACTCTGAAGCCTTCAGCTTGGCCACTAGTGATTGCTTGGCGAGACACACACTTGTGTTGTGAGTGGGGCTCTTGTGGAACTCACACCACTTTCCCGTGTCCTTCTTTGGATTTGTGGTGTTATTCTTCGCTTGCAACTTTGATGGGTTTTCCTGGGTCACCTCACATTGGATATGTCCTTTTTTTCTGCAGTTTTTTGGCACCTTCTCAATGCTTCAGATTCGTAGATCCAGAGTCTCGCTTCTTCTTTTTAAACTTCTGCTTGATCTTGACAAGATATCTATATGAAGTGCCAAACTAGGATATATTTAGGAACCCCATCTCAGCATGGATGTATTTGTGTATACAACCACGATACTTTAGCATTAGATTCTATTCAAAATCCTTGATACCCAGCTGCGTGCAAAGGGTATGAAAAATATTTTTGAACTCCGACATGTCTGTGTACCTACCCTTCTGTAGTGTGGTCCATTTTATGTACTTATCTTCATAGCTCCCAACAAGGTAGTATTATTCCTTTACAGTTTCTCAAATTTTTTTTTTTGCGGCTGAACATAGTGAGGGTTCCAACTCATCCCTCTCCTCACACTAGGTTTCCCACTAGTCTTTTATGTGGGGGGTGACCTTGAGGAGTGAAAAAGTAATATTTTTTCTATTGGAAAAATTATGGACCCAAAATCCTTCCAATATATTCAACCATTTGTCTACAAAATTTGCATTTATCTGACCTTCTAATATAGAAATGTCAAAATTAACTTTTACCTTGAAGGGGGTGGCGACTCCTAGGTGGCTGCTAGATGAAGATTCTTCACACGTTGATACCCACCAAAGGATCTAGGAAAATTTATTCATCATCTCGTTCCTTTGTCACTCGATGGATTCTTTGATCAAAATTTTGAAAAGATATTCTACTTCCTCATCTTTCTTTTCTTCTGCCATGGGAGGCCGTTGGGGTCGACGAGGCTGATCTTGAAAGGGTTCAACCAGTTCAAGTCCTAACTCCTTATACCTCGACCTCGTTTCTAATATGTATAGAAAATAGAGAAAGAGAAGATTGCTTTGATAGAACTAATCAAAATTTATGATGGAATGAAATGAAGTACCGATTCAAACATAAACACAGAGCTATAGTGAAAACTGAACTTCAATTCATTAATAAAAATTTATTGAAACTCTTTACATGAAAAATGGAAATAAACTAGCTTAGGCGATGCTAGCTTATCTATGAGAAGAGATGTGATGGCTACATACCTTTTAACTATGTTATAATGAGGCTCCTAGACATTTTTATTATTGAGAAACAAGGAAAAACCATAAACATACAAAAACCTCACCCTAGGAGATGAAGCACCAAAAGTTTGTGGGTGTCGTTGGGGTTAGTTGGTACATCAACTTCTCACGGTTGTAACTTTGGCATATTATATCTATTTGACGTGTACAATACCTCATTAGAAATATTATTCGAGGACTATAAATTAAAAATACAAATGATTGTTGTGGGCTCTAAGTTTTCCCATTTTCCAAAAAAAAATCATTTAGGGCCTTGAAAAACTACCAAAAATAGGAAACTGTGCTACAATTAAGGAAAATGAAAGAGACAGTGTTGGGGGTCCAAGTGGAATAGGTAGGTGGCTACCAATATCCTCTTGGATCAATCCTCCCCCCTTAGGAAGAAATGGTCCCCATTGTTTTGTGTGCCTTCAAGAGTTGGGGAAAGTTCTGCTGAACTTAGTTCCTAGTGAGCCACTTGCCCTGGTGCAGGAGTTGGCCAAATTTGACAACTTGAGACAGTTGGATCCTATGTTGGTGATTATTATTGATATGTGTTTCCATGATCCGATTAGTTGTTGCATGCTCCATGCAGTTTGGGTTGATATTTTTTGGCATTAGTTGTTCAACAATCTCTAATGTGTCCAACAATGGTGGCAATTTTTGTTGAAGGCAGTCCACATTGAGCACTAGGTGTAGGCCAAGGAATGGGGGAATGCTAAGATTGAAATCATTGTTTCCCATAGCCTTATTAATGGTGCAAGTCCCATATTGGAGTGGTTGGAGCTTCCGATGGGCTTCAGCAAGGAGATCTTTCTGCAAATGCAACCAAATTTTGTTGCCCACCTGAAACTTATGTGGCACCCGATGTTGATCATGTCGTTGTTTGTACTTGCCATTGGATTTATCCAAGATGTAGTGAAACTATTGGAAGATTTGATGGAATCATTCAATAAACCTGGTTGCTTTATCAACCTTATACTGTACATGTGTAAATTCCTCCTGTGTCGTCGCACGAGGCATGACAACATTAATAAGATGCAATGGTTTAAATCCCAGAGTCAATTGAAAGGGGTTGCAACCTATTGAGCTAGAGAGAGCTTTATTGTAGCTATGCTTCACAAAGGGAAGGATATCATCCCATGTTCATGGATGCTTAGAGTTGTACATGCACAATATGTGCACGATAATCCCGTTGATGACTTCTATCTAGCCATTAGTCTAGGTATGGAATGCAATCGACTTTGTGAGCTTGCTGTCCAATAATGACCAAAGGCTTAACCAAAATGTGCTTCAGAACCTTTTATCCTGATATGATATAATGGTCTGTAGGATCTCAAAATGTACCCATACTTGTTCAAAGAAGAGTTTGGCAGTGTCCTTTGCTATGATATTCTTCTTGCAGGCTTCCAATATAACAATATTAAAAAATATGTCCATGACCACAATGTTGGAAATATTATGCAATGTGTTGTCCTTGATGGCAACCTACATGATGAAGTTGTTCTTGATGGAAAATGACTTGATGAGTTGCCTTTGGATAGCAACCTATTTGTTAATAATGTAAATCTGATGTATCTACAGATCAGTTCAGAAGTAGCAGAAGAAAGAAAGTGCTGCAAGTGCCAGAGTAATGATAAACAAGATATGTTACAAAGTATACGCAGGTTTATAAAGAAGAAGTAGCGTAAATACGCGGAAAAATACGTACCAAGTAGTGTATGCCTATTTGCGCTCTAAATTTATAAAACCAAGGGGCATTACCATGGTATTGACCCACAATATTGAGCGCTGGATTGTCAAATTGATCCCGTCCAGGAATACCATCAGCAGTTGAGTGGTTTTGACTCATGGTATTGATAAAGGCCAAATCTATATAAGGAGAAGAAGATCATAGTGCAAGGGTGTGCATGAGTAAGGGTTGTTGATGAATAGATATCTCTAATAAATATCTGCATGGATGAACTCTGTTCTTAATTAATAGATCTGAATCTATGATGCACCCGTGGATATATTGATGGTTCAAGATCTCTAGATCTGATGATGATGAATCTCTAAGATGATCTGCAGAAGAAGAAATGGTGAAGATCTGGCACAAATTCTGCTGAAGGTAATGAAGAAATCTGGGTAAGTTTATAGATCTGATCTGTTTTGCAAAGCTTTCCATTTACATATCTATACGCTAGTTTGTCTCGGCAAAAGCGCGTGTATACGCGGGTTTTATTAATGAAAAGCGCGTATAGGGTTTTCTGAAGAATAAAATACACAGAGGTATACGCAGGTTGATGTGCAAGAAAGCATGTATGTACGCGGCTTCAGTGAATAAAAGTAGCATATGCTATTTGATTTAATGAAAGATCAGGGTTGAGTTTGTATTTGCATATCTATTCTGAATTCTGGGTTATTTCTGATATTCTGGTTACAGTGGTCTCACTATTCTGTTTGAAGTATTGGGCAAAGTATGTTTGTTGATGTTATGGGTTGTGTTGAAGTTGTTTGATCCAGTATGAAAATTGATGAAATGTGGTCTGCAGTGGGTCTGAAGGTTGAAGCCTTCAGTATGGAAGTAGAAGCTTTCAGCCAGTAGAAGTTGGTGTTGAACTCAGGGGGTCGAAGCTCCCTTCCAGGAGAGGCTGGTAAACGAGTTTAGGGGGTTGGAGCTCCCTTCCAGTTGCAACTGGAAAACGAGAGAAGGTTGCAGCCTTCTACAGGTAGAAGCCTGCGTACTGATATGAGTCTGCATCAGTAATATGTTGTAAAAGGTTTTCTACATAATAAATATTGAAGACAGAGACGACAACAGTGGTGGTTTTCTCCCGAATTGGGTTTCCACCTTAAATATTGGTGTTCATATGTGTGATGCTTTATTCTGTTGATTACTTTTCATAACTCTTAACCTGAAACATACCTGATAAATCTATTTATAATACTGCTTCTGAGAATTTCTCTAAATCTGGAAAGTTAAATATGTATACGCTAGTTTCTTTCTGCATTTCCACGTGCATACGCTAGTTCCGTTCATGAAAACCGCATATGTAAATCTGCTCAAAGAAAAAGTTGAATTTATGCTATAAGCTCTAAATACTGATTCACCCCCCCCTCTTAGTATTTTTCCAACACACAAATACATAGTCATTACATTGCTTGGTATAAGGGAGGCTAGACAGGAAATCCTTGGATATGGATTACTAGGGTTGGTTGGGAGTAGGTAGAGGGGTGTATAGGCCTTGCTTCTTGATGGTTGGCTTGGCGATGACACAGGTAGTGCAGGATTTGATATATTTTCCAACATCTTGTTATATTTTTTTCCAATAAAAATACTTATGTAAAACTTCCAAAATTTTATCCACACCAAAATGTCATGTGACCGAATTATAGTGTGCCTCCCAAATCAACTTGGGACACTTGCTTGAAGGAACAAAAAGGTGGCCTAAGTAGCATAATAATGCGTCCTGAAGGTGGAAGTCTGGAACTTTCTTTCCATCCACTAGCATATGGTATGTGGTGGTGATATTTGGATCATTTTTGTATAGTTGTGGCCATCCAGAGGTCTCGTTGCCACAAGAGTTGAGAACAATGGTTAGCGTTACAACCAAGGGTTGCCTGAGGGAATATGAAACATGATTGGTGTTGTTCTTATTCTATTTAATTTTTAAATGGAAATTTTTTAGATATGTGGACCACTTCTAATGACAACTGTTCTGACACTTCCCTTTGTTTGTATAAACTGAACATGTCATTGATCTGTGTGGATGAATGTCTCCTTCTCGAGAATGTAGTGTTTATATTTCCATCAAACTTGCATGATGGAATACATCTCTTTATCATAGGTGGGGTATTTCTGAATTATATAGGAAAATGTGACTATGATAGGCCAACAAATGCCATTTCTGGGTGAGAACTGCACCAATAACATAGTCATAGGTGTCCATCTCAATTTAAAATTGTTGTTACAAGCTTGGAAATGTGAGTAATGGTGTAGAGAAAAGGAGGTGATTCAACTCAACAAGCACCTTCTATTCAGAATTAGACCAGAAAAAAATTTCTTTCGCTTCGCCGTAGGGTTTGAAGGACCTTCCAAGTGTGCTACAAGTGATATTCCCAATTCTTGCTGAAGATGAGGATGTCATTTAGGTATATAGCCACAGATGAGTTGGTAAAGGGTTGCAAGATTTCATCCATCACCCTCATAAAATTTGCAGGGACATATTTCAACCCAAAAGGCATGATCAACTATTCAAAACAGGCCCTTCTTAGATTTGAAGGTAGTATTCCATAAATGTGTGGGCTTTATTGGAACTTAGTGATAACCAAATTTTAAATTGCTCTTAATAAAGTACTTGGTCAAGAATTTCATCAATCCATGGGATTAGATACTTGTTCCTGACAATTATTTTATTTAGTGCCCGATAATTAATGTAGAGTATCCAGGTCCCATAATCAATGAAAAGTTTCGAGGTCCCATCCTTCTTCTGTACAAGTACAATTGGGCTCCCACAAGGTGAGGAATTGGTCAGATGTGCCCTTTTTGTAGAAAATCTAGATCTGTAGTTTGATTTCTTCATTTTCCAAAATAGAGCGACAATATATCGAACCATTGGGTAGGGATGCTTTGATATTCAAATCGATCGAATGCTTGACCTTATAGTGAAAAAATACCCCTATGGGTGAGGAGAAGATGTCCTTGTATTCTTCCATGGCAGAACCCTTCTTGGGGGCCATAGATGTGGCCACAATATTCCCCTTACTTTGAGAGTGGATAGGAAAGAAAAAAAATTTCTCATTCTCAGAGAAGATCTTACTACATTGCTTATCAGAGACCAAAGAGATGGCAGTAACCACGACTACCTCTGGTATCTTTTATACCTTACTTCCCAAATTAATGATAACAATGTGCATCCTAGAATCATACACATCATGTCACTTCCATAAGAATGGTTGGCCTAATAACAAATCATATACTTCAATAGGAGAAACATCACATAGTAAATCATTTGTGAAGGGCTTGATGCGGTAGGGAAGGCAACACTAATGGCTAATGGGGAAATATCGTCCTTGATGGAGTCACCCAAAGGTGTATGGCTACGGGTGTGGTGTGGTTGATATGCCCAACCACTTAACGACCTCTGTTAAGATGAGGTTCTTTTGGCACCTGCTATCGAAAATGAACTGTACTATAGGCCCCTTCAACCAAATATCTAAGTGGAAGAGATGCTCCCATTTCTCTGGATCTTTTGACTCAACCTTCTAGTCATCAGTGGTGGCAACGATGGTGCATGGATCTGTGTCAATAATATGCTTCCCTTTGTTGTTCCCCTCATTGGTTTTTGACTGAGAGTTGGAACATGCATATGACTCTGAAGCCTTCACCTTGTCCACCAATGACTGCTTGGCGTGAAACTCACTTGTGTTGTGAGTGTGGCTCTTGTGAAACTCACACAACTTTCCTGTTTCCTTCTTTGGATTCATGGTGTGTTCTTTGCTTGCAACTTCGATTGGTTTTCCTAGGTCACCCCACCTTAGCTCTATTCTTTGTTCTACAGTTTGGGGACACCTTTTCCTTGCCTCAGAATCACACCACTTCTTCTGTTTAATTTTTTGCACGATCTTGAAAACATATCGGCATGAAATGCTAAGCGAGGAGATGTTTAGGAACTCCTTCTCGTCCTAGATGTATTTATGTATATATCTCTGGTAATTGACTACCAGATTGTGCTCAGAATCCCTTATATTCAACTTTGTGCGAAGGGTATGAAAATTTTTGTGAACTCCAGAACGTCTTGGTGCGGGTAAAGATAGTGAGGGTTTTGACTCATCCCTATGCTCATAGTATGTTTCCCACCAGTCCTTGATGTGGGGGGCGACCTTGAGGATTTCAAAAATAATATTTTTCCTATTGGAAAAATTATGGACCCAAAAATATCCTTCCAATAGATTCAACAATTTATCTATGACATATGCATCTATCCAAACTTCAAATATATAAATGTCAAAGTTAACTTGTACCTTGAAGGGTGTGGAACCTCCTATGTGGCTGTCAGATCAATATTCTTCGCCTGATGATACCCGTCGAAGGATCTAGGAA
Source organism: Pinus albicaulis (assembly GCA_034641835.2). Taxonomy (NCBI): domain Eukaryota; kingdom Viridiplantae; phylum Streptophyta; class Pinopsida; order Pinales; family Pinaceae; genus Pinus; species Pinus albicaulis. The sequence continues at coordinate 181,012,811 of CM076570.1, read as the reverse complement.
AATTTATCCATTATCTCGTTTATTTTTTCACATGAGGGCTTCTTCAAGAAAAAAATATAAAGGATCACCTACTCCCTAATATTTCTTTTCCTCCACCATCTGAGGCGATTATTTTCGGAAAGTCCGATCTTGCTAAGGTTCGACCGTTTCAAGTCCTAAATCCTTATACCTTGACCTCATTAGGGACATGCATATAAAAATATAGAAAGAGCAGACTACTTTGATACCACTGATCCAAATTTATGTAGGAATGAAATGAAGTACAAATTCAAATGAAAACATAAAGCTACAACTAAAAATAAACTTCAATTAATTAATAAAAAAATATTGAAACTATTTACATGCAATTGTGTCCTGTTCCATGCAGTATGGGTTGAGCTCTATTGGTGTTAGCTGTTCGACAATGTCTGATGTCTCTAATAATGGTGGAAAGTATGGCCAAAGGAGATCCACATTGAACATTGTGTGTAGGAAAAGGAATGGGGGAATGATGAGCTTGAAAGCATTATCTCCCACAACCTTAGTGATGCTCTAAGGCCCATATCAGATTGGTCGGAGCATCTGATGGGATTCAACAAGGTGTTATTTCTGAAAATGCAATTTTTTTTGGTCTCCCACCTAAAAATTATGTGGCACCCGATGTTGATCATGCCATTGCTTTTAATTGGAATTAGATTTATCCAAGATGTCATGAAACTGCTAGCAGATGTGCTAGATGTGTTCAATAAACCCGGTTGCTTTATCAACCTCAGATTGTAGATGTGCGGATTGTACATAGTGAATGGTCAAATTTTCATATTCGTGGATGCTTGGAGTTGTATATATGAAGTATGTGCATGATCACCCTATTGAAGACTTCTGTCTAGCCATTAGTCTGGCGATGGAATGCAATTGACTTGCTGAGCTTGGTGTCTAACAATAACCAGAGGCTTGACCAAAATTTTCTCAGGAACTTTCTACCCCTATATGATATAATGTTTTGCAGGATCCCAAAATGTACCCATACTCATTCAAATAAGAATTTGGTAGTGTCCTTTGTTGTGATACTCTTCTTGTAGGCCACTAACATAGTTGTTGAACCCAAAAATTGCTTCTTTTTGAAAACCCTCTTACACCCCATCCTCCTTCTTTTTGACCCTAATAACTCTAATTGGGCATCAATTTACAAGAATTATGGAATAGTAAGTACATAATCATCTACTATTTCATACATGTCACCGTTATTTATTATTTAACTCAATATTTTCATGAGCTGTTGAATTACAACAATCTTGCACCAAAGTTGAAGGTTCGATGGGTTTTGAAGCTCCAGCCGAAGAAAAAGGCATATGGGAAGGTGAACAATAGTTGGCACAATTATTTTTACCTATCCTCATAACTTGGATCGATAAGGAAAGCATCGTAGCAACTCAGTCAAAGCTAAAGTCAACCACCGTGGAAGGCGAATCAAGCGAGAGAGAAATTAATGGATGCAGATATTCAACCTCATGATTTTCTTCACTAATAGAAAATCATGAGAGAATCATGTTATATTATTATTTTATGTTAATTTTAGTCATTGTCAAGTAGGTTAGGGTCGTAATACTCTCAAACAATTATGTGTAAGAGATTATAAATCTGCCTCTCGACATGACAGTCACAAACTTGGATATTGTTTTTGAAAACTCAGTTTTTTCAATTAAAAACTATGTTTTATCCTTTTATGTGTGATTTTTCAATGCGTATATAATATTGTGAAGGTGTTGTGCTAACACCAACCTCTCGGAGGAGGTCCCCCTCAAGTTTTACTATTTTTATTAATTGCAGATAACATTTCAATTCTATGTTTTCTGTAGCATTTCATTAATATATTTAAATGCTTAAGTTCTAGTTTTTGAATGAATTCTTATTATTGTTTTAGAGCATAATTTTTTAATCATTTTGCTATAGAGTGAAGCTGAGATATCTTGTGCACATGGACAAAGTATAGATTGATATAGATTTGTAGTATAATTTTTATATTATAGTTGTGTAAATAGGATTTTAATTTGAATGTAGAGTTAATATTTATTTTTGTCAAAAGAAATTTAAATCTAGCTTCATTATCAAGTTTTCATTTCAAGTCAGTGTGATTTCATTTCAAGCAAGAGTGAAGCAAGTGTCTGATTTCCTTTTGAACAAGAGTGATATTTATTTATGCAAGTGTGATCTTTATTTTGAGCAAGTGTGATAGTTTTATGGGGATTTAAGTTTGCAAATAATTATTTTAAGAAAAGTGTGATCATTTTCATTTTAAGAGTGACATATTTAATTTCATAGTTAACATGTGCATATCGATATCTCAATTCAACTTAGGAATTGTTTGAGTAATAAGGACTCCTAGCACATACAATGCACATACATTTCATCAGTATACTAGTTGAGGTTGATAATTCATGGAAGCAATTTAACTCCAATTAAACTACTAAAAAATAGTCATCTTAGAAAATATGTCCACAACCACAAATATATAGTCATTTCCATGGTTGGTAGAAGGGAGGCATGACAAATAATCCATGGAAATGGATTCCCAGGGTTGGCTGGGATTAGTAAGAGGGGTGTCGAGGCCTTGCTTCTTGATGGTTGGCTTGGGGATGACACATGCAATGTAGGATCTTATATATTTTCCAACATATTGTTGGAGTTTTGGCCAATAAAAATACTTCTGTAAAGCTGCCATAGTTTTCTCCATGCCAAAGTGTCTTGCGACCCGACTATAGTGTGCCTCCAAAATTAGCTTGGCACACTTTCTTGAGGGAACATAAAGGTGGCCCAAGTAGCATAATTATTCATCCTGGAGGTGGAAGTATCAAACTTTATTGCTATCCAATATCATATCATATGTGGCAAAAAAATCTAGATCATTTTTGTATAGTTGTGGCCATCTAGAGGTCTCATGGCCACAAGAGTTGATAACAAACGTGAGTGTTGTATCCAGGGGCCGATTGAGGTCTAAAACATGATTGGTGTTTCTATTCTTGTATTTAATGTTCAAATGGAATTTTTGTAGATACGTGGACCTCTTATGATGGTGATCGTTCTGCAACTTCTTTGTGTTTGTATAAATTGAAGAGGTTGGTGATATGTGTGGATGACCTTCTCCTTCCCCAGAATGTAGTGTTTCCATTTCTGGTAATCTTGGATGATGGAATACATCTCTTTATCATAGGTGGGGTATTTATGAATTGTATCATAGAGCATCTCACTATGATAGGCCACCATATGCCATTAGTGGGTGAGTACTACACCAATGGCATAGTTGGAGGTGTCTGTCTCAATTTCAAATGGTTGTTGCAGGTCTGGAAATGCGAGTACTGGTGTAGAGAAAATACAATGCTTCGTCTCAATGAATGCCTTCTTTTAGGAATCAGACCGATTTTTTTTTTTTTTTTTTTCTCTTCCTTAGTCAACTTGACTCAGAGGTCAAGTGATATGAGATAATCCCAACATGAACCTACAATAAAAATTGGCAAGGCCTAAAAAAATGCGAAGCTTTGTTATAGTGGTTGGGGTTGGAAAATCCCGAATGACTTGGATCTTAGCCAACTCCACATGCGCACCTTTCTCATCAATGATGTAACCCAGATATTGCACATAGATCATGCCAAAGGTGCATTTCTCCAAGTATGCACATATCTTATGCTACTGTAGGGTTTGTATGACCTACCGAATGTGATGAAAGTTCTCTTCCCAATTCTTGTTGAAGATGAGGATGTTGTCCAGGTATACAACCATGAATGAGTTGGTAAAGGGATGAAAGATGTCATCCATTAGCCTCATAAAATTTTTTGGTATTTTTTTCAACTCCACATGCATGGCCAACCACTCAAAAATTCCCTCCTTGGATTTGAAGGTGGTCTTCCATATATTTCTAGGCTCTATTGGAACCTGGTGATAGCCAAAATTTAAATCGATCTTACTAAAGTACCTGCCCCCCTTGAGCTAGCCAAGAAGGTCATAAATATATGGGATTAGAAGCCTTTTCCTGAAAATGATTTTATTTAGTGCCTGATAATGAATGTAGAGTCTCCAGGTCCCATCCATCTTCTGTAAAAGTACAATTGGGCTCCCACAAGGTGAGGATCTTAGTCAGATGTGCCATTTTTGCAACAACTCTAGGATTTTTTGCTTGATTTCTTAATTTTCTAGAATAGAGTGATGGTATATTAACCCATTACGTAGGGGCGCTTTAGGAGTTAGACCGATCAAATGCTTGACCTAACAATGCAAAGGTACCCCTATGGGTGAGGAGAAGATGTCCTTGTATTCTTCCATGACCTAATTCACTTACTTCTGTTGTGTAGTGGAACCATTATTGGGGGACGTATATATGGCCATGAGCTTCCCCTTAATTTGAGAGTGGATTAAAAAAAAAAAAAAAAATTCTGGTCTGGGAGATGATCTTATTTCATTTCTTAGCAGAGATCAAATAGGTGGGAGTAGTCGGGGCTACCTTTGGTATCCTGTATAACTCACTGCCTAAAGTAATGATAATAATGTGAAGCTTAGAATCTTCCACAACATGCAGCTTCCATAAGTATGGTTGGCCTAATAATACATCACAAACTTCAACAGGAGCAACATCACACAATACCTTATTCATGAAGGGATTCATCCTATAGGGAAGGAAACACTTTTGGATGACGCAAAGATCTCATCCTTGATGGATCCACCCGATGGTGTATAGATGCGGGTGTAGTGTAGTTGGCAGACCCAACAACTTAATGACCTCCACTGAGATGAGGTTACTTTGTCTCCCGATGTTGACAATGAACTACAGCAGAAACCCCTTCACCCAAATCTATGAGTGGAAGAGAAAATACCCTTCCTCTGGATCTTTCAGTTCAACCTTTTGGACCTTTGTGGTGGCAACGATGGCACTGGGATCTATGTTTATAATATGATTTCATTTGTCATTCCCCTTTTCAGGTTGTGACTTAGAGTCAGAACATACATTTGACTTTGAATCCTTCAGCTTGACCACCAGTGACTTCTTGGTGTGACACTCACTTGTGTTGTGATTAGGGATCTTGTGGAACTCAAAAAAATTTCCCATGTACTTATTTTGCTTCATGGTGTTGTTATTTTCTTATGGTTTTGATGGGTTTTCCTGGTTCACCCTACCTTGGCTCTCTCCTTTGATCTGTGGTTTGGGGGCGCCTTTTCCTTGCTTCAAATCATAGCTCCAAAATCCTGCTTCTTCTATTTAAATTTTTGCTCGATCGTGACAACATATCAGTATGCGATTCCAAGCAAGTAGATGTTGAGGAAATCCATCTCATCCTAGATGTATTTGTGTAGAAAACCGTAGTACTTGAGAACCAGATGCCACTTAATATCCTTGATACCAAACTATATGTTAAGGGTATACAAAATATTTGTGAACTCTGACATGTCTTGGTCCCTTCCTTGCCGCAGTGTGGTCCATTTTATGTACTTATCTTCATAGCTTGACAGGGTATTATTTTTTCTTGATGATGTTTGGAAAGAATTCCAAGTGGGTGTGGCTGAAAATAGTGAGGGTTTTGACTCATCCCTTTGGTAACAATAGGTTTTCCATCAGTCCTTGTCGTGGGCAGAGGCCTTGAGGAAAGCAAAAGTAATATTTTCCCTATTGGAAAAATTATGGACCAAAAAAAAAAACTTCCAGTAGATTGAACCATTTATCTATGACATCTCCATCTATCCAACCTTCAAATATATGAATGTCAAAGTCAACTTGTACCTTGAAGTGGTTGGCACCTCCTAGGTGGCTGCCAGATGAAGATGCTTCACCTGCCGATACCCGTCGAAGGATCTGGGAAAATCTATCCATAATCTCATTTCTTTGTCACTTGAGGGCTTCCTAGAGTAAAATTTTGAAAGGATATCCTACTTCCTCATATTTTTTTTCTTCCACCATGGGATTCCATTGAGGTCGGTGATGCCAGTATTGCAAAAGGTTCAACCAGTTCAAGTCCTAACTCCTCCTACCTCGACCTCGTTTGGAAATGCACATAAAAACAAATAAAGAGAAAACCAATTTGATACTACTGATCCAAATTTATGAAAAAAAATGAAGTAAAAATTAAACCAGAAACAAAAATCTACAAATAAAACTTAACTCCAATTCATTAATAAAAAAATACTGAAACTGTTTACATGGAGAATGGAAATAAGCTAGCTTGGGCGATGGTATCTTATCTCTGAGAAGAGATGTGACGACTACATGCCTCTGAACTATATTACAATGAGACTCCCAAGCCTTTTTACTATTGAGAAATAGGGGAAAACCCTAAACATCCAAAAATCTAACCCTAGGAGATGAAGCACCAAATGTTTGTGGGCCCCGTTGGGGTTAATTGGTACGTCAAATTACTGGGGTCGTAACTTTGGAATATGATATTCGTTTGATTCCTATGATACCTTGCTAGAAATATCTATCCAAGGACTAAAATTTTTGACTAAAAACCCTTACCAATAGCTATTGTTTTTCCCATTTTCCAAAAAATTCCATTTAGGGCCTCAAAATGGCTTGAAAGTTCAAGACCTGAAAAACTATCAAAAATAGTAAACTATGCTACAATTAAGGAAACTAAAAGAGAAAATGTTGGGGGTCCAACTAGAATAGGTGAGTGGCCACCAGTATCCACCTGGATCAGTCCCCCCCCCTTAGGAAGCAATGGTTCCCATTGTGTTGAGTGCCTCCATGAGATGGGGAAACTTCTATTGGACTTGGTTAGTAGTGAGCCACTTGCCCTAGTGTAGGTGTTGGCCAAATTTCATAACCTAATATGGTTGAATCCTCTATTAGTAGGTGTTCTTTATTTGTGTGTCCATGATTCAATCAGTTTTATCCCATTCTGCGCAGTCTGGGTTGAGCTCTGTTGGGGTTAGCTGTTTGAAAATGTCCGATGTGTCCAAGAATGGTGGAAAGTATGGCTGAAGGTAGTCCACATTGAATACTGGGTGCAGGACAAGGAAATGGGGAATGTTGAGCTCGAATTATTTGTCTCCCACAAGCTTAGTGATGGTGTACGACCCATATCAGAGTTGTCAGAGCTTCTGATGGACTCTGACAAGGCCTTCTTTCCGCAAATGCAACCAAATTTTGTCACCCCCATGAAACTTATTTGACACTCGATGTTGATCATGTAATTGTTTGTACTTTGCAATGAATCTATCCAAGATGTCATAAACCTACTTTCAGATGTGATGGATGCCTTCAATAAACCTGGTTACTTTATCAACCTCAGATTGTACATGTGTGGATTATTTCTGTGTAGTGACATGAGACATTTAAATATCAATCAAGCAAATTGGTTGAAATCCTAGACTCACTTGAATGGGTCTGTGGCCCATCAAGCTATGGAGAGCTCTATTATAAATGTGCTACACATAGGGAGGTATCTTATCCCATGTTCATGGATGCTTGGATTTTTATATGTGAAGTATGTGCATGATCATCCTATTGAAGACCTTTGTCTAGCCATCAGTTTGGGGATGGAATGCAGTCTACTTAGTGAGGTTGGTGTCCAATAATGAACAAAGGCTTGAATAGAATGTGCTCAAGAACTTGCTATCTTGATCTGATATAATGGTTCGTGGGATCCCAAAAATGTACCCATACACATTCAAAGAAGATTTTGGAAGTGTCCTCTGCTATGATACTCTTCTTGCAGGCCACCAATATAACCATCTTAGAAATTCCACCCATGACCGCAAATACATAGTAATTATCATGCTTGGTAGAAGGGATTCCAGATAGATAGTCCATGTAGATGGATTCCCAGGGTTGGCTGGGAGTAGGAGGAGGGGTGTATAAGCCTTTCTTCTTGATGGTTGTCTTGGCAATGATACAAGCAGTGAAAGATATGATATATTTTCCAACATCTTGTTGGATTTTTCATAAATAAAACTACTTCTATAATACTGACACAATTTTCTCCATATCAAAGTTTCCTACGACCCACCTATAGTGTGCCTCCTAATTCAGCTTGGAACACACGCTTGAAGGAACCCAAAGGTGGCCAAGGTAACATATTAATGTGTCCCGGAGGTGGATGTTTAGAACTTGCTTGACATCCACTAGAATCTAGTATGTGGTGGTGAAATTTGCATCATTTTTGTATAGTTGTGTCCATATAGAGATCTCGTGGCCAATAAGAATTGAGAAAAATGGTCAGTGATGCAACCAGGGGTTGAATTAGGAATTTTTCAACATGACTGGTGTTGCCCTTCTTGTGTTTAATATTCAAATGGAATTGTTGCAGATATGTGGAACACTTCTGATGGCGATCGTTTTGAAATTTACCTCGTGTCTATATAAACTGAAGAGGTCGATGGTATTTTTGATGACCATCTCCTTCCTCATAATGTAGTGTTTCCATTGCCTACAAGCCTACATCTCTTTATCATAGGTGGGGTATTTCAGAATTTTATCGGAAAGTGACTCACAATGATAGGCCACCAAATGCCCCTGTTGGGTGAGAACTACATTAATATCATAGTTGGAGGCATCAGTCTCAATTTCAAATGGTTGTTATAGGTTTTAGAATCTGAGTACTAGTGCAGAGAAAAGGCGATGCTTAAGCTCAATGAATTCCTTCTATTGAGACTCGAACCATAACATTTTTTCTTTTTCTTCGCCCTTGGTAACTTGACTCAGAGGCCAAGTGATATGAGAGAATCCCAACTTGAACCTCCGATAAAAATTGGCAGGGCCCAAAAAAATGCGAAGCTTTGTTAGAGTGGTTGAGGCTGGCCAATCTCAAATGTTTTAGATCTTAGTTAGATCCACGTGCACACCTTGCTCATCAATGATGTGACAAAAATATTGCACTTGGCTCATGCTAAAGATGCATTTCTCGAAGTTGGCACATAACTTGTGGTGCCATAGTGTTTGAAGGGCCTACCGAATGTTCTGCAAGTGCTCTTCACAATTATTGCTGAAGATGAGGATGTAGTCTAGATATAAAACCATCGATGAGTTGGTAAAGGGCCACAAGATTTCATCCATCACCCTCATAGAATTTGTAGGGGCATTTTTCAAACTGAAAGGCATGACCAACCACTTAAAAATTCCCTCCTTAGATTTTAAGGTGATATTTCTTATATCTGTGGGATTTATTAGAACTTGGTGATAGCTATATTTTAAATCGATCTTACTAAAGTACTTGGTCCCCTTGACTTGGTAAAAAAGGTCATCAATCCATGGGATTGGATACCTATTCTTGAGAATGATTTTATTTAGTTCCCTATAATCAATGCAGAGTTTCTAGGTCCCATCCTTCTTTTGTACAAGTATAATCGGGCTCCCACAAGGTTAGGAACTTGGTCGATTGTGCCCTTTTTGAAGAAACTCCTGGATCTGCCACTTGGTTTATTCATTTTGTATATTAGAGCGATGATATATCAACCCTTTGGGTAGGGGCGCTCTTGGAGTGAGATCGATCGAATGCTTGACTTGATAGTGCAAAAGTATCCCTGTAGGTGAGGAGAAGATGTCCCTGTATATTCCACGACCTTATATACTTACTTATGCTGTGTGGTGGAACCCTTAGGGGAAATATATGTGGCCACGATATTCCCCTTACTTTGAGTGTGAATTGGAAATAAAACAAATTTCTCAATCTGGGAGATGATCTTACTACGTTTCTTAGTAGAGATCAAACAAACGACAATAGGATAGGCTACCTATGATATCTTGTATAACTTAATGCCTAAAGTAATGATAATAGTGAGAGCCCTAGAATCATACACAACATGTCACTTCCATAAGTATAGCTGGCCTAATAACACATCACAGAGTTTAAGAGGAGAAACATCACACAATACCTCATCTATGAAGGGCTTGATGCTGTAGGGAAGGAAACATTGTTGGCTGATGCAAAGATCTCGACCTTGATGGAGCCACCCAATGGTGTATGGATGTGGGTTTGGTGTTGTCGAAAAGCCCAACCACTTATAAAAATCCACTAAGAATGGGGTTCTTTTGGCTCTGATTGTCAAAATTGATTTGCATTAAAGACCCCTTAACCCACATTTGTAAGTGGAAGAAATGCTCCCCTTCCTCTGGATATTCTAGCTCAAGATTCTAGACCTTGGTGGTGGTAAAAATGGTGCTAGGATATGCGTAGATAATTGGTTTATTTTTTTCATTCCTTTTTTTGGGTTTTAACTCAAAGTTGGAACATGCATATGACTCTAAAGCCTTAAGATTTACCACTAGTGATTGCTTGGCGTGACACTCAATTTTTTTGTGTGTGGGGATATTGTGGAACTCACACCACTTACCTATGTCCTTATTTTTATTCTTGATGTTTTTTATAGGTCAATTTGGGCACCATTCCCGATGACCTAGTTAAACTGGACATCATCCCCAGAACCGATGAATAGTGTCTATCATCCCCTATCATTTTTGTTGCTAGATGCTCTAAGACAAAGAACAAGAAAAAATCATCCATTACTTCCATTTCAAGGTTTCAAATATTTTAAGTACATGTTATATCGCCTATGAGCTCACCAACGTAGTCTCTCAAGGGACTAACTGCTTTTCATATGCAACTACCTCCATTCAAGGGTGCTTTGCAAAGCACTTCCTGACACTCAAGGGTGCGTTTGTCAATTGGAAGTGAAATTCTCATTGTTCCAGAATCTCCACATGGCCAGTGCCTTCTAGAAGAGTGCATATGTGCCAAACTTTGAATCCATGTGTCCATTCAACACCTCTGAGCTGGGAAACATGTCTTTCCTATTATTAGAAATTCATTGATTGTGAAACTACCTTTAGCTCATCTATAAATTGAGCACAGATCCTAGTGCTTGAGAAGGAAGAAATTTGGTAGAGAAATGTTTTTGTAATCTCAATTGAGGGTTTGATTTGAGTGATATGATGTTGGAGAGATGTTCATTGTGATGAGGTTGGGATGATTTTGGAGTTGGTGACATCAAATCAATCGCTGGTTGTAACCTCCCCTTCTATCCATTAATAAATATTGCTGCTTACTGTCCCACATATGTATCTGTATAAGCTTCTGTATTTCATATTATGGATTCTTATGTGATGTATATGTTTCATGTTTCATTGATTTAACTGATTAAAGTGAATAGCCATCTGTATATTGAAATCTCTTTGTTGTTTAGTTTTTATACTTGTAGGAACTATTATGGCGGTCAAGCTTGGATTGGAAGCTACATCGAGAGCGACATAAGGAGAATAGGAAGCGCTTAGATTCCAAGTAATTTTATTAATATATTTTGCGTGTCTATTTACTATTAGGAAAAGTATCTGCAAAGTCTTTGAGCTGTTGTTCAATGCATTACACCACATTTAGGGAATGTGTTTTATCCATAATGCATAATTCCACATAACAAATTGGTGACTCCGCTAGGGAGTTTACCTTCATCCTTGGTGTATTTTTTCCTCTGCTTATCCACCCAGTAGCATATACTCTCAATTATTAGGCTTTTGAAACTAATAATTGCATTAGAAGTGTGTTAGTAGTTTGAGTTTTTTGTTCTCTGCTGTGCCCAACGCACTGTGGGTCAAGACACAGTGATTTGCATAGCATTGTCTCCCACTTAGGGGTGATTTTCAATGCACTGTCTCCCCTTAGAGACTGTGTTTCCCCCTAAGCCAAAAAAATTCCCTTTGAATTTTTCATTGCCATTACTTTCAACCTTTTGATTGTTGTGTTTTCAATTATCTAATGCCTCATAGAGACCAGTGAATTTACTTGAATATTCATCCTTTGAAAAGTAAGTTTGTTCAATGTCTCTTTAAGTTTTTTTCTTTATCATTGACAAATAAAATTCGAAGTATTTTTATTTCTGCATTAGATCCATTTGTTTTCATAAAGGAAATTGTTGTTAAATTCTTCTTTTCCTATAGGAAAAAAATGTTGTTCCATTCTTCATTTTTCCTAAAAGAGAAATTGTTGTTAAATTCATCGTTTCTCAAAGAAGAAAGCATTTGTTTTTGTTGATTTGATGCATTTAGTTTCCTTTTTGCATTTACATTAAGGGGACTGAAAAGAAAAACCTACATTTTCATATAGTGGATTGTGTGTTTTGCATAGGAACAATTAGGAAAGTTGCATATTAGTTTCTGCTCTTTGTTGTTTGCTCTCAAAACTAATTGCTCTTTCCCTTTAGTAGCTAAGACTTTCATTGAAAAAAGATAAAATTTAAAAGTTTCCTTATCATTTTAGTTTTCATTGTAGGAATTTCCATCACATCATCGCAGTGAACCTTGAAAGGAAAATTGATAAACAAGATCAACTTAAAATTTATGTCAATTTACATAACAAAGCATTGGAACCATAACAAAAACATTTAGAAGGTCTAGGCTAGAGACGTGTTCTGGTGTCGTAAAACATAGCAACTGTCATTAATTTTCTGCGATACATTCTGAGTGTGATACCTCACTCCACGTACATAAGTATATCATAGCTCTTCCATGTACCTTTGGGTATATCGAGCGGTGTTATAGTACGAAAAGTATAAAAGGGTGCTCTCACTGTGCGGTTTCACATCAGACACTGCTAATATGGACTTGGGCCTCCATGTACCTTTAGGTATATTTGGGAGGAAAAATTTAGGTTGCTATCCATCCATAGTGAACCGAGTCAGTTGACTTGTAAATTTTGATACACCAAACACAAAATTCGAGGAAATTTCCTGTCTGTACTTCTTGGTTCGCGAGGAGGTATTCTGCAGTTCACAATTTCTTGGTAAACCTTTTGCCTAGAATTACCCTTTTATTTTGTTTATTTGTTTTGGGTCATAAAATAAATCAGTCATCGTGGAAGAAAAAAATCTCTTTCCCCATTGTTCGCATAGACTTGCATTGAAACCACCTTTACCACCAGAAGCCACTTTTGTGCGGAGAAGGCGACATCGCTCTACCGAAACTAGTACCATCAGTACCTCTGGTGAAGCATCATATTCCCATATACTAGAGTTGGCACAAGTTGTTTCTACAAATCCTGGTTCATCTACTTTTGTCAAGACAGAGTCCTCACAACTACCTGTGGTACCAATCCATCCAATCAGTGAGACCATACCTCCTGAATCCGACGTTGTTCAAGTGGAAGTTGATCCAGATTCTGTCTCTTTTTTCTAGAACATATGCATCCCAAAGTCGAACGACTGGAAGTTGTTCCTATATCAGCCACCCCACGATCTATTGTAGCCATTGAGTCTCCCATATCGTGTAGTCAACCTCCTGAAATATACTTTTGGCCTGACGGCAGAATCCTTCCACTTGGTTTAATTTTGATTGAAGAAATCCCACAAGATGACACACCTTTAACTCCAACCCATTTTGGGGAGGATCTTTACCTGTATGAGTCTTTTCCTCAATCACCATCGTCTGATTTTGTTGATCTTGTTCCCATTCAAATTCCCGTCGATTCAAAAGGGTTTACATTTGGTCAAGTAACCATGCCTCAACCAACATCTTCAGTTGGATCATCTGTTCCAATCACGTCAGCACCTGCTCCCGCTACCCCGTCGATGTTCACAACTTCACCAGAGTCATATGTTCATGGTGGCCCTTTGGTCCCATTAGGTTATAAATATTTACCTGGAATCTTCTCTGGTGCATCTTCAAACCCATGGACTTCACCAATGTCATTGTCTGGTATTCTAACTGGTAAACCTATAGTGAGTACTGAACGACTTGATTCTTTATATACATTATCAATATCAAGCTGGTCCTTCTGGGTCTATTCCATCCAGTACCATATCAACTGGACCCCCTGCAATTGGAGAGAAATATTTTCCATCTTATTATCCTCCTCATGTTGGGGGGAATACTTTGGTCACCCACTTTGACAGTACTCCATTATTTTTTGGTCAACCTAATGTCGAAATGAATGTCTGTCAATGGCAGCCCACTTTGCCTATCCAACCACAAACGGTTGTACACTTGTATCAATCGGTTCAACCTGTTACACCCACATCAATTCAACTTATTAATACATCTTTACACCTATTATAGAATCAAACTATTGTACAACAACCATTTTAGGTGGGTCCTTCAACTCAATACCCTCAAGTATTAGGCCCTCAGACTCCAACTCCTTCAGTTAATTTAAAACAATAGCCTGTACCTGGAATCATTTATTCACAAGTTGGATTAACATATTATGGGATGTCATAGCCACAACCAGGTTATAATTATCCTCAAACGAATCCAAGTTATCCTAATTTGGGTTATAACATTGGTGGACAGACCCCTTGGTAGCCTTAGGTGCAAATTCCTCAACCTTCATTTCAACAAGTATCGTACCCAGGTTTTGGTCAATAGAATCCTCAAGTGTTTGCTTATAAAAAAAAACCCTATCCGGGTTACTAGCAGAAGATTCCTTATGCTGGTGCTCAAAGGCCTGTTTCCCAAGAAATTCCATCATACCCTGGCTATGCTCAACCTGACTTTAATCTACAATGTCCCTTTGTTGCAACTTTAGAGTTACTAGATTTAAATTGGCTCACCAATGATCCAATCAACTATGCTCGTTGGTGGCCGATGATACCCCATAAATTACCCTCGGATATTCCTAAGTTCAATGGAAACCCTGGGGAAGACCCGTCGACTCATGTTATGACTTATAATTTGTGGTGTTCATCAAACTCCCTGAATGATGACTCTGTTTGGCTACATCTTTTCCAGCGTATGATCACTGGTCCGATTGCAAAATGGTACATTGAGTTACCTAGAGATTCTTTCGATAATTTCACTGCCCTAGCTACTGTGTTTTTGAATCACTTCCAGTTACCCATACTATATGAAACTAGAACGAAACTTTTGATTAATTTTAAACAGACTAATGCTACTCACATTTCTAATAATATTCATGAGTGGTGTCATCGTCGTAGAATGGTTAAGACCTTTGTTCCTGATCAAATTCTTGCGGAGTGGTTCATTAAGTCCCTATTACAGAGAAGGTTATTGCTCGTGCCAAATATTTAGAGTTGATTTATACTCAGTCTGGCACACTCTATGAGGAAATTCCTAATGCACCACGATCTAATTTTACTGTTCCTCCTCAATTAAAGGAATCTCATGCCGGAGACGGTTTGATTGGTACTGCAAGCACACATCATACTATTGCATCTAATCCTGCACCTTTTTCCAAAATTAATTCCGTGTCATTTAACAAAGGAAAAAGTGACAAGCAACCTGGAAGTATGGAAAAAGGGAAATCTAAGAAAAAGAAAACTTCTAACCTGCAGGAAAGATCATCTGATCAATCGTCTGGAAATAGGAAACCTTGTTATCCATGCATAATATGTAATGAGGAACACTTTTTTTGGGATTTTCCTCACCACGCTAAAGTCTCAAAAATGGTTAAGACTTCACATGCGTCAGCTGTGTTGACAGATCCGTTTCCGAATCCGGACACAAATTTGGTTGCTACAGATCTAGCTTCTAGTTCTCAAGTGCTTATGCTATTTGTCACTAAACCTTCAACATATGTTTTTGTGTCAATGTGTAATAACAATTATTTTAGTCAGGACACTAATCAACCTACTACCTTGACCACGAATCCATCTATGGAATCGGTACTGCCTATTGCTATTGCTGAATTGACAATTAAGTCACCAAAGGGAGTCGTTCATAAATCAACATATAATCCTTAGGAAAGAACTGATCAAAATTATAATATAGTTGAAGATTTGGCTCAATCCCCTTTAGCTATGTCAGCTCTTGAGGTATTATAAAATTTTCTCTCCTAGAAATAGGCTTTATTGTCAGTTATTGGTGGAATTGGTCTGATTGATTCTAATCTCGTAGTCTTTAATCATACAGGCTATGTGCCACAATTACCAATAGAATTGGCATTGCACATACAAGTAAATGTTCTCAATCACTTTGTTCATCGTACTATTATTGATGAGGAGGCATATATATGCAATATGTCTCTAAACTGTTGGAATTCACTTGGCTCGCCACGCCTATCTCAATCATCAACAATGTTTAAGGCTTTTGACGGAAGAACATTTAAGCCTTGCGGTATTATCAATAACCTACATGTAGAACTAGGGGGAACAAAAATGAATGTTGATGTTGAGGTCGTTAACAGACCCCTTGACTACAATATTCTACTTGGAAGGCCATGGGTATATGCTATTAATGCAATTGTTTCTACATATTTTAGAATGATCGCCTTTCCATATAAAGGTGCCATCACAGTCATCAATCAACTATCCTTCTTTGCCTTCGCTTCGCAAGTAACTGGAAGTGTTCCATTCATCCACACACCCCAACTTGCACTTTAGAACATTGGTGTAGGACTATTAAAGGATTCCAGTCTCATGGGAACCTTTGCATTACCACTGCCTCTGACGTCGGAAAAAATTAAAAATATAGAGACCTGCTACATGATCTCCTCCATTCCATCTAGCTTAAGGGAGAGTACTGATGATTTTGAAATTGTTACATTGGATGAGTTTCTGCCACCCTGCCTTATTGAGCTAGCATAGAAATCAATCTATCTGGCTTGGGTGGTGAATCCAAAATCAGCGTCGCTAGTTGTTTGGGTTGATCGTTCCTTAGATTTTGGTACTCCATCTAATCATTTTTCCTCAAATTTATTGATAGATGAGAATATTTTTGAAACCATGATGTCAGAAGGAGAACCATGGGAATATTATCGTCATCATTCCCATCTTTCTGATAATGAAGAAAATAAACTTAGTGAACTATATCACCTAACGATAAAAAATTTCTTTTCAAATACTTTACCTATTAATGCAATCTATTCTGAGAAAATTTTTTCAAATATTGAAGAAACCATTTCTATCGATATTTTGACCAAACCTAGCATTGTAGAAAATATTCATGTCGGTGTATCTTGTTCACCATCAGAAGTTGAAACATATCACTCTCTCTTTTGTGAATTCCGTGATGTATTTTCTTGGTCTTACGAGGAAATGCCAGGCATAGATACTAGTATTGTTGAACACACTATCAATATGTATCCCGATGTCAAGCTGGTGCATCGACGCCTTCGTCCTATTCATCCGAAGAAGGTCGTTGCCATTAAAGTAGAAGTTGAGAAAATTTTGCGTGCTAGTGTCATTTACCCTGTTTTGCTAACTGAGTGGGTTTCCAATATCGTTCCTGTCATGAAAAAACAAGGAACCATCAGAGTGTGTGTCGATTATTGGGATGTCAATATTTATTGTCCAAAAGACAACTATCCTACTCCCTTTATCGACCAGATTATTGACGATTGTGCTGGATGCGAAATATTTACATTCATGGATGGATTTTTTTGCTACAATCAAATCAATATCTGCCCAGAGGATCAATATAAGACAACATTCATTTGTCCCTGGGGCACATTCGCTTATAGGAAAATACCTTTTGGTTTAAAGAAAGTTGGGGCAAATTTTCAGAGAGAAATGGATTATGATTTCAATTGCATCAAGCACATTGTTCAACCTTTATCTAGATGATTTACCCGCGTATTCATGAAATCAGACTGATCACCTGATGCATTTGAGAGTCATCTTCTTATGCTGCCGACACTACAAAATACACTTCAATCCACATAAATGTGTGTTTTTTGTTGGTTCTGGTCATTTTCTTGGATTCATCGTCTTGAAAGAAGGAATTTGAATCGACCCATTGAAGGTTCAGGCCATTCTTGATTTTCCTGCGCCATCAAATTTACTTCGGATACAAAAAATTCAAGGAAAGGCTAACTTCCTAAGGAGGTTCATACCCAACTACGCCAAAATGGCTAAAGGATTTACTCGGCTCTTTGAAAATGGGGTTCCCTTCCATTGGGACCAAGTTGCACAAGCTTCTTTTGATGTTTTCAAGGATACTCTTGTCTGGGCATCATTAATGTATCCCCCCAATTATCAAAGTGATTATTTCTTATATATCGCCGAGGCTGATACGACCATTGCCATGGTATTGGTCCAAATAGAAACTGGGATAGAACATCCGATCTATTATTTGAGTCTTAATCTCAATGATACAGAAGTGAAGTATTCGTACATAGAAAAGCTTGCCTTGGCGGCTGTTCAAGATGTCCAAATATTTCGCCACTATATCCTGTTCTGAAAGACCATTGTCATTTCGGATTGCAATCCCATGACTTATATCTTATCACGTCAATTTTTGGGGGGGAAGTATTCAAAATGGATTTTCATTTTGTAGGAATTTGATTTGGAATTCATCAAATCCAAGTCAAAGAAGTCTTTAGTTTTGGTTGAGCTTCTATGTGACCTTCCCTCTAATAGTACTGCTACTACGTCGGAATGATCAATTCCTGGCGAGACTCTATTTCTGATTGGATCATATGATCCTTGGTATGGAAATTTTATCATTTATCTTTAGAATCAAATTTTTTGGCTTGATACCTCTCGATCTGACCAGCCACGTATTCGATACCAAGCCAAATATTATCTGATCGTCAATGATACACTTTATTGTCATGGTGTCGATACAATTTTAAGAAGGTGCCTCACTCATGAGAAGGCTGAAAAGGTTTTAAATGATTGTCATGCTGGGGCTTGTGGTAGAAAATTTTATGGATAAGCTACCACACATAAGATACTCCACACTAATTACTTTTGACCTACGATATTTCGTGACTGCATCCTCACAGTCAGAAGTTGTCATGCGTGCCAGATATTTGATCGTAAAATCTGCAAACCACCAGCGCCAATGCATTCTGTTGTTTTTGTAGGACCATTTTCGAAATGGGGTATGGACTTCATGACCTATAACCCTCGTTCGTCTAGGGGGCATGCTTATATTATTGTCGTAGTAAACTACTTCACCAAGTGGGCCGAAGCGATACCTACATTCAACAACACAGGATAAACAACTGCATTGTTTTTCTTTAATCATGTTATTGCATGGTTTGGGGTCCCACAGGCTATAGTTACAGATCATGGGAAGAATTTTAGCAACCACATGATGAATGAATTTAATTCCAAGTTAGGATTTTCACATGATAATTCTACTCCTTATTATCCATAATCAAATGGACAAGTTGAGGCTATCAAAAAAATTGTTAAACATATGCTTCAATGAATGATAGGAGTTCGTAAAAGAAAATAGCATTTGATCCTATACTCAGCCTTATGGGCGTATCGAACCTCGGTGAGAAATGAAACTAGATTTACCCCCTTTCAATTTGCATTCACTATCTTAGTTTTTTTTTTAGAGTTTTCTTGACATTATTAATCCGCTTTACATTTCATCGCAGATGTATGAATATTTGTAACCACTTGTTGGATATGTTGATGGTTCTAGTCGTAGTACGCATAATCTATCCTCTGCATCGTGGGCCATTTTCGCTCCGAATGACGAGTTAGTGAGTTTTCAAGGGATTTGTACCGGTAGATCAACAAATAATATCGCTGAGTATAGTGCGTTGATCCAACTTCTCTCTGATGCCATTTCATTTGGTATTAACCACATCATCATAAGGTTAGACTCACAACTTGTAGTATTACAACTTAATAGTGTTTATACTATTAGAAATCCAACAATGAATCATTTGTTCCTAAGAGTTTGAATTTTGGAAAGAAATTTTTATTTTATTCCATATCAACACATTTACAGAAACTTGAATACATTGACTGATTCTTTGGCTAATCAAGTTTTAGACAAACATTTGTAACACATGTAAAGATAAATTCACATAATTGAATAGGATTACGCAATAAACATATGAAAACACTAAAATCAAATAGATAGATAGCTATAGGTTTTTACAAAAAATTGTGCCCAAGACACATTGGTCATCTGACCTCAAAATGTATGCAAAATGTCAATAGTAAACTAGTGATGCTCATGGTAACATGCTATCGATCTAGCTATCCTACATAGTAACTGCATCCAACAGTTAGGAATGCCTATAGTGTGACGCTGTAGTCGCATGGGTAACTCTTCGATCTGGAAATCTGGAATCCCGAAGGTCAATTCCTCTATGTGCTACCGAAGCTCAGATATAATCTCAATTAAATCTAGATCGCGAAGGACTACTCTCCCGATAGCCCTCTCTACTGGCTCATCTGCTCCATGCTTTGGTTCCTCCACTGGTTGAACTCGACCAACATCTGCATTACATTAAAACTTTAGTTTAGTCTTTGGGAAACATAAAAATAAAAAAACATTGTATAAACCCTAGAAAAATAAAAAAACATGGTCAAAACATTCTTACCTATTGCACCCCACTGAGCGCCTTTTGGTAAAGCTAAGTCTGGATCTCCTCGGAAATCGACACCTGCGTATGCATACTTATCGATGGCAACAACTTGTCGCCTCAAACAGACAAAGAATGCAGTCAAGAACACAATGGATGATTGGAATGCATGCCTAGCCATTAGTTCTACCCATCTCTGCATCCGCGGATCTCTAGGGTTAGACATACCCAATGTCACATGTTGAGGCTGCATCACTGGAATTCGCTCTAAGGAAAATGAAATAAGGATCGAACCATAACTAAAGTTTTTCTTCCTTCCTCCCTTTGTCTTGTTCAGTTGTTCTTTTATCTGAGAAAGTACAGCTTCAGACCAGTTGAAGATTGTTGGCTCCATGCACTCTAGCGCATATTGCATATATGATCTATTCACTACACATAGTGTAACAGTGCCAGCAAGTTTTGTGATCGTGAAAAGAATGGTTCTCATAGGAAAATCTCGAACGTCATGAATGTTTATTTTCCCATCCTTGCTTAGCTTTGCCCCTGGATAGCAATATTGCAAAACACAATCTCTCATAGTCTCTCCTCCAAGAGCGGACCCTGAGAGGGAAATAGGCAAGCCTCTCCTTCACAAGCCTATAAGAAAGTATACATCCTCCACTGTAATAAGAACCACTTTGTTCCTAATGTGAAATGCCTCAATAACTATATCCCATGCTCGAACTAGGAACTACAAGAGTTATATTTGTTGCCTCATGCTTGACAAGCAGAAGTACTTTAACAACCCACAATCTCTTAAGGTTCTTACTATACCCGGATCATTTAGGTCAACCAGATTTTTTTTCTTCATGCTCTCTTTCTCTCCAAGTAATCGTCATTCTAGTCTGATGGAATCCTAAAACATAACCATAAGACCCATTAGACTCCTTTTCATGCAAAAAATTAGGAAAATTTTGGGTACATTGCAATAATAAAAAAATATGAATTGCGCCCAACGTAGTCTTGAATAAGGGACAGTGCATTTCATATACACCTAGGATTCAATTTAGGTGCTTCATAATGCATTTTTCGATGCTCAAGGGTGCATTGCCCTCTTTGGAAAAATAATTTACCCTAAGGGGCTCAAATAAATAAAATTTTCAATGAAAGGAAATTAATTGGCTACTGAAAGAAAGAGAGGGTTTATGGCACTAACCTGGATCAAACGATGATGAAAACCGTCCACAGAATCAATTGCAATCAACGGCTGAAGTTTGGGGGAAAAATAGGTTCAGAGCTCCAAAATGCAAATGGTAAAAACAAATAGTAAAACTATTTTTATTAGTCATTTGATTATTTTCAAATCATATTTATTGCTGTGACTATGGTTTTATTCTATTTTTATCATGAAACATGTATTTTTAATCCATTTGATGTTATTCTGAACAGGTTTTACAACCGATGAGCAACTTAGTCGTGCAGATTTATTTCAAGAATGATTTTACCACAAGCATACTTTTATCCTTATTTTTTGAGCTTTGTTAAAAATGAAAAAGGACTTGAAGCGCACTTTTATCTCTTTTTCAAGCTTCGGTAATAGCGAAAAAGGAACCCTTGGAGTCTTCTTTTAGCTCTTTTCAGACTCTGATAATGTGAAAATATTATCGAGCACTTGTATTTTCTAGCTCGTAAAAGTAAATGAATTGATATCTACTCAGTATAAGTTTAACCCTTTTCCGGACTGAGATAGATTATTTACGAAAAAGGAATGCCTTAGTCGAACATGGTTAGGAGGTTCTCTGAGATATTATTTTACACTTTTTCATATCTGAGCAAAAAATTTACGAAAAAGTACTTATGGAGTTTTCTTTCGTCCTCTTTTTCAAACTTTCTAAATATGAAAAAGGACCAGGTTGTCACTATCGTTAAACTCATTAAAACATAACATAGCGATGGGCTTGTCGATCATGGTAAGAATTGAGTTTCATTCATAGCTAGACTCGTTAAATTATTAAATAGCGATACATTATTCACCTGAAGGGTTGAATTATAGATCAATCATACGTTATCCTCCTCAAGCTTGTTAAAAAATAAAGAGGTAGTGGTCGAAAAATGACTGGGGAAAATTTGGGAAAGTGAACAAAACTTTTTATGGTAGCAGGTCACTCTTGAACATGAAACTTCACTCCATCACTATGATTGTTTGGGTTGGGAAATATTCTTGAAGGTTCATTCATACCTATGGTTCATCATAACTTCACTTCGGTTTTGGGTCAATGCTACCAACTCATCTCAGTGTCACTGATATGTTCAAGAGAAGTCATCCAGTGAATACTCATCCTTATGCAATACTCATAAACCTTCATTCTCATGACAGTCATCCCTGAACATCGTATATCAAGTCATACTTTGTCTTCAAATTCAGTAACTCCCATTTCACAATAAAGTAGATTCCTGTCGACGACAAATCACCATCCAGGAAGTTTACTTAGAAACATCATATTCCAGTACAATGAGGCTTGTTACAGCATCGACAAGATCCTCGCTTCTTGAATTTTGACCAAAAGATTTTTTTTGGCGTTCGACATCAAATCATCTATTCACGCCTTAAGAAATGTACTCGAGTGAGGGCCATTGACATTAATGATGGTTCTCTCATGTTTTTTAACAACTCACATCATTGGCTAGTAATCAAAAGATGTCTTACCATGTTCGACTACAAAACATATATTCGCATGGCTAGACTTGTACCCAAACGATTGAGTGAACGAGATAAGAAGACATCGAATCTAGTTTTAGCCATCCAAGCTGCGATTTTAGGATTGTTGTACACATCATCTATATGGTGACCTTACATACAGATTTTCATCCGAATATGGACCTATATCTATAGGCATGTCTGTATTGGGCAACATTCCAATGTAGATGACTTTCTGAACTATGTACATGTTATTAGATAGTTTATGTGCTGAGCATGGGAATGCCTTCCCTTAGAAATTCATGATCAAGAGGATATCTCATGATGTAATGTATTGTAAGATTGATGCAGGTCACCACTCCACTTTAGCTCCAGCCCATCACAGTGTAAAACATCTCATTCAAAAAATATTGTTATTATTATTCTGACTTCATGCTTTAGGGGGAAATCTGTTATAGGTCAATTTTGGCACTATTCCCAATGACCTGGTTAAACTGGACATCATCCCCAAAACCGATGAATAGGGTCTATCATCCCTATCATTTCATTTGTTACATGCCCTAAGACAAAGAACAAGAAAAAATCATCCATGACTTCCATTGCACGGTTTCCAAGATTTGAAGTACATGGTATATCACCTATGAGCTCACCAACACAGTCTCTTAAGGGACTAACTACTTAGCATATGAAACTACCTCCATTCAAGGGTGCTCTGCAAAGCACTTCCTGGCACTCAAGTGTGCGTTGGTCAATTGGGAGTTAAATTCTCATTGTTTCGGAATCTCCACACGGCCAGTGCCTTCTAGAAGAGTGCATATTTGTAAAAATTCGAATCCATGTGTCCATTCAACACCTCTGAGCTGGGAAACATGTCTTTCCTATTATTAGAAAGTCATTGATTGTGAAACTCCTTCAGCTCATATATAAATTGAGCACAGATCCTAGTGCTTGAGAAGGAAGAAATTTGGTAGAGAAATGTTGTTGGAATCTCAATTGAGGGTTTTATTTGAGTGATATGCTACTGGACAGATGTTCATTGTGATTATTGGGATGATGATGGAGTTGGTGACATCAAATCAATCACTAGTTGTAACCTCCCCTTATATCCATTAATAAAGATTGCTGCTTAATTTCCCACATATATATCTGTATAAGCTTCTGTCTTTCATATTATGGATTCTTATCTGATGTATATGTTTCATGTTTCATGGATTTAACTAATTAAAGTGAATAGTCATCTGTATATTGCAATATCTTTGATGTTTAGTGTTTATACTTGCAGGAACTATTCTAGCAATCAATCTTGGATTAGAAGCTACAAAAAGAGTGACAAAAGGAGAATAGGAAGTGCTTTTACTCCAAGTAAGTTTCTCAATCTATTCGGTGTGTCTATTTACTGTTAGGAAAAGTATCTACAAAGTCTTTGACCTGTTGTTCTAAATGCATTACACCACATTTAGGGAATGTGTTTTATCTGTAATCCATAATTCCGCATAACAATGTTGTTCTTTGGTTGCGGCTTCATTGGGTTTTATTGGGTCACACCACCTTGGATATGTACTTTGTTCTATATTTTTGGGGTGCCTTTTTCTTGCTTCAGATTCACATACCTAAATTCCTGCTTCTTCTGTTTAAAAATTTGCTCGATCTTGACATCATATCAGTATGTGGTGCTAAGTGAGGAGATGTCTAGGAACTCCATCTTGTCCTAGATGTATTTATGTATATAGGTGTGGTACTTGAGTACCAGATGCTACTCAAAATCCTTGATACCCAACTGTGTGCGAAGGGTATAAAAAATATTTGTGAACTTCGACATGTCTTGGTCCCTTCCCTGCTGTAGTGTGGTCCATTTTATGTACTTATATTCATAGCTTATGACAAGGTAGTATTATTCCTTGATGGTGTCTTAAATAGAATTCCAAGTGGGTGCAACTAAAAATAATGAGGGTTTCGACTTGTCCCTATGCTCATAGTAGGTTTCCCACCAGTCCTTGACATGGGGGGTGTCCCTGAGGAGTAAAAAAGTAATATTTTCCCTATTGGAAAAATTCTGGACTGATAAATATCCTTCTAGCATATTCAACCATTTATCTATGACATCTGCATCTATCTGACCTTCAAATATAGTAATGTAAAATTTAACTTATACCTTGAAGGGGGTGGCACCTCCTAGGTGGATGTCGGATGAAGATGCTTCACCCATTGATACCCACCGAAGGATATAGGAAAAGTTATCCATCATATCATTCCTTTGTCACTCAAGGGATTCTTCGAGCAACATTTGGAAAGGATTTCCTAATCCCTCATCTTTATTTTCTTCCGCTAAGGGAGGCCGTCGGGGTCGGCGAGGCCAGTCTTGCAAAGGTTCAACCAATTCAAGTCCTAAATCTTTATACCCCGACCTCGTTAGGGACATGCACAGAAAAATAGAGAAAGAGAAAACCAATGTGATACCATTGATCCAAATTTATGTAGGAATGGGATGAAGTACAATTTCAAACATAAAAATAGATCTACAATGAAAACTGAACTTCAATTCATTAATAACAAAATACTGAAACTGTTTACATGTAGAAAGGAAATAAACTATCTCAGACAATGGTAGCTTAACTTTGAGAATAGATGTGACAAATACATGACTCTAAAATGTGTTACAATGAGGCTCCCAAAATTTTTTATTATTGAGAAAAAAGGGAACATAGTAAACATCAAAAACCTAACCCTAGGAAATAAAGCGCTAAAATTTTGTGGGACTCGTTGGGGTTAGTTGGTACATCAACTTCCTAGGGTCTTAACTTTGACGTATGATATCTGTTTTATGCATATGATAACTCATTAGAAACATCTATCCAAATACTACAATTTTCGACTGAAAACCCTCAATATAGTTTAATTTTTTGCTTGCTTTACAAAAAAATATCGTTTAGGGCCTCAAAACGTGTAATATTCCCAATTAGCCATGAGCTAGTTGGAATATTAATTTTTCTTTTGTTGATTTGTTTTATGAATAAGAGGACAATGGAGGTCCATAAGTCTCCTTAATAATGAATAAATCAATGCCAATGTGAAAAGGATATATCTTGGTAACTTAATTTATCACCTATAAGTGTGAAAAGCGGTTGGAACACCTTGACTGGGTCAACTTTGACCAAATCAACAGTGATGTCATGGAGGAGTGGCCATCAATGAAAGACAACATAGTTTTAGATGGAGATGCTTTGCGTAGAAGTAGTTCCATAATTGGATGGGGATTAGGGTTTGGAAACTCATATCTTATAAAAGGAAGAGGATGGCAGCCATATTCATTATGTATTGGTATTTGATATTTCTGAATATATGGTCTGTTTACACATATAGCTTTCTCTAGCTGTTTAGCTGAGATTGTGTGTTTTTTGTCACTGGGTGTTCCTGATCGGGAATCCCACCTCTTCCATTGAGTATCTCTTGGAGGACTCTTGTACTACATTTTCCACTTTCAAGCTTAAGGCCAAGCTTCATCTTTCATTTACAACGTAGATCCTATTGAGGGTTGAGTTGTTTTGCAGGTTGCAGCAGTGGAGACCATCTTTGGGTCACCTCATTACTTATTTTCAGTGGAGAAGGGTTCCTTTCCATTGGGAGGACAGTAAAGAAGGCCTTTATGCTTATTTCCATATCTTGTCTTCAGGCCATTGATTTATTTTCCCCTACAACGCAGTTTATTTCCAGATCTGTGTTATTTTGTGGGAGCAGTTGCAGAGTGGTTTTGGCACACCATTTGGAGAGGAGGTTTTCTAGAGAAGGGATCAACCCTCAATCTAGAGAGTCTATTGGAGGAGGTTGCATTATTTATCATATCAAATCAGCCATACTTTCCAGATCTATTTTTACAGTGGATCTTCAGCCCTAGGGCTTGGATTCCCATCTTGTACATGGTGTTTTGCTGAAAACCCCTAAGGGGTTCTTCAAAGGAGGTTGTATAGTGCCTAGATCTATATTGGATCTATATTTTGAGGCCTATATCAGCCCTATATCTGTTGTATAACCATTTTCTATAGCAGTGCATTTTAAACAGCGCTGTAGTAGCCTTCTAGTTCTTTATATATAGTAGCAACACCTCTTTTGAGGGATTTTTGTCCATTGGAGGCTTGTTATTTCTTTTTGCACATCTTATGGCCCATTTCTTACACACATTTTGCTGTTTTTATAATGAATGAAAGGTCTCCATATTGGCCTATTGATTTTATATGATGTTTAACACTATTGTTCCAGCATTTTGCATTATAATCTTGCTTTTCCCATTTGGGAATATTACAGTGGTATGAGAGCATAATCTTGGCACAAACTGTGCATCTTGAAAAGCCATTATGTCATCTAAGGAGGCTTCTCATAGAAAGGAGAAGATATGCAGAAGAGATGAAGGAAAAAATTCATTATCAGGAGGGAAGGAGTTCTCAAAACTTCTTCTTCAAACTATGCAGTGCATTAACAGAGACATCAAAGAGATGAGAATGGAGAGATATAGAGATTCTCCAAGAGGGCTTGTACATGAAGAAAGCTCCAGATTTTCACATTATGTGTGTGAGAATTCAGCTACACCATCAAATCTACAACGCTCTGCCATGCCTATGTTCATAGCAAGAGAGATGGAGGAAGGAGATGTACCAAAGGAGGAGACTATTGGTGACTATCTTCAAGAGTATGAATCTCAATCTCAGAGGTTCAAATATCATCTAAAATTCCAAGGGTTTTGCGAGATCAAGGAGAATAGAAGACCTAAAAATCACAATAGAATCAAGTGGTGCAAGCAACATGATGTGGGTAGATTATTTCTATCTACTTTTGATGGGTCACCTAGATGCACAAATAAGGCTTGGGTGAAGGAGCTAGACACCTATTTGTAGCAACACCAAGTTTAGAAGAAGAAGCCATTAGAGTAGCAACATTGGATCTTGAAGGTAAGGCTTATGCCTGGTGGTTTTATGAAACTTCTTCCTTGAATCATGTAAATGTATCTACTTATGAAATTTTCACTAGGAGGTTAGTAAAAAGATTTGATGAAAAACATGCTAAAACTTCCTTGGTTGAGCTAGCCAAGCCTAAACAAACAAATCCTTTGCATGAGTTGGAAGGATCTATAAAACCAACTCCATTTCAGAAAACTATTGAGGGGGTTAAAAACTTGCATAATGCCTTGCTAGAGGCAAGATCCTCACTTCATAAAGAGCTCTCTTCTCAAAAGGAAGACATGAAGATCTATTTTTCAAAAGAGGAACTAAACAAAGAACCTCTTAAGGATGATGAGACAACCTCCATTCATGGTGAAGGGGAAGAGAAAGTAAGAGGTAACATCGCTGTCACATCAAGAGCAGATCTAGTACCTCATAGAGAGGTAGATGGATCAATTTCTCCAATAAGAGGATCTCTTGTATCATTGAAAGAAGTTCCAAAGAATCTCACATGTGGAGATCCGAAAATAATCCATGAGTAACATGTGTCATTCTTGATAGAATATGATATCTCCAAGATGAAAGAAGAATATAGGGAGGAAGACCAACATCATATGATTAGAAGCACACACCCCTCTCCATTTCAGAAGGTTGATGCACATAAGAGGTAGGATGATTTTCATAGTGAGGATAGGGACAAATCAATCCACTCACATATGCAGCCTGCTTTAGGCCTTGATGTTTCATTACATGGAGGTATTCCACCATGGAGACCCCCTGATTGGAATATAAACAAAGAGTTCTCTCAACATGGTGCAACATTGATATATTTGGCTAAGGAAGGAGCCTTGGAAGGAGTTAGCACAACACAGAGAACCTTTGGTGGGTTCAAATGAGGGATGAGCGATTTTCTGATATGGAAATTTCCATCTCCCACTCAACTACTCGCGCTAAAATATGATGACTGAGAAATCTGTGAAGACACAAGAAAGGGGTCAAAGTGCTACTCCATCTTCTTGGGGCAACAAATGATGCTTCCACACACGATGCAGATTTCTGAATATGACAAGAGGTTATTAACACTCTTGCATGCATTGGCCAAAATATGGAAGTTTTGGATGAAAAAAACCTTCCAAAAGGAGGTTGACCTCCATATAATTCAATCTTGTCTTGAGAAATATTAGCTGCAAGGGAGGAAGTAACCGTGGGGTAACAATACTCCATCATTTGAATTTGGAATCAAGCATGTCAAAGAGGAGAGTTATGATGAGACAAGTGCTTCATTTTAGATTTATACAATGCTCTTTGTTGGGAAGCCTAGATCCATATTGCAAATCCCAATTGTCGGTGGATTATTCCAAGGATATTTTCACATGCATGATACTTGATGACCAGCTACATGAAGAGGGATATTTAGTACAAGAATAAGTCATCTACTATCATGGTAGGATATTCTTATGTATAACCTCCAAGCTCAAGGAGAAGTTTCTATAAAGGGCTCATAAAGATTTCCTTTTTAGCCACACTTATTCCATGAGAGCTTACAACACTATCATGGAGAGCTACACTTGGGAAGGCTTTGAAGAGGAACTATATCAGAATTTTCAAATATGCATGAACCATGTGGAGTTGGAAGAGAGACATAACTCAATGAAGGAGTTATCACAACCACCTCTTTCCTCTTTTGGAATGAGAGGGGATCTATCTATGGACCACTCCATTTGTATGAGCAGAATTTTTGGTAAGGAACATGCTTATGTACATAATGTTTCATTTGATAATTACTTGCATTCCTTTATGATGTATATGTAGGCCATAGCTCCAAGGAGGAGCATTATTCCCTATAAAATTCATGGCCAAATTTGGGCCATAAACATTTCTGAACGTGACCACTCCCTTGGAGGACATAGGGAGATATTGTATCATTTTGGGTGCACTCCAAAAGCACCAAACATATCTCACACTTTCAGCCATTGTGAGAAGACTTGGGAAGCAAGTAAGTGGTGGGGAAACCACTTACCATATAATTATCTAATGTAGTTAGGAGATTTACTATGCTGGTTCCACATGTGAGACTATGACCTACCTCCATTTTTACAAATTTCTGTTCGTATGTACTTATTTTTGATCCCATACATTGATGATGTCCTTGTTATTTTTATGGGGATGATTGGAGGGAGGATTGGAGGAATGTATGTGCCTTATGAGAGAGATATTATTCATGTTCATTATGTTACATGTTTCAGGGAGAACATTGAGAAAACCATGTTTGTTTCATTGGAACTATTGTCTCCTTGTGGGATGAATTATTTGCATCTCATAAGAACTTTGGAGGAGCATTTCATGGAGGGATGGATTGGGAGACACTTAGCTTATGAGGGAAGCTTATCACATGATAGTGTCACCAATTGTGGAGGAGAAGAGTTTTAAAAATCACCTTGTTAGTTTCTTGAGGACAAGTAACATTTGGGAAGGGAGGATTGTAATATTCCCAATTATCCATGAGCTAGTTGGAATATTAAATTTTGTTTTGTTGCTTTGTTTTATGAATAAGAGGACAATGTAGGTCCACAAGTCTCCCTAATAATGAATAAATCAATTCCAATGTGAAAATGATATATATTGGCAACTTAATTTAGCACCTTTAAGTGTGAAAAGGGGCTGGAACACCTTGATTGGGTCAACTTTGACCAAATCAACAACTCTGTCATGGAGGAGTGGCCATCAATGAAAGACATCACCATTTTAGATGGAGATGATTTGCATGGAAGAAGTGCCATTATTGGATGGGGCTTAGGGTTTGGAAGCTCATATATTATAAAAGGAAGAGGATGGCAATCATATTCATTATGTATTGGTATTTGATATTTTTGAATATGTGGTCTATTTAGACATATAGATTTCTCTAATTGTTTAGCTAAGATTGTGTGTTGTTTAGCACTGGGTGTTCCTGATCGGGAATCCCACCTCTTCCATTGAGAAGCTCTTGGAGGAGTCTTGTACCACATTTTCCACTTTTAGGCTTAAGGCCGAGCTTCATCTTTCATTTACAGTGCAGATCGTATTGACAGTTGAATTGTTTTGTAGGTTGCTGCAGTGGAGACCATCTTTGGGTCACCTCATTACTTATTTTCAGTGGAGAAGGGTTCCTTTCAATTGGGAGGATAGTAAGGAAGGCCCTTGTTATTATTTTCATATCTTGGCTTCAGGCCATTGATTTATTTTCCCCTACAACATAGTTTATTTCCAGATCTGCGTTATTTTGTGGGAGGAGTTGTAGGGTGGTTTTGGCACACCATTTGGAGAGGAGGTTTTATAGAGAAGGGATTAACCCTTGATCTAGAGAGTCTATTGGAGGAGGCTACATTATTTATCATATCACATCAGCCATAATTTCCAGATCTATATTTTTCAGTGGATCTTCAGCCCTAGGGCTTAGATTCCCATATTGTACATGGTGTTTTGCTGAAAACCCTTAAGGGGTTCTTCAAAGGAGGTTGTATAGTGCTTAGATCTGCATTGGATCTACTTTTGTGGCCTATATAAACCCTATATCTATTGAATAACCATTTTCTGTAGCAATGCATTTTAAACAATGCTGTAGCAGCCTTCCAACTCTTTATATATAGTAGCAACACCTCTTTTGAGGTATTTTGTCCATTGGAGGCTTGTTCTTTCTTTTTGTACATCTTATGGCCCATTTATTATGCACATTTTGCTGCTGTTATAATGAATGAAAGGTCTCCATATTGGCCTCTTGCTTTTATATGATTTTTAACTCTATTTTTCCAAAATTTTGCACTATATTCCTACTTTTCCCATTTGGGAATATTAGAAAATGACTTAAGTAGTTCAAGACCCAAAAAACTGCCAAAAAAGTAAACTATGCATTTAAGGAAACTGAAAGAGACAATGTTAGGGGTCCAAGTGGAATAGGAGAGTGGAAACCAATATACACCTAAATTAATCCTCCCCCCTTAGTAATTAATGGTCTCCATTGCATTGAGTGCCTCCATGAGATGGGGAAACTTCTGCTGAACTTGGTCCCTGGTGAGCCACTTTTCCTGGTGCAGGAGTTGGCCAACTTTGGCAAACCAAAATAACTGGATCCTATGTTGGTGAGTGTCCTTGATATTTGTGTCCATGATATAATCATTTGTGGCTTGTTACATGAATTTTGGTTTGTGCTCTATTGGTGTTAGCTATTTGACAATGTCTAATGTGTCCAACAATGAACATTGAACACTAGGTGCAAGCCAAGGAATGGGGGAATTATGAGCTCAAAAGCGTTGTCTCCCATAGCCTTAGAAATGGTTTAAGGCCCATATCAGAGTGTTTAGAGCTTCTGATGGGCTCTGAAAAGGAATTCTTTTTGAAAATGCAACCAAAATTTATCGCCCACCTGAAACTTATGTGTCACTCGATGTTCATCATGTCGTTGTTTTCCCTAGAAATGGATTTATCCAAGGTCTTGTGAACCTGTTGGCAGATGTGATGGATGCATTCAATAAACCTAGTTGCTTTATCAATCTCATACTATACATGTGCGGATTCTGGTTTTGCAGTCACATGAGGCATGGTAACATCAACCAAACACAATTTTTGAAATCCCAGACTCACTTGAAAGGGGTTGTCTTCCTACGAGCTATGGATAGCTTTGTTATAGCTATGGTGCACATAGGGAAGGATGTCATCCCATATTCGTGGATTCTTGGAGCTATATATGCACAATGTATTCATGATCATCATATTGACAAACTCTGTTTGGCCATCATTCTAGGGATGGAATGTAGTCAAATTAGTGAGATTGGTGTCCAATAATGATGAGAGGCTTGACCAGAATATATGTTGGCTTAAGGGGTCCTGACCTAGGTTCGAATAATTCTGCGAAACCAACAAAACCCTCCAACTACTAGCCCTTTCGGTAATGATCTGATTGCATAGACCAAAGTCTCACCCGAAGCGGTATGGGGGGGGGGTGCTGGAACTAGGTTTCCGCACCTTGAGGGAACGTTTGATGTGTGTTTTACCCTTACTTAATGCTTATCTACTGGCTCGGAGCTTCCCAAGAAACTGGTTCTAAACGGGATAAAAACCTTAAATAATATGCATTAATAGATATGTATCACATATTATATTTCAATCAGATCTAACCCTTCGCAGAAACCAGATCTACTTGTAGATAAAACCTTAAACAGTAAAATAGACTTAACCCTTGCGCATTCAACGATAATTCTTGAATTAACCCTGATTTCAATATTGACTTGCATATAACAAATCACTATACTCAATTTGGATCTAACAGTTTAAGCGGAATAATACTTGCGCACAGATGCAATTCGATTCGACTTATCATTTATTGAAATAAATACGCATTCAATAGCCCAGATCTAGATCTAGAATTTCAGTAAGCAACAGATAATTCACATAACAAAGCTAAGACATTTAACCACAGAAATCATATAAAAGTCTGAGTTTGCCAAAATTTCCTTCTTTATTAAGATATCTTCAATTCAGTACAATCTTCTCTTTTCTGCGCACACAACAACATAGTCCGTTCATATAGCTCAAGACTAGGTCTCCATGCACATAGCTAGTAGGAGCCTTTCTACTAAGACAAACTGACCCAAACTTAGATAAAAACATAAACATCCATGCATTCATCGATATGAGATATCTATCCTTCTCGGCTCTTATATATATATATATCTTTCCAAACACACACATACGATGGTCTCAACCATGGTTTGAGACTCATAGTTTTCCCTTTTACTCGTTACAATAATTAAGGAACTTTGACCCGCCCCAAATCCCCTTTGACATATATATATATATATATATATATATATATATATATATATATACATATATCTTTCTAAACATGCACATATTGTGGTCTCAACCATGGTTTGAGACTCATAGTTTTCCCTTTTACCCGTTACAATAATTAAGCGACTTTGACCCGCCCCAAAGCCCCTTTGACATCTGCGCGCAACGCGTATAAATAAAAACTTAACCAAAAACACTCAAAATTTATTTTCTCCAGGGGACCCTACTCCAACAGGCCCCCGACACAATCTAGTGTCTCGTTCCGAGTCACTCTGGTCCAGTTGCTTTCATTTTGTCTTTGAGCACCTATACAGAAATTTGAAATGGAAAAAGGACTTTAGTATTTTGTGTTGTAGCATTATGCGCTTCTTCTACGAATTTTTCTTTGGTCGATCCTTTCGCGGCCAAGCTGATGCTGCTCTAGGTCTGCTGCCAATTTTTTGTGGGCTACCTCAATGGTTTACGAGAGCTGCAAGGCCTCATCCACCCATGGCTTCATTCGTGTGTCCAAAAAATGATGTTGTCAGCATAGTGTGTCGATTTCCGTCTGAATGACGCGACTCTCCTGCAATTTGGCCAGTCTCTGGGTGGGTACGAGGGTCGACGCAACGATCCTAATTTTATCAAACTACTGCTCTTTGGTCCTCAACTATGCTTTCAACTGCCAGATGACAGGGTTAGTTTGGACGAAGGTCTAAAGTCCCATGGATTCTTCAAATAGCTTACTACAAGAATCCACGACTACGGTGATGCTAGTAGTTGATTCTTTTATGACTGTGGTGCCCATCTCCAGAGGGGTCTCTGGCTGCAGCTGTATCTGGAGGTCTAGGATTGTTTGTTCAAGCTTGACGTAGACTGTTGTTATCTCTGAAAGTGACACATTTCATGTGGATACCAAGCTTTCTAATTTAACTGCAGGCACATCGGTGGCAGGTACTGTGACTTCAGGGAGGTCATCGAACAACCAGTTGATCATGGATTCCAATGCAGCGCACTAATATTTGGCATCTCGACAAGCTTCTTCTGCATTATTTTGTATGGATTCCAATGCAATGCGCTAATCTTTGGCATCTTGACAAGCTTCTTTTGTATTCTTTTGTCCCTTCTGCATCATGATCACCTGCTATTGTTTTTCTATAGCAACCTTTGAAACGTGGACCTCCTAGTACTACAACTTGTCCACGATCATAGTATGCATGTTATGTAATTTTCTGTTGGGAAGTATGGCCAAGTCAATTGCTATCTCAGTGCAGGCTTTCAAATTTGTGTGCAGATTAGATTTCTCAACTATAACTGAAGGTCCCTGAACATGAATTACCCACTATCTAATGACACAATAATGCTCAGGGGTTGCACACTCACTTTTCCTATGCTCGCTTGTTGCATGCTCGCTTGTTGAACGCTCGCTTGGATTAGGTTTGTTTACACGTAGAGCTCCTGGAGATCGTGTTCCACATCATCAAGGATCAATTTGTATTGAGACTCCACATTAGTCCATAGATACTCGGTCGCAACTTTTATTGTGTTTTCAATTTCATTAAGCTCGTCTTTTGTAAGGGTCAGCGCCTCTGTCCTTGTTTGCTTTGATCCCTTCCTCTTTTAGCGTGGGCCCGGGGAGGTCTGAGATCCTCGCTTAGTTTCTTGTGTGAACCTATTTGTGTTGAAGGTGCCTCGACACTGTCACCTTCTTTATCCTCCATTTGATGATCTAAGTGGTACACATCATTTTGTCACCATGACATTTGACTGTTCATGTGGGTCGATAACCATCCATATTATGTTCCCTTAGAGGTCAAAAACACTCATGTTCCTAAATCAAGTCTTGGAAATTGGAGAAAAGCTCTGTAAAACCCTTAAAATATTACTTGTGCATGCGTTTATTTTTCTTCCATTAGCAACGACGATCGCCACTCTGTTTGCCGCTAAAACTTGTGCACCCCCATGAAAAGAAAGTAAAAATAAAAAGTAACTTCTATAAGCCTATTTGGTTGAATATTTTCCCAACTGGAAGTCTCCAGAGTTGCGCTAGTTCAAACTTTATCCCTCCACTCATGGAGCTTATCCCTTGGTACAAGGAACTCAATTCCCTTCATGGGAGGAATCCTTCCCTCTCTTAATGGATATGAAACTACCTCAATCTCTCTATAAATTGAGCTCAAGTTTCAGGTTGATGGGTAGATACCAATGTGAATAGAGACTGATTTGTATAGTTTCTAAGCTGGAGAGAGTTCATAGAGTTCATATTTTCTATGCTAGTGAGTTGTTGTTGACACATTGAAGATCACATATTTGTGCCCATGACTTCATGATGGTCATTCTAGAGAATAAGACTTATCAGATTAAAGGAAAATGACTTCTCAAACATAGGAGAAATCTGTACAACATCAAGGCATCTTGTTATAAGATTGATCTTTCTAATTTATGATAATACATATGGATCTCTTTTTCTCATTTTCTATTTTTTGCATTCATGGGAATGATGTCAATACTTAGATTCCTTGATCAATAAGTTGGATTAGTATTTACGATTATTATATATTGCAGGTGTTTTGATCGTTTTTCTTGTCTGTGATTACAGGTTCTACTCATCATTGAAGAAATACTTTGGAGTGAAAGATAAAGGACTACATCAAACATCTGGATTGAAAGGTAGGAGCATGTCCTCGTTATTTTAATGGTTGTAATAATCTAAAAATACAAATAATCTAGAGAAAGAGATATTAAATGGATATTTCTTTCTAGTTACTCGTTGGAGTACTAGGGAGATCACTCTTGTCAGCAAGAGGGATTAATCCTGGTAACAAAATGGTGACGATAATGGGGAAGGAAATTTTAGTTTTCTTTGGTTGTGTTCAGTTTGAAATTCTAGCTTTCTGGTTGTGACTTCTCTGAGTGTGGTTGGGTAGATGAATTTTTAGAATCTCTGAGAAAGAAAACCTAAAATATATTTTTTTCAAATTTTTCTCTGCATGTGTGGTTTTTTTTTGAAAATAGAGCGGTGACTTGTGTGACTTGTCTGTTTAGACCAGTGGGCATGCGCACTGTTGTTAACTGAGAGGTTGCGCATCCCCTCAGAAATTTTTAAAAAAAATGAAGTTCTCTCTTTCAGAGCCAGATAACTAAATTCTTGAAGTTTAACCGGATTTACTCTAGTTGTCAAAACTTGTGGGAGAACTCCTCTTCAACAATTTTGAGTCTTATGTGATTTATCATCCTTTTTGCATTTTACAAGTTAGGGTTTTCCCTGGTTTACTATTGCTCTTTATGGAAGATACATTCATTTACCTCAAATCGCTCATTTTATGATGTTTTCTCCTTGATCCATCAAGATTATAGCCAACCTTATTTTTTGTGAATATTTTTTTCTTATTCATTTGCAAAAAGGAAAAAATTCTAGATCACTGAAGCCTGATTTTTCACAAAGCATTATTTCATGATTTCATTTCTGATGGGATAAGTGGAAACATTCTTATTTTGATTACAACTAAGAGAAATAATTTACAAAACATTAATAGGTATCCTTGTTAGGATTCATAATTAGAACTTTGTGTTGGAAATATTGTCATTGATGGAAAAGGAGCACAAAGGAGCATCACATGAATTCTCACTAAGGCAAAGGAGTAGAGAAGCAACAACAATAAGGCAAAGAAGACGTGGAGTAATAATGCAGTATGAAAAGAAAAAAAGGGAGGCAAGGAACAACATTAAACCATCAGAAAAGGAAAAGGAGCACAAAGGAACAACACCAGAACACTGGCAAGCACCAAAGGCAGCGAATGAAGCTAAGCAACACAGGCAGAGAAGCAGTGAAAGTAGAGAGGCAACAAATTTAGAAAGGCAGAAGAACAATCTCAGGAGAGGAGCAGCGTGAAGGACCCGATGAACAGAAGCGGAAACATGAATCGATGGCGTGTTTGAACGTTTTACCAAATATGCGGAGAAACCATGAGTTGAAAGTGGAAAACATGAGTCAACAGTGAAGATGGAATAATGAAAGTGGTTTTGAAAACCACCAGATGGTTTTCACACCACTTTTGGAGGATAAGTGGTTTTAAGTAAGATGGACACAATATAGTTCGAAGGGTGACATGTGGCATACCGAGACCGCTTGTTTCACGTAGGATCAAAAACTTTATCCATTAGGGCTGGTTGGCACGCGATAACGCGATGACCATTGGATCATTATAGGATTAACGATGGAGACTCAACAGTCTTTGAGATAATGAAATTGTGAGTTAAGAGGAGGAATGAGCACGGTTAACGTTGATCTGGGATCAACAGTACTGCGGGGGCACAAAAAGCCCGATAATTAACTGAAGGGGGTGCCTCTGTAGTTGACCCGCCCATCAAGCGTTGACCGCAGATCGAAGACTGTCATTCACTACGGTAGCACAAGCCCGATGATCTTTCCATATTAAGGAGTGCCCCTGTAGTACTGAGAATCTAATTTAATAATTCGAGTGCTTTTTGAGGTCCGGTGCCATACATATTGTGGGGCCAATAAATTTTGTTGACATGCTTTGTTTTAAAGTAAATAGTAAAGAGCAGAATGATAAAAGGTGTGGGATCAATGTCACAGAGCAGGATAGCATAAACAAACAGATGAGATTAAAGGAGATGTGATGCGATGCGATCGGATATCGCAATCGGGTTAGGAGAAAAATTGGACAAACATAGTGGTCACAGAAAATGCGAAGTGCGATGTGATGACATGGGGATGACATGGCAGTTGACGTGGACCTGACCCCACAAATTGCAAATAAATAAAGATGACGTGGCAAGGTGACGTGGCATGATGACAAGGAGATGATGTGGACCGAGCCTGCATATTGCAAATCGCAAGATCGGAGGGGTGAAGATCGTAAGAGCAAAGTTGCGATGCGATGGATAGAAGTGATGCGATGTGCCGATGCGAAGGGACACGCGGCGACACAACGCAATATCACACATTGGCGATGCGAAGTTCATCAAATACCGCAAAGTGGCAATGAGATGCAATGCAATGCAAAGTTGCGATGCGAAGTTCATCACATATTGCAGATCGCAAATATCAGGAGAGATATTGCACAATCTTAGAAGTCATGTAAGTTGCGATGCGAAGTAGTGATAAATTCAAGTGGGACCCGATCGCATATCGCTCATCGCAAGCTCAGGACAAAGTGTGATAAAAGATCCGGATGCGATGCAGCTCAGAACTATTATTTAAGAGATTTCAAGTCCAGGTGTATGTGATTTCCCTTTGTAAATCAGATCGGAAAGAAAAGGAGCCATATAGAAAAGAACGTTTGAAACTCCAAAGTGCGATAAAGCGATAACCGTTGGATTGCAAAGTAGAGATCTATGATTTAGATTAAAAGTGCTAATTTGGGCATCGATAAATGTGCAATATTGGCGAAAATGAAAAATTTACGAAAGTATAAGGTTTCCCTTTGAGAAATCGCATCAGGAGGATGAAAGAGCAACATAGAAATGAAGACAAAGAGTAATAGCCGAAACGCCGAGATACAGCCTGGTGGGGCCCTTCACACATCACATATTGGGAGATCAGGTGGACAAAGGCACATAGGATATCTGAATCGCCGATGTGCGATAAAGAGAGTGGACGCGATAAAGATCAAAGCCGAAGCCTAAAGCATTGCAAGTCTGGGAGTATGTGGATTTTCCTTTGTAAATCGTTTCAGATAGCAAAAGGAGGATTATAACGTAAAACAAAAAGGAAAGTATGAACGCGGGTAGAAAGGCTCGGGTAAGGACCCGACACAGAGAAAAAGGAAGAACCGAGTATTTAGAAGAGCAGTGAAGGCTGAACACTGTGGGCACGAGAAAAAGAGGCAGAGTCGGGAAAAGAAGAATATAGTGGCACTATTGGAAACAAACAACTGGGTTAAGTTAGGCCAAAATCACAGTTTTGCATAACTATGTTGAATATAATAGCAGGAACTGAAATGACTCTGAAAGCAACAAAAAATAAAAATGCACAACGAGCAAAGAGATAGAAGGGCTGAGGGAAATATATTTGTTGTAACTATAAATGTAAATGAAT
The DNA here is from genome assembly GCA_034641835.2 of Pinus albicaulis. Lineage (NCBI taxonomy): Eukaryota > Viridiplantae > Streptophyta > Pinopsida > Pinales > Pinaceae > Pinus > Pinus albicaulis. The sequence continues at coordinate 180,973,154 of CM076570.1, read as the reverse complement.
TAATTATTTTTATTGTATGTGATGCAAAGGCAAGTCTTCAAAGGAAAATAAAAAATCCACTGTAATACACAAATATATACATTATGTTATATTATTTTGGATGTGCTAGATAAGAAAACGAGAAGGGGGAAGGCAAAGAGTCATAACTGTTCATTTCGAATTCCCTGTGGAATGCAAACAATTATGAGGTGATCTCTATAAATAATGTTACCAACATATTCATAGATAGCAAGAGAATAGAGAAAGAGGTGAGAGAATGTAAGAAGAAGAAGGAGTAGAGAGAGGAGTTGTGTAGATCCAGAGATGGCATAAAGAAAATTTGAAGGCTGGAAGGATAGTAGTAAAGAAGGAGAAAAACAGAGTTGATATCCAAGTAAATCAACATATGATTTTATTTTACAGTGAGGAAGGTGGTGCTTCCATATCAAGTTGTAGCTTGATAGATGTCCAGTTGTAGCTGGCTAAGGGAGGAGCCTCTTGTAGGTTGTAGTTTGCAGAAAATAGATGGGAGTTAGAGCTTCCTTGCAAGTTGTAGCTTGCAGAATTGAGGTAGTAGCCTCCTGTAGGTTGGAGCCTACAAAAAATCAGTGGTGAGAGGGATTTGGAGCTTGCCTTTGCATCACAACAATAATAAGATGTGGTTTTCTCCCTTATGGGTTTCCACTTATATCTGTTGTCTATGTACATGATGATTATATGTTGATATTCTGTATTTAATCTGCTTAATACTTGCTGCTCACTTATTAAGATTGTTGTTCCATTGTATATTAATTTTATCACGAAATGAAGATGTAAATAAGTGTAAAAGAAAGTTTTATGAGACCATGACTACATTAAACTGATTCACTCCCCCTCTCAGTTTAACCAAGGGTTCAACAATTGGTATCAGAGCAGGTTCCTTCTGTATCAGTTTAAAAACTGGAAGGAAGATCCTAGGTCCCCAAGATGGCTAGTCTAGAAGGATGCTCAACAGATAAATCCCCTTTGTTTACTGGCACAAATTATGCCTTCTAGAAAATAATAATGAGGATGTACATAATGTCTCTAGGAATAGAAGTTTGGGCTGCTGTGGAATTAGGATATGCCCCAAAGGATTCTGACACAGAGAAAGAAGCCAAACAAGATTTTATAGCTAATGCAAAAGCCATGAATGCACTCTTAAGTGGTTTGTATGAGGCAGAATTTATCAAAGTAATGCACAACAAGACTGCCAAAGAAATATGAGATACATTAGAAAATATCCATGAGGGAGATAAAAATGTGAAGGCTGCCAAGCTGCAAGTCTATAGAGCCCAGTTTGAAAATATAAAAATGAATGAAGAAGAAGATGTTGCCAGCCTCTTCTTAAGGGTTGCAGAAATTGTGAATAACATGAAATCTCTAGGAGAAACCATCAGAGAACATGTAATTGTACAAAATATATTGAGATCTTTACCATCCAGGTTTAACCCCAAGGTTTTTGCCATAAAAGAAACAACTGATTGGGAAACATTGACCATGAACCAATTACTTGGAAACTTAATAGCCTATGAGATGAAACTTCCACAAAGGAAGTCAAATATGAGGGAAGTAGCCTTTAAGAAAGAGATCGAAGAAGAAAAAGAAGATACATGCTCCTTCTCTGATGAAGAAGAGGCCAAATTTGTTAGAAGATTGGATAGAGGCTTAGGCAAGTATAAAGGTAAACTTCCCTTTAAATACTTTAACTGTGGAAGAGTTGGGCACTATGCATCTAAGTGTCCTCTTAAGAAAACAAAGAATCAGACTCAAGAGACAGAGAAAACCAAAACAAATAACTGGAAGAAAGGGAAGAGATTCAATAGAAGATCATTTTATGCTCAACAAGATAGCAGTGCATCTGAAAACTCAGATGAATCCTCAAATGAAGAAGGAATCTCTGAATTTGTGTTGATGGCCAAGGAAGAGTTTGAAGGATTCCTTCTAAAATATGAGGAAGAAGGTGAGGTAGATCTTGAGGGGGAGCTAAGAAGTGCCTTGGAGGAAATAGACAGACTTAAACTCAAGTGCAAAAAACAGAAAGACATTCTCCTTAAATGTGTAAAAGAGGTACCAAATTCAGAAGACCTCATTCAATTGAAAGTATAACTTGAAGAATCTAAGAAGGTGGAAGACATTCTACTAAAGAAAATTAAAGATAAACATCAGGAGCAAGAGAAATTGGAAGAAGAAGTGGTATGCCCGAGAAAGAAACTAGATAACACCCAAAGGGAATTGTCAATGAACACTCCTCGAATGACAAGCACTGAACAGTTGGAAAATATTCTAAACGCTCAAAGGTATCCTCTCATAAAGGCTGGAATAGGATATGAAGGAGAAACCAGTAAGTCCAAGGTAGAATACAACAATAATATCATTATTTTAAAAGCTGTAAAGGATAATGAAACAGCTCAAAAAGGAACCACAGAAGAAAAATCCAGCAAGAACTTGATGTGTGATGAAACAAACAGAAACAAGTAGCAACATCAAGAGACAAAGAATGAGAGGAAGAGGCAAGCAGTCACAAAAAGCTCAATTGTTCTTGAAGATAAATTGAACAAGTTCGGAAGATCTCAAAAGAGATTCTTTCCTCCTATGATAAATGTCACTTGTTTTTCCTTCCACAAACTAGGACATATTGCTGCATACTGTTAGACAAAGATAATCGATTTCAACCAGAAAAAGATGCAGAAATTGAAAAGACTACCTCAAGCAAACAAATGGAGAGGACAACCCTATAACAGGTACACTAATCGTTTCCATGGGTATTGTTTTTGTTGTAAGGGGTTCGGCCATAAAGCCATGGAGTAAAGAATGTATGGACAAAGACTGATGCTTAAAACCCCAAGGATATTTATGAACAATTGAGAGTTCAATCGTACACATAATCCATTTAAAAATATAATCAAATGCTTTGTATGCCATCAAATCGGACACATGTCTTCCAAATTTCCTCTCAAAGAATGTGGTCCATCTTCTCAGAAAAGGTGCCAAACAAATAGCTCCCTGCAGTGGAAAAAGAAGTTGAATAAGTGTGACCTGGCTCTAATAGCCCAAGATCAAAAAAGCCAATGGTATTTGGATAGTGGATGTTCAAAGCATATGAATGGAGATTGAAGCAAGTTTGTAACCTTTGATGAAAAGAAATCTGGGAATGTAACATTCGGCAATGATAAAGCAGGGAAAATCAAAGGAAAAGGCTTAGTCAGTCTGAATAATGGAAGAGGAGAAGATCAAGATGTACTATTTATGGATGGGCTGAAAGCAAACCTGCTAAGTGTCAGTCAGATGTGTGATAAAGGCTGTGAGGTCCTTTTTAGAGCCCAAGATTGTGAGGTAAGATCAAGCACCATAGGAAATATCTTGATCAAAGGTGTTAGAACAAAAAGTATTGTCTATATAGTGGAAGAAGAGAATGAATCATGCCACATAAGCAAACTTGATGAATCATGGTTATGGAATAGAAGACTGGGACACCTAAACTTTGACCACATCATTAGTCTGAGAAAAAAGAATGCAGTCAGAGACATGCCAACAATAAAGAAGCTTTCAAAAACCATATGTAAATCCTTCCAACTGGGCAAGCAGACCCGCATATCTACATGGACCTGTGTGGACCTTCAAGAACTAACGCACCAAGCGGAGAATCTTATTTCATGCTGATAATATATGATTTTTCCAGAATGATGTGGGAAGCATTTCAAATCTGAAGCACTTGAGAAATTCAAGATATTAAAGGCATTGGTAGAAAATCAAATAGGATGCAAGCTAAAGTGCATCAGATCAAATAGAGGAGGTAAATTCACAGACTATGATTTTACGGACCTATGCAATGAACATGAGATAAAACAATAGTTTACTATTGCAGGTACACCTCAACAGAATGGAGTGACAAAGAGGAAAAACAGGTCAGTACAACATATTTCCAGAGCTATGATGCAAGAAAGGAACATTCCCCAAACCTACTGGGCAGAAGCAGTACACATAGCTGTTCACATTCTCAACAAATTTCATCTAAGACCAAATTGTGACAAGACTCCTTACGAATTATGGCATGGTAAACCAACATCAATCAAGCACTTTAGAGTCTTTGGAAGCAAGTGTTACATAAAAAATAATGATGAAAAACTGGGAAAGTTTGATGCAAGAGCTGATGAAGGAATATTTTTAGGATATGCATCCAAGAGTAAGGGTGTGCTACAACAATAGACTGCAAAAAATTGTGGAAAGCATTGATGTGATATTTGATGAAGATCTACCAAACAGAACAAGAAGCACAAGTTGCGCCAATCCTCTAGATGATCATGAAGCTGAGAGCCAAGATAATGATGAACATGTCAAGAAAACAGACGATATTGAATTAAACTCAAAAGGTCCCTCAAGACACACTCAAAAGAACCATCCAGAAGATCAAATCATTGGGGAAAAGAGTGTCGGAGTCCAGACAAGAAGACATCTTGCTGAACAGATAGAAGAAGTATACCTAGCCATGCTATCTCAAATAGAGCCAAAGAAGTTCAAAGAAGCCAACAAAGACAAAAACTGGGTAAATGCTATGAATGAAGAACTAGAAAAAATTGAGAAGAACAATACTTGGGAGTTAATTCCAAGACCCACTGGGAAAAATGTCATTGGCACAAAATGGATATTCAAGAATAAGATGAATGAACAAGGGCAGGTAATAAAAAATATAGCTAGACTTGTATGCAAGGAGTATTATCAAATTGAAGGACTTGACTATGATGAAACCTTTGCCCCTGTAGCCAAAATGGAAGCAATCAGAATGTTTTTGGCCTTTGCATGCTATCATGATTTCAAGGTATATCAAATGGATGTGAAGTATGCCTTCCTGAATGGAGATTTAGAGGAAGAAGTCTACATGGAACAACTCAAATGATTATCCTTAACAGATAAACATGAATATGTGTGCAGATTAAAGAAATCCTTATATGGGCTAAAATAATCCCCTCATGCATGGTATTCAAGGCTGGACAAATACTTGCAAAAACAACTTTTTAAGAAAGGAGGAGTAGAAAACAATTTGTACATAAAGGCTAATGATAATGAACTCTTGATTGTAGTAGTGTATGTAGATGACATCATGTTTGGTAGCAACAAAGATGAGTTAGCAAAAGGATATGCTGAAGAAATGAAATCAAAATTTGAGATGTCTATGATTAGAGAGCTCACCTTCTATTTAGGACTTAAAATTCAACAAAAGAACACAAGAATATTAATTTCACAAGGAAAATACTTAAGAGAAATGTTGAAAAGGTTTCAAATGGAAGACTGCAAACCCGTGTCAACTCCCATGATCACTGGATGTAAACTATGTGCTAATGATGGATCAACAGAGGTAGATAAAAAACTTTACAGATCCATGATAGGAATTCTGCTATACCTAACTACTTCTAGACCAGACATTATGTTGGCAGTAGGACTTGTGGCAAGATATCAAGCAATAGCAAAACAAAATAATTTACTTGCAATCAAGAAAATATTTAGATATCTACAAGGAACTTCACATTATGGCCTATGGTATCCAAAAGGAAAAAAACTTCACATTAACAACATACACAGATGCAGATTGGGCCAGCTGTGTGGATGACAGGAAAATCACAAGTGGAGATGCATTTTATTTGGGAAAAATTCTGGTGGCATGGCTAAGCAAGAAGCAAACTTCTATCTCTCTATCTACATCAGAAGAAAAATACATAGTAGTAGCAGCATGTTGCACACAAGTAATGTGGATGAAACAAACTCTACAAGACATGAAGGTAAGCATTGATGAACCCATTTCTATCAAATGTGACAATACAAGTGCAATAAGTATATCAAAAAATCCTGTACTTCATTAAAAAACAAAGCACATCCCAATAAAGTACTACTTCCTCAGAGAACAAGTAGCACAAAAATTGGTGAAGTTGGAATACATACCAACAAAGGAACAAATAGTAGACATATTCACAAAACCTCTTGCTAAAGAACCATTCGAATATCTAAGAGACAAACTAGGGATAGTGTTTGCAGATGTTACTCTCTGATACGATTGAAAAAATAATAATAATAATAATAATAATAATAAGGGCTGCATATAAGAAACATGATCAGTGCAGAAGACAAGTGATAGTCAATATCAGATAAGAAAACATCACTCTAGGGGGAGAGCAGTCAATAAATTGTAATAAAAGAGCTAGAACAATGGAGTAGTGCATGGAACAGGTCCTTAAGGTTAGAGGAAATGAACAGATCGAGACTACATTGGGAAATGTGCAACCTTTTGTCATTGAGGTCAAAGGGGGAGGAAAAGCAAGCAAAAGAAGAAAGGGTCTTCTGAAAAGAAAGTAGAGGAAGTCTTGGAGGAAGCACTGGAGTATTGCCATCAATGCCAAAGGGGGAGACTGTTGGAAATATTGTCATTGATGGCAAAGGAGCACAAAGGAGTATCACCTGAATTATCACTAAGACAAAGGAGCAGAGAAGTAGTAGCAATAAGGAAAAGAAGAAGTGGAGTAATAATGTAGTATGAAAAGAAAAAAAGGGAGGCAAGGAGCAGCATTAGACCATCAGCAAAGGAAAAGGAATAGAAAGGAACAACACCAGAACATTGTCAAGCACCAAAGGTAGCGAATGCAGCTAAGCAACACAGATAGAGAAGCAGTGAAAGAAAAGAGGCAACAAATGTAGAAAGGCAAAAGAACAAGCTCAGGAGAGGAGCAGCGTGGAGGACCTGATGAATAGAAGCGGAAACATGAATCAATGGTGTGCTTGAACGTTTTACCAAATATGTGGAGAAACCATGAGTTGAAAGTGGAAACCATGAGTCAACGATGAAGATGGAACAGTGAAAGTGGTTTCGAAAACCATTAGAGGGTTTTCGCACCGCTTTTGGAGGATAAGTGGTTTTAAGTAAGATGGATGCAATACAGTTAGAAGGGTGATGCGTGGCATACCGAAACTACCTGTTTCGCGTAGGATAAAAAACTTTATCCATTGGGGTTGGTTGGCACGCGATAACGCGATGACCGTTGGATCATTATAGGATCAACGACGGAGACTCAACAATCTTTGAGATAATGAAATTTTGAGTTAAGAGGAGGAATGAGCATGATTAACGTTGATATGGGATCAATGGTACTGCAGGGGCACAAACAACTCGATAGTTAACCCAAGGGGGTGCCTCCGCAGTTGACTCGCCCATAGAGCATTGACTGGAGATCGACGACTATCATTCACTACGGTAGCACAAGCTTGATGATCTTTCCATACCGAGGAGTGCCCCCGCAGTATTGAGAATCTAATTTAATAATTCGAGTGCTTTTTGATGTCCGGTGCCATACATATTGTGGGGCCAATACATTTTGTTGAGATGCTTTGTTTTAAAGAAAATAGTATATAAAGAGTAGAATGATAAAAGGTGTGGGACCAGTGTCACATAGTGGGATAGTGTAAACAAATGGATGAGATTAAACGAGATGCGATGTGATGCGATCAGATATCGCAATCGGGGCACGAGAAAAATCAGACAAACATAGTGGTCACAGAAAATGCGAAGTGTGATGTGATGACGTGGCAAGTGACGTGGCAGCTGACGTGAACCTGACCCCACAAATCACAAATAAATCAAGATGACATGGCAGTGACGTGGTGATGACGTGGCACGATGATAAGGAGATGACGTGGACCTGGCCCGCATATCACAAATCGCAAGATCGGAGGGGTGAAGATCGTAAGAGAAAATTTGTGATGCGCTGGATAGAAGCGATGCGATGTGCCGATGCGAAGGGACACGTGGCGGTACAGTGAAATATCGCACATCGGCGATGCGAAGTTCATCGCATACCGCGAAGTGGCAATGAGATGCGATGCGATGTGAAGTGGTGATGCAAATCGGCGATGCAAAGTTCATCGCATATTGCAGATCGCAAAGCTCAGGAGAGATATCACACAATCTTAGAAATCATGTGAGTTGCAATGCGAAGTAGCGATAAAGTCAAGTGGGACCCAATCGCATATTTCTCATCGCAAGCTCAGGACAAAGTGCGATAAAAGAGCCAGATGCGATGTAGCTCAGAACCATTATTTGAGAGATTTCAAGTCCGGGTGTATGTGATTTCCCTTTGTAAATCACATTGGAAAGAAAAGGAGGCATATAATAAAGAACGTTTGAAATGCCGAAGTGCGATAAAGCGATAACCGTTGGATCGCGGAGTATAGATCTACGATGCAGATTAAAAGTGCTAATTTGGGCATCGATAAATGTGCAAGATTGGCGGAAACGAAAAATTTACAAAAGTATAAGGTTTCCCTTTGAGAAATCGCATTGGGAGGATGAAAGAGCAACATAGAAACAAAGACAAAGAGGAATAGCTGAAACGTTGAGATACAGCCTGGTGGGACCCTTCGCACATCGCATATCGGGAGATCAGATGGACAAAGGCACATAGGATATCTGAATCACCGATGTGCGATAAAGAGAGTAGACATGATAAAGATCAAATCTGAAGCCTAAAGCATTTCATGTCCGAGAGTATGTGGATTTTCCTTTGTAAATCGTTTCGGAGAGCAAAAGGAGGATTATAACGTAAAACAAAAAGGAAAGTATGAACGCAGGTAGAAAGGCTCGGGTAAGGACCTGATACAGAGAAAAAGGCAGAACCGAGTATTTAGAAGAGCGGTGAAGGCTGAACGATCTGGGCACGAGAAAAAGAGGCAGAGTCGAGAAAAGAAGAATATAGTGGCACTGTTGGAAACAAATAGCTGGGTTAAGTTAGGCCAAAATGATAGTTATGTAGAACTATGTTGAATATAATAGCAGGAATCGAAATGACTCTAACAGCAGTAGAAAAGACAAATTCACAATGAGAAAAGAGATGAAAGGGCTGAGTGAAATATTTTTGTTGTAACTGTAAATGTAAATGAATTAATTATTTTTATTGTATGTGATGCAAAGGCAAGTCTCCAAAGGCAAAGAAAAAATCCACTGTAATACACAAATATATACATTCTGTTATATTATTCTGAATGTGCTGGACAAGAAAATGAGAAGGGGGAAGGCAAAGAGTCATACCTGTTTATTTCGAATTCCCTGTGGAATGAAAACAGTTATGAGGTGATCTCTATAAATAATGTTACCATCATATGCATAGATAGCAAGAGAATAGAGAAAGAGGTGAGAGAATGTAAGAAGAAGAAGGAGCAGAGAGAGGAGTTGTGTAGATCCAAAGATGATATAAAGCAAATTTGAAGGTTGGAAGGATAGCAGTAAATAAGGAGAAAAACAGAGCTGATATCCAGGTAAATTAGCATATGATTTTATTGTACAGTGAGGAAGGTGGTGCTTCCATATCAAGTTGTAGCTTGATAGTTGTCCAGTTGTAGTTGGCTAAGGTAGGAGCCTCCTGTAGGTTATAGTCTGCAGAAAATATATGGGAATTGGAGCTTCCTTACAAGTTGTAGCTTGCAGAATTGAGGTAGTAGCCTCATGTAGGTTGGAGCCTACAAAAGATCAGTGGCGAGAGGGAGTTGGAGCTTGCATTTGAATCACAACAATAATAAGATGTGGTTTTATCCCTTATGGGTTTCCACTTATATTTGTTGTCTATGTGCATGATGATTATATGTTGATATTCTATATTTAATCTGCTGAATACCTGCTGCTCACTTATTAAGATTGTTGTTCCATTGTATATTATGTTGATCACGAAATGAAGATGTAAATAAGTGTAAAAGAAAGTTTTACAAGACCATGGCTACATTAAACTGATTCACCCCCCCTTTCAGTTTAACCAAGGGTTCAACACTTTGATTTGATTTTGAAGTTTATACTTTTATGTTTTTTAAGAAATTGCTTTCTTTTGAGATTTTTTTGTTTGTCGAAATTGTAGTTTCTGACTTTGTAATCAATGGGATTTTATTCACAAAGAGAAATTGATCATGTTTGGAAATTTTGTTCTTAATGAATTTTTTTCTCTTCAGAAAGGAATTTTTTTTAAAAAGTGAGGAAGTTTGTGTTTTTAAATTCAAAAAATCTCTCAACTTTCTCCTAAATAGAATTCATCGAAAAGAAAGAGTTGCATTTTTCTTATTGATGCATTTAGAGTAATTTGTGTTAGTTCACAACATCATCAAGTTTCAACTCCCTACCCTTTGCATTAAATAACAACCAAATCAATACATCTCTTAATAAAATCAATCTAGACATTTTTACATTTTCTAGGGCTCATTCGACCAATTTAGCTTAGGCTAGTGTTTTGAAATAGCTTGTAATAAACATTCCAAAACAGTCAAAACAAACAAGTAGTATATTGTGCTAGGGAAATCCAATTGTTGCATTTGTACTCTAGGAAGCTCTTCTTAAAAGAGTCAAGCATGAGGTCATGTCCAACCTAGTGAGGGAATAATACCTATCTCATTGGTGAAGATAAAATACGTGCATGTAATACAAATGGTAAAGCTTAGATTAACCATTGTCGAGGAGCCTGGGGTCAATTGATCACAAACCTCAAATTTACCATGTCGAGGAGATTTCAAGGGGATTGAGCTTGATACTCTGCCCTTGCGTGTATATTAGATCGTAGGCTGTTCCCCCAAGTGCATTTGTCTCAGTTGGTGAGCTTAGTGGCCATAATATTTTGGATTTTCCCCAAGGTGACGGTGGAGGGAATGTCCCATTGTACATGGAACAAACGTTGGCTAGACTCAATTGTACTTTCCGGAAGGTACTCTTCACTTCGAGATGGCATAGTGGAGGTGCTTGCACCATACTGTTTCATTAAGCAGGTTGTCAGGGTAACTGTTCCAACCACCAGTTTTCCACATTAACTTCTGTGATGTTGGAATTCATCACCAACTAGTGTTTTTATTGTGGAAACATACTGTTTGTGTGTGCTTTGTTTCTTATATTTTTTAGGCACATGTCCAAATTTCTTGATTTCTTAGCAACCTTAAGTGTATTCTGTTGAAATATTTTTTGATTTCGTGTGTTAAAAATTAACCGTGGCTGAATTACCAAGACACTCACATAGAATGCAGGGGAAACCCCCTGAATATACACCCAGTCAATTGGAAAAGATTAAATACTAAAGAGTTCAACAATTAGGAACCAGGTCTACTAAACAAGGAGAAAAATATATAGTAATACATCCCAATTTCAAAGTTAATCAACCTTATAAAATAGAAAGAAATCAAGAAAAAAAAGAAATTTTAGAAGTAATCATAGTTGAATCTATTATAGGTGAATTGTCAGATACTCAATTCACTGAGCCTGAAATATCTGAACCTAAATCTGAATCTACTTCATCTGAGTCACCTTCGAATTTCATAGCTCAAAATCCTTGTCATCCTCATTTACCTCGAGTGAAACTTCTTATTACTGAGAATCTTCCTCCTGGACTAATTAGTATTGAAGATATTACTCACACAGAAGAAGAGATCACAATTCATTTACATCAAGAGTCTTTAGATCTAAGGTATAGTGAACCGATTTACTCTTACGTTCCTTTTATAGTGGATCCTTGGTATCAAACAATTATTGAATTTATACATAACTATGGTTTCAATTGTTCGCCACGTCACATTCCTTTTAACTCTATACCCAGAGGTAGTTACATGGCTTCATAAAACATGTTTACTGAGTCATCCATGTTTTCTTCATCACTTGAAACATTTTTGCATGGCGGTCCATCAGTTCCTGCTGGGGTACCAGTCGCTCTTTGGTACTTTTTCAGGAGCATCTCCGTCTTCCGAAAATTTTACACAATCAACTAGTATTTATGAATCTACCAAAAAATCTTTGACAACGGAACATGTCTATATGTTTTCCGGAAATATTCGTCAAGATAGCTATATAATGCCTGGGGGGCAGCAAACTCCTCAAGGACAACAATTTATCCAAGGGTAGCAACCCATTCAAGGATAACAACCTCCTCAAGGGAATATACCTCTTTAAGGGAAACAATTTTATCAAGAGAAACTATGCTTTCAAGGAGGACAACCTTTTACTGGAACTTCTCCTGGTAATTATCAAACTTATGTTTCAATACCTCAAACTAGTTATGGTGAACCTTATGCATCCCAAACTTTGACGAGAGCTCCTTACCCAGGCGTTAATTTTGTGTGGAATCCGTCGTTGAATCAACAATATTTTCAACCTACTTTACAAGTACCTTATAATCAACCTGCTCAGCCAACTGGACAATTTGGTTATACCCAAGTCCAAAAACCTGTTCAGACTGCACTCCAAATTACCCATCAGGTATCTTTACCTAGTAGTCAGCAAGCTGGTTCGAGTACTCCAAGTACTCCTATCCAATCTGTTAGCAAACTTCTGTTCAACAACCAAGTACACCTATCCCTAGAGTTTCTCGAACCCTTGTTGATACAACCCCTCAATGACTGCATCAACTATTACACAGGAAATCCCTCAAGTTACTATTCATCAAACTGGACTTAAAATTTAGTCTACTATTCAAACCTCTGTAGGACAACTTGGTGCAACTACAGTTCAAACAAGTCAACCTTTTACAGGTCAGTTTATGCAGAGTCAACCATTTCAAGGGGAATTTCAATATGGAAAAATGGGACAAAATCCAGTCTACCAGAATCAACCATACCCTGGTTATAAATATCAAATACCAACTCAACCTCAGTTTGGTATAGCTAACCCTGGATACCCTAGAGGTATTTCAATTCCATCTGCTCAGAATATTCTAGGTTATCCTAGATATCCTCCTTTGGTTACTAGCATTGTTCCTCAAGGTTATCAGTTTGCACAAAAATACCCTAACCATCGATTACCATTAACTAAAACTTTAGACTTACCATATTTTTCTTTCCTAATGAATGATCCAATTTATTATCTTCCATTTTGGCCGGCAATGCCAACAAAGTTTCCCAGTGATATACCAAAGTTTGAAGGAAAATCAGGAGAAGACCCCTCAAATCATGTGATGACTTATCATATTTGGTGTGCATCCAACTCCTTAATCGATGATTCCATTTGACTGAGAATTTTTCAAAGAAAATTGATTGGTTTAGCTACAAATTGGTACATCGAATTACCACACGACTCTTTCAATAATTTCAGTGCTTTAGCAACAACCTTCCTAACTCACTTCTAGTTTCCAGTCCATTATGAAAATGGCACAAAAATTTTAATTTCATTAAAAAAAGTACGTCTACATACATTTCAGACCACATACATGAATGGATATGTAGACGACGTTTAGTGAAAGTTTTTATTCATGACCAAATTTTGGCAGAATGGTTTATTAAATCATTACTTCCAAATATCACTGAAGATGTAGCTAAGGGAGGCATTGTCATAGAAAAACATGTCATAGCCCAAGCGTAGTACTTAGACCTTGTATACACACAGTCTAGTACTCTATATGAAAAAATTCCTGATTTACCATGCCCAGGTCAAATTACTACAACTCCTTCTGGTTCTCATTCTGCAGATGGTGTAATTGGTATAGTTAATACTACAAAGAGTACGAAGAAGTCATCTAAATCTACTTCTCCAATTATAACTCTACCAGATTCACCTAAAGGAGACACTTCTCTCGAAACTTCTGCTGAAATTCATGTTGTAGACTCATCCACAACTAAAGCTAAATTTGGTATTAAGAAGAAAGGGAAGGGTAAAAATAAACAAAAACACTTCTCCTAAAGAGAAAGCTGAAAAAACCGAACCATCAGACGAAAAACGAAATACTCACTATACTTGTCTTATCTGTGATGAGGATCACTACACCAAAGAGTGTCAACATCAAGCCGAGTTATCCAAATTTGTCAAAGGTTCATCCACACCTGCTGTCTTGAAAGATCCTTTTCCATATCAATATAGAAAAATGATAGGATATTCTTCCAATTCACTGACAAATATTTTGATGATGCCTCAGGTCGTGGTTGCGACACGATCTCAAGACTATGGATCTAAGAGTCTTGTAGCTGGTAAATAGACTGAATCATCCAGTCAAACACCAACAACAACTCCAATTTTTTAACCATTGAAAATCGAGAAACCTAACCCTAATTTAGTGATTAAATCGCCTGCCAAAGTTTTACTTCAAAAATCGGCTGTCAATCCACATGCGAGAGCCGCTCAGAATTAGAACATTGTTGAAGATTTGGCCATATCCCCTTCAACAATGTCGACCCTTGAGGTGCTGCAATCCTGTCCATCTCAAAGGAAATTAAAATTATAAGCAATAGGAGCCATTGATCCTTAAGAGTCGAATATAATGGTCTTTGATCTCGATTTTTTTTTACCTAGACTCCCACATCAAATGGATTTTCAAATTCCAGTATTAGTCAAATCAAGGTGAGTTTTTCGTACTGTAATTGATGAGGGAGCATATATGTGTATAATGTGATTATCTTGTTGGAAAAATCTTGGTTCTCTAACAATAAACCAATCACCGACCATCCTTAAAGGTTTTGATGGAAGATGTTTTCCCCCATTCAAAATACTCCAGGATCTGCCTATAGAAGTAGAAGGAAAAACCATAATGCTAGAGGTGGAAGTTGTTGACGCCCCTATTTATTACAACCTTCTTCTGGGTTGTATTTGGTCTTATCCTATGATTGCTATTGTTTCATCATTCTTTCAGATGATAATGTTTCTTCATAAAGGAAAGATTATTAAAATCAATAAGTTGTCTTAATTTGCTTCAGACCCTACTTCTACAGACAGTGTCCAACATATTGGAAAAACGGTTATCCCTTATGAAGATGTTGGCGTAGGGTTAGTTAAGGATTCCACTCTCATGGGAACTTTCTCTGTGCCTTCTCCCAGTGTACCACGAACTATTTCCAATATGTTAGGTCCCTATATTACTAGTATAGTCCCTTATTGTTGTTAGTGTAACCCACTTATTGTTATTATTATACCCTTGTAACCCCCATATTGTTATTATTGTTCCCTTAAATTATTATTGTTAGGTCGGCTAGGATTACATTGTGGCCCCACTAGGATTACATTATGGCCCTATGGACTCCTATATATAGAAAGGAGGTTTTGTAATTTGAATCATCCAAGAATTGTTCATTCATGTAATGTATTGGAGGTTGCCCCCTCGAAGTGGCTTATTTATAAGGCGTTGATATTTATTTTCTTCTATTTCTGGAGCTAGTTTCACAACATTTGGTATCAGAGCTTTGGATTCTAGGGTTTCACTTCTCCAAACAGGTCATCGTGGAATTTTCGCTATAAATTTTGTTATGTGAATGTTCAGAAGCTGATATTTTAGGGTGCGAAGCCAAAATCCCAAGAAACGTCATCACAAAATTTCAGAGCTTCGTTCATAATATTTTTGGAGATATGATCTATGGAAGGTAGGGATTTTTGTAGGCTCCTAAATTTCACTTAAACAGGTCATCATAGAATTCTCGCTATAACCTTTTTTTCTACGAAGGTTCAGAAGCTGAAATTTTTAGAGAGCAAAGATTAAATCCTGAGGAACATTTTCGCAAAATTTTAGAGCTTGGTTCGTAATATTTTTGGAGATATGATCTGTGGAAGTTAGGTCTTTTTCAGGCTCCTGAATTTCTTCTCAAAGAGGTTATCATGGGAAAACCTTCATAACTCTCTCTCTGAGCATAAGATTGGAATGCTATAAAAAGTGGCCACAAGTACAGAGACTGTAGTTTCTTGTCTATCAATTTCAAAGCCAAAGGAGGAAATAGTGACACGTGGCAAGTCAGACAAGGGTGCTATACTGAACCAGTCCATAATTTGGTCATTGTGAGAGATTGGACATAACTTTTCCTTGAAGAATCCAAATTAGGTTAGACATGTGGCATTCGAAAGAAGATTCAGAGGGTGAATTTAGGGCCAAATTTCAGATATTTAAGATCCCAAATCACAGAAATAATTAAGTTTCAATAATGAGTTCCTCAAAATCAAGAAAAAGGTGTGTATTTTTTTTCAAATTGCATAAGTCTTGTTTTAAAAATCAGTTATAGTTGATTCCAAAGGCCTATTGAGCATAGCTATCAATATTGGGTTCTAAAATGCCTCCTAAAAAGAAATCAACACCCATTAAGCCTTCAGAAGGCTCTACTATGACTCATGAAGATGAAGAAATGCAACCTGAGATATCAAAAGTCCATGAGCAAGTGCATGAAATTTCGCTATCGCAAAGAGCAACAAAAATTGAAGTGGATGGTTTGAAGAAAGGTGTGGAAGCTAAGATGAATGGTTTGGAAGCTAAGATGGATGGCATGGAAGTTGGCATGGAAGCTAAGATGGATTACATGGAAGCTAAAATGGAAAACATGGAGAATGATCTAAAAGCAGACATGGAAGGTTTGACAAAGTTGATACAACAAATGTTTCCTAATGGTGAAAATATAGTAGAGGAAACTAATGATGAGAACAAAATAAATGATAATCATGATTTTATAAACTCTAATATTGGCAGGAAGAACCACCATATTCCAAAGGTGTATATGAGGAAGTTTGATGGCAAGGATATTGTAACATGGATACTACATATGGAGCAATATTTTGATCTCAATAATGTGCAAAACACACAAAAGGTACGCATTGCAACTTTACATCTAGAACAAAATACATTTGTATGGTATCGGTGGCTTTGCTCCCGTAAAAAAATTGTCACTTGGTCAATTTTTATGGAGGAAATGATAGCACATTATGAGGATACAAAGAGCAACACCTTCTTTAGCCAATTGATAAATCTCAAACAAAAGGGTTTAGTGGGGCAGCACATTGAGGACTTCTAAAAATTGAATATAAGGGTAACTGATATTTTAGAGGAACATAGGATTGATCTCTTCATAGGCACTTTAAAGGATAACATCCAACATGAAGTTCGCGTTTTGGAACCTGATTCATTGGAGAAGGCATTCAGGTTGGCAAGAAAAGTTGAATGTAAAATTATGGCGACAAGGAAGTCTACCACTCAATTCTATAAAGAAGGAAGTGTTGCTACACCTAGATTTCCACAACCTACAAGGTTGACACCACAACAATTGGAAGAAAAAAGAGCAAAAGGGCTTTGCTACAGTTGTGATAGGAAATACACTAAAGGTCATAAGTGTGCTGAGAAGAAATTATTTTACATAGATTGTGAATAGGAAGAAGAAAATGAACAAGAAGAGGATATACACCAGGAACCAGCCCTAGAAGAGGAAGAAATGAATCCGACCATATCGTGTAATGCACTGGCAGGAATTACCACTCCTCAAACTCTCAAGATAGAAGGACATATCAAGAAGAAAAGGTTAATAGTGTTGATTGATTCAGGTAGCACCCATAATTTTATTCATTATAAGGTAGCCAAGGAATTAAATTGTTTCCTATACCCAGCACCAAAATGTCAAGTGATGGTTGCAAATGGAGGAACTATAAATTGCTCTAGAAAATGCCATAATATCAAGCTAACCATGGGGGAATATGTATTGACTGGTCCAATGCTTTCCATTCCTATGGGAGGTGTTGATGTTGTACTAGGAGTACAATGGTTACAATCTTTGGGGACGGTAGCTTTTAATTTTCAAGAAATTTTCTTGAAATTTTTTTCAGAAGGAAAGGAAGTCGAATTACGGGGTATTGAAGCGAAGTTTGGAAGGATAATAAGCTCTATTGTCATGAAAAAGCTTCTAAAGAAAGAACAACGAGGCGTAATTGCACAATTATGCTCACTAGAAGTTCCAACATCAAAATCATCTATTTCTGCAGATCTCCAACAAGTCTTGGACAATCATTCCAAGGTGTTTGAAACTCCCAAATGACTCCCACCTATTCGTGATCATGATCATGCTATTCATTTGATTCCAGTAAGTGTTCCTCCAAACATCAGGCCTTATAGATATCCTTACTTCCAAAAGAGCGAAATTGAACGTATGATTGCAGAAATGTTAGAGGCGGGTATAATTCAACCTAGTCAAAGTTCTTTCTCTGCTCCTGTAGTATTGGTACACAAGAAGGATGGATCATGGTGCATGTGTCCCGATTATAGGGAGCTCAATAAGCTCACCATTAAAGATAAATTTCCCATTCCTGTGATTGATGAATTATTGGATGAATTACATGGAGCATTTTATTTTACCAAGTTGGATCTTCGTTCAGGATATCATCAAATTAGAATGAAGACTGAAGATATTCCAAAAACAGCGTTTCGAACTCATGAGGGTCATTATGAATTTCTGGTCATGCCTTTTGGTCTTACCAATGCACCTTCTACATTTCAAGGGTTGATGAATTCCATTTTCAAACACTTCCTTAGAAAATTTGTGCTATTATTTTTTGATGATATACTAATCTACAGCAGGTCTTGGAAGGATCATGTTGAACATGTTGACAGGGTGCTCAAACTATTGCAGGAGAAACAATTATATGCAAAAACATCCAAATGTTTCTTTGGAGTACAAGAGGTGGAATATCTGGGTCATATTGTATCTCACGAGGGTGTTAAAGTAGACCCTAACAAAATTAAAGCCATTAAGGAATGGAAAGTCCTCACAACCATAAAGCAGTTGCGAGGATTTCTCGGGTTAACAGGGTATTATCGCAAGTTTGTTAAGAATTATGGGAGAATAGCAGCACCTCTAACAACATTATTGAAGAAAGATGCATTTTCATGGACTCCTCAAGCAACTAAGGCCTTTGAACGTCTTAAAGAGGCAATGTGCCTAGCACCGGTCTTAGCTACACCAGACTTCACAAAAACCTTTATTGTGGAATGTGATGCCTCAGGAAATGGAATTGGTGCAGTTTTAATGCAGGAAGGAAGACCCATTGCTTTTGAAAGTAGTCCAATCAAAGGAAAGTATTTACAAAAACCTATTTATGAGAAGGAAATGTTAGCAATACTGCATGCACTAAAGAAATGGTGAACTTACCTAATGGGAAGACACTTCAAGGTAAAACTGATCATGATAGTCTTAAACACTTTTTGGAACAAAGACTATCTTCAGAAGAGCAGCAAAAATGGGTCACAAAGATGTTGGGTTATGACTTTGAAATAATCTACAAAAAAGGGAAGCTAAATGTTGTGTCAGATGCACTCTGAAGAAATAATGAAGAGGTGGAAGCATTACTTTGTGTCATTTCTATTATCCAACCAGATTGGATAACCGAAGCAAGAGATGAATGGAAGAAGGACAAAGAATTGTGGACACTCATTCAAAAGTTGTAGAAAGATCCTAGTACATATGATACATTTAGTTGGAAAAATGATTCCTTATGGTACAAAGATCGCTTATATCTTTGTAAGAATTCCCAACTAAAACAAAATATTCTTTTGGAATTGCACACTTCTCCTTTAGGAGGACAAAGGATTTTTAAAAACTTACCACAGGGTGAAGAAATATTTTTTTGGGATGGCCTTAAATCTGATATTCAAAAGTTTGTGGCGGGATGTTTGGTTTTCCAGTAGAATAAAGTTGAGACAATTAAGACCTCGGGTCTTCTACAACCTTTATCGATTCCAAGTCAATGTTGGGAGGATATTTCAATGGATTTTATCACAGGTTTACCTAAGTCCGAAGGAAAAAGTGTCATCATGGTGGTAGTTGATAGACTTACCAAGTATGCACACTTTTGTGCATTATCTCATTCATTTTAAACTAAGGCATGCATGGCACGTGACCACAATTCTGTGCACACAGGTTCCTTGTATCTTTTTTGAGTGACAGAGATCACATTTTTATTGGAAAATTTTTGAGCCTGTTGTTTTCTTGTTTCACTATCATGGAATGTCTTATTGCATCCTAAATCATACCAACGAGATATAATAATTTTTAGTGATATTCATGTTTTACAATCTGAATTTCTGAAAACAAACACAATGGGTCAAGGGTTAACTCACTAATGGTGAGACACTTTCCATGTCATGGGTAAAATAAGATCTCATTTATGAAAATCTATGGATATCATCTCCACACTCATCGTACTGTTATCAAGAGAAGAATTCCAGGCTCAGACATGGAACATCACACGAAACGTAAGGAGAAGTTTCTCAACTCTAGGCTGTTCTGAATTTGCCAAAATCGAATGAAACAACAGGTAGATCAACATCATAGCGAGAGAAGTTTTGATGTAGGAGATTAGGTATTTTTACGGCTACAACCATAGAAATAAATTTCCCTCAAGCAAGCTAAGAAGGATAATAAATTATCGCCAAAGTACTATGGTCCTTACAAGGTGTTGCAAAAGATTGGTACTATGGCATACAAATCGGAGCTTCCTGCTTCTTCGCGAGTGTATCCAATTTTCCATGTTTCATGCTTAAAGAAGGTTATAGGTGAAAATATTCTAGTTCAAACAATATTTCCAGAACTTTATGAGGAAGGAAAAATCATATTGGAACTTGAAGCGGTCATGGAAACTAGATCTCGACAGCTACGGAATCGATCAAGTGGAAGAACTTACCCACTAAAGATTCTACATGGGAGGATGAGAATTTTATACAAAATCACCCAGAGCTACTCAATCGTTGAGGACAACACTTTTTTGAAGGAGAGGGGCATGTTAGGCCCTATATTACTAGTATAGTCCTTTATTGTTGTTAGTGTACCCCCCTTATTGTTATTATTGTACCCTTGTAACCCCCATATTGTTATTATTGTGCCGTTAAATTATTATTGTTAGGTTGGCTAGGATTAAATTGTGGCCCTATGGACTCCTATATATATAAAGGAGGTTTTGTAATTTATCATCCAAGAATTGTTCATTCATGTAATGTATTGGAGGTTGCCCCCTCGAAGTGGCTTATTTATAAGGTGTTGATATCTCTTTTCTTCTATTTCTGGAGCTGGTTTCACAACACAATATCAATATGATCACATCAATCACAATTCCATTTGACGACACATGGAATGCTCCTTTAAAATCAAAATTGGAATCTTATGATGGCGAGATGCCTTTAAGTCCTTTTGAATCGACATATGTAGTAGTACAATTTTGTTCTGACACTACATCAACTTCTACTGATCAAATGAATGTGGCCAGTGAAGAATCATATTCTCTACCAAGCTCAACTTTGACATCATTTCTAGATCCTTTTCAACACGTATTTGCAAATGATAAAAATATTCGAGAAATTTTGTCATTGAATGAATTGCCATGGGACGATCTACATCATCGATCTTATTTTTTTCCTGACCTTGATAAACTTGAATATTTTTCATTTATCTTTACGATTGATTATGTCAAGGAACCTCAAAATCCCACATTGATTATACATTCGAAATCCGATAAAAATTTGGGAAATATTTCTACAACAATTCCTATTGACATATCGAATAAACCTGGAATAATTGAGAACATTCATATAGGTTATTCTTGTTCGATTGAAGAGATTAACAATTACAAAGCCCTATTTCAAGAATTCCGAGACATTTTTGCCTTGTCTTACGAAGAAATGCCAGGTATTGATCCTAAGATTGTTATTCATGAAATTAAGACATACCTAGATGCTAAGCCTATCAAATAAAGATTACATCCAATACATCCACGTAAAGTTGCTGTAATGAAAGCTGAAGTTGAAAAATTACAACGAGCAGGATTTATTTATCCTATTCCTTTGATGGATTGGGTATCTAGTATAGTTCCCGTAACAAAAAAATAAGGGACTATCAGAGCATGTGTCGATTATCGGGATATTAACAAGGTTTGTCCCAAGGACAATTATCCTACCCCCTATATCGATCAAATTGTTTATTATTGTGCCAGAAACAAAATATTCTAGTTCATGGATGGTTTTTCTGGTTAAAATCAAATCAACATACTCCTTGCTAATCAACCTAAAACATCATTTATATGTCCTTGGGGCACGTTTTCATATTGTAAATTACCTTTTTTACTGAAAAATGCTGGTGAAACTTTTCAAAGAGCTATGTATTATGCATTTCACGGTATAAAACATATTGTACATCCTTACTTGGATTACTTACCTACTCATTCTTTACACCGATAAGATCATCCTACGCATTTACGTGCCATCTTTATGAGATGTAGGCATTACAACATTTGTTTGAATCTACAAAAATGCATTTTTTTGTGTACAATCAGGACATTTACTTAGGTTCGTCATGTCAAAAGAGGGTATTCATGTCAATCCATCGAAGGTCAAGGCTATCATTAATATACCTACTCCTCCCACTCTTTGCCAACTCCAAAGTTTGCAGGGGAAAGAAAACATTTTACGTCGTTTTATCCCAAACTATGCAAAGTTAATGAAAGGTTTTACCCGGTTGTTGAAACAATATGTTCCATTCATTTGGGATGAGATTGTCGATAAAAATTTTGATGCACTTAAAAACGTGTTGACCCATGCATTGTTATTGCATCCACCCAATTACCACTGTGATTACTTTTTGTACTTCGTTGCATCCGATTCCACAATTTGAATTGTTTTAGTTTAAGAGGATGAATTTACCAACAAACATGTGATTTATTACCTAAGTCAGAATCTCAGCCTGATGGAAGTAAAGTATTCACATGTGGAGAAATTGGCATTGGCAGCTGTTCAAGCAGTCCAAAATTTTTTTCATCACATATTTATTACGCAAAACCAAAGTGATACTAATTGCAATCTGGTGATGTATATTTTGACAAATAAATTGCTCGGGGGAAAATACTCCAAATGGATCATTATCCTGTAAGAGTTTTATTTGGAGTTAGAGAAATCCAAAGTCCAAGAAATCACTGGTATTTGTCGAAATCATGTGTGATTTTACCAATACTGAGTTTGAAACAGTGGCAGAAAATCCTTTCGCTGATGAATCTCTGTTTTCAATCAGTACTTTAGATCCCTGGTTTGGAGATATCATTATATATCTCCAAACCCAAACCTTTCGACTAGAGATTTCATGATCAAATTGACGGAGAATTCGATACCAATCACAACAATACAATATTTTTGGTGACACTGTTGGTGAGGTAAATCCCCTCTACAGACAGAGGCGATCCCACTAGCCCTAGAGTGGGTCTAGCCACAAACAATACACGCTATAACATCGATTCCTAGTTAACGAATGGATGAAGACTTGATAGATAACTTACCAGAGGTCCTACTCTGTTGTGTCATTAGAAAAAGTGGCTGCCTCTCACTCCTGGTTTGACATATCACGATCCGCTAGCTTTCATGTTCGGATACCTGCACACACACAAGAAACAATGACGATATACAACATACTATTTCGCATTCGTAAATATCAGTCAGTTGAAGAAGACTAAAACAATTGCATCAATAAACATAACACAATGATGGAACCAATACCATAGTTGAGTATATTAATGAAAGGAAGGAAGAGTACAACCAAGCTTCGACGTTGCAGTCTCCTCCAACAGGGTTCCAAAGGAGCGCATCTCACAAAAGTTCGTCAGGAATTCGGATGGGGCTCTCTCTACGGAATTCTCCTTGGTTCTACCTTCTCGATAGAAATTACTCAGCTATAGTATCTCTTCTCCAATTTCAGCTTTTTGGCTATATGTTCAACTGGCTTTTGTAAAGGGAGAAGGCCTGTTTATATAGAGGAAGAAGGAGAGGTTAGGATCCCTATAATCATGGATGGGAGTCCTATCTTCAAAGAATGTTCCATGGGAGGTAAAAACCACTACCTAAAGGGAGAATTATGTGGCTTATCAAGTTTAACCACTTCCTGTGACTCATCCCTGAGGTGGTTAAAGGAAACTTCTGCTTCTAATTTGTTAAAAAAACATTCCCAAAAAAGCTGGCGTGGGCACAACAAAGAGATATAGCGCTAGGTGGTATGGGCCCTAGTGAAAATATTCCCTATTGGCGCGAGGGGTGAACTGGCTACCCGCGCCAATGCCAAAACATAGGTTTTTGTGTTATTTTTGAGGAAATGTTCAACAGGAGAAATGATGTCCTTATGCAAAAGGATGAAAAGAAGGTATTTTCAGAGTATGACACTGCTCATAGGTCACGAGAAAGACCCTCCAATATGCGGGGTGAGGGATTGTAGGGACGGTAACAAAATACTATGTAACAGATGCCCCCTAAAGCATGAGGTCCAAGAGAGAGGGAGGGGTGAAATGCTTTATGAGAATGCGTTCGACCCAGACGCTGTTGTCGGAAGACTTGCAAGTACAAGTACAACTGATACTTCTGATACATGACATGTGGCATGGGCGTAGCCATCCATAATAGAATACATAAACAGTAATATCTGAGGTATGGACATAGCCATCCAGTGATAGGGATCAACAAACAGACTCAGGTATGGTCACAACCATCTAATCAGAAGAGCCATGTAATAAGTCATAGTAATCAATAATGAACCCGCAAAATGGATTTCATCAGACAAAACCCAGGGTCCTGTGCTCCATCTCGACTCGAACAAAGTACAAATTTGAGCATGCGACTATGTGAGCTAAAGTCGAACATGCAAGAAAATCGTTTGATTACCAGCCAATGATTAAAGTTGTTAACAAACGCAAGAGAAACAACCAATAATGACAATGGCTCTCAAGGTACAAAAGGTACAATCCACAGAATATGAACAATGATTTGACGTCGAACACCCGCAGAGTCAGTCGATCGAAGGCCAATGGTGTGGACCTTGCATCAAATGCGAAGAACCTACCATTGAGGCATGCAGGCTCCAAGGTACCTGAAAGTAGTCTCTAGGTCAACTTCTTGGATAATGAGTTAGAGTCAACAGGAAGTGACCTCAGTTGAAGGTGGGCCATAATTTTTCCCACATCATCGACACGAGACAGAGGAATGTATTGTTTATGAATCAAGACCAATCAGAGAATTGGAGGGAGGTTGAAAGATTCAGAGGAAAACTTATCTTTGAACATATCAGTTGCACGACACTGGATTTGGAAGTATTTGACATCAAGGGATCTGAGGTCATGGTGACGTGACAAAGAACAGATAAGCGGTCAAAAGAGATTACCCAAACCCGACACGAATGCAGAAAAGTGCCATGTTCAAGAGTGACATACTGCCAACACGACTACAATCTAGTTCCATTTTCCCCCACCATTTCTGGCGAGTACCCTAATTTTTTTTTGAAAACAAGCTTGAAGGGGATAGCATGTGCTTGCGATGTAAGTTTTTCATTTGGACAAATCCAACCTAGTACATTTTACGAGCCCTAGGAAGGAGTAACTCAAGTAACGTCATAATGATGGAGCTCGATGTCATTAGTTTTAACAAGTCTGACAAAGGAAGAACTCAACATCTTTTCATATTTAGAGAGTTTGAAAATAAGGTGGAAAAAAAACTTCTGCATGGCCCTTTTCGTAAATAGTCTCTCAGATCCGAAAAGGTAGAAAACTATATCTGAGAGAACCTCTTAGTTGCAATAGGCTAAGGTATTCCTTTTTCGTAAATAATCCATCCCAGCCCGAAAAAGGGGTAAACGTATACTGGGTAGATATCATTTCGCAGCCATTTAATGAGTTCAAAATGACAAGAGTCTCGGTAATATTTTCAATTTTTAAGAGTCAGAAAAGAGCTGAAATTTGACTCCTCCTGGAGGAACGAGTGGTATAAAGGGTAGCAACTGGTTCCAATAATGGTGGAATTTCTCAGAACAAGATAAAGGTCAAGAGTCTGGCTAAAAAAACCACTCATTGTAGTGGTTCCTCACGAAAGGGTAAAACAATCAAGTGAAGGCATATGATCGGCCAAGGAGATGGTGACGACAGAATGAGAAGACCAAGATTAAAACAGGCTGATAACATGGCAATCACGAGAGGTAAAATGGGAGTGGTTTCATTTTTACACAAGCTTGAAATCAAGAAACTCTGCTTGAAGTTGGTTTCATTTTTACACAAGCTTGAAACAAAGATAAACTATGCTTGAAACTGGTTTCATTTTTACACAAGCTTGAAATGGAAGCAAACTATGCTTGAAATGTTTGCATGCCCCCAACATGGTGACTCAATTCGAGGTACATGCCCCCCAAGCTTTAGTGCATTCACCGAAGTAGACTACTAGTTACTGACAGGTGGATGGAATGAAGGTTCAATTATGAGACCAAGAGAAAGACTCGACTGGGATTTTACGAGATCTAATCAAAGACTCGAATTGAATAGAAAAGTGTTTCATTGTTTTAACACATTAAAAGAACTATCCTCCTGAGCTAATTCATTTTTTAACGAGGTTGACATAGAAGACGAACCATCCTCAAGACCTAATTCATTTTTTAACGAGGTTGACATAGTAAAAGAGCTATCCTCATAAGAGCTTGTTTCATTTTTTAAGGAGCTTGACACAAGAAAATGAACTATGCTCTGAAGACCTTGTTTCATTTTTTAAGGAGCTTGACACAAGGAAACAAACCATGCTCCGAGGACCTCATCATGTTGAATAAGAAGTCATGGCTTCCAAGAGTTTCGCATCGAATGGGAGAACAACATCTCGGAAATTAGGACCCAATGCCCCCAGCACATGATGCAAAATATCACTATCACTGAATGCGGGCATTGGATAGGTAGCCACATAATTAACCTGCAGCGGGGAGGACACAACTGGTGGATAAAGACAGGGAAGGGAATATGGTGGGCCAGCTGCCATAACAGGACCAAAGAATGAAAGCTGATTAATGGTCACGATTTGACCTTTGTGTGGAAAACAAATCACACGAAAGAGGGAGGAGACAAGTGCACCCATGGCATAAGTATCATCGCACCCCAAGAGTAAATTGAAATCCAAGGGGCCTGGAACAACCATCACATCTATATAGAGGGTTTTTCTTCCCAAAGTAACAAGCAACTTCGGAAGGATCCCTAACGGTTGACTGGTTCCTCTGTTAAAAGCCAACAGATTCTGCGTAACAGGCACAAGCGGTGGAGAACCAAAATCTTGCCAAGTAGTTGAAGAAAAAATACTAACAGATGCACCTTCATCTATAATCATGCTAGGTATGATCATATCGAAGACCTGTACTGTGATCTCAATAGGCACATAAGAAGGAAGGCGGTATCCTGCAAATCAACTCTGATCGAAGGAAGTGACCGAACTACTTGGAGGAGGTACCATCGAACTGAGATGGTTTTCCCATGGTGTTATCGGAGCAAGAGGAGCATCCTCCTGGACCTCCATCATGGGAGCAGGAGGAGAAACTTCTTGAATCACAGGGACGGGATGATTTTTCTCCAAGTCCTAGGAATCTGAAGAAACAAGAGGAACGTGAGGGGGATGAGATCCACTCTCGACCGAAAATCCTGATGAAACATAGGCAGGATCAAGTCGAATGATTCCACGTCAAATGGTTGGTCGAGAATGGACTCTTGAATTTGAATTTCTGGGGGAGCGGGCTTGACCAAGGATGACTCTTGACCAATCGTGGAATCAACTAGCAGAGGACTCAAGGAAATTTTTTGGTAACCAGCCAGAAGGCAGGGTGTAGAAATAGTAGAGTTGTCTAACACTCTCTTGGCTTCATCCATGTATGGAAAAATGTGAATCAGATGATTCCCTTCACACAACTTACAGGGATTGGTAATCTTACCCTGTTTCTTACGGGTCTTATGAACACTAGTCAAAGATGTGTCACCAATATGACTTCCGGAAGCCAAAGGCAATGGCAGACGACCGTCGGACCATACTTCAAGTACCTTGGGAATTCCAGGGAAGTCTCATAGAAGGTGGTCACCTTTGCACAACATGCAAGAGAATTTGACTTTCAGTGGAAGGTTTGATGGTTTATCGATGTATGGTTTCTTAGGCGCGATAGCTACCGCATTAGCTTCTTGCTTATCTGATTTCTTCTTCTTCTTAGCCACTTGGTTACTAGAATCCAGACTTTCACCAGGCGAAGCAGAAGAGGAGGACGAAGAAACAAGCAAAGAGGTGAAGAGGTCCACCTTAGAATCAACATGATGTTGTTCAGGTGGAGGAGATGGTTGTATCGAGGGCAGAACACTCGATACCATAGAGGTCGAGAATAACCAAATAGGCAACCCAACAATTAACCCAGGAAGGGACAATGTTGCCATATAAGGAGCACCAACATTCCCAAAAGCAGGAAAAGGACCAGGATTCCCTTCGGAGGGGATGCCTTGGTTGGTAAACCCCGGAAACATTGCCATTGAAACAACCTTAAAACAAAATACTAAGGAAGATAACTTTAACCAAGAACATTTCGTGGGCAGTTAATTTTTTTAAGACATTGAAACAAAACTGTGTCGTTTCATATTTTAAGAGTCGAGAAACGGGCAAAAGGTGACTTTATCACTTTCAGGTTGAAACGAGCGTGAAAGGACAAGCGCTTGAGGATCTTTTCACTTTTAGAGAGCCACGAAAAGACAAAAATGACTACTCAGGTAATCTAAGCAAGATGGTGTACTAAGTTTTCGTGAACTGCAATATACACCTTGGTGATCAAATGAAAGAGAAATGACCAAGGACTTTCCGTACGTGCAGGTAGTCTCCCCAAATGTTGTGTTCGGTGAATCATGGTTACAGGGCAGCAGACTCGGCTTCCTATGGATAGAGGATTGCAACCTAGATGGGTATCCCTTTATATACTTGATGATACGGGGAGCACAAGTCCGTACTAGCACTGTCTAGAGCCAGATGGCGAATGACAGCTACTAGGTTTTAAGATGTGGGAACACGTCTCTAGCCTAGACCTCTAAATGTGAGCGTTAAGTTTCAATGCTTCCTTAGGTCAATTGAATAAATTTTAAAGTTGATCTCGAATTATGTCTCGGTTTCAAGGCCCTATCGAATGTCATCTAACAATCTCCTATATGCAGCTATATGAGGAAAGAAATCTTTCAATTCGATGAATGCTATCTAGTTAAGGGAATAGTTTCAAACAATGATGCAACAAACAACAACACTGGAAACAAAATTTTTCCAAACTAGATGACTTTCACTATCCAAAAGTAATCTAAAACATTCAATGATGTGAATTACGCAATGTAATCTATGCAAAATCCTCTTTTTTGAAAACTATGCAATTGTAATCTATGCACAATTTCCTTTTTCATTTGAAAGAATAAGAATGCACTCAATGCATTTTTCGTTGAATTAGAATCTACTTAATGCATGCTTTTAATGAAAGAGAATGCACTCAATGCGATTTTTAGCTTTCAATCATTAAAAAATGCAATCTAAGTTCAATGATGGATCCCATAAAAGACTTTTCAATGCAATGTGATCTAATGAATTTTAACGAAAAGCAAACTATGAGACGAAAATTGAATGAACGCAAATTTTCTTAATGAAGGATGAATGCAAAAGGGATGCAAACAAACACTAAGAATGCAATCGTTGTTTTAAACACTTTGTAACGAAATTCCTCAAAAGGCTACAAGACATATGAGGTCAAGCACAAAAAGGACTTCCAAAGCATGAGCTCAAAACAAGGCATTCATTCCCTTTTACATCAAGCAATCATAGAAAGAAGACTTTTCAGTTAAACAGAGAGCAATGTAATCTATGCTCATAAGTGAAAAAGTAGAGGGGAGAACGATTAAATCATATAGAGAAAAAGAATGGAAGGGAAAGAAACATTGGTGGAGGAATTAGGGAAAAAACCTCAATTTTTCATACACCCTGAAATTGGCACGACTTTGGTGGGTGAAACTAGCGCCAACTGGCACGACTTGCTCACTGACAACTTGTGCCAATGGCCAATTGGCGCGGGTTGCTAACTGAAAACTAGCACCAATCAACGCTACTATCAAAAAAATAAAAGCGCCAATGCCTGAACAGGAAAAAACAAATAATTCCTTCCAACCAAGACCAGACTCGCCACTTCAAGCAAAAACTAAAAGATTGTAATTGATAAAAAACATAGGAACAAATAGGGAAATGGTCATTCGACTAAATCTGTCGAATGACTAAGACCACAAAGAGTGACAAACTCAAATGAAACTCCCTAGCGGAGTCACCAATTTGTTGGTGAGGTAAATCCCCTCTACGGACAGAGGTGATCCCACTTATAGTGGGTCTAGCCACAAACAAGACATGGTATAACATTGATTCCTAGTTAACGAATGGATGGAGACTTGATAGATAACTTACTGGAGGTCCTATGTTGTTGTTTCATTGGAAAGAGTGGCTGCCTCTCGCTCCTAGTTTGACAGATCACGATCCACTCGCTTTCACGTTTAGATACCTGCACACACACAAGAAACAATGACGATATACAACATACTATTTCACATTTGTAACTATCAGTCAGTCGAAGAAGACTAAATCAATTGCATCAATAAACATAACGCAATGATGGAACCAATACCATAGTCAAGTATATTAATGAAAGGAAGGAAGAGTACAACCAAGCTTCGATGTTGCGGTCTCCTCCAACGGGGTTCCAGCAGAGCGCATCTCACAAAAGCTCGTCGGTAATTTGGACGGGGCTCTCTCTACAGAATTCTCCTTGGTTCTACCTTCTCTATAGAAATTACTTAGCTATAGTATCTCTTCTCCAAGTTCAGCTTCTTGGCTATATGTTCAACTAGCTTTTGAAAAGGGAGAAGCCCTGTTTATAGAGAGGAAGAAGGAGAGGTTAGGATCCCTATAATCATGGATGGGAGTCCTATATTCAAAGAATGTTCCATGGGAGGTAAAAACCACTACCTAAAGGGAGAGTTCCATGGCTTATCAAGTTTAACCACTTCCTATGACTCATCCCTGAGGTGGTTAAAGGAAACTTCCGCCTCTAATTTGTTAAAAAAACATTCCCAAAAAGGCTAGCGCGGGCACGACAAATAGACGGAGCGCCAGGTGGCGCGGGCTCTAGTGAAAATATTCCCTATTGGTGCAAGGGTTGAACTGCCTACTCGCGCCAATGCCAAAACATAGGTTTTTGTGTGCTTTTTGAGGAAATGTTCAACAAGAGAAATGATGTCCTTATGCAGAAGGATGTAAAGAAGGTATTTGCAGTGTATGACACTACTCACAGGTCACGGGAAATACCCTCCAATATGCAGGGCGAGGGATTGTAGGGATGGTGACAAAATGCTGTGTAATAGACACTCTTTATTTTCGTGGTGCTGATTTTTTGTTTCGACGTGAAATAACTCATGAAGAGGCTGAAAGGGTTTTGAATGATTTCCATTATTGAGTGTGTGGTGGTCATATGTTTGGGTTTGCCACAACCCAAAAGATAATGTGCGCTGATTATTTTTAGCCATCTTTATTCAAAGACTATATTCTCACGGTTAGAAAATACCACAATTGCTAGATTTTTGATCGAAAGATGCGTGCACCTCCAGCTCCACTTCACCCAATCATTGATGTTGGTCCTTTTGCCAAATGGGGCATCGATTTCATTACATGTAACCCTGACTTGGCCAGGGGAAATGGGTATATTATTCTCACCATAGATTACTTTACCAAATGGGCCCAGGCGATGCCTAGATTCACGGCTGATGGAACAAATGAAGAAATTTTCATATTCAATCACATGATTTCTCAGTTCGGTGTCCCTCAAGCTATCGTTACGGACCATGCAAGCCATTTTTGAAAAATGATGATGACCAAAATTTCTGATCAAATTGGCCTACGCCATGATAATTATACACCATATTATCAACAGGCTAATGGTCAAGTTGAGGCCGTCAACAAGGTTTAAAACACCAAGATTAAATGGATTGTTAGAACTCATAAATGTAACTAGCATACATTGATTTTTTTGGCATTATGGGCATATCATACCTCTACAAAAATTTCCATAGGGTTCACTCCTTTTGAACTTGTTTATGGTTTAGAAGTTGTGTTACCCATTGAATATGAAATACCATCACTCAAATTATCCATTGAATTATTACCAGCTACCTCTGAAGAGGATAAACACTTTCTATACTTAGCACAGTTAGATGAGACTCATCGCACCGCTACATTAGCTGCCAAAGCTCATAAAAACATGTTAAAGCTTAGTATGATCAAAGTGTTAACCCTCACATATATTCAGAAGGTGATCTAGTTCTAGTATATGATCAAGCTCATGAAAAGTTAGGTGCTGGTAAATTCAAACCAATGTGGCATGGTCCCTATATTGTTAAGCATGTGCTTGCAAAAGGAGCCTATGAATTAGTTGATTATGACGACATCTCTTTAGATAAACCTAGAAATGGCATTTATCTCAAGAGATATTATGCATGATTTTTCATGTGAAGATCTCCCTTTTACATTAGTTATAGTTTAGAAAAATATGCCTTAGATTAGAAAAGTATGCTTTAGGATTAGTTATCTTTGTTTTACAACTTTTGCTACTTTCACTGCTTACCTTCATTACTCTTGATATTTTAGATGTTGACATTCCTTCAAACTTACATTGGTTTTGCTTATGGTGCCTGTCATAGTACACATAACATCTCTTCCGCGGCTTGGGTTATCTATTCACCCACCAATGAGTTAGTATATATTCATGGGATATGCCTTGGTCAAACAACGAATAATATTGCAGAATATAGCATAGTCATTGAGTTATTATCTGATGCCATCACATTTTGTATTCGATGTTTGATCATTACGTTAGATTCGCAACTCATTGTATTACATTTAAACTATGTTTATGCTATAAGAAATCTAGCTTTGTTAAGAATGTTTTTGAGTGTTCATCTCTTGGAAAGATAATTTTATTATATTGAATATCAACAAATTTCAAGAAAATTAAACACATTGGCTAATGCATTAGCTAATTCAGTTTTAAATAGACATCTGCACCATTAAAAAGTAAAACAAAACAACATTCAATCCATGTTGAACAAGATACTCAGGGAATGAAGGTAGTAATATCATTAGGTTAAATAGTTTTGTGTCAAAAAATATTACATTGTCTGTGATCATAGGTATCAAACACCTTATGATCTAAAAGATACTGATACAAAAAAAAATGTCAATCTAAATCGGCCATCAACTATCCATGATGATGATCATGATAACAAACTATGGCACATGCCACCCTACGCAGAAATCTCCTGAACGGGCCTAGGACACCAGTCACATGTATCTGAAGCCTGAGAGGTATATCATCTGTCCCTGTCTTTGGAACATCAATAGTCAACATCTATAGGTTTTGCTTTAGCTCTGCCAGGATATCTGCTGCATCATTATGTTGTGGGCCTGCTATAGGTCATGTCTCTCACCTATCAAAGCAACGAAGTGTTGCTGGTCATGTTGGACCGACATTTGCATTTAAAATTTTGTCAGTATTAGAGAATTAAAAAAAAATAGATAACATAAAAAATTCAAAATGATTTGCTTACCTGTCGCGTTCCACTGTGCCCCTTGTGGAAGAGATGTATCAGGATCAACTCTAAAATACATCCTTGCATAAGGAAAATATTCAATCATGAAGATATAATTCCTAATCCATATACAAAACTGAGGAGTAAAGCGAACCACTACACCACCATCGCCACCATGGTGAGCCATTAATGCTACCCAACGCAACATATGTGGTTCCTGAGGTCCTGTGGGATCCACTCAAGACCGCTAACGTGCAAGGAGTGGGATCCTCTCTAAAGAAAAAGATACGAGAATGGCCCCATACCCGAAGTTTTTCAACTTCCCATTCTTAGCTCTCGTGAGTTGGCCCTTCATGTTAGCAAACACTCCTTCACTCTAGTTGAAAACAATCCCCTGGAACATTCAAATATGGTCTGCATCTCTACTTTGGTAGGCACATGCAGAGCTGCACTCCTGCACAACGTGGTAACCGTGAATGTAATGATCTTGAGGTCTAGTCGCACAATAGTTTTGATATCAATGTGACTGTCCTTTAACAATGAATCTCGGCTACAATATTGAGCCATCTAAGACGCATTGGGAAGACTTCCTGGTATGGTCCAAAATAAGGAAATGTCCCTCCCTCTACGAGGTAATCCATTGAGGAAATATATTTCCTCTGGCTTGATCACAAGCCTAAGGTCTCCAATAATGAAACATTGTTCTCAAACATCCCATGCATTCACTAGCCATGTCATCAGCTCAACCTGTGCTTTCATACCTTGAATCTCCCAGAACTTATACAAGCCATAATTTTTTAATGAGCGCATTGTTGCCGGATCATCCATGACTTCATTGTCTACAAGTTCATGCTCTCTTTCTCGCCATTCCAAAATGATTGTCAACCTACAAACCATCAATATAATCATTAGAAATCAGTTGGGAGAAATTTGATCCATTTTTATGGAGAGGAACATGTTTTTCAAAACCCCACGGCACTTGCCCAGGTGCTGTGTGTACACAGTGCATTTTTGTGCACACGTTCTACACAATACTCACGGTGGCCCGAGGATTTTTCTATTGAAAAATCATCGGGGTGTGCGGTTCCCATGCACCCTCGATGGCAGATTTTAAAACATGGTTTCCCTCTAAAAAATTCCATAAAAGCTTAAAATAAAAAATTAAGCAGATGAAAATAAAGATAATGATGATATGGATTACCTGGTGTGGAATGTTCTTGAAATGGTTGGTTGGTTCTCCTGATATCAACTCCAGAAGATTTTGGGCAAAAACTCTTTCTTCTCTGCTCTGAAAACCAAAAGGTGAAAATGACTTGTTTAAACTTATTTTTTTAGTTTTAAATGAATAAAATAATATTATTTTATTTATTTTACTTTAGAAGTCAAATCAAGTTTTTTTTCCCTTTTTTGAGAGCAGATGTTCATAATTTTTTGAGTTTTTGTGCAGGAAACAAGATATTTTGTGGAAGAATCATTTTGACATTGAGTAGTTTTTTATCACTTTTTCCGGCTCTATAAAAATATGAAAAAGTGAAACAATGGAGTCCTATTTTAAGACCTTTTTAGACTCTCTAAACACAAAAATATCGCTGAGCACTTGACTATTAGAACTTGTTAAAATACATGAACAGTCATCCATTCGGTACAAGTTTACCCCTTTTTCAGACATAATTGGACTATTTACGAAAAAGTTATACATTGACTAATCATGGTCAATAAAATTCTCCCCTACATTATTTTATCCTTTTCGGGCTTGAGGGACTAAATATACGAAAAAGAACATCATGGAGTTTACTTATGTTTTTATTCTTACTCCCTAAAACTAAAAAACCCCGAGTTAATCCTATACTGGACTTGTTAAAATTAGACAGTACAGGATCGGTCGATCACAATAGGACCAAACCATTCCGTCTTAGGGTTCATTTTTAATACTAAGATGGACCCATCCGAAGGATGGGCTTACACAACAAGAAAAATCCTCCTCGAACTTGACAAAAATAAAGAGGTACTTACTAGTAATGGTGGGGGAAAAAGTGAGAAAAATAATCCATTCATTGTCCTTGTTTTAGAAAGCAACATGTCACTCTTAAACACGACACTTTGTCACACTTGTTCCTCAGTTGGGAAATACTTTGTCTTACAGTTAATAAAACCACATTGAAAGTATTCGGTGAGTTTCTGGGTATTATCTTTAGGTCAAATTCCGCCAATCCATTTACAGTGTAGTTATGTGTTCAAGAGAAAGTTCAATTTACCATTCATTGCAAATATTTGTCTCCATTCACATTGACCATCCCTGAGTCAGTAATTGAAAAACATTTCTTCAAAACTTGATCTAATGGTTTCATGTCGTAGGATTTCCTGCAACGGATCACTTTCTATCAACATCAACTCATTATCTAGAAAGTTGATTTAGAATCCTATCCGTACCTTGGAATCTACATGCCCTAATGGCAGGTTTCTCACCTTCGACGATATGTTCTTATCATTGACCTTCGATCGAATGATTCTATGAGTGTTTGAATGAAAATCATTCATTCACACTTCATAGATTGTGCTGATGTACTTTGAAATACAGTGTCATTATTGATGATTTATCTCACACTTGTTACAAGTGGTTTCTACCATGTTCGACTCCGACACAATCAATTGCATGGATAGATTCGTACTAGTTCAAGAAGCGAAAATCAAGACCCTGGATCTAGTTTCCACCATCCAGGTTGCGAGGAGTTTTATATTCATAATATAGTAGACTTCTTATGAAAGATGGATATGCCCATATTGTGTCTACTTTACTAAAATCACATATGTACTAGAACACTTAGTTATTTTTTCTCTGAGTATGGGAATGCCTACCTCAGTGATGATATATATTTGCATTGAATGTTTTAATAGGTTTTCAACCATTGTCTCCAATCCAATCCTTATAATGATAAAGCACTTCACTCTTCAGAAAAACTTTCTCAGACTTCACACTTTAGGGGGCAATATGTTATACGTCATTTTTTCACCATGACATTTGACTGTTCATGTGGGTCTATCACCATCCATATCATGTTCCCTTAGAGGTCAAAAACACTCATGTTATTGAATCAAGTCTTGGAAATTGGAGAAAAGCTCTGTAAAACCCTTAAAATATTACCTGCGTAGTTTTTATAGCCTTTTCCTGTGCATGCGCTGATGCTTCTTCCATTAGCCATGGCGATCACCGCTCTGTTCACCACTAACACCTGCACACCCCCGTGAAAAGGAAGTAAAAAAAAAGCTAACTTCTAGAAGCCTAGTTGGTCGAATATTCTCCCAACTGGAAGCCTTTAGAGTCGCGCTAGTTCATGGAGCTTATCCGTTGTTCCAAGGAACTCAAATCCCTTCATGGGAGGAATCCATCCCTCTCTTAATGGATCTGAAACTACCTCAATCTCTCTATAAATTGAGCTCGAGTTTCAGGTTGAAGGATAGATACCAATGTGAATAGAGAGTGATTTGTATAGTTGATAAGATGGAGAGAGTTCATAGAGTTCATATTTTCTATGGTAGTGAGTTTTTGTTGACACATTGAAGATCACATATTTGTGCCCATGACTTCATACTAGTCATTCTAAAGAAGAAGGTTTATTAGACTGAAGGAAAACAATTTCTCAGACACACGGGAGAAATCTGTATAACATCAAGGCATCTGGTTGTAAGATTTCTCTTTCTAATTTATGATAATACATATGGATCTCTTTTTATAATTGTCTTGTTTTTTAATTCATGGGAATGATGTCAATACTTAGATTCCTTGATCACTAAGTTGGATTAGTATTTATGATTATTATATATTGCAGGTGTTTTGATCGTTTCTCTTGTCTATGATTACAGGTTCTACTCATCATTGAAGAACTACTTTGGAGCGAAAGACAAAGGACTACATCAGACATCTGGATTGAAAGGTAGGAGCATGTCCTCTTTATTTTCATGGTTGTAATAATATAAAATACAAATAATCTAGAGAAAGAGATATTCAGTGGATCTTTGCTTCTAGTTACTTGTTGGAGTAATAGGGAGATCGCTCTTGTCTGAAAGAGGGATTAATCTTGGTAACACCAGGTTAATGGTTTCACCCGTCATGGATTGCTATGGCTCTTTGTCTGCATCCTTATCCTTCTACTGGGTATCCTTAGATGTGTGCGGCTTCATCGAAGTCTTCAAGGGTACTGAAGATGAGGCACCACCAGTGGTGTGTGCTTCTAACCATAAGACTGGCCATTCTTTCATAACACGCACAAGGTCATCCTTTGAGACCATGTAAGGTAGCTTATACCAAACACCTTCAACATCTCCCTTCACACGCATGTGAATCTTGTGAAAGGTATATTTTAAGTCTGTGAAATTCTTGTAATTCTCATACAACGTCGACGACAATCGTGGCTTGGACTTCACTGCTTGAAACAACTCAGAATCAAAGAGCACCCAGAATAATTTTTTTTCAATGATTTGGGAAGGAAGCTTCGATTTCCACACCAACGCATATCGCACAACTTCACAAAGATCAAGCTCAATATATGGGAATTGAGCCTCAGTTGGCATCTTCCAACCAATCAATGCAATTAGTAGCAATAACCAAGCATAATAAAATTTCTTTCCCTCCTCCTGTACCTCATGGACATTCGCTGAAAAATCTACGTACATGTACTTTTCCCAATTGTACTTTACCCATTTCTCACATTTCCTGGGAAAAAAAATCACATGGGCCGAAACTTCCTTTAGTCGAAACTTCCTTCAGCCAAAACTTCCTCATCATCTTATAGGAGAGGATTAGAGTGCCAAACTATACTACGAGGTCATTGATTTCTCTGAAGACAAACCACCAAGTTTTTCGCGACACCTTATACTTTTCCTTAACTATGTGTGCAACCTTCCTCTCTAGGCCCTTTCCTCCAAAGGCTGCTGTAGGGTATGCCCCCTGACAGGGTAGGTTGGTGAAATAGTGTATCAAATATGCATCAATGGGAATTATATCTCCTAGCCATAAATAATCATCATGCACCAAGGCGAGCAGCTGGTGCACACATATATCATTAACCACAATGTGCCCAAAGCAGGGGATGTTCAACATATTTAGTAGCCCTGAATTTTGCAGTCTCAACACCCCTCGCTTTGGCTTGACCTTGATCACCCCCTTGTCATAGGTGACCAGATCCAAGTACATTGAGGGTGCAAGCTCAGG
The DNA here is from genome assembly GCA_034641835.2 of Pinus albicaulis. NCBI lineage: Eukaryota > Viridiplantae > Streptophyta > Pinopsida > Pinales > Pinaceae > Pinus > Pinus albicaulis. Next base: position 180,934,785 of record CM076570.1, on the reverse strand, counting down.
CAACTTCTCCTGGTTGGGAAGGTCCCATTATTCTATCTTTAACAGGGGGATTTTCACAAATACATCCCCCTCAAATGACACATCTTTGGGTAACAATGGTGAATTGATATAAGATCGAAATTTATCCAGGTCCTTTGGGACCTTCATAGATGCTTTGTGTAGTGCCACATATGTGGGAATCCATGAGAGTGGATTTACCTACTCGACAACATCTTCCTCCACAATTACTTTGGGTAGTTTGACCATGGGTCTCTTTTGGCGTTCCGTGGGGGTCGACCTATGCTTTGGGGTCTTATAGAGTGACAACTTTTGGGACCCCGAAGACTGTCCCTTCTTATATTTCTGTGGCTTAGGCGCATGCACAAGGTTTTCAATGACTTTCGTAGGGGTTTCATCGACCTGCATCACAGATGGTGTAGGTTCAGTGGTAGTCATACTTGGAGGAATCATATAACCCAAAAATCGCTGGTGTAGCATCTTTTAGAAAAGAGGGTTGATCCCAGACACAAGCTTCAGAAATCACAACGAGATCAATGTGCACAAATCACTTGGAAAGAAAAGGGAACTAATGCAACCCTTATGTTGGCTTGAGGGGTCCTGACCTAGGTTAGGATTTAAGGTTTTCCAGCAAACCCCTATACTACTGGCCCTTTCGGCAATGAACTACTTTCGCAGGCCAAGGTCTCAACCGAAGTAGTATGGGTGGGTGCTGGAACCAGGTTTCCACACCTTGGGAGAGAGTGGGTAATTAAAGTAGATCTTTTTAATTTCTATTCGCACAGAAACAAGCCTATTATCGAGCCCTTAACAATATAACCAACATGTAAAAATAACGAAGCTACTATTATTAAGCATATATTATCAACACCTTCACATCCACGTGCGCATCAACAATTATCATCATAGAATAACACAATCACAACTAATTCATATATCATAGACACAATCACAACTAATTCAAATAACATAGAGGTACTTCAGTATTGAATACAACCAGTTTAGATAACATACCAGATTCCGTGTTCATTAGCATCCAAATCAAAGTTAAAAACCCAAGTCACAACCCATGCACACAACCAGCGGGGTACGGACACAGCAGGATAGAGGAACTCTGCGCACACAGCCAGCAGGAGTCCTTACCCAAAAATACCCAAAAAATATCTCAACAGTTCATACTTAGCATCAATCTTACTTACTTACCCTTATAATAAAACTATCCATCTATTTATATCATCATAGCTTGCGCTATCTTGTGGTTCGCAAACCATGGTTTGCGGACTCTAGGTCTACCATTTGACTCATTAAAATACATTGGGGGCTTTCACATGCCCCAAAGCCCCTGCGCAAGACCAATTACTACAAAAATATATCAAAAATGTAGCGTTGGAACATACCAAAACACAGCTAGGGGGCCCTGTTCCAACACCTTCTTGTCATATTTACAGCGTTTGCATGACTTACACAGTATCATGTGCATTGATGCAACATCATAAATGTTAAAACGGTTCCAAATGTGGCATAATATCCTCATGAAATTTAGTTTAGCCAAACCTCCAAACAGTAATAAAGATGTCTTATCCAGATTTACTATTCCAACAACTAGTTTTTGGCACCTCTATGACTTCTTCATCCTCCGAGCACAACCTCTGCATAGTTGTTGCACCTGTCTACACATCTGCCTTCCTTTTCACGTAGACCCACTTCTCCAATGCTTGACAAATTGCTTTATGGTCTTGCGCCCTCTCGCAACTGTCTGAGGCACTAAGACGTTCCTCTAGCCATATAGTCATTTGGCATGCGCAGGGATAGGGTCATCCCTGTATGGATTCAACCGACTTCCATTCACAAATCTAGGAAGGATTTCACCTCTTAAGGTAACCAGACGTACCACACCTCATTCTGTAATATCCTTGAAAACATAAGAGCCGAGCTAATGAATTTTGAACTTTCCTAGGTCGTGCGCAAACTTGTTGTCATATAGAAAAACTAAATCATCTTCCTTGAAAATATTTTTTCTGATGTGCCTTTCATGACAAGATTTTTCATGCGCATTTTGTACCTGCTGATGTAAACCAACAACGAATCTGTCTTCATCCAACGCAACTAGCTGCGAAAGTCGCTCTTCCATACTATCTTGATCAACCATGTTAGTGACCACTGTAATGTGAAGAATGGGGACGATGTATTCCATTGGCATACAAACTTCCTATCTGAATACCAACCTAAATGGGGTATGCTCGGTCAATTTCTTGCATGTAGTTTGACATGCCCATAGAAAATCGCAGGTATGCGCACATCCCAATCGTCTCGATCAGAATTGTAGACCTTTGTGAACACATTATTAGAAATATTATTAAAGGCCTCTATCGTTCCATTTTCTTGTGGATGGTATGGTATACTCTTCTGATGGTGCATCTTAAACTCCATTATCAATGCTTGGATAGTATCATTCACAAATTTTGTACCCTGGTCACTCATCAAGATTTTACGACACCCAAACCTTATCCGGATATTCTCAAAAATGAAGTGCACAGCTGTCTTTGCATTGAAATTCTTCACAGGCTTAACTTCTTCGCACCTAGTCAAAGAATCCATTGCAGTAATGATATAGTGCACACCAGTATTCTTTCCGAGAGGGTTGATTGGTCCTACAAAGTCAATGGCTCACTTATCAAAAGTCTGCAATTTCACTTGTGGTTGCAGTGGCATTTCATCTCTGCATGAAAATTTCCCTATTCTTTGACATACATCACAAGCACGAAATTAATCATTTGCATCACTGTGTATCGTAGGCCACCATAACCCAACCCTCAAAATTTTCCACATAGTTGGTTTCCTTGCGTAGTGACCTCCTGCAACCCCTGCATGTGCTTCAACTAGGACGCTCTATCTTTCAAATTGTGGAACATAGCATCTCAATATCTCATCAGCGCCCATCTTATGCAACTGAACAAAAATCAAAGTAGATTCAGCTGCGTGCAAGACCAGTTATTTCTTTTTCTTAATGGTGTACTTCGTAGGCACATTACCGGTTTTTAGAAAGTGGATAATATCTGCAAAGTGGTCATTGACTACTTTGATGGAAAATCGGTAATCCATCCTCCAAACTAGTTGGCTCCTCTCCCCTTTCGATGCGTGATAGGTGATCTGGACCTACATTCAACTTCCCTGGTTTCAAAATTACTTCAAAGTCATACTCCTGAAATAATAAAATCTATCTACAAATCTTCCCCCTCAACACAGGCTTGTTGACTAGGTACTTCAAAGCAGAGTGATCCATAAACATATTCAAATATCCTCCTAGCATATAATGAAGAAACTTCTGTAGCACACAGACCATATCTAATCCTTCCCTTTTTGTTGTGGATTATTTGCATTCAACACTTGAAAATTTCCTTCTCGCAAATGCAATTGGGTGATCAATATCTTCAGCTCCTGGTTGCGTGAGTACAACGCCTAGAGCGATACACGAAGCATCCACATGTACATGGAATTCATTTGTCCAGTTTGGGAATACCAATATAGGTGCAGTTACCATTTTATCCTTAAGTAGCTCAAAACTCTTCTGACAATCCTCATCCCAACAAAAAGAGACATATTTATTTAGCAACTTCTCCATTGGCGTAGTAATCAACTCGTAGCCTTGAATAAACTTCAAGTAATACCTACTATGCCACAAAATTGAGCGCAACTATTTTACGTTTGTAGGAACCTCAAGGTTAACAATAAAAACAATCTTAGTTGGATGCACCATCAATCCCTACTGACACATAATATGACCCAGCAAAATCCCAAAGGGGATGCAGATTGTGCACTTCTTTAGATTCAATGAGATCTGATGCTTTCGACAAGTATCCAACATTAAGCGTAGATTTGAAATGTGCTTCTTTACTAGGCCAAATATAGTCTAGTCATGAAAATATACTTCTAAGAATTTATGTATATACTCCTTAAATGCAGCTAGCACTACACGTGAGAATATTGCAGGCACATTCTTCAGACCAAATGGAATTACTGTGTATTGGAATGATCCCCATTCTGTCGTAAATGTTTTTTTACTTTTGTCTTTAGTTGTGATTCTTATTTGGTGGTATCTAGAAAAGCCATCAGTGAATGAGTAGGCATGCTGCCCTCCCACATTGTCTAATATTTCATCAAAAAACAGAGTTGGAAAAGGGTCATGCACACAAGAATCATTTAACTTGTGCAGATCCACACATATCCCATTTTATCCTTTCGTCTTCTTTTCTTGGACCACCATGGGGCTGACCCAATCTGATTCTTCTACTGGTTCAATGATCCATGCAATAACCATTTTCTCCAAATCCTCTTTGACCGTCTTCTTGTATTTGGGATTTAACCTGTAAGGACGCTGCTTGATAGGTCGCACATCCGGTTTCAATGTGATCTTAATTACACCCAGATCCCCAAAAATACCTTTCAAATCAGAAAAATTTGTGGGAAATAAGTCATGATATTCAGCAAGCAGCTCCGCAACCTTAGCTATTGTATCTTCATCCCAGTAATCCCCAATTTTTTTAATCTTAGGTTTCTCTTATGTTTCGACGTTGACTTGCCTAATCGTCATGGGTTGAGTCACATATGGAACTACAAGCAGCGACCCAACAACTACGTGCTATCCTTCATACTCCAGAATATTGATGTTCCTTTGGTCTTCTTCATTATCTTCAATAGTTAGATTTCAGCAGCGAACTATATCCTTCAACTGTGCATCCCATGCTGGTAAGGCTCATGCTTCTGGTTTCTATGTCATGTCAAAGACCACATCTTGAATTGTATGTAAGGTAGTATTGATGCATGGGAATCCACTCTCAAAACTAAACATTAACAAAAATATTTCTCATAGCGCAACCCATTCCATCATGCCTCGTCATAGCTCAACCTTTAGGTACCAGTTCATAGGAATCTGACTTAAAGAATGGATGAATGTATGCAACCATCTTGGCTGCGGCTCTTCTCCCCAAGCTGTAGTCTAGCTGGATAAATGTATGCATGGATCGTATTTTCCTGCATAGGTTCCTTCCAATTGGGTATTGGGTTGTCCAAAGCAAAGTTGCATCATATGGGTACATTATTCCCAATTTTCCAAGTTGTCCTTGTGTGTCTCTCACCAACGTGCTGGAGTTGAGCACAGAGCTAAGTCAAGCACATGGTACCATTTTGTCTTAAGAACAAACTTTTCGAACTAATCTAAAAAACAAGTGACATTGCCTATACCATCATAATAAGGTAGTTCCAGTACCTCATATGATATGCACCGTAGACATCTGGTGACTCGGTTGCAACGTAGTGTTGAGACTTCATGCAAACAGTTTTTCCGATTCTCCAATTCTTCATATGAGTCTGAGTGTCATGAATTATCTCTATCCCAGCTAAGCCAACCATCTACTGTGGGATTGATTTAATCTTCATCTCACGTAGTTATCTTGTAGATATGATCAACGTCCTCTTCTGCGTGCACCGGTTCTGTATATCGTTCTCTCTCTATTGGATCTAGTGGGATCACCACCTTGGTTCCATTGTTTTCAAATACCATAATTCTGTGCTTGAGATTGATGATAACATACATTCCAATAGGCCAATCCAGACCCAAAAATGTAGGGTATGGATCTATATCATCAACAATCTGGATAACTTCAAAATCAGCCAGCACCTTAACTCCTTAAATATCAACTATGACCCCGGAAAGCCTATCCATCGAGATAATCTTATGCTGATTTTCCATGTGCAACTATATTGTAGACCATTCCAACTTAGGTGGTCCCATTTTCTACCAAGTCTATTTTGGAATCACATTTGCATCAGAGCCCAAATCCAAAATGACCTGGTCCATTTCAAATTATCCTATCTGAGTAGTTAGGCACATCTCTCGGCCAGTTCTTCTCTTGTTAATGTAGATCTTATTGAGAGAATTTTGCTCCATCTGGGGCTATTCTTTTTCTTCGAAACTGTTAATTAAAGCTTCAGGGTTCTCAACGACCTTCTTATTGCGTAAAATCTTGATTAGGCTTGCAATTTTTTTTTTATCTTTGAAAGATCATTCCCTTCGTCAGTATCCATGGTAGGTTTTTGTGCTACTTTGGATGTGCCAGGGCTTGCAAAGTCCTTCTTTGCTGTGACAAAGGTTTCCTTTTCCCTTTGTATATTGAATCCTTTCTTTCTCTCAGAATCTCTCTAGACCCAAACATCAGTGAAAAGTCTCTTATCTTCTACCTTATCTTCTCCAGTTGCTACATTGCTTCTGGTTACAATAATTATGCTAGAGTCTTCAAAGCGTAGCTCCACTCTCATCATTTGAACATTCTTTGTAGGTGTCTGCAGTTTCTTATCCTGCATTTTTGCAAATAGTGCAAGGCAATTTTCAAGAACATGATTAAACTGCTTACAATATCTACACGATTTTTTTTTTGAGTTTGGGCAGTCACACACATAGTAGCCAGCCTCTTGACAGTTATAAAAAATGAGTTGTCCCCTTCCAATACCAACTCCCCCCCCCCTCATCCTTTGCCTAGAAATACATCACGCTCAGATGATGATGCAGGTGAATCTAGTCCTCTACCCTCAGCTTGAAATTTGTAGGAAGAAACTTTCGCAATCATCAGATCAAAGTTGCGACAATTCTTGTCATTGTGCCCCATAGATCTAAAAAATGTGTAGAAAGGTTTTTGTATCTTAGGAATATATTTACCAAGCCTAGGGCAGAAGTCTGTCGTATGTAGTCTGTTTGTTTGGAAAATCATGCACCATAGTTTGGGAACCTCACAAGGCCTTGCACCATTCTTAATTGGACTTCGTCCTCTAGCCGCTATATAGTTAGTATATATAGGACACTAATCCATGTGATTTCCCTCAACTTTATAGCGTGTGCACCATACTCCTGCGCACACATCCTTTTCCTTCTCCTTTCACAATGTTTGTATCTCTAAGTGCAGTGCATCTAACGAAATTTGGATTTACTGATCCCCAACATGTGTGGCAGGTACAAGTGAGGCTTATAGCTTCATAGAAATCTCCACAGCTTTAGCCCGTGTCATAATCTTCTATTGGTTTAAAGACCGGTGCAGATGCGGAAACATCATAGTGATGAACCATTCTTTGTGTTGTATGTCATCGATAATAAATCCTCTGTCTTGGATGGTGTGCTTGAATTGTTGATCTACCTGCGATACAGATTCATTCACTTCTTAGTGGATCTCTTTTAATTCAATCTCACATTGAGAGTAGGATTTCGAATTTTTGAACTGCTTCTTCAATGTAGTCTTAAGCTCATAGATCGTGGGATTAGGATTGATTGCCATATACCTCATGTACTAATCCATCACACATTTTTGGAATGCAGTAGCCAACTGTGCTTTCTTGACATTATCATTATTGATATGTTGCGTTGTCCATACAAAATTTGCAACGAACTAAAATTGATTAACATATTTATTTCCAACGCCCTTGAAATTATGTAGCTTGATGGAAGTAGCCATGTCATATTTTGGAGGTGGAGGTGGAGGTGGAGGTGGGGTGGATGGATTGTTAGAGTGAGAAGAATTTGGGAATGGAGTGGATGGGATCTAAACTAAGGCCAACGACCCAAGAATATCCTAATTCCGCAATCCCTCTTCTTCTGAGTGCACAGATTCACCAAAGATACTTGTTTCAGACTCCTCGTCATTGTCAGATTTACCTTTGAGAGGGCTATAAACAAAACCCTCTTCTAGATATACTCTTGTTACACCATTTTTTGGTCATCTAACTTGTTACTATTAGATGGACCTAAGTACACCATGTATGACCAATTTTACCCTAAGTAAAATTGTTTTCACTATGAAAAATAACTTAGTAAACCACCTTTATTAAGTTGTTTATGGTCTAAACAGGAAACCCCATGAGGAAATATTAAATAAATCTACATTTGTTTGATTTTCCTCAAAGAATAATTAGTTAAACAATAGTTTAATTAATATTCCTGGTCATATTTAACCCAAAACCGGGAAATTAATTAGATAAATCATTATATATTTTATTATTTTCTAGGAATAATTATTTAAACCTTATTTAAATAATATTCCTTGTTAAATTTGACTAAATCACCCTTAAATAATTATATAAATCATTATTTATTTGATTATTATTCAACCACATCCTTAAAATGATAAATACATCATTTATTTATTTATTATTTACAAATTAAGGGGTTTGACCCAAGTCAAATTCTTTTTCCCTCCAACAAATATAATAAAATATTCCATAAAAGTTGGATCTTGATTTGGTTAATAATATTTTAACTATGCACCAATATCTAGACTTTCTCAATATTTTGTTATAAATAGAAGGGTTTTTCCATTCATTCATCACCTTTTGTTGCTTAAAGATCACTCTGGACCTATACTTTTGGTCTGACTTTGATCCACAATCATTGTCATATTTTTCTATCTTTTTTCTTGTGATCTCCCTTTGAGTTCCATTTTTGTCTGAGTTTTCTACACCATCAAGAGAGAGGAATTTTAGATCTGAAGTGTTGAGGACTTACAAGAACCCATCCCATTGAGGAGAACTGGTAACATCCTTCTATGTTTTCCTCCTAGGTGCCCTTAATATAAAATTCATTCAACATATTCTTGTCTTGTCTATTGGATGCATGGAGTAAATCTCTTTTTTATTTACTCCTTAATGTCTTTTGATGCATAGATCTAGATTTTTGCAACATTTATCTTGATCACCTAATTACAGATCTGAAGATATTGGCAACCATATTTGCTGTTATGGCAGTTTGTTATGCACAAATAAAGTGGTATTTTTTTGTTAGGAATAATTATTTAAACCTTATTTATATAATATTCCTTGTTAAATTTGACTAAATCACCCTTAAATAATTAAATGAATCATTATTTATTTGGTTATTATTCAACGACATCCTTAAAATGATAAATATTTATTATTTACAAATAAAGGGGTTTGACCCAAGTCAAATTATTTTTCCCTCCAATAAATATAATAAAATATTCCATAAAACTTGGATCTTGATTTGGTTAATAATATTTTAATTATGCACCAATATCTAGACTAACTCAATATTTTGTTATAAATAGAAGGGTTTTTCCATTCATTCATCACCTTTTGTTGCCTAAATACCACTCTAGATCTATACTTTTGGTCTGACTTTGATCCACCATCATTGCCATATTTTTCTATCTTTTTGCTTGTGAGCTCCCTTTGAGTTCCATTTTTGTCTGGGTTTTCTACACCATCAAGAGAGAGGAATTTTAGATCTGAAGTGCTGAGGAATTACAAGAACCCATTCCATTGAGGAGAACTGGTAACATCCTTCTATGTTTTCCTCCCAGGTGTCTTTAATATAAAAATCATTCAACATATTATTGTCTTGTCTATTGGATGCATGGATTAAATCTCGTTTTTATTTACTGCTTAATGTATTTTGATGCATAGATATATATTTTTGCAACATTTATCTTGATCACCTATTTTCAGATCTGAACATATTGGCAACCATATTTGTTGTTAGGGCTGTTTGTTATGCACAACTAAAGTGGTCTTTTTTCGTACACTTGCAATTAAGATTCATACTAACAACTGGCAACTCCACACAGGTTTAGGATTATGACCGCTGTTATTTTTTAGATCCCTGCATATCCAGCTACTTCAAACCCTAGGATTTCTCTTCAGCTTCTTGTTTTTCTTTTATTGATGTTGTTTTTAACTTATAAAACCCTAAAACATTAAAAATTCTAACTTCTGTGTGTTTTTGGACCTATTACGTAGGTGACAGACATCAGCTGCAACTGAGATGACACATTCTGCTGAAACCTTCTCCTGAGAGTGCTAGAAGTGCAGATCACACTTTTTGGCCCTAAACCTGCGACCTGGAGCTTTAGGACGCGGAAATCTGCCCAAAATCTGTGACCTTAGTAAGAAACAGGTCGAAAACTGTGACCTGGACTTTTTGCAGGATATTTTTTGAAAGTTTTCTGGGTTTGTCTGGGCCTCTGTTTAGGGTTGTCTAACCTCCGTCTCTACCCATTTTGGACCTGTACCTGTTCTATTTTAATTATATAAGTGGGAACCTAACTCTCTTGGGCTTCAGTACCCTCCACACTTTGTCGAAGAGTTTTAGCTGCTGTGGGTTGTTTGAAATTCTTAGAGTGTTCAACCATTTTTCAGATCTAATACCTTACCTTCAGATCCACTTGAGATTGGCTATTTATCCATCCAAATCACTTCCTTTAGTTTTTTTTGGGTTTTCCTCTAGGGTCCCCTCCGCTTCCCTCCAAGTTATAACCTTTCGCCACCTCATTTACAAAAAAATTTCCTCTGATTTTTTGTTGTTTATCTGCACCTCTTTCCAGCAGACCTGACCTTTAGATCCCTGTCCCTCCCGACCTTAGATCTATTGCCTATTTTGGTGTGTTTTGACTAGTTTTTTGCCCACCTATAGACTAATTTTTGAGAGGCGCACCTCCTTGGGTTTATATTATTGCATTATTAGCTGTTGATTTTCCGTTATTTCAGTTTCATATACTGTTATCTGCAGGTTTATTTACAGTTATACAACACACTTTTTCTTTTTCTCTACAAATGTTAGGGTTTAAAAATTAAAATTTACACACTTTACACACACACCTAAGTGAAGAAGACCTTGGTTAACACCACCATGCAAAGACTTTAAAACATTGAAATCAATTGATCCTACACCTCTTTGCCCTTGTTTCGACATTGTAATCAGTTGATCCCGCACCTCTCTGCCCTTGTTGGTCTCTCTTCCCTTTGTGCCATGTTTGTGTTGTCATCATTGCACCACCAAGGCATTTATCTGAGAGACTTCTTGGCCTTCATCCTCATTTTCCAGTAGGAATACTTACTCCTCTGCGTAGGATTGGAGTTATTCCTCCATTGAGTTCACACTCCGACTCCTCTTCTGGTTCATTTGGTTCTCCTTCTGGTTCCGCTCCTGGTTCTCCTCCTGTCACCTTCACCATGTTTGGTTCAAGACCTTACACTGGTGGTAACCCCAACACTAATGCTGGGAATACTACTAGTGGGACCGCAACAGTATCTACTTTGGATGCTCCCTTGCTCCCCTATATGGCAGGCCTCAGTCTTCCCAATTTTAACCAGTTGATCAATGACCCTATACACCATGATGCTAGTTGGTTTGCTATGTCGACCAAGCTCTCTTCCGAAATTGCCAAGTTTGAAGGCCTTGCTGGAGAAGATACTAAAAATCATGTTCGATCTTTCCATATGTGGTGTTCATCTAACTCCATTACTGATGACTTTGTCCGTCTTTGATTGCTCCAACGTACACTTACAGGGGAATCTTCTAAGTGGTATGTTGATCAGGCCTCATCCTCTCATACCAGTTTTGCGACTCTTGCTCGGGATTTTCTGTCTTACTTCTAGCTTCCCCTTCGTTATGACACTGGTACCGAACTCTTGACTTATTTCCTTCAGTCGTCTGCGACCCGCCTATCCGATCATGTACAGGAATGGCAGAGAAGAAAGAGCCTATGTCGAGCCCATACCTTTGAAGACCATGTCTACATGGATTGGTTCCTTAGATCTCTCTTGCCTGCTATCGGCAAAGATGTCGCATCGCATTTCCCTCAAACCGAAGAAGCCGCTCTCCAAATTGCATTAAAATATGACATGATCTACGCTCAGTTGGGTTATGTTTATACCATTCTACCTAATCTTCCTAGACAAGGGGGTGCCAACACACTGGGGGCATCTCAAGCCACCGATGGTATCGTTGGAGCTCTCTCTCATCCATACGCTCAACCTCCCATGGGCTATGGTTTTCCTCAGGGGGGGGGGGGGGCAGCACCTCCTGCACTTATCCCCCTCTCGGTAGCATGTATCTAGGATATGGCATGCCTCCTCCTTTTTCCCAACCTCCTATTTACCACAATGTTATCCAACCTCCTTATTATCCGTATTCGCAGCCTAGTGCTCTAGCTCCTCCAGCATTAGCACCTCCACCTCCCTTGCCTTCTCAACCCTCACAACAGTAGCCACCACCCCCTCAGGGGTAGGTGTATGCACAGCAGGGTGCGACTAATCCTCCTCCTTCCAAAAAGAAGAGGAAAGGCACTCAAAATGAATCTGCCTCCAGTAATCCTGGACCTAATCCTCAAAATAATACTCCTAACATTGCTAACCAACAACAGGGCACTCAGCCCAAGTAGGACAGACCCGTTCGCACAAACAAACCTTGTTCTTGTTATGGTGTTTATGGTCATTACACATGCGATTGTCCTCTTTTACCACAGATGAAGCATATGTGGGAGTCTCAAGAAAAATTTCAAGGACAACAAGCCTCCCCTTCCATCCCTCCTAGTGCTGCACCAAGTCAGTCGACTGTGTTTACTAATACTTTCCCTCAGCAAGGATTTGTGGCTACCTAACCACCTGAAGGTCAGGTGGCCACTCAACCTCTTCCATCCGATACCCCTGATTACTAGATTCTCATGATGAATTTTTACCAACCTATAACTATCGACATCAATCTTCAGAGTCGGTCCTGTCAGTACAACAAACCTCCCGCTACGTCTGTCCTCGAGCCACCTCCTTCAGTCTCTAGAAAGCCTCTTTTGACACCTAATGGTCCCTTACAAATCCCTCAGCCTAAGGTGGAGGTTCATACCAAGATCCCTAAGGGACCAATATGCCGAAATGTTGCTTCTAGAAAAGTTGCCCATTTGTATAGTATAATAGATAATTTGGCACAATCTCCTGCTGCCATTTCAACGCTGGAACTCCTCCAGTCGTGACATTCACAACGAAAATCTCTACTATCTGCCATGGGCGCTGTAGATCCTTCTGATGATCGATTGATCGTCTTTGATGTTGACCATTCAGAACATCCTCCTCTCCCTACTTTCGTCGCCTTCCAAATCCCAGTCAAGATCTGGAATGCCAACGTTTCCCGGTGCATCATTGATGAGGGGTCATCCACCTATGTGATGTTTGCTTCAGTTTGGAAGCAACTCAGATCACTTGAGTTGGCTCCTTCCATGATCACTCTCCGAGCGTGGGATGGCCGCACCTCCCAGCCCTTTGGCCTCTTCTGCAATTGTCCTATTACTCTTGTGGGCAAGACTTTTTGAGTTGACGTAGAAGTCATAGATGCCCCCTTAGATTACAACATTCTATTGGGTCGTAGCTACACCTAGGCGATGTTTGTTGTCCCATTTGCGGTTCACCGCAAGGTGTCCTTCCCTCATAATGGGAAGATAGTCACCATTGACCAGTTGACATATTACAAACCGAAGTCTCAGGCCTCCCCTAAGTCCATCATCTCTTCGGTGGCCAATAAACAAACTGTCGATCCTTTGACCAGTGTCTCACCCGGAGTCTACAAAGACTCCTCATTGCTTGGTAAATTCCCTAGTCTTCCTTCTCCCATCTCTAATCCCATCTCATCGAATGTTTGCATGATGCAATCATCTTGGGCTTCCCTCAAGCGTCCTGCTTCGGCTAGTCAGCAGCCTCGCCCTCTGCAGCCTACTCCTAGCCCTTTGATTCAACCTTTTGGACCTCCTCCTCCTGGTCCTTCACATACAACTGGTATCCATGAGCCTCTCTACCCTCCTGGAATGGTTCCTCTAGGCCTTAACCATCTCAGAGCCATCCTGCCTGGCCATTACCCCTCCGATCAGATACCTTTCCTAGCTCCCACTCCTGGAGTGTTCTCGGTACCTGTCATGGCCACCCTATCTCTTCCTAACTTGACCCTGGGGATTCCCGTCTGGTACCTTGATCCCCCAACCACTACCCCGCTTGGTCAACCCAAACCTTATCTTGCTTTGACCCCGGTTCAACTAGTCCCTATGACTTCTCCTGCTGCTACAGTGTCTTAGCCACCTCAACAGGAGCCCTTTCCTATTGTGACCTCTTCGGGTAAGAAGGGAAAAGCTCGCAAGAGGGCATCAAAAGACAAGGCTGCCCTGAAAAACCCTGCCCCTCCTCAACCTCCAAAGCATACCATCCAGTATGATTTGTGTGATGTTGTTAGTCATGCCACCCATATTTTTCAGGAGTTGCCTCATCTCAAGCCCATCGTTAATGTTGCGTTCCCTGAGTCTACGGTCCTGGAAACCTCTCTTCCTTCCTCGACTGTATCCAGGAACCCAAAGAATATTCACACCAACCACCCCTGTGCTTTGTGTGATTTCCATGGCCATTATACCCACCTCTGTCCCCGCCTCGAGGATTTATGTACCTCTCTAGCAACAGTTCGCCAATTTGAGGCCAAGCGCAATGAGTCCTCTGCTACCTTATTTGCGCATTTCGCTTCAGCAGAACTATAGGACACATTGACTCCCATAGGAATTCCTCCTCCGGATGTTGAAATGACAGAGTCTTCGGCCATTGTCCACTACCTGTCATCATTCATGAGATCCACAGTGGAAGCTCCCTCTAAGACTTCCCCTTCTGTTTCGCTCGACCTCACTTCAGCGATCACTCGGGGCTCAAAATCAGTAGATCCCTTATCTGTTTTTTCTTTCGTCACCCCCCGTGACGATGCGCATGTGAACCTCTCTTCTCATGATGATGATTCAGGTAGCTTCACCGTGTCATGTGGTCTTTCTTCCACCAGTCACCCCATCTTCTATTACGATGACAACATTATGGAAGTACTCACCACCCCTAACTTTATCTATCCCCCTTTACATCGAACCCATGCATTCGAACCACATACACCTTGTGGCCATGACATTGACACCCAATGTTTGGGTAAGGGGGCACCGATATTCGAGAGACCAGGAGAAGAAATTCTCCACAACTCTCCTAGTGTATTTGGTCGTTTCGACTCTACCATTATTCTTCCCCATTTAGAAGAACCTCTAGAGTCCCATATCACTTCAGGATCACTTTAGGGATGATACCCCTCATCATTCCTTCATCTCATATTAGCAACCCAGATCCCTAGACATTGTTGTTGACCAATCTGTGGCTTTTCTAGGAGAGCACCAGTTCATTATCTCCAAATCCTCTCTTTGGGATAGTGACACCATGTATGCCAACTCAGAAACTTAAGTCCATTTTCTTCATATATGTAGTACCAAACAAGATTGGTAATCCTCTATTCCCTTTCTCGAACTGCATACCCATAATGAAAACAAATGGCGCACCACATCATTAAAATGTGTTTAGATTCCCCTCTTTCTAAATACATTTTGGCATGACCATAACATGCTTAGGGGCACCTATACCCCTCAACCATAAAAATCCTAGATCTCAGCCAAAAACAGCACTGAAACCCCCTTTCTCTGACATGTCGCACTTTTCAGGTTGGGATAGGTTACAGTTTTCTGCCCAGTACCTGCTACCCAGGTCACATAATAGACCCCAAAAAGTGTGACCTGGCCTTTTCATGAGCTCTAGGTGCCTAAACTGAAATTTTGATTCCCTTAATTAAAAGGGTAGGGTTAGGCCTCTTACCTTCAAGTGATGGATCTTGATTCCAACGGTCAGTTTGTTAGCTATGATCTCTGCAAATTTTATAGCCTTCTCTCCTCTCTACATTCACCACAGCTCCACTTGCAATTGAGTGAATTTGGAGGTAAAATTCCTTATTAAAAGAGAAACCCCTGATTTTTCTTTTGCCTTCTACGGTCAAACCATAGCTCAGGTTGAAAAACTGTCTGTACCGCTGGAAAGATCTCACCGAGCCCTCAAATGGGTATATGTTAGTTTTTTGTTATTTGATACTTCACCAGAACACATTTCGTCCAAGAAGGGTCACTTCACCACTCCTCAAAATCGAATTTCTTCACCTACAACACTTGTACTTGGGGCACCACTTTGCCTTCATACTTTTCCATGCTGGTGTCAATTTTCGTCGTGAGTAACCATCATGTACTCATGTTTTTATGGTCCCCATTGGACCTTTTTTGTGTGGCAGCATCATCGAGTCACCCTTGTTTAGAGAATCTGAGTTGAGTCATCATCGCATTCATGGAGTCTATCCCGAGTCCCTTTGTATCCCTCTATAGTTCTCCATCCTTCATTGCCGTGGTTCCTTTCTCGTGTCGCACATTATGGCCTTCAGTCCTAGTGCCCCCTATCCCTCATGATATTTTGTTAGTCGCTGCTAGGTCATCCATGCCCTTTATGATCTAACAAGGTAATTCGTTCGTCCGCTACTTAGTACCCCCCATTTCATCATCATCCCTGGTGTCAGTCCATCAGATCATTCATTCCAGAAGATAGGTCTAGAGGGTGGTGTACCTTGGTTCCAGCTTCCACTCTTGTTCGGTGCCTCAGATCAGGAAAAAGGACTCCTTCTTGCCCTTTGAATTGATTGTTTCTTAGCTCCAGATCCTTTCAGCATGATCGAGATCCGTATACTTGATGGTTCAGTGATGCATCAGATGATACCAGTGATTCTCGGGTGTGTGTAAGATTTTTCAACCCTCATGAGGGGGTGGCCCTACAGGTAGCCCCCCACATGCCCGGATGACCTCTTCATTACAACCTTTGATGCAGCTCCATATATTTGATGATGTCAGTCTCAACAACTTGCAGTGAGTTTTTGTTTGCATGTATCAGTCAAATTTTTAGAGCGCTTTCCTGTTTATAGGGGCATTTGGGTTGTATTTGTATCTCATGTACTCAGATATTATTGTATAAGTCCTGGTTTTTATCCCAGGCACAGTATGTATGTGGGATTCATTATCATGTTTTTACATGGCTCATATTTATGCTAGCATGTACTATATTGCTCAGTCTCTTGTTTACTGGACACATTAAACTTTGTACTTTGTCTCAACGGGCATAGGTATGCCTCCCTCGCTGCCTATAACACAGGTACTCACTCATAAAAGAGACTTTTCGCACTTGTAAGTCTCACCTCCTCAGGGTCTAGTCCTCTAGCACTTCAATCTACCTTATGTTTCTCTCTCTTTGACTTCCCCTTTGGTTTCTAGTGATTGAGTTATTACAACGTACTTTGGTCATAATATTAGCTCCTAATGCTCACATGCTGGGGGGGCAGTCTGTTACACCATTTTTTGGTCATCTAACTTGTTACTATTAGATGGACCTAAGTACACCATGTAAGGCCAATTTTACCCTAAGTAAAATTGCTTTCACTATGAAAAATAACTTAGTAAACCACCTTTATTAAGTTGTTTATGGTTTAAACAAGAAACCCCATGAGGAAATATTAAATAAATCTACATTTGTTTGATTTTCCTCAAGGAATAATTAGTTAAACAACAGTTTAACTAATATTCCTGGTCATATTTAACCCAAAACAGGGAAATTAATTCGATAAATCATTATTTATCTTATTATTTTCTAGGAATAATTATTTAAACATTATTTAAATTATATTTCTTGTTAAATTTGACTAAATTACCCTTAAATAATTAAATAAATCATTATTTATTTGATTATTATTCAACCACATCCTTAAAATGATAAATAAATCATTTATTTATTTATTATTTACAAATAAAGGGGTTTGACCCAAGTCAAATTCTTTTTCCCTCCAAAAAATATAATATAATATTCCATAAAAGTTGGATCTTGATTTGGTTAATAATATTTTAATTATGCACCAATATCTAGACTAACTCAATATTTTGTTATAAATAGAAGGTTTTTTCCATTCATTCATCACCTTTTGT
Source organism: Pinus albicaulis (assembly GCA_034641835.2). Classification (NCBI taxonomy): domain Eukaryota; kingdom Viridiplantae; phylum Streptophyta; class Pinopsida; order Pinales; family Pinaceae; genus Pinus; species Pinus albicaulis. The sequence continues at coordinate 180,917,119 of CM076570.1, read as the reverse complement.
TGCCTAAATATCACTCTGGATCTATAATTTTGGTCTGACTTTGATCCACCATCATTGTCATATTTTTTTATCTTTTTGCTTGTGAGCTCCCTTTGAGTTCCATTTTTGTCTGGGTTTTCTACACCATCAAGAGAGAATTTTAGAATTGAAGTGCTGAGGACTTACAAGAACCCATCCCATTGGAGATAACTGGTAAAATCCTTCTATGTTTTTCTCCCAGGTGCCCTTAATATAAAATTCATTCAACATATTATTGTCTTGTCTATTGGATGCATGGATTAAATCTTGTTTTTATTTACTGCTTAATGTCTTTTGATGCATAGATCTAGATTTTTGCAGCATTTATCTTGATCACCTAATTGCATATCTGAAGATATTGGCAACCATATTTGTTGTTAGGGTTGTTTGTTATGCACAGCTAAAGTGGTATTTTTTCGTACACTTGCAATTAATATTCATACTAACAAATCTATAAGTCCTTCCGTTGTGCGTAGTCGGGCCTCTTCGGGACATTCACTCAAAATTGTTGCACAAAGTACCCTTTTCACATAAAAGAAGTTTAATATACAAATTCAATGAGTGCATTACCTCTAGGACCCTTGGATAATATTCTTTCAGCTTCAGAATATGATACAAATGTATCAATAGACTATTCAGTCACAAACCCACTTAGAACATTGTCAATCTGATAATCTACCATGCTTGTAATTTTATTTCTAGATTTATCCAACTTCTAAACGAGCGCAGGAGTCCACCTTGAGATCACATCATCCTTTGCACAGGTCTAAAATTCAGTCAGCCAAGATAATGACTCGCGTAACTTAGTTGCAAAGGATGCAAATAAAATTTCATGTACCTCTGTGTAGATATAAATTTTCTCCCAATCCTCAACAGTTAATTTAGGGTTTTAGTTTTCTTGGATTGTAAATTCGTGCACCTTCTTATCGAGCCAATCTTGTAGTTAGTTCTGTGTTGGATGCCACAATATCAAATGTCCCTCAAAATGATCCTGATCTCAAGAACAAAACCATTTTTGGGCTTAAGGGGTCTTGACCTAGGTTTCGAGTATTCTACACAACCAACAAAACCCTCCAACTACTCGCCCTTTCGGCAATGATCTACTTGTGCAGACCAAAGTCTCACATGAAGCGGTATTGGGGGGGGGGGGGGTGCTAGAACCAGGTTTCTACACCCTGAGGGAGTGTTTGATGTGTGTTTTACCCTTACTTAATTCTTATCTATTGGCGTGGAAATTCCTAAGAAATCTGGTCTAAGCACAGATAAAACCATTAACGAATATGCATTAACAATTATGTGTCACAAATTATATTTCAATCATACCTAACCCTTCACAGAAGCCAGATCTAATTGCAGATAAAACCTTAAACAATAAAACAAACTTAACCCTTGCGCATTCACAGATCACTACATAATTAACCCTGACTTCAATATAGACTTATGCAAAACATATCACTATAATCAATTCAGATCTAGCAGTTAAAGAGGAATAATACTTGTGCATAGATGAAATTCAATTCGACTTATCATTTACTGAAATAAATACACATTCAATAACACAGATCTAGATCTAGAATTGTAGTAAGCAACAGATAACACACATAACAAAGCTAAGACAGTTAACCACATAAATCATATACAAGTTTGAGTTCGCAAAATTTTTTTTCTTTATTAAGAGATGTTAAATTTAGTACAATCTTCTCTCTTCTGTGCACATAGCAGCAGAGTCTGTGCACATAGCTCATGACTAGGTCTCCGTTCACATAGCTAGTAGGAGCCTTTCAACCTAGACAAATTGACCTAAACTTAGATAAAAACATAAACATACATCCATTCATCGATATGAGATATCTAGCCTTCTCGATTCTTACATATTTATATCTTTCCAAACGTGCACATACCATGGTATCAAACAATGGTTTGAGACTCATAGTTTTCCCTTTTACCCATTACAATAATTAAGGGATTTTGACCCGCCCCAAAGACCCTTTGACATCTACGTGCAATGCTTATAAAAATCTTAACCAAAAATACTCAAACTTTCTTTTCTCCAACGGACCCTACTCCAACAATATGCTTAGGAACCTGCTATCTCGATCTAATATAAGGGTTTGCGGGATCCAAAATGTACCCATACTCATTCATAGAAGAGTTTGGGAGTGTCCTCAACTAAGATACTCTTCTTGTAGGCCTCCAATATAGGCATCTTAGAAAATATTCCCATGACCACAAATACAAAGTTATTACCATGATTTGCAGAAGGGAGGTCAGATAAATAGTCCATGGAGATGGATTCCCAGGGTTGACCTAGATTAGGAAAAGGGGTGTAGAGGCCTTAATTCATGATGGTTGTCTTGGACATGGCACATGCAGTGAAGGATTTGATATATTTTCCAACATCCTTTAAAAGTTTCGGGTAATAAATATACTTCTTTAAAACTACCACAATTTTCTCGAGGCCAAAATGTCCTGCGACTTGAATATAGTGTTCTTTCGAAATCAGCTCGGAATGATTGCTTGAAGGAACACAAAGGTGGCCCAGGTAGCATAATAATGTGTCGTGGAGGTGAAAGTCTAGAACTTTCTTGTCATCCACTAGCATTTGGTATGTGGTGGAAAAATCTGGATCATTTTCGTATAGTTGTGGCCATCCATAGGTGTCGTGGCCACAAGAGTTGAGAACAATGGTCAATGCTGCAACTGAGGGCTGACAAAAGTAATCAACAACATGATTGGTGCTTCCATTCTTGTATTTAATGTTCAATTGGAATTGTTGTAGATATGTGGACCACTTTTGATGGTGATCATTATGCAACTTCCCTTGTGTCTGTATAAATTGAAGAGGTCGATGATCCATGTGGATGACCATCTATTCCCTCGAATGTATTGTTTAAAATTTTGGAAATCCTATACAATGGAATACATATATTTATCATAGGTGGTGTATTTTTGAATTGCATCGGAAGGTGTCTCACTATGATGGGCCATCGGATTCCCTTGCTAGGTGAGAACTACACCAATAACATAGTCAAAGGTGTTCGTCTCAACTTCAAATGGTTGTTGCAGGTCTAGAAATGTGAGTGCTAGTGTAGAGAAAAGGCTGTACTTCAACTCAATGAAATCCTTCTATTGGGAATCAAACCAGAAAAAAATTTCTTTCGCTTTTCCCTTGGTAACTTGACTCAGAGTCCAAGTGATATAAGACAATCCAAACACAAGCCTCTGATAAAAATTGGCAAGGCCCAGAAAAACACGAAGTTCTGTTAGAGTGGTTGGGGTTAGTAAACCCTGAATGACTTGGATCTTATTCGGATCCACATGCATGTCTTGATGATCAATGATGTAACCCAAATATTGGACTCGGATCATGCCAAAGGTAAATTTCTCTAAGTTGGTACATAGCTTGTGATACCACAGAGTTTGAAGGACATGCTGAATGTGCTCCAAGTGCTATTCTCAATTATTTTTGAAGATGAGGATTTCATATAGGTATACAATGAAAAATGAGCTGGTAAAGGGCCAAAATATGTCATCCATCAGCCTCATAAGGGTTGCAGGGGAATTTTTTAACCCGGAAGGCACGATCTACGACACAAAAAGTCCCTCAGATTTGAAGGCGATCTTCCATACATCTGTGGGCTCTATTGGAACCTAGTGATAGCCATACTTTAAATCAATCGTACTAAAGTACTTGGCCCCCTTGAGCTGGTTAAGAAGGTCATATAATAATGGGATTGGATACCTATTCTTGACAATGATTTTCTTTTGTGCCTGATAAATAATGCAGAGTCTCTAGGTCCCATCCTTCTTCTCTGCAAGTACAATCAGGCTCCCACAAGGTTACAGACTTGGTTGGATATACCCTTTTAGTGACAACTCCTAGACCTGTTGCTTTATTTCTTCATTTTCTAGAATAGAGGGGTGGTATATTGGCATATTGGGTAGGGGCACTCTGAGAGTCATATTGATTGAATGATTGCCCTGGAAATGCAAAGGTACCCATGTGGGTGAGGAAAATATGTCCTTGTATTCTTACACGACCGTATCCACCTGCTTATGCTATGTGGTGGAACCTTTCTCAAGGGCCATATAGGTGGCCATGATATTACCCTTACTTTGAGAGCAAATCAGGAAAAAAAAGATATCTTGCTCTAAGGGATGATCTTACTGCATTGCTTAGCATAGATCAAAGGGATGGCAATAGGTGTGGCTACTTCTGGTATCTTGTATAAATTAATGCCTAAAGTAATTATAAAATTGCGAGGCCTACACCCATACACATCATGTCGCTTCCATAAGTATGGTTGGACTAATAATGCATCACAAACTTCAAGAGAGAAATATCACATAGTACCTCATCCGTGAAGGGCTTGATGCTATAGGGAAGGTGACATCGTTGCTTGATGAAAAGATCTCATAATTGATGGATCCACTTGATATTGTATGGCTATAGGTGTGGTGTGGTCAGCAGGACCAACCACTTAACAACCTCCACTAGGATGAGGTTCTTTTGGCTGTCGTTGTTGACAATGAACTGCAATGGAGACCCCTTCACCCACAATTATGAGTGGAAGAGATGCTTCCCTTACTCGAGGTCTTCCGGCTGAACCTCCTGGACCTTGGTGGTAGAAACAGTTGTGCTGGGATCTGTGTTGATAATCTACTTCCCTTTGTCATTCCCCTTGTCGGGTTCTGACTTAGAGTCAGAACATGCATATGAAATTGAAGCCTTCAATTCGACCACCACTGATTGCTTGGCACGACACTCACTTTTGTTGTGAGTGGGGATCTTGTAGACCTCACACCACTTTCGTGTGTCCTTATTTGGTTTCGTGGTGCATTTTTTTTTTCTTGTGGCTTCGATGGGTTTTCCTGGGTCACCCCACCTTAGATTTGTCCTTTTTTTGCGGTTTGGGGGCACCTTTTCCTTGATTCGTATTCGTAGATACAAAGTAGCACTTATTCTGTTTAAATTTTTCTCGATCTTGATAGCACATTGGTATGAGCTACAAGTGAGGAGATATACAAGAATTTTATCTTGTCCTAGATGTATTTTTCTAAACAACCACGGTACTTGAGTACCATATACCGCTTAAAATCCTTGATATCCAATTGTGTGCCAAGGGTATGAAAAATATTTTTGAACTCTAACACATCTTTGTACCTTCCCTGCCACAGTGTGGTCCATTTTATGTACTTTTTTTCATAGCTCCCGAAAGGGTAGTATTGTTCCTTGATGATGTTTCATAAAGAATTCCAGGTGGGCTTTACTGAAAATAGTGAGGGTTATGACTCGTCCCTCAACTCATAGTAGGTTTCCCACCAGTCCTTGATGTGGGGGGCGGCCTTGAGGAGCGAAAAAGTAATATTTTCCCCATTTGAAAAATTATGGACCGAAAAATATCCTTCCAGCAGATTCAATCATTTATCTATGACATTTGCATCTATCTGAACTTTAAATATTGGGATGTCAAAGTTAACTTGTACCTTGAATGGGGTGGCACCTCTTAGGTGGCTGCGAGATGAATATGATTCGCCTGCTGATACTCACCAAAGGATATGTGAAAATTTATCCATAATTTTGTTTCTTTGTTGCTCGAGGGTTTCTTCCAGCAAAATTTTGAAAGGAATGTGTATTCCCTCATCTTTATTTTCTTCCACCACGGGAGGCCATCGGGGTCAATGAGGATGGTCTTGCAAAGGTTCAAATAGTTCAAGTCCTGACTCCTTATACCTTGACCTCATTGGGGACATGCACAAAAATTAGAGAAAGAGAAGACCAATATGATACCACTGATCCAAATTTATATAGGAATGAAATGAAGTACATATTAAAACAAAAAAATAGAGCAACAAAAAAAACTATACTTTAGTTCATTAATAAAAAAATACTGAAACTGTTTACATGTAGAATGGAAATAAAGTAGCTTGGTAGATGGTAGCTTATATTTGAGAAGAGATGTGATAGCTACATGCCTTTGAACTGTGTTACAATGAGGCTCCTAGGCCTTTTTAGTTTTGAGAAACAAGGGAAAACGCTAAACATTCAATTTAAACCCTAAGAGATGAAGCACCAAAATTTTGTGGGCCCAATTAGGGTTAGTTGGTACATCATTTTCATGGGGTCATAACTTTGTCAAATGATATTTATTTTACATGTACAATACCTTGCTTGAAAGTTCTATTCGAGGAATATAATTTTTGACTACTCCCCTATTGTAGGCTACAATTTTGGCCATTTTCTAAAAAAAATGTCATTTAGGGACTCAAAATGGCTCCAAATCTCATTCTTGTACTTTTGGCTACAGATTAGAATCCTAGTGCCATCTATCTGATGAAGGATAACTTGGGAGTTGTGTGCCAAAATTTGGTGGCCATCTTCAACCTCAATTTATTTCTTGCACTTTTGGTACTCACATGTAAAATCGTGTCTTCTATAGAAAAATACACAAACAAATGGAATTAATACACTAGGAGACACACCATGTGAAGAAGCCGCATGCAGAAGATTGTTGTCCTTTTCCTTAGCCTGAGTTATTGAAATATATAAATTAAACAAGAAGGAATTGAATGGAAATGAAACATGATGACCTATAACTAATGTAATTGTTGGACCATTGTAAGGAAAATAACTTTTGCGGAGGTTATAATGAAGGTTTTTAGTGTTATAAAATTTGAAAAAATTGTAAAAAAAACCTCCACTATAACATCTGTTTGCGGTAGAAGATGTTTTAGCAGAGCTTATAATGAAACTTCATCATAACTAAAAAAATATGGGCGACTGAAGGTTTTAGTGGTGTGCTTAATGGAAAATTAACACCGGTGCACTCGAAATATAAAAGTATTAGTGTCATAAATTTAAATAAAAGCACCGAGACTGGAACCAAAGGTTTGGAGCACTGATGCATTATCATTATCAAAGCACCAGTGCTTTAAATATAAGAAAAAAATTGACTCAGACAATCTATGATACAATGCACCAGGGCATTGAACGTAAAAAACATTGGTGCTTGAAAAGTATACCAACCGATGCATATGTCTTTAAAAAATTCCCCAGACTATACTTTTCAAGAACAATACCGGGGAAGAAAAAAAATCTTGCAGACTGGTGTTGTTAATTTTAATAAAGCACTAGGTCAAATACAATATTCTAAAGCACCAGGACGCTTGCTGAAGAAATACACATTGGGGTGGTATAATTTTCAAGCACCGGTGTGGTTTGCATTCATCGAGACGTACATTCTATGATACCATGCACCTAGGCCTTAAATGCAAACAACAATGGTGCTTGAAAGGTATAACACATCGGACGATGCAAAGATATTTTTGTACCAACGCATTTACTTTTTTTTTTTTTTTTCTGAATAAGACTAAATCTATTAAAATAAGAAACATATAGTACAATCAAGCTTGCATGCAAGCGTAGCTGAAAAGCAAGGGAGCTGTAGGTGATAGGCTATCAACGTCGCTCCTGGAAGACAAACAAGGAATGAGCAAAGGAGAACATAGAATTGCAGAGAAGCTGGATCTAAACTATGGTGTCTACCCAGAGTGGGCAGACACTGCCAAACGATGTTTTTTCCCTTTTTTCTTGCATACTTTGACCCAGCCAGTAGAGTTTGGATGAGCCATAACAAGATGAAGACTATTCTGCTCTGGGGGCGGAATGTCCTTATCAGAGTCAGAGGACAAAGAGACATGAGAACGTTTTTGAGTAATCGGCGAGGTAGAGGGGACTGCCAGACTGGCTGAGGGAGATTCCAATGGAATCTCACCATTCTGCCCATCTGCTTCAATTTCCTCCTCATCCGAGCTAGAGGAGTCTGAATCATCCATAGGGGGAGGAGGAAAATGGGGCTTCCAGCTCTTGGATTTGGGTTTGCGATTCGGATTCTTCTTTTTGTCGAGGAACCGAGAACATGCATTCTGGAGGTGCCCCGTTTGGTGACAATGGCGGCAACAGAAGGTTGTATTTTCATAATCTAAGGTTTGTGTCCAATGGAAATCTCCAATCTTGAGGTTGATCTATTCCGGTAGTCCTTTGCTGATATCTATTTCCGCACATATTCTGCCGTAGGTGTAGAGTCCATTCTCCTTTCTTGAAGAATCTGTAGCGAGAAAGAGCCCTAAAGTGTCTCCAATGGCTATGAAGATAGAGACATGCCATAGATGAGCCGGAAGATTCGGGAGCCTGACCCAAATGGGGAGTTTGGTGATGACAGCTGTAGAAGGGTCGAAGTCTGGAAACCAAGGGGTGAGGAAAAGCCCAGCCGAACCCCAGAACCAAGGGCCTCCCGTTAAGGCTTTCTGGTAGTCTTCAATTAAGTCAAAAACCACAATAAAGAATCCTTTTGAGCATAAGCAGATCTTGCATCTTTTAGTCCAGTTGGAATGGATCCATTGATATAAATCTGCTGTGTGAGGCCATAGCCCATTAAATCTGCATATGATTGCAGATTCTGCAAATTCCTGGTAGCGATCGTCAATCGCAGGATGAGAGAATGCAATAGAAGGAATTTCCTCAGATTTATCCACCAAAAATGGCTTGTGGGCCATATTTGGTTGAGCTGCTTTCGCCGAGGATTGAGTGTGGGCAATGTTTTTGTGGACTGCATATTTATAAGAGAAAGGAGGAACAGAGGAGGTCTGCCCAGAGGAACCACCTCTTAAACGAAAGGTAACCACAATGGAAGCATCCTTTTGAATACAGTAAAAGAAGAGGGGCAGGGGATCCATTAGCTGTTTACCTTTATATATCAATCTCTGGTAGGAGGAGGGGATCCCCAACCAGATTTCGAGTTTTTGCAGAAGATCTGGCACACAATCTGTAGCACGAACCCATTGCATCATCGTCTTGCCAGAAAGGAGAATGATTTGGATCTGGAATGCATGCTCTGAGGCATCCTCTGACTGGAATCTAGCTATCGTTTTTCCGTGGAGGTGGGCATTAGCATTTGTAGCTGAATCAATAGTGAAAACCTCTGTTTCCTTGCTTTCAACAGAATCAGCAAAAGCCAAACGAGGAGGAAAAAAACCCCAATACTGGGCTCCAGATGAAAATCTTCTCCCTAGTGCGAGGGCATCTATTGCAAGGCATCCAAAGGCATTTGCAAGAGATGGGCTTGCGCTAACAGCAACCACCTCTGTGTCAATGAGAAGCAAGTGCCAATTTCTGTAGTCCTTTAGAGATCTATCTGCAATCGGAAACAGGAACGCACGAAGGATGGCAAGCAGATCTGAATAAAAAGGGTTAACCTCTTTGTCGCAGGACGCCGTGCAGAAATCTTGGGCTGCAAAAGCCAATCGAAACCCCAGGAAGGGGCCGGCTTGAGATGTGCTTGAATCTGCAGGAAGCTCTTGAAATCTAGCTTTGCGGATGCACGACGAGTTATCGAATGTGAGAAGCCTCCAGGCTTCAACGCGCAGGAGGACAACTGACCCAGCGCCGCAGAGGGTCCCGTAGCAGAAAACCCTAACAGTTGCACATGCCATCGTATTCGATTGAGAAGGGAAGATGATGACTTCAACGCATTTACTTAATATAACACACCATCGCTGATTTATTTACAGGCACATCGATATCTTGTATGGGATACCATTTTTTATTATTATAAATATCGTTGCTAAAAAACTCATATTCGGAGCAGTGCACAATAATATATGATGTCCCAGTATCCATTTTCTCTTGTTTAGAAACTTCGATTTGTGATAGTGCAATTATTGTGATTTTTTAAAACCTATATTCATCAAAAAACCAACATATATCTTATAACAATATTCATATAAATTAAATTTTGATTAGTGCATTTGTATATTATGTTTGGATTAATTTTTTATATCATCATATTTCACATCTCTTCCTTATAACATTCAATCATCCATATATTAATCAATGGAGTGACATTTCACAACAGTGGTTGACAATAGAATAGAATAAATTAAAATGTATTTGATTAAATATGAATAAGAGGCTCTTTTTCAAATTGGATACTTATTAGTAACCCCTTGTTTTTCAATTGGGACACTATGTCCATTACATTAAACAAAATGTTTGATTTTCACAACCAATTATTTGAAAAAATACAACTGCTTGTATTGATATCCAAATAGATTATCATTCTTTGCTGGAAACGATGTTAATTCTTGAGCTACTTCAATGACTTAGGTTTTTTGGACTAATGTTTTGTTGATTGCATCGATTGTTTTCATCTTCTTCAAATTCCATCTACAAACATAAAAATAAAGTGTAATGAGTGTGTCTACATTGGTGAGAATAATGAAAATTGAAATAAATAATATATATCAATGTAAATCTAAAATTTATGTACCATAGCAAGAAGTGAGTCCTGAATTACACACATTATTTCAAAACCAAATCTCATGCCTTCTTTCAATAACTCTTCTATTGGCGTAGTTCAATACTTTGTTTCCTGCTAGTTTTATACCCTATAATAAGTCATAAATTTAATATAAAGTAATTTTTCATTCTATTATTTTTAAATTAAGAGAAATAAGACAACATATATACTTAGAAATTCCACAACTAATTTTTTATATGCCACAACACATACTCACAACCCATATTTATCCCAATGTCAATCAATTCTTCAGATGACTATTCTTTGTATGTTAGCACTTATTTAAGGATATTCAAGGATGGTTGCTGTAAACAAACTTAAAATATACAAAAATGAAACCTTAAGTTGTTATAAGGAAATATTAGCAATTACTCACAAACTTTCATATCAACCCTTTTCTTCCTTGTCGTCTTATTTTATGTGTTGAATGGGTTCCATTTTGTTTTCTTTTATGCAAGAAAATGCTTGAAAATTAATATTTAATGCTAAATTATTTGTTTATATGTACATAATAGAAAAATTCAATGTTTACATACATTTCAAACATATTGTTGTTGATATGACTCCTCATGTGATGCAATTATGTCCATTTCTTTGGCCATCTCCTTGTACACCTTTTTGGACATTCCTATTGGAATGTTTCACATATTAGCTCGTTGACCCTTTGGGATATTCATAATTTTCCTGAAAAAAGTAATAAAATATTTTTATATTGATATATGAAAACTAAATATAACAAAATTGACATTAATAAATGAGTGGTTTGTAGTAATATATACATACAATTCTAGAAAAACATTTTAATTAGGAATATTACCTGTTAATTTTTTTTGTTTTTTTGTTTTATGTTTTTTTATTGTAAGTCTGATAGGTCTCATTGACCATTGCTCTCGAAACACTTCCTGTAGTTTAGATATAAATTATTTCTTGGAATCATTGGATTTGTTTTTGTATTGTAAGTGGAAAGTACGTCTATAATTTCATTCCACCCCACTTTCATTAACCTCCAACATCACTCTAGATGAGCTAAGGACCAATTCATCATCATTTACAAGTTCTATACTTTTTTTCTTTCTTAAAACAACATTAATTTCCTTCGTTGTTGCTCCCTGTAGAAAATTAAACATATGTGAATTAATAGATTATTTGAAACATGTTATCTAATATTCTTAAGTATATTATTAATGTAAATTAAAAAAAACCTCATATTGAATAATATTTTTTTCATTCACTTGATTCATCCTTCTGCAATTTTTATATTAGGCTTTTATGCTCTTCTGCACTTAAATTATAAATAATCTTTATCGAGTTTCCTCATTTTGTGGCTCTGCATGACACACACTAACCAATACATATTATTTAAACTTACATATAGTTTGAACATATTAATTTTGAAAATAATTTACAAAGAACTTTTTTCTTGTTTTTTTGGAAGTGCTACCATTTTGCGGATCAATATTTTTGTTACTTGACAACCTCTCAGAATTTTTTATATCAATATACAACTTGTACCATTCAATACATAATCCATTAAATATATTTTATAAATAAATCACATAATTTTCAGCCAAAAAGAGATTTGGTAACTAGTGTGGTTATGTGCACAAATGCCCTGGTGCATTTAATCTCATAAATGGACAAGGGCGTTTAATTGTTTAGCATCGACAATGATTTTTTTTAAATAACTTTAAATTATGACAATGCAATATGTAATGATAAAAGCAGCGCCATGATAGTAAAAAATAAAAGCATAAAAATTAAATACTTTTTTTTTGGACTTATCGGTGCTATTTGGAAGAGGCAGATCGGTGTGTTATATTACATGGGGTGCACCGATAAAGATACACTGTTTAAAGACAAAAACAGACAGGATCGACAAGGTTCAGTGTGATATGTATGCTAAAAGCATTGCCATATTTTTTGGACTTAACAATGCTATTTGGAAGATGCACATCGGTGCGTTATATTAAACAAAGTACATCGATAAATAAACAACGATTTAAAAAAGACAGACCAGGCCAACAGGGTTTGGATCTGATTTAATAAGTGGTCCCCCTATGTTACATGTCAATGCCCTATATATAGTAAGTACACAAACCCATTAAATCTATAATGCCTAAAATGAAAATCCCTAATTGTGAAGTGGTATAGGAAGTTAAACCTTAAGGTGAAATTTTGCAGTCACATGAGCAAGAAGAAGCAAGGGTTTAAGGTAAGTATTGAAGTTTTTTATTTTTCTTAATTTTAATTAAATCTAAATAAGAAGAGCGATCATAAATTTTTTTGCTAGTAAAATAAATAGTAAATTTTTTATTATGTAGGGTTGTTTTTTTTTTTTTAAATCTGAATTTTGAATAAATCTAATAGAAATTAGAAATTTTTTTAACAATAAAATCAATAGTAAAAATTAGAATTTTTACTATGCAAGGTTTTGAGTGAATCACCATACCTTTCAAAATGATCTTTCTATGGTTCCAAAGTATTTCGATACTCCACAATGCTCCTAATATGTCTCTCTTTCAAATATCTCTTTTAATTAAATCTAACATAATTGTAAAAAAATTTATTAGTAAAATTAGTCATAAAATTTAAAATTTATACTATACAGGGTTTTGAGTGAATCACCATACCTTTCAACTTCTGATGTTTTGAATGGTTCTGCTATTCTAAAGTATTATATTGCTCCACTGTGCTCCTGATATGTCTCTCTTGCAAATCTGGGAAAAATAATGAAATAGTGAATAAATTTTTACTATTTAAAATAACTTATGAAATCAGATTTTAAAAAATCAATTGTCCCTCATTTTTCAATTTGGAAAAATTAAACAAAATCATGTTTTTATTTATTTATTTTTCATTTTTTGAACATAGGTGCATTTCATAGTAAACAACATAAATGTGATTTAAAGTAACCCACATCGATTATGATAAGCTATCGGAACACTAAAATTTTTCAACACACTGACATGATATAATTCCTTTCTTATTTTTGAAATCTCGGGAATACACATAGTTATTATTTTAACACATCAATGTTGTTATTATTTAAACACACCAGTGTGATTACTTTTATAAGACCATCAATATGATAGAATTTTTAATTTTTATTTTCGAAATTGCGAAAAATAGGTGTGGTTATCATTTTAACGCATTGATGTTGTTGTTATTTATATGCATTGGTGCATTTTATTTTACAAGAGCATCGATATGATGGAATTCCTTTTTTTATAAATCCCAGAAACCGATGCGGTTGTTATTTTAACGTGTCAGTGCAATTATTGTTTAAAGGCATTAGGGTGCTTAGTATTATAAGGGCATCGATATTATAGACTTTTTTTTTTTAGTTATCGAAATCCCGCAAATAGGTGCGTTTACTATTTTAATGAATCGATGCAGTTTTTATTTAAACACACCAGTGTTGTTTTTACAAGAGCACCGATTTGATAGAATTCCATTTTTATTTTCGAAATCTTGGAAATTGGTGTGGTTATTAGTTTGACGCATCGGTGGGCTTAGTTTACAAAAAAGAAAAGATATGTTTTAAAAGTTATCTGATTTTTTATTTTCAAATAAAATGTCATATTCATCTCAAATTATCTTTAGGATGCACCACATGAGCTACAATAATTAATAGAATACATTTTCTGCTTAAAGTTGCCTTATTATTAAAAAATGGTTTGAAAAATATATTGAAATTTAGATTGTGGTTATATAGTTCTCAAAATTAATTTCAGGTATGTGCAAAAAAAAATATTGTCGATTTTGCTCAAATGCAGGGAGAAAATATCAAAATTTTGAGAATTAAATAAATTATTGAGAATTTTGGGTGTTGAGTGCATATCATATCATGCATGTATGAATGATTGTATTCTATATAGAGGAGAATATGTAGAAAAAGAGATATGTACGAAATGTGGGCATGACATGTACCATAAAAAACGGTAAATCACATGGTCCTCCTCATAAGATATTGGGGACATGCCTATAATCCCAAGGATTCAATGACTCTTTTATTATAAAGAATTAGCTATGTTGTAGGGATGGCATGCCTCACACAGAAGTGAGCTAGGAGTTATGTGAATCCCAATAGATTCAATATCCGTGAAGTACATAGAGAATAAATGGCTTTAAAAATTCAAGGGTGAAGTACGAATTCTACAACTCAACATAGCCATAGATGGTTTCAACCCATATTCCCTTAAAAACACCAACTATTTTGTTTGGAATATAGTAGTGATCATTAAAAATATCCCCCTATGGTTGTCTGTGAAGAATGAACATCTTATGTTGGCTCTCATAGTCCTTGTTAGAATACAAGTGAAGAATATGGATGTCTACTTACAACCATTGGTAGATGAATTGAAGGAGTTATGAGAATGGATATATGTATATGATGTATCAAGACACATCACAATAGAGAGGAGTTTTACGTTGTATGGAATATGTGCTTGAAACATACATGATTATCCAGGCTTAAGAGTTTTCTCTGGTAAATTATATTTTTATTGATTTTTTTATATAAATAACAATATTTTTTCGCATATTAATTTTTAATTTTATATATTTGTTATGATATTCATGATCACTAACGTGCCCTTTATACAATAATTTTGTAGGTCTTATAACAAAAGGGTATCATGGATGTAAATGTTGTGGACCTTCTCTGAAGGCTATGTGGTCTGATCACCTACGAAAGCCAGTGTATGACAGCTCCAGGGTATTCCTCCCAGAAGAAAACCCTTATAGAAGAGCACCATACGATTTCAATGGTAAAACAAAGAGAACCCAAAAGACTGCAATAATGAAACCAACTGAATCAATGGGTGTGAGGGTGCCTTCTTTATATGGGTATTCACTTGGACGTTGCTTCACCGTGGAAGACCATTTTTCAAGGTTGAAATTGCATGACCATTTTAACCTTATAAGATTACGCATATGAAAAACATGATTTTATTATTTTTATGAAATGGGATATTTTATAATTAATTTTTGTATGTACTATTTAATTTGCAGTGTTATTATCCTCTACTAGTGCGTGGTTGTGTGAACCAAGAATTCCTCCAAGACCTACAACGTGCCATATCTAAATTATTTGCATTTGTATGTTGGATCACATCAAAGGAGATTTATATGAATAGCATTCCACGGTGGCATCAAGAGATAGTTGAGATTGTTTTTATGTTTGAGAAGGAGTTGCTGACGAGTTTCGTAGAATTGCAGGTTCATCTTTTAATTCACCTAGTAGATGAGGTTTAATTAGTTAGGGTGGTTTATTGTCATTGGATGTTCTTCTTAGAGAGGTACATGAAGAAATTGAAAAGTTTTTTTTTTACAAAGGGAAAAACAAAAGGGGTTTATGGCAGAGGGGTACATATCATATGAGTCTTTCCATTATGCCAATGAGTACATCAAGCAGATCAACAACACACTAGGTGCGGTGATTTGGGACGATGAAATTGATGAATACAAAAGATCATAGGAGCTTCTCCAAATGAATGGGAAAAGGTGCATGATAAAGAGTAAGTGAATTATCATTTTTCAAATTTATACATAGTAATTATTCACATCGAACTTCATATTAATACATATTTTGATCTCATACGTACTATATATGTTGGTTTAATTTAATTAGTGAATTAAAAAATTGAAGGCATCAACAAATTCATTTTTTAAAATTCAGAAGCGACACAATCATGGGTCGCATTGTATGAACAAAAGGGGAGGAAATGGGACAATGAAAGGAAATAATTCAGGTAGTTGAATGGTAGAAGCATGCCTTATCCTGATGATTTAAAAGAAAATATGTCAATGATATGCCCTAACATTTGGGTTGCTGGTTAAGCCAGAGAGATATATGGTACAACTAGTCATTACCCGAGTGCTAAAGAGGACGCGCTATACATAGGGATTGGGTGCAACAACTCGGTAATAATATTTTTTTTTACATTTTTAACTTCATAATTCACTTTTGAACTATAACATCTATATTTTATATTTTAATTATGTTCGGGTTATTAGACATCTGTGATTTTTTCATATTTTGATAGGCGCATTTGTTCCCATCTATGTGGGCATATGGACCATTTTCACATGGAGGATGCCGATGATGGATGCATGACACAAGATTGTGGAGTGGAAGTCGAGTTTGACCAATCTAGTCGTTCTAGCCACCGTGATCAATACCTAATACATGGAACATTAGGTTACATCATAAGGATACAAGAGATCATTCAAGGGGATTTGTCTTCATTACAATGTGGTATTTTTAGGTACAAGTGGTGGGACACCTTTGATAGTGTTATGAAACCAGCTCCAAAAATAGAAGAAAAGAGAGATCAACGCCTGATGTTTGGAGGAACACTTCCTGGAATCAAATGAATAGCATGATCAAGATCATGTATAGGTGGGAGTCCTTTGTGAGTTTCAAAAACGTTATAATGATTGTCCAAGACTTTTTGGAGATCTGGAGAAATAGATGATTTTGATGTTGGAACTTCTAGTGAGCATAATTTTTTAGTCATGTCTTGTTGTTCTTTCTTCAGAAGCTTTGTCATGACATTAGAGCTTATTATATTTTCTGACTTCCCTGCAATACCCCATAATTCGATATCCTTTCCTTCTGAAAAAAATTTCAAGAAAAGTTCTTGAAAATTAGAAGCCATCGTCCCCAAAGATTGTAACCATTGTACTCCTAGTACAACATCAAAAACTCCCATTGGATGGAAAGCATTGGATTATTCAATACATATTCCCCCATGGATAGCTTGATATTATGGCATTTTCCAGAGAAATTTATAGTTCCTCCATTTGCAACCATCACTTGAAATTCTGGTGTTGGGTATAGGAAACAATTCAATTCCTTGGCTACCTTACAATGAATAAAATTATGGGTACTACCTAAATCAATCAACACTATTACCATTTTCTTCTTGATATGTCCTTCTATCTTGAGAGTTTGAGGAGTGGTAACTCTTGCCAATGCATTACAAGATATGGTCGGACTCATTTCTTATTCTTCTAGGGTTGGTTCCTGGTGTATATCCTCTTCATTTGAAGTTTCTTGTTCATTTTCTTCTTCCTCTTCACAATCTATGTAAAGTAATTTCTTCTCAACACACTTATGACATTTAGTGTATTTGCTATCACAACAGTAGCAAAGCCCTTTTTCTCTTTTTTCTTCCAATTTTTGTCGTGTCAACCTTGTAGGTTGTGGAAGTCTAATAGTAGCAACACTTCCATCTTTATAGAGGTGAGTGGTAGGCTTCCTTGTCACCATAATTTTACATTCAATTTTTCTTGCCAACCTGAATGCCTTCTCTAATGAATCAGGTTCCAAAATGTGAACTTCATGTTGGATATTATCCTTTAAAGTCCCTATGAAGACATCAATCCTGTGTTCCTCTAGAATATCAATTATCCTTATATTCAATTTTTGGAATTCCTCAATGTGCTCCCCCACTAAAACCTTTTGTTTGAGATTTATCAATTGGCTAAATAAGGTGTTGCTCTTTGTATCCTCATAATGTGCTATCATTTCCTTAGTAAAAATTGACCAAGTGATAATTTTTTTAAGAGAGAAAAGCCATCGATACCATAAAAATGTACTTTGTTCTAAATGTAAAGTTGCAATGCGTACCTTTTGTGTGTTTTTCACATTATTGAGATCAAAATATTGCTCCATTTGTAGTATCCATGTTACGGGATCCTTGCCATCAAACTTCCTGATATCCATATTTGGAATATGGTGGTTCTTCCATCCAACATTAGAGTTTATGAAATCACAATTAACATTTATTTTGTTCTCATCATGAGTTTCCTCTGCTAACTTTTCGCCATTAGGAAACATTTCTTGTATCAACTTTGTCAAACCTTCCATGTTTTCTTTTAGATCATTCTTCATGTTTTCCATGTTGTCTTTCATTTTTTCTTCCATTTCATCCATCTTAGCTTCCATGCAATCCATCTTGGCTTCCACGCCTTTCTTCAAACCATCCAGATTGTTATTCAAACCATCCATCTTCGCTTCCACGCCTTTCAACAAAACTTCCATTTCATTTTTTGTTGCTCTTTGTGAGAGTGAAATTTGGTGCACTTGCTCTTGTAGTTTTGATAGATCATGTTGCAATTATTCATCTTCATGAGTCATAGTAGAGTAGTCTAAGGGCTTAATGGGTGTTGAATTCTTTTTAGGAGGCATTTTAGAACCCAATAATGATATCTATGCTCAATAGGCCTTAAGAATCACTTAAAACTGATTTTTCAAACAAGACTTATGCAATTTGAAAAAAAATACATACCTTTTTCTTTATTTTCAGGAGCTCCATATTGAAACTAAATTATCTCTGTGATTTCAGATCTTCAATATCTAAAATTCATCCCTGAAGTAGCCCTCTTAAGCTTCTTTTGAATGCCAAAAGTCTGACCTGATTTGGATTCTTTAAGGAAAAGTTATGCCCAATCTCCTACAATCACCTAATTATGGATTGGTTCAGTAGAGCGAACTTGTACAACTTGCCACATGTCACTATTTCCTCCTTTGGCTCTAAAATTGATACAGAAGAAACTAAATTTTGTGCACTTGCAGCCACTTTTTACATAATTCCAATCCAATGCTCAAAGAGAGTTATGATGATTTTCCCACGGTCACTTCTTTGAGATGAAATTCGGGAACGTGAAAAATCCCTAACTTCCACAGACCCTATCTCCGAAAATGTTGCAAATAAAGCTTTGAAATTTTTCCACGACATTCCTTAGGATTTCGGCTTCGCTCTGTAAAAATTTCAGCTTCTGAACCCTCGTAGAAGAAACGTTATAGTGAAAATTCCACAATGACCTGTTTAGGTTAAATTCAGGATCTTGCAAAAATCCCTAATCGAAAAAATCATATCTCCGAAAATATTGTGAACCAAGATCTGAAATTTTTCCACGATGTGCCTCCGGATTGCAGCTTCACTCTGTAAAAATTTCAGCTTCTGAACCTTCGTAGAAAAAATTTTATAGCGAAAATTCTATGATGACCTGTTTGGAGTAGTGAAACCCTAGAATCCAAAGCTCTGATACCAAATGTTATGAAACCAACTCCAAAAATAGAATAAATGAGAGATCAACGCCTTAGAAATCAACCACTTCAGGGGGGAAACCTATAATACATTACATAAATGAACAATTCTTGGGTGATTAAAATGACCAAAACCTCCTTTCTATGTATAGGAGTCCATGGGGCCACAATGTAATCCTAGCCGACCTAACAATAATAATGTAAGGGAACAATAATAACAATATTGGGGTTACAGGGGCACAACAATAACAATAAGGGGGTTACACTAGCAACAATAAGGGACTATACTAGTAATATAGGGACCTAACAGATAGGAATAATGTAAAGGAAGATTGTGATAGTGGGACGATATATATCAACTCTAGAAAGATGTGGCATGAATTTAGGGAGCCTTATTTTTTCCCCAAAAAATGAAACCAAGTGTTTGTTTACCCAGATTTGTTGGATAGGGATTGGTGGTTCATATTAAGACATGATCCTAGATCAAAACATATTTTTCAGAACAACAATGTTACCATGCCAAGCAAGGAATATAATCATGGTTTATGTACTTGTGTTATTTCATCATTTATATTATTTTTGTATGTTTTTGTTTTCTTAATTTCGATTATTATATTGTTTTTTATTTGACTTGTTGGTATTTTTATATAATTGGTATGTTCAAAATTGTTTTTACACCTTTTTTTCTATTGGAAACATTTTTACACTTAAAACCGAGTATTTCCAATTGTGTAATTTATAATCTAAAAAATTAAAATCTTAACGTATTTGTTTATTGTGTTTAAATCTAATTTACAGTGGAATTCTTCTATAGGATTTGGATAGACATCAAGATGGATCAAAAGATTGTAATTATAAGCACAAGTTATCATTTTTGTACTCTTTTGTTGTACTTTTGTGACCCCAAACATATATTTTTAATATAAAATATTTTCTACTCTAGATAATATAAAAGTCTGTTTTGAATCCTAAAGGTGAGTACTCCTTTAAGAATGCTTATTTATAACTATATTTTTTAAAAATATCAATTTAAATTTTAGAAATTACTATACACTAAAGAATTCATACATCCAGATTCCACTGATCTCACAATATTTAACTTCTTGCAAAATACAGAATCATTCCACTGTTAATCTTTTGCGGAAAATTAATTGCAAACACATGTGAAGCATAAACAAAAACAATCGCACATAACACAATTGTTTAACGAGAAAACCTGAAGCTGAAAAACCCAACTATCATATATTATGTATCATGTAGATCATGTAACAATCTCATAAAAAGCTTAGTACATCAAGCTCTCAGTACAATCAATCGTCACACACTAACATAGAAGAAATTTGCAAATCCATGCACCGATCTCTGCCCTCCTGCTAGCCTGCCTCCACTGTGCAATCCCTGCTGAAGAATAGCTCTAAATGAATTCTAATTACCCTTGCCTTGACTGCGCAATCCTCATTGTAAACTCCAATGTGTGTGTGGTGCAATCAATGCATCACTATAGTCACAACAGATAGTCCATCTTTCCCTTTCACCTATCTCTCCACTAGGTCTCCACTGGAACTGACATGCACTGTAGTTAATTCCTGTATTGTTCAGTTGATTAATGAGTTATTATTTGTGAATTAATTAAATAATTAATTCACTCCACTCTCACTAGTGTATCATTCAGTTAGACTAGATACAACTAGCTCAACTAAGTCTAATTGAGTTAAACTAAATACAACTCCATGAACTACTCTTCCAACTCTATCATAACTTTGCCACTTTAGTTCTAACTAAGTCCTCCATGCATGAACCACTAGTAAACCCTAGGAATTGCGTAATTCCTTCAGCCCATTGATTTTCCAAATCTGTGCACTGAAACTAAGTGCTCTAAGAGAACAAGTTGTTGTTTATTGTCAGATTATTATTAAGAGCTAATAATAATCGACACTTCTATATTTAGATCGACGATCTATAAATAGAATTTGCCCAATATTCTAAAAATATAATTTCATCTATTTTTCCAACTTGATCAACCATCCACAAATAGCATCGTACAACTTCTGAAATATGATCATGATGTCTAAAAATAGACATAGTCTAAAAATAGATTTGTGCCAAAATAGCCTGTGCGCCCACTTAGTGAAGGCGACTCTTTTCACTAAGCTCGTCATCTTGTTGAATCTCAACACTCCCTCTCAACAAGATAGGGATTATCCTTCACCCCGAATCTATCTCTATGGTATTTTAATTTTCTCCTGGTGAGCGCCTTCGTCAGAATATCTGCATCCTGATCTTCCGTAGGAATGTACCGAAGCAACATGATCTTCCATTGCAGACAATCTCTGATATGATGATACCGGATATCAATATGTTTAGATCTATCATGAAACACAGAATTAACCGAGAGTTTAATGCAACTCTGATTATCACAATGTATCATTGTAGGATCTAAGTGTGAACCGAACAAACCCACTAGGATCTTCCTCATCCAGATAGCCTCACATGCGGCTTGACTTGCTGTCATGTATTCTACTTCCACTGAACTGAGTGCCACAGATCTTTGTTTCCTACTGTACCAAGAAACTTCCATAGATCCGATACTGAAAATCCTTCCTGAAGTGCTCTTTCTGTCTATTGGGCTGCCTACCCAATTTGCATCCATGAAGCCATGCAACTTCACCTCATCTGTCTGTCTGTACCATAAACCATACTCATATGTGCCCCTGAGATATCTCAGGACATGCTTGCCCGCCTTCCAAAGTAGTTTGGTAGGCTTAACCATCGCTTGTGAAAGCTGGTTCACTGTATAGCATATGTTCGGTATTGTATTGACTAAATACATGAGCAAACCCACCAACTGTTGATAAATAGTGGCATCCACTACCTTTGCCGATGTAGCATCCTCTTTCCTCCAATTTCCTAGAAGATGAGTGTCGATAGGCTTGCAGCCTTGCATGTGAAACTTCTCTATTATCTCCCGGGCATACTTTCCTTGAGAAACAAACAGTTCACCTTCCTGTTGCCATATTTCCAATCCAAGAAAATAATGGAGGAGGCCCAAATCCTTCATCTCAAACTCATTTGCAAGATATTCCTTGCATGAGTGTATCAACTGCTCATCACCCGTTAGTATTAAATCATCAACATAAAGAACAATGAATAAAAGCTTACCCTCCACCACAATTTGGTACAGGTTTGCATCCGCCTTATTCTTGGTGAAGCCAAGTCCAGTGAAATAGCTGTCAATCCGAGTGCACCAAGTACGTGGTGCTTGCTTCAGACCATACATCGCTCTTTTGAGCCTGCACACATGCGACTCGTTGTTGAAGATCTAAAATCCTTCAGGCTGCTCAATGTACACCTCTTCCTCAATGATCCCATTAAGGAACACAGTCTTCACATCCATCTGATGAATGTGCCAACCCATCTGCGCTGAGAGAGAAAGGATGGTCTGTATGGAAGAATACCGTGCGACAGGTGCAAAGGTTTCTTCATAGTCAATCCCATCGATCTGTGAGAAGCCCCAGGCAACAATTATTGCCTTATACTTCTCGACGCTCCCATCAGCAGCTTGCTTTACCTTGTAGATCCATCTTGATCCTACAACTGATTTTCCCATCGGCCTTGGAACAATCTCCCAAGCATTGTTTCTAACAATGCTTTCATACTCCTCCACCATGGCATATACCTATGTGGGCTCCTCCATTGCTTCTTCAAAATAATATGGCTCTGTCATAATACACTTGCTCATAAGAGCCATGTATCTAGTAAATCAGTCAGGTGACTGTCTCTGTCTGCGCTGTGATGTAGGGACTCCTACATTCTGTGCCGCATCAAAATTCAGTCTCTCAGCTTCTGTGGTACACTTTCTGCCTTGTCTGATGTTTGGTTCTGCATGAGTGGACTCCTCCACTCCATGAATCCTCCCGGGTCGACACATCGAGAGGTCTATCTTCAAAATAAGAAGTTCCTCCTCTACATGCAAGTGTAGCTCCCTCTCAAGAGACAACTTCATGGCTTTCACCTCATTGAATTTTATATCCCGTCACACCATAGTCATTCGACTATTTGGAAAATACACACGATAATTATGGGGTGTTTCTGTGTACCCCAAAAATATCCCAACTTCGACAGTCGGCTCTAGATTCTTCCTGGTATCCTTAGTTTTATGAATGTAAATAGATGAGCCAAAAATCTTAAAATGAGAAATATCAGGCTTCTTACCAGTAAAATATTATGCAGGTGTACTCATGCCAAGTACTCTACGAGGACAATGGTTTTGCACATAAACCGCAATGTTGCATGCTTCCGCTCACAAGTGCATCAGTAGGCCTTGGTCATGCAGCATTGCTCATGCATCACCCACGATCATTTTGTTCTTTCTCTCCGTGACCCCATTTTTCTATGGGTTATGAGGTGCTATGATTTCTCTTCGAAATCCTTCTTTGCTACAGAAGTCTTTGAATTCGACTGAGATGTATTCACCACCATTATCGCTCCGTAGAGATTTCACTTGATTCCCCGACTCCTTCTCCACCAATGCTTTGAAATCACTGAATTTTGAGAATTATTCGCTCTTCTTCTACATGAAGAAGATCTAGCATCTACAAGAATAGTCATAAAAAAATATAACATAATACCTGTGTTTTTTTGTTGAAGAAACTGAGAAAGGTCCATACACGTCTGTGTGAATTCTCTCTAGGATCACCAAAGCACGGTTCTCCTTCTCATGAAAGGTGGTCTTCACAAACTTACCCATAGTAAATCCCTTGCACTAATCTGACTGTGCAAGAGTACCCTTGGGAAGTCCAGTAGAAATCTGCTGCAAAATCTTCAAAGCGCCACGGTGAAGATGGCCCAATCTCCTGTGCCATAATTCGCCCTCATCCTAGCTCACCACTTCTTCTGCTTTTCCCACCATTGCGGCGCAGCCATCTACCTCTAGCTTGTAGAGATTATTAACTCGAATCTCAATCTTCTTGGTTTGAACCATTGTTTTATGTCGAAGGAAGGCTTTTCCCTCACTGAAAAAAACATCATAACCTTTGTCTTCCAACATTGTGATCGAGACCAAGTTCTTCTTCAGACCTGGAACATGCATAACATCCTTCAAAAAGAATGGATTACTGGACTCCCTCTCAAAGGTAATGGTCCCAATGCCAGTCGAATTGTATCGACCATCATCACCCATCTCTATATGCATCTGGAGGTCCTTCTCCTCCAAGTCACTAAACAAATCCTTCTCTCTCGTCATATGGAAAGACGCACCACTATCAAGATACCACACCAATCCCATACAACTTGAAAAAAAGCATGAAATAAAAGAGAAATCAATTTCAGATTGCGAGGCTAAGGCCTCACTAGCTGCAGCTTAAGCAACCTTCTTTTTCTTCTTCTTTTGTGCGCAGTTAGTGGCGAAATTCCCATGTTTGTGACAGTGAAAACACTTCACTTTGGACAAATCCTGCTTCTTGCCTTTAGCTTCGGATTTTGAAGGAAATTGATTCCCTTTCCCTTTCTTTGCTTTTGCAGCCAAAGAATAATTCTCTTCATCTTCATTCTTCGATAAAGAGCCATCCCTGGTACCCTGCATTATCTCCTACTGCACAAGATCCAACCAAAGTTGCTCCCATCCCGACAGTTTCTCCCGTCCATTGACAAAGTCTTCGTAGCTATGCCAACTCTTCAGAAGCCTAAGGAGATCCAAGCTCACCAAGTCTTCATCATCAACGGTAACCCCCACACTTTCCAGTTCATCCTTGTAGTGGACAAAATTTGTGAGATATTTTGGAATATTGTCGCCCTTCTCCATTTTTATTTTTCTGAGCTTGTCTTTAAGCGCCAACTTCCTCTGGTCAATTCTACTTTGGAAAAAATATGTCAAAGCCTTATACATTAAGAATGGAGTGGTTTTCCCATGAAGGTTGGACACAATATGGTCCTTCACACCTTCCAACAGAATTCTTCTTGTCTTTGCTATCTTCTTTTGCCATGCATCAAGTAATGCGACATCGCTAGATCCCAGCTTGGGAACATCGCTATCGATGAACTCCTTTAGTCCATTATCCTCCAGCACCACCTCCATCCTATATTTCTAGGCTATGTAATTCGATCTCCCATCAAGGGCATACTCCAATCACAACCCATTGAAAGACATTTCAATGTATACTACACTTCTGCACCAAGAATCTTCTGCAGCAAATTCGAATTGTCCACCAGCACAAACTCAACAATTTTTCACAATTGCAATCTTCAAGAATTAACACTGATATGATACCATGTAGAAATTAGTATAAACTAAGCATGCATACATCCAAATTCCCCTGATCTCACAATATTTAACTTCTTGAAAAATACAGAATAATTCCACTGTTAATCTTTTGCGTAAAATTAATTGCAAACAGATGTGAAGCATAAACAAAAACAATCGCACATAACACAGTTGTTTAACGGGAAAGCCTGAAGCTGAAAACCCCAACTATCATATATTATGTATCATGGAGATAATGTAACAGTCTCATACAAAGCTTAGTACATCAGGCTCTTAGTACAATCAATTGTCACACACTAACATAGAAGAAATATGCAAATCCATGCACCGATCTCTGCCCTCCTACTAGCCTGCCTCCACTGTGCAATCCCTGCTGAAGAATAGCTCTGAATGAATTTGAATTACCATTTCCTTGACTGCACAATCCTCATTGGAAACTCCAATGTGTGTGTGGTGCAATCAATGCATCACTATAGTCACAACAAATATTCCATCTTGCCCTTTCACCTATCTCTCCATTGGGTCTCCACTAGAACTGACATGCACTATAGTTAACTACTGTATTGTTCAATTGATTAATGAGTTATTATTTGTGAATTAATTAACTAATTAATTCACTCCACTCTCACTAGTGTATCATTTAGTTAGACTAGATACAACTAGCTCAACTGAGTCTAACTGAGTTAAACTGAATACAACTCCATGAACTACTCTTCCAACTCTATCATAACTTTGCCACTTTAGTTCTAACTAAGTCCTCCATGCATGAACCACCAGTAAACCCTAGGAATTGCATAATTCCTTCAAC
Organism: Pinus albicaulis; assembly: GCA_034641835.2. Taxonomy (NCBI): domain Eukaryota; kingdom Viridiplantae; phylum Streptophyta; class Pinopsida; order Pinales; family Pinaceae; genus Pinus; species Pinus albicaulis. The sequence continues at coordinate 180,890,618 of CM076570.1, read as the reverse complement.
CCACTGATTTTCCAAATCTGTGCATTGAAACTAAGTTCTCCAAGAGAATAAGTTGTTGTTTATTGTCAGATTAGTATTAAGAGCTAATAATAATCGACACTTCTATTTTTAGATCGACGATCTTTAAATAGACTTCACCCAATATTCTAAAAATATAATTTCATCTAATTTTCCAACTTGATCAACCATCCACAAATAGCATCCTGCAACTTCTGAAATATGATCACCATGTTTAAAAATAGACTTGCGCCAAAAATGGCCTGCGGGCCCACTTAGTGAAGGCGACTCTTTTCACTAAGCTCATGATCTTGTTGAATCTCAACATAAATATACTAATTATCTCCTTTATCAAATGAAATTGTGAGCATCAATCTAAAATAATTCACTAAGTGATAGAAAATGGAGAAGGAAAATCATATCTGTGTTATATTTGTGTACTAAAAGGTCTACTACAACCATTGTCAAAGTTTTTGAATATAGTAAAGTAACCTCCCTTATTTTCACTATGCAACATCTATCCACAAATATAAATGTAGTTTAAAACATGGTGTACAATATCTATGATAATAAGTTTTGAAGGTGAAAAGAATATAACCAAAATGAGAAAATAGGGAATTTGGAAACAACATTTAAGATTTTTTTTCTAGATTTAGATACTAACTAGATTATTAATCATTTCACATGTTTTTTCTTGAGGTTTATATCAAAATCAATATAAATAAGGTAATGATAAATCTATGAGGACTTTCACAATGAAAATTTTGTGTATTAATAAGTAAGATTAAATTCTTGACATGAGATATAAACTCATGTTTACTATATCCAGTTCTTGCAACATTATGTAAATTAAAAGGAGGTTTTATGCATTTGTAAAATGTTGATTACATATTTTTATGGACCATAAGAGAAACAAATGGCCTTATGTGGATGCGTGAGAGGTTTTATTTTTTTCTTCATGGTTAATGGAAGATTTTTGACTTTTCTTTTCAATGGTAATTATAAATAAAAGTTGAATTAAAAAATATGTTACGACTAAAAATTAAATGATAAATAATGCGCTGGTGATTAAGAGGCATTTGTTCAAATTTCTAATAGATTTGGTGATGCATTTTTCTTTCCTATTTAGATTATTTAATATCTAGTTTTATGTATTTATACGTAAATTATTTAATTTAAAGTAGACATGTCTTTATCATTGTAAACATGATGTATTATCTATGAGAAATGTGAAAACATGAGTTTTAGTGACTATCTCATGATAAGTATGTGGAAAAAATAAAATTTGTTGAGTTGTTCATTAAAAAATAATCAAATATTTTATTTGTCAAAAAATTGAATCTAATATAGTATGGTTTTTGTATTATTTAACTGATATTTATTATTAAAAAAAATAAATTTAAACCACAATAGAAAATAAAGAACCAAAATAACACCAAAGTGTTATATCTTTATTACTAGAAAAGAATTCACTTGCCTCTTTAAGGGAGAACTTCTAATAGAGTAAATCCCAAACTAAAAGTAACTTCACAAGCCTTATTTCACATTTCTTAATCCTCATGTTTAGAGAGAGACATTTCTAATTTAATTTGGTAAGAGTTGCCATAAATATTAAATTTCAATTACTTGAAACTCTCACAACTTTTTCTTCATCTTCTTCTTCCTTTTTTAAAAAAAAAAAAAAAAAATTAAATTTAACAATAGATTGAATTTTATAACCAATATAGATCCATATTAACAATGAATCTACCAAGATTTGAGTGAGATCAAATGTCATTATATGAAAAACTCTTTTTAGAAACATGTCACAAAATTTAATCTCTTTTAGTGCTTCATAAATCTATGATTAGGACGGCTCTATAGTGATTTTCTTTCTCTATATATAGATCAACAATAGTGTAATTTTTCATTTTTTAAATTGTATTTTTGAATAATTTATTATTATTAATATTTTATATTAAAAATTGAATGAGTTACACATTTTTGTCTTATTAAGAACTAACTAAATTATTTTACCTTTAATTATTTTTCCTTTATGAGTATTGAAATATTTTACTAATTAGGTTAGAATGAATATGAATGAACTATCCAAGCAATAGAAAAATATTTATGGTAATTTTACAATTATATTTTCAACCATACTAAACTTTGTAATTTATAAAAATATCTTTGCATTTTTTTTAAAGTAAGTCATTTTGCATGTAATTTCATATATAAAATTTTGATATAACTTCACCAATACATAATTTATAATAAATATTATTTCATAAAAATAAACATCATGATGATAACCATCTAACAAACATAAACATCATCTAAAATACACATTCAAATTCGTTAACATCATCTGATTATATACACATCTAACACATATAAATGTCATTATCTATCACACAAATCTAATAATCTAAGATGCCATCATCATCGTGATCACATTTAACAAAACACAGACATTGTAATCTAACATCATCACCACACACATCCTCAAACATACATCTCATGTCAAATAACTACTGTCACATACAAATTTATTTGCAAGCACATTAAATGTACATATCTAACATGACCTAACAATATACACATCAACACCATCATATAAATTAAGTACATCAACATGAATAAAAAAATACGCCACACACACACACACACACACACACACACATGCAAGTAAAATAATTGCATCAAGTGAAATCATTGGTATAAAATATCTGATACAACATACGTAGTAGTGGCAGCTTGGTTTGTAGTAGAAGACAATGGATGGTCAACTGCCTCAATAGTCAAACTAAGAGGTGTAGGATAAGGTAGCTAGTCTTATCTCTTAGAAGAAACATGAGGTAAAGGTAGTGCCAGTGGGTGATCATGAGGTGAATGATGAGGAGCTAGAGTACTACCAAAGGGATCACAGACACCTTGATCATGATCTGATGGGGTAGTATTACTAGAAGGATCACCAAAATGATCATCATGACCATATGGGATAGCACTGGGTGAAGAATCACGTGTATCTGTAGCATTCCCATCCCTCCTCGCTGCTAGTAGCCTAGTAGCTCCGACAATATTGATCCAAAATATTTTGCTCATATATGCATTAAATAATTACATAAAAGAGAGCATTTAAAACCATGAAACATAAACACATAAAACGAAGAACAAAGAGACCATGACATGTAAGAGATTAAAACACCAAAAATTGATTACTGAGTTCGTCCAATTCGGACTACGTCTCCAGGCCCTGCTCAACAGTGGGGAGGGATTCATTTATTAAGTGGTGATAAGAAGTAGAAATACAAGAAAAAAATACATAAAGCACCCTTATACCTCTGATCCAGAAAATTGAGCTTTGATGCAAAAACAAACATCACCGTTGTGTTCTTGTCACCGAGAGATGTAGAATCAACATAAAATTTATCTCTAGAAGAGAGCTGCCACCATGCAACAAGATCAAAATTTTGAATAAGAGGAAGATGAGAAGGTCATAGCTGCAGGAGTTTCACGAGGTAAACCAATTGATTTGGGATCAGATTCTGGTGATGAAAGGAGGATTTCAACTCTTGGAATTACAGCAGATGGAACCATCGATTTGGGTTCAGATTCATGCGATGAACACAAATATCAACACATAGTGTACCAAATATGAAAAGGTCGCCCTATGCAGCATGAATCTAGGAACTTGAGGATATCAATCAAAGCATTCAAGAAGATAATACTGAGCTAAGGAGACTCCTACAAGAAGCAGAAAAGGAGAAACAAAGGTTGCTACACCAGTTGCGAGCTAAGGACGAGGCCTTGGAGAAGCTGCAACGTAACCCACTTGAGGTAAAAAGTGTTTCTTTGATTTCACATACTTTTTATGATGAAAATTTTGCTACTTTTGAAAAACATACTACAGGTATCAGATCCAAACTGTTGAAGAATATGGGGTATCAGGGAAAGGGCCTCGGCATTAATGACTAAGGAATCATAAACCTTATCAAAGTAGAATAATTACCCGTCATGCAGGACTTGGGTATGTTAGGAAGGAAGTTGGGGAATGCTCCAAGACAACCAATGACCCACCAATGACATACGATGAGAGCGCCTTATCACATCCTAGTGACAATGAGGGATCCATGAGCACTTATTAAAGGCACATCGGGAGGAAGTGTTCCAAGACAATCCATAAAGTTTGGAGGAGGAAGAATCGTTGTAGTTTTTCCAACGAGGTGTGACACCAACAAGCCACGTGTCAGATAATACAAGCCCAGAAAAAATCGATAGAGGAAACAACAGGTGAAAATGTTCAAAAAATGAATCCACCAAATTCATGGTGGTCTGCTTTACTAAGTAAAAGATGCATTTTTTAGATGTAGTATCTTATTGGGGCCACACTTTGTAAATCATGCGTTGCAAATAAATGTAAAAGTGATGATGTGTTTTCCATCGCTTCCTAAAAGCAACGATGATGTTTGGCCTCTGTGTAGTTTGGGTATTGTTTCTATTATGTAATCCTTGACCAAAGAGTGTGTGTTATAAACTCTTGGAAAGTGTGGGGTTGATTGAGTCATGCATGGTTTGTATATGATTGTAAGGGATGTACCATATTTATGTGTAGGTGATTGAAAGTGTGGTTTGGTGAGGACACAAGTAATGTGTGTTATTTCTTTTGGTGGTCCAAAATATCCTCAGTGGGGAAGATTGATACAGGAGGATCTCAAAGGAAAAGTGGCTTAAAATTTCTCAAAGTTCAAATTGGTTGGATTGCTCTCGAACAAGGTTCAGGTTGAAGTACTCATCACCCTGATTCCAACAATGTGAATGGATCTCCAATCCGAGTACGTATGGAGAAGTTAAAGCAAGTCAAAGTTTTGGTCAAAGTTGGGAATTGGGCCAGGTTTAAGTTTCCCACAAGTTCACCGTCAACCAGCAAGGAACCCAACTCCAAAAAATGGCTAAAATGGTGGCCTGGTTAATTTTCTCAGTGACCCTTATTTTTTTTAAGTTCAAGAAATAACCACTATTGGAAAAAAAAAAAAAAAAAAAAAAAAAAAAATATATATATATATATATATATATATATATATATATATATATATATATATATATAGGGTGGCGTGCCATGACCCCCGCCACCCCCTTCGGACCCATGCCACAACAAAATATTAAAAAAGGAATCATTGTGGGTCGATGGGCCATGACCCCGCCGAACCCTACGGGAACCCACTGTAACCAACATTGAAATAAGCAGTTAGAGGTGGGTGGTCAACCCCGTCACCTGAACCACCTTCGACCTTATGTTATAACACTCTGGTGAGGTGCGGTTGGGTCTGGCTGCGTCGAGTGGACCCGCCCACCAGCCAATATGTTTTTTTAAACATAATATTAACCAGAATGTAGAGGGGTGGGATTTGACCCCCGACCCGACCTCTTCTAGTTTTGGATCTTAACCAATATGCCCAAACCACTAATGTGGTAAATTTCACCAGAATTTTGATATAAGACCTTAATTTTACCAGGCCATAGGGGCAGAACCATGCCTAGGGAATATTGAGGAGCATCAAAAATATTCCCTGGGGTGTAGAACTTTTCGGTGTCCATTTGAGACAAGTTTTATGTCAATTCTACACCTTTTTGCGACAGGAACACAACCGTGACGTCCGTTTCTACATCGGAGCTCTCCATTTTTTTTGGGAATTTTCTGGATCAGAGGTATAAGGGTGCTTTATGTAATTTTTCTTGTACTTATACTTCTTCCTTCCACTTAATAAATGAATGCCTCCCCACTATTGAGTAGGCTCGGAGATGTAGTTTGAATTGGACGAACTCCATAATCAATTTTTGGTGTCTTGGTCTCATGCATGTCATGATCTATTTGTTCTTCATTTTATGTGTTTATGTTTCATGGTTTTAAATGATATGATATATGTAATTCTTTAATGCATCTGTAAGAAAAATATCATGGATCAAATATGACGCTTCAGACTTATGATATTGCGCAGATAGTCCCTTAAGAGCTCAAAGAGCCTAGGATCTTCCCTGATGTCTCGAGCCGTCGTAGGGAAGACTCCCTCCTCTACACAAATTCTAGAGATTTGGTTGCAATATTCCATCCCGAATATGACATCAGCCCTATGCAACCGCCTACCCACACCCATCTGTATCTGAGGATTTGCCTAACCCTTTGTGACCTCAACCATCTTAGCATGTCCCTCTGGTGGTAGAGGAGGAATGTCCCAAACGAAATCACCGATGTCTACAAAATATATATTACACAACAATAATAAGACACTTTTATTAAATAATTTAATAAAAAAATTTAAAGAACATGCTAGCATAATTTTTATTCTAATTAATTAAGACAATAAAATTAAACTAAATTAATTTAAATAAAAAACTAATATTACCTCTATCATCTGCAGGCTCATCTGGTGTGAAGAGGATGTTAGTACAATGTCTCTAATCAATCCTTGTGTATGGACATGAAAAAAAGATAAACATGTGGTCAGCCTCACTAGCCAGTAGCCTCAGTGCATTGGCGGAAATCCTGGATAAATACTCCGGTAGGCCCCTCTTGGGCATCATCTTGCCCCATCCACACCTTAGTCATCGACCTAGGAGGGAAATGGTCAAAATTAGGCCTTGTCTCTGAAATCCTCTAAAAAAAAGAAGATCTGAATAAAAAGGGAAGTTGGCCCCCCATGTATAATAGCACAACATATATCTAAAGCCATACAAAACTGCTACAAAAAAATGACAGACCATCTAATACATCATGGCCTCTGCACCAAAGGATCAACATAAAACAAAAGAGTGAAACTAATGTGTTTCCCATCACTAGTATAGTGTGGAATGGTACTCACTAATAGTGAGAGGCACCTAACTTCCTCTGCACCAAAATAAGTGATTCGTAGCTGTCCACCAGAAACCTGAAAATATACTAGACACACTACATGACCCCTAACATATCTCTGAGAGTAGGAAAGTTGAATCTTTGCTGCAACACCATGGGGGGCATCAGAGAAATTAGGAAAATCCTCCTTTCTCTTGGATAGGCTAGTGATAATATATATGTCCTCTTTAGTGGGCTCATACCACGTGTTAAGACTAACATGGAAAACCTATTGGTGGACATCCCACTAACGAATAAACTGTGCCAACAACCTAGAGTGTGCCTATAAGGATGTAGCCTCCTCATAGCACTTAAGGAGGCCTACAGTCCTCAAAAACACTTTGGTTTCTATGGTAATAGGGCGAGGGTATAAATATCTCTCCCTCTCTCATGCCTCCCGTTGTCGAACCATGTTATATTGGTTCGCCATTTTCTCTTGCTACTGTTGCTCCCCCCTCTGTTAACATCTAAGCTACATTATTGACATATACAATACATCAGCCTTATACATAAAACATACTTCTTTATTTATTAAATGAGAAATGTGTTTTTAAATATGGACATATAACTTTCAATATTCTTTTTTCTATCTTCGGTGCACCAAAACTTAACAGAAATTCACTGACAATGGTGTGCCACAAAACAAGAAAGCATTGACCACGATGCGTACAACTACATGATGCACCACTTTTGGTTCGCATACATACAAACACATTGGTTATTTTTATTTTCAACGTAGTGTGTCAAGACAACATTGTGAACTTGTGCATATGTAGAACCTTTTCGCACCGAATGGAACATTTAGTTATTGAACACACTGAGCTATATTTTTTAATATTTTTCATGCGTTGTGTTTGGTAAACATAAACACACCAAGAAGTATATTTTATCGTACGTGTTGTTTAGTATCCTCATTTATCAATAAAAAGGAGTGGCCAAGGGGAAAAAACCGAGAAGTTAAGAGGGGTGGCAGACTGAGGGAATTGTGAAGGTCTTTGAAAGAAAGTCCCTAAGAGATAGGCACAGTGACTAAAGACTTATCGAGGCCACCACATAGCGGGAAGTAGCACTCATGTATCCACGACGGAACCATGAGCCACAAAGCCCAATGGAGAAGGCTTTCCATCGGCCTCAAAAGAGCATGGTGAGGTTAAAAGTCAGGCCCTCAGAAAAGGTGACGTCACCTTTCAGCGAGCTAATCACAAGCATTCCATGGGGTAAGAAAATGAGGCCGAAGACTACTATGCACCCCATCGAAGTTCAAGAGGGGTGCACCGAAGATGACGATTGGAACGGGTGAATGAAGAGGTAAGGTAAGTTTAGGATGGCGGTATGAAATCCGGTACCTGCTTTAATTTGGCATGTGGCTCCCACCAACTTAGCTTCTATCAGCCAATTACCCATCGCCACGTGTCCCACTGTCAGCGTCCTTATGACGCCAACCCTACAACTGTCACCCTGTCTTGTACTCTGTAAAACTAGGTCTAATATAAGCTCGTTTTACCCTCAATTGTGTAAAATACTGGTTATTAACCGAATTTTTGCACAGAGGAGGTTAAAACTCAAGTGCAAGGTCGTTTTCAATCCCGCGTCACTTTCCCCTTGGAAACTTCACTACTCTCAGGTATTTTGTCGTCTTTTTGTCTCACAATTTCCCTTCTGTTTTTATTTTCAAATGGTCATGTGGAAAATGAAAACCAAGAAGTCTGTGCTTGAAACCCCACAAGCCTGCGAGGTCAGGACTGCTCCTGGACCTGAACCCCTCGTTGATGCCCACACATGAATTCATGACCCAGTCTACCTGTTTAGTGTAGGTCGTACTAGAGCCGAGCTTTTCGACTATCATCAAAAAGGCAAGGACATGTTTAGAGTTGTTGAGTCAGGTCTATATTACCAAATCACTCCAACCACATACCCCGTTTCCAAGTTCATTAGCTGGCTTGGAGAGGCCTATGACGAGCGTAGAGACATGTTTCTTTCTACCCAGAGAAATAAGATTTTCCGTATTATGCCCCAAATCATAAGGGAAGCCATTTGCTACCCACCCATCGAATATTATGTCGAGTTCTCCGAGGTCTCCCTCTCCTGCCATTTCTCAAAGCTTTCGTGAGAAAAACAAAGTGCTTTCCTCAGCCTCCTCTCAGATTCCCGCCTATCGTCTTTCTTGCTAACGGACTCAGTTCCCTTGTCGAATTTCCGAACCAATGTATAGCCTATCCTAGCACTCATCTCAGGGTTTCTAGGGTCTGAGGAGGTCGACCAGGTGACTAAAAAGGGCATAGATTTTCCATGGCTCATGATGTAGAAGGACATTATCTTGGATATCCATTCTTTCTTAGCTTTGGCTATCCAAGCCCAGTTTCAAGAGATTTCCTCAGCTGGTTCATTCAAGTATTGTTCCCTTTTTTTTTACCTATTTCTATTCAAGCATGCAGATAGATTTGGAGGTCTAGGCCTGAGAAGATTCTCAAGGATAAATGCCCAACCCAGAACCATCTTCAAGTGGACTACGAGAGTTCGGCAACAACCATAGGGGAAGGGGTATGCAAAATTTGTTAATGAGTTCATGACCATAGCTTATGCTATTATACATGACAACCCTCCACCTAGAATATTTCCTGAGTAGAAGGATTGGCTACAGTTTGATGAGGAAGATTGCATAGGAGACTGGTGCCTGTTTGACAACTATACCGAGATCAAATTATACAGTGCAGAGGTCCCTCCCTACCACTTGCCGGTGTTTCCATCTATGTGAGTTTTTTCCCTCGAATTCATTCGACAGACCTTGAAGGCTGACCAGATCTACTTCGTACCCACGAAGAAAGGATACATCCTCAAAATCCCAACTTCTATCAATCCCTTCACCATAAATTCAAGGCATGCCCTCCCAATTGTGGAAAGAATGCTGCAAGAGATGAACCTCCCACAGGGAGAAGTTTGGCCCTATGACCCTAAGGGAGTCCTTTCCACTAGGAAGAAGAAAATAAAATCAATAGCTTACATAGATGAGACTAGGCACTTCATTGAATGGAGAGCTAAACTTGATGTGTGGCCTTTGGATGTACATATGGAGGCCGAGTCCACAGCTGCCGAGGGAAAAGAAGATAATGTGTCTGTTGGGACAGAGGAACAAGGATGCGAAGGTCCCTCAAGAATTCAAGAGGTCATGGACATTGATGAGGGCACTCACCCTCATAAAAAACAGAGAACTGAAGGGCCAGATGACATAGGGGTCGAGCTGTCCAATGAGGAGATTCCTAAGTTTGGGGTTCCTGACAAGGATAAGCCAGGTTTTCATGTTTCTTTTGACAATGATTCCTCTTTTTCCCCCTCAGGACTTTCACAGGAAATCACGGTGGACATGCAAGAGACAAGGGAGGAAATCAATACCAGAAACAGATTCGCCAGGGAGAGACTAAGGGTCGAATTGGTAGGGTTCATGGATACGCACCATTCAAGACTTTATTTGGTGCTAGATATGGATAAAGAATAAGTTATAATAGCTATTCAGTAAGCAGTGCTGCAACCCTCAGGTTTTGTGGCCTAATATTGAGCTTTATAAATCATCCTCAACCTAACCAACATCCCCCTACCAGACAAACTAGACTTACACCAGTGTATCGGGGATATGTTAGGGATTGAGGTGAAAAAACATGTTGTAGCCTTGAAAAAGCTTGAAAAGAAGTAAAATCTGGTAATAGAGCACCAGAAGAGGGAGAAGGCCAACGCTAGAGCCAACCATGCCTAGCTAGAAGGTCTCAAGAGAACAATAAGAGAAAAGGGGGCTGATAAGGATGCAACACGACAAAAAATTCTTGCCAAGATAGAAGTGGAGAACCAGGATTTGAAGCATAATCTAAACATGTCCCACGAGGAACATGTATAGACAGAGGAGCTCGTTCAGGTAGAAAAGGAGAAATCAGCTCTTGCTGACTCATTGGCCAAGAAACATGAGGAAAATGCTCAAAAGGATACAAATATTTCAGGACTTAAGCAGAGGTCGTCAGAATGGCAGGTCAGATGGGACCAACATACATGCGTGATCCCCGTATCGGGTAATCCTGGGACAACTCCTAAACAACTCACTAAGGCACTGTTTGATCTAAGGGTGTAAGAGGATGAGGTCCGCTCAGTTTGACAGCTCCTAAAGTAGACTAAGGCTGCTCTAGCAGCAAACCAGAAGGTGACGACATCCCTAAAAAAGGAGGTGGAAAAATTGCGCGAAGAAACCCAGGCGCAAGATAATTCCATCAAATATTTAAAGGGACAGATCAAGGGCAATATGTCAATTGTGGAAGCGAGTCGACTGGTCTTGACATAAATCATAGCAGAGGTAAAGATACATTAGAACCTCCTCACACTGATAAATGTCAAGAAGGTGATGATCCACCAGTTCAAATCCCAGCTACAGGATGGACAAAAATACGGAGAAGCAAAGGTTTCCATAGCCAAGAAGTATATCTGGTGCCTAAATGAACTCTCACCTGATGAACTGTGTGTGTAGGGAATACTGGACCGTTTTAGGACGGTTATGGAGGTCGGGAGAGTGACTGAGAAATAAACTGCACGCGCGAACACACTGGGTTGTTTGACGTTAGTCTTGAAGGGAGTGGAGAAGTTAGACCAGGAGTGGAGCAAGCTGGTAGAAGCTAGCCTCCCACTTTGATGGGATCCAAAAATAGGTGCATTCTCTCAGCTAACAGCCTACGAGCAAAATATGCCAAAAATTATGTGCAATGCAGACATATCATTGGAGAGAACAACCTGGCTGAAAGCAGAGACAATAATAGTTGCGTTACGTAAAGAGTTCTTCCTTCTCTGTCAGGTAAAGAAATTCATTGCCGTCCTTGTGGATTATATCAAGCTAACTAACATGCAAAATCTATTCGAGGCCTACAACACAATGCCATCAACAGGGGACATTTTGTGGCAAAAGTGCTGTGAGTACACGAATCCTACGATCTCTTCTGCTTCACACCAGCCGCCACTTCGTCTGGTTCATCCACTTGGATCCTCTTCATCCTTAGCTCAGCCACACCATCCATAGTCTGGCACTCCTCGGCAGAACCCCAAATGATGAATTTCATGATTCAGCCCATGCGGCCTGATTTTATTCTTATTTTCTTTATAATCTATGTAATGTTTTAGTTATAGTCTTTATTTTCTATTTTTTGTTATGTTTTAGTTATAGTCTGTGTCAGACCATACTGTTTAAGATGAGAGGTCGTTTTGCCTCATCATCATTTTTTATTAGGATTGGAAACTGACATATCTCCAGAGAATATTTTGTCTCGGGAAATATCTGCTCTGAACGTTCATGTAAATCACTATAAGAGAGCAGACCGCAGACTTAAAAAGGTTCTAAATTTTCGGGCAGAAGAAGTTGTATTCTGTGTGTCATATTTTGTAATCCTGAGGTTTTTCTCTTAATGCATATCTGAAGAGCTGTTTTGGAGAATAATATAAAGTCTATCTATTGCGATTATGGATTCCTATTGAGATAAATGAACAATATGTATTTTCTTGATATAATGATTCAATTAAATATTCGTTGTGCTCATATTTTATTTCTTGTAATCATTGCTTTCGGAATGCGGGTGTTCTATGAGTTGGATATGAATTTATCTTTAATGGTACTCATGTCATGCTTTATAGTAACATCTCAAATATAGCTCGAGGCACGATTTCTGTTCCAAGTTCCCTTTCATACCACTTTCCTCTAAGGTCATTAAAGGGTGGATTATTATACTGATTTAAGCCCACTTTTCTTTGACGTTCCCCACATATTCCACACAATATCTCACCCCCATTAACTTTTATAACTGTTCATTTGTTTCACGTCTGGTCCTTCTTGCAACAACTTTATTTCATGACTACCTCAGGCCATTTTGAGCAAGCCTTTCTCTCTGCAATTGAAGCTCCCAGTTACCTTTCTTCTTTGGCTGAGATCCAGGACCACCTCTCAAAAGTATTTCAATCCATTTGTTATCAGGAGGATCCCTTTTACAAGCATGAAAAATAACCTTAAAACCTCCTGACCTAAGACGTCTTAGGCACTGGTCTTTAGCAACTCAAGGTTGTCTCTAGGAGTGACAACAGTACGCACCGAAATAAAAATTATAAATTTTCCCGATGTGTTTTAATTTACTAAACAAACTGAAAACATTGTAATGCATTAAGGTCACACACCGATTTGTGTTGCACCTTGTAAATTTATAGGGTGCATTGTTACCGGTGCGAGCTGAACCTATCGATCGCACCACACAAGATTTTTTTTTTTTTTTTTCAAATAATGGATTTTTTGACCTAATTTGTAGTTATACTCTGCTAAAAAATTAAATTAGAGAGAAACATAGACATTACTTGGACATTTTCTCATCAGGGAGGCATGGTTGACACATAATTGAAAAAAAAAATTCACCAATGTTTGAGAAAATTCGAAAGTCACACATTGAGCATGGGATGGAAGGATGGAGAGCAAGGGAATCACTGAAGAGAGGGTGCTTGTGTGAGGAAAGAGTAGCACTAGTGCATGAGAGCTCTACAACACTTCAAATGGTAAAAATGAAATTTAAAACCGATAGGTTTTTTATTTTTTTATTTTTTTTAACATTTATTTAACCCTACTCTGGCGTGTTACTGTAATGACACCGGTGCATTCTTGTAGCAACACCAGTGCGTACTATTTCCTAAGTGCACCAATTTTTTTTAAATTAAAAACCCTATAGCAATGCTCTTGGTAGTTACACACCAAGGCATTTGAATACATGAAAATCACCAGTGTGTCATGGGAATATAACAAAAAAATGGTGAAAATAAGTTTACAATCAACATTTTTTTAATTTAACCTTTGTCTGGTGCTATCGAGTAGTATAAGAACTAGTGCACTGTATATAGATGACACACCATTCTATTTATTTGTATAAAAAATAACGTTGCAATGGTGCACCACTCTCTATTAAGCACCGAGGATTTTAGTTCAATTAATGGCACTAATGCATATAATATAATAAGTGTACCACTATTTTTTAAGTTAAAAACTCCACAACGTTGTGCTATATTGTTAATGCACCGGGGCATTAGTGTACTGGTTTAGCACCGGGTCATTATCAGAGTATAATAATGGTCTGGGAAAAATGAATTTTATGATCGACATTTTTTTAAATTTAACTCTTTTCTGGCGCTATCGAGGAGTATACACACCAGTGCACATTCTGTATTTAACACACCATTATTTTTATTTTTTATTTTTCTATAAAAATAACTCTTCCATGGTGCAACATATGCTATTATGAATTGATGCATATATGTATAGTAAAACACTAGTGCATTATTGTATTAGAGATGCAATGTTAAAAAACATCCGCTAAAACATCCACTCGCCCAACTCTGCTAGTGACCTCTGTTACAAATAGATTTTTAGGCTATTTTTATAGGGGCTTCTGCAAATTACTCTGCTAGAGGTTCTTTTCCTTGTAGTGTACACCCCATCCATTAGATTTTGTGTGGAGGAATTCCAATAGACACTGGAGTCCAAGATACCTTGGAAAATAGAAGCCAAGGGTAAATTTTTTATCTATTAATATGTATAATTTGTTAATAATATGTATCACACAATTTATCATAATTTAGGTCTACTATTTTTGTTTTTTCAATAGTGGTATCATATCAATGTATACTTAACCTAATGAATAGGTTGAGCCACTAGTTTTGTAGCCTCTACTTGGGTTCCTTCACTGTGCACTTTCTCTGTATGCATGTTCTGCATTTTAGATTTGTCATTCTAGCCTGGAGTCTCTACCATGTCTCTACACATTTTAGAGCTGCGATGGTTAGAACTACACCCTGCTCAAGCTTGGCCTTCCTCGCCCTTGCCTTGGGTCATTTCTCTACCGTCAACCTTCCCTCATAGATTCCTCAAGTCGTTTTAGTTTCACTAGTAATGTTCCTTGCATAACTGACACTGTCTCTAAGTTGAGCTGCAATCACCCTTAATGTTAATGGCTTCCCTGCCAGATGAATATTTGTGCATATTATTCTTCCAATTCCCTTGCGGGGCATTTTCCTATATTATTTTCACTAGACCTATACAAAGCACATCCATGGATGAACTCTCTTGCTTCCTCTCCTCCATCAACTAACTTATTTGAGGATCTTATTAGATAATCATGTTGTAGATTTTTTGGTGGTATTGCTGATGGCCCTCATTTTTGACCCTTTTTACCATGCATAATCCATCTATTCATCATCCTTTACCATAATAACACGGTAATAATTTCCATATTTTTTCCACTTATTGAACTTTTAAGGTAAATAATTATTGCTTTTAAATTTTAGAATTTTTAGTAAAAAATGGGCATCAAAATTATTTTTGACTAGAACAAAATTTACTGTAATGGCTCCATTTAAGTCATATGTGAAAGACACCTCATTGGAAATTTAAGATATATTCGAGAAACATGGGAACCAAGGATGGAAAAAATCCTATTAGCACAGTCCAAATGAGTCCGAACAAGTCTTGTCAATGCTGGTAAAACTTGACTAGTCACCCAGAAATCCCTAAATAAAGGGGAAATTTTGTGATTTAGTGAGATTCTACCATATTTTGTGCAACTGAAAGGTTGATTTCGAACTGATTAGATGGATTAGGACTCTTATATTCTGTTGAAAATATTTTATCTAATTTTTTTATACTTTTGGCTTATTTAAGCATAGCCATTCAACACTTATGAACATGTATTATGATTATTGAGACTTCTCTATTTTTGAATATAATTTGAAGAAAATTTCCTTCTACTTCTTGCTATTATTGTTGTGGGATGTGATTGCTGATCTACAGTAGCTGATAATCTTCAAGTGTACCAAGAAAAGGGTGGAGGTCCCCCATTCCAAGCTAAGTACACTGCAGTGTAATTTTGTGTATAATTGTGAATATTTTAGATTGTTGTTTCCTTTATAGTTTCTTGTGAATATTTTCTGAATAGATTCATTATATGCCATGTACATTTATGTTTTGTTTCCTTTCAAAATTTGGTTTAATTAGGGAATGTCAACCAAGGCATCTAAGTTAGATCCTCTTCCTTCTAGATTAGGAACTTAAATGGAAATTGTGCATTTAATCTTTACTGATTTCTTGAATTAATTATCATCTATGCTATTAGAATGATTTTCTTTCAGTAATTGGTTTAAGTAAGGAAGGTCAACCAAGGTATCTAAGTTAGATCCTCTTCCTTATGAATTAAGAATTGAACTAGAAATTGTGTTTATGCATTTGATCTTTATTTCTTTCTTAACATTGTGTTATGCTTTATGGTGGAATTGATCTTGTTGGAATAAAAATAATGAGGAAGGAAAACCAAGGCATCTAAGTTAGAGCCTCTTTCTTGTTGGCTATGCTCCACAAAAACTCATTTCCCCCTTGCTTCTAGTTCAAAATTTTAGTGTTTTCTTTTCAAAAATTTATATTTGTAATATTCATTTCCATTATCTTCACATAAACAACTACTTACTACATTAGCTTAATCTAAGGTCCATATACATTGGTGTGCTTATAATTTTACCAACCAGGATTGATAAGTAAAACAAATTCTCTAATTTAAATCCATAAATTAGACCAACATTTTTGGCGTTGTTGCCAGGGAAGCACACTTAAATATAGCCGATTAGGAAGCTTGTTTAAAAAACATAAAAATGAAAACATAAAAAAAGTAGGATTTATTTTCATTATGGTTATTTATGCTTAGACAAAGAGATGTTAAGGGTAGATATATATAAAAAAAAAAAAACCCAAACTACTAAACCATTGGTGGGAGCAAGGCCATCCACATTAGAACTAACAACAATTGCTAGGAAACAAACTTTAGAGGATCTAGAGGAAAAAACAACGTTCCGGACAAAGGTTAACTTTGGTTGAAAGACAAACTTTGTTGGCTTATGACATAAGGAGAAAACAAACACAAGAAAAACCACCTTCCATAGGAAAACAAGCAAAAAATCCAAGTGATCAACTAGTTCTTGAACAACTTGAAAAAGTTGAGAATATAGAAGTTCAAATATTAACTGAAACACTTGAAAAATTTGAGAAAGAAATGACAAAAGAGGGACAAGGATCCACCATTCTAAGATTAACTTCAGAACAAAGGTTACAATATGAGATACAATAGAAATAATGGGAAAGAAAGAGAGAAGAAGAGAGGAAAACAAAAGAAGCTACTAAAAGGGAAAATGAGAACAAAATAAGGGAAGATGAGAGAGGAGACAATGCCCAAGAAACTAATTTTGGAATCCCAATCTTAGATACTAGAGAAATATTGGGAGAAGAGGTAAAAATGAAAAAACATTCCACCTTCCATTTTTGACAAAATTTTATGGTGTGTCTTCTGAAGATCCTGATTCATTCTTATTTGAATTTGATATCTTGCGTCGAAACTATGGGTATATCGATGATACACATAAGCTTCGTATTTTCCTTGCAAATCTTAAAGAATCTGCATTAAAGTGGTTTATGGGATTAGGTGAAAATAATATTATCATTTGGGAGGACATGAGAAAAATATTTCTCAAGAAATATCAAGCATATTGTAGGGCTAGGGATTCAAGAGATGAAATTTTTAGAATGACTCAACAAGAAGATGAAATTCTATAGGAATACTTGGAAAGATTTCTCTACAACTTACAAAAATCTAAACATCATTATTTAAGTCCAAATACTATTCAAAAAGTATTTTTAAAGGGAATCCGAGATGAATATCTTGATATCCTTAATGTTATGGGTAAAGGAGATATTTCATATCTACCATTTGATGATATTGTTGAATTATGTCAAAAATATTCAAGAGGAAGAGAAAAAACTGGGAAGAGAGATGCAAATTCCAAAGTTACTAAATCAGCAACAAGAAGTATTACAAGAGCTGAGCTAGGAAACTTGTTTGAATATTTCAAAACTAACATCTTAAGCATGTTAGGGACACAATTTGATGCACTTAAAACACGAAATAAACAAGAAGAACAAGATAAAATATTATCAATTTTTTGTCCCAAATGTAGGAAGAAACATCCATTAAGATTTCCTTTAGACAATATTTAGGTTTGTTGACTTTGGATTGAAAATCATACAAATCATAATTTTCCAAAGCTAAAATAATTACAGACAAACAAAATAGAGGAAAGCCAAGGGATGGAATCTCTTTATTATTTAGCACCAAGAAGACCTTGACAACCTCGATTTACAAGTATGCTTCAGAATCCTCCTCAACACTTTACTCAACAATTTTCTCAAGGCTATTAATATCCTGTTCGAAACCCATGGAATGTTCCTATGCCTTCGAAGGCTTGGCCTCCTCATGAAACTCAAAATCAACCTTCTCAAGGTTGGAGAGGGCATGCCTATAGAGCCCAACCTCCTTAACAATACTATTCCCAATCATATCAATCCTATCCTCAACAACCATATCAATCATTTCCTTAACAATCCTTTCCATATCAACAATTTCAACAACCACAACAGCCAAATCCATCATCACCTGCACCATAATTAACCCAACCACAACAGCTTCAGCTGCCATCTAACCAACCACCACCCAAACCAAATCAATTACCAACCCAACTAGTAGAATATCTGAGTAATAAGTCTATATATAATGCAGAAGAAGGAACTTTGTTTCATACATATTCAATTCTTCCTATTCAAGATGTTCATTTAGGTTCTGGGAAAGTACTGCAAAAAGACTCCCCCATCATCATAAAAGAACAAATAGAAGAAAAAGGGAGTCTTGAAAAATCCAAAAACAAACATGCAATAGAAGAGAATCAAATTAAAAAAGGTAATGCAATAATGACTCAAACACCTCCTTTCCCTGAAATATTTGTTGAGAAAAAATATTTTATTACTCTTTTAGAATTTGATATCTTAGATGAATTAAAGAATACTGATGTAAAAATTCCTTTATTGCAAGAAATAAAATATATCCCAATCGATACAGAAGAAGTTAAGGAATTATGCATAAATAAAACTGGAAAAAAGAAAGAAAGATCCACCAACAATCCATATAATTGGAAGATTAGCTAGCCTAGTGTCAAAAAATACTAAAATTGAAAAATATGTTGATCCTGGAATACTTATGGTAACAATTTCAATCAACATTTTTTCAGTTTCTAAAACTATAATTGAATTAGGAGCTGCTATCAATGTCATGAAAATAGAAACCATGAAATATTTGAACTTGCCAAATATTCAACCTACAACTACAATTTTTGAACTAGCAGATAGATCCAAGGTAGTACCAGAAGGAATACTCGAAGACATCATAGTTTCTTTGGATTCTTGGGAATATCCTGTAGACTTCCTAGTCTTACAACCAAAGTCAAACTTAGGAGGCCAACCCTTAATTCTTTGCAGACCATGGTTAGCCGCAACTGATGCTTTCATGGGATCTAGATAAGGAAGTATGATCATGTCACAAAGAAATGAAAGAAAACACATAACACTCTATCCTCCTTCTCAATCTCCTTCTTTACTACCATGGCCTAATGAACAAAAGGAATAAATTTAGAATATTCTAAGCATAAATCAAGATTTTGATTTTAAGGAATAAAATTATGAGGACTTAATGAAATTCTTTATTTATGAACCAAATATATTAGAGAAATTAAGAGAATTGCAATACAATGTTGCAAGCCAGGTCTTGGAACATTTTTTTAAAGGAAAATTGCAGTATTAATTCATTGCAAACATCATTTGAAGCCATTTTTCCTGTTAATTTAATTACAAATTCTCAGAGTAAAGTAATTCAAATCAACCCCAAAAGGAATCTTAATATTGGTAACAATTTACAATCATCACAGCAAGAACAAGTAATTTTACTATTAAAGAAATACTCAAAATATTTTTCTTGGGCTTATACATATAAGCAGGTAATTCATCCAAAAACATGTATTCACCATATTTACAAATATGAAAATATCAAACGTATAATACAACCACTAAGAAGAATGAATCCAATGATGAAAGAGATTGTAAAAGAATAATTTCAGAAAGTATTGTAGGTAGGATTTATATACCCTATCTCGGACAGTCAACAGATTTCCCCTTTAGTTTTGATTCCCAAGAAAAATGGAAAATGGAGAATCTTTGTAGACTATAGGGAATTAAGCAAAGCAAATCTTAAAGACCATTTCCCACTACCATTCATTGATCAAATCCTAGATTCATTAGCAGGGAGAATGATTTTTTATTTTCTTAATGGATTTAGTGGTTATAATCAAATCAAGATAGCATTAGAGGATCACGATAAAACTACATTTACTAGTCCTTGGGGTACATATGCTTACAATGTGTTACCTTTTTTATTATGTAATGCACCAACTACTTTTCAAAGAGCTATCATGGCCATATTTTTCGATCTTATACATGAATGTGTATAAGTTTACATGGATGATTTCACTGTTTATGGAAATACATTTGATGATTGTTTAAATAATTTGGAAAATGTTCTACAAAGATGTGTTGAGACAAATTTATCTCTTAGCAATGAGAAATGATTTATGATGCTAATTGAAGGGATAGTGTTGGGACACCATATTTCATCTTTTGGAATAAAGGTGGATCCAACAAAAATACAAATAATTTTAAACTTATTACCACCAACAACTCAAAAATAAGTAAGAAGTTTCGTGGGTTATGCACGCTATTATCGGAGATTCATTGAAAATTTTAGTAAAATTACCTTACCCTTGTTTAAAATGCATACAAAGGACATATAGTTTCAATGGAATACATATTTCCAAAATGCATTTGAGAAACTAAAACAAAAATTATCCACAACACCAATTCTTAGAGGACCAAATTGGTCATTTCTGTTACATAGAAATTTGTCACCATGCTCACTTCCTATCCCTGATCCTAAAGTGTCCCATGATAGACCCTTTGCAATGTTTCCACCATGGAAAAATATGTAAATAAATCCCCTGATGACTCAAAGAAAATTGACTTGGAAGATTACTGAAGGAACTTGGTCAAAACCCTAGTTTTATCAGTCAACCCATTTTCTAGTAGCTTGCTCGCGTTGATGGCAGGTTGACAGTTCTGGCTTAGCACTATCAGTGCCCCGATTTCTTGGAAACCCACGCTAATCTCTTTCTGGAAGTGCTTCCTCAAATGGTGGAGAAGCGTTGACCTCTAGAAGTTCTAGGGTGACGAGTTTGTTGTTAAACAACGGTGATAGGATTGAGATATCTGATTTTAGAGCTTTGCTCTCATCCATGGGGGTTTATACCTTATAAAGTGGACCTTCATCCTCCTTTAATGGGCTACCAACCTTTTCTCCCTTCCTATAAATTGGTCCCCATCCTTCCACTATTGGTTGGTCATTTTTTGGCTGGTCCAAACTCTCATTCCCTTTACATTCCTGCACTGTGATAGCACCTAAGTTGTTTGGGTGAAGGAATGCTTTAGAGCTTCGGTGAAGGAATTATATTTTCACCAAAGGGAGGCCTCCAAAATAAAGGCCTAGGTTGTAAGCTCTCTCTTTTATATTCATTAATAAAACATCTGATGTTTTCTTCTTATATTTTTCTAATCATTTGTGAAAATATTCTGGTACTCCTTGATCTGCTAGATAGATAATGTTTAATGATTATTATGTATTGGATTACATTTTTTGTTGCCTCTTGATCATCGACAGGTATTCATGTGCCACCACTAGCAAGGAGAGAGCCTAAAGGGATCGTGGATCAAGGCCACCATCAACGAGTTCGAGCATAACATCAGGAAAAGGTACCTCTATCTCCTTTCTTGTTGCATTTTGAATATTAGCCAAGAAATCACGAGGATAGTTCTTTTATTGTGTTAACCTCATTAAAAAATGAAACAAATCCCCTTTAAATTTGAGTGGTTGATTAGATCTTGTAAATTACCAGTCGAGTCTTTCACTTGATCTTCTAAATGAACCTTCATTCCATCCACCTGTTAGTAACTAGTAGTCACACTTAGAATGAGATGAAGCTTAAGGGGCATGTACCTCGAATTGAGTCACCATGCCAAGGGCATGCAAACTTATTCCAAGCATATTTTCCCATGTTTCAAGCTTGTGAAAAAATGAAACCAAATCCAAGCATAGTTTTTCCACATGTTTCAAGCTTGTGTAAAAATGAAACCAATTTCAAGCATAGCTTCCTATGTTTCAAGTTTATAAAAAAATGAAACAATTTCTCATTACACCTCTCGTGATTTCCTTTTTATCTACCTCTTTTCCAGATGAGCCTCAATTTTCTCATTCCATCGTCACCATATGCTTGGCAGATCGTACACTCTCACTTGATTGTTTTACCCTTTCCTGGGGGACCGTTGTGATTAAGTGGTCTTGTTAGCCAGCCTCTTGAACTTTACATGTTTTGAGCAGTTCCACCATCACCAGAACCAGTTGCTACCCTTTATACCAATTGTTCCTCCAGGAGGAGTCAACTTTAAGCTCTTTTATGACTCTCAAAACATGAAAACATTGCCGAGTAATTGTGATTTCGAAATCATTAAAGTAAATGAATTGATGTGGTCTCAATATATGTTTACCACTTTTTTGGGCTAAGATTCACTATTTATGAAAAATGAATACCTTGAACGAACATGGTCAAGAGGTTCTCTCAGATATTTTTTTCTACCTTTTCGGATTAGAGAGACAATTTATGAAAAGCGACATGATGGAGTTTTCTTTTCTGTTTCTTTTTCAAACTCCTTAAACATGAAAAAAACACCGAGTTACTCTTCCATCATAATCGTTAAAAATTACAAGAAAAAATACTTTTCACCATAACGAGACCGAGTTCCTCCTTCATAGGGCTCGTTAAAATTAATAGGATGGATTCATTCGAAGAATGAACTTACATGCTCAACATGTGATATCCTCTTCACGTTTTCTATCAAAAATAAAGAGGTACTCGTTAGCAATAACAGGGTAAATTTGAAAGTGAACATCCTATGTGTATTTTGGGCAGCTTGTCGCTCTTGAACATGACACTTGTCTGCAGTTCATGTCGAGTTGGGGATATCCTTCATTCGTCATTTTTCCTTTGTGGGTTTGTGAAATCCATTTTCCTCTTATTCGATCACCATTTTTTTCATCATGACCTATGATCCCTTTTGAGTCAAATGTTGCCACACTCCAGAGTCGTGTCGCCAATATGTTCAAGAGAAGTCCTTTTTGTGGTATAATATAACATACTTTTCCTATATGATCTCCTCTGTTACAATCCTGAATCACTTCTATCATCTTGAGATATCTGTTGTTTCGTGTCAATGATGTGGGAATCATTGTGGGAATCTTGTCGACTTCAGCTCCTTATTCGGGAAGGTAGTTCAGAAATTTATTTTCAGTACCTTGGAGCCTTCATGCATCGATGGAAAGTTCTTGATGTTTAATGACAAGTTCACATCATTGGCCTTTGATCAAATGATTATGATAGTGTTCGACTTTAACACATTTATTCACACTTGTAGATTGTGTTGTTGTACCTTGAGGGACATCATCATAATTGGTGTTTTCTCTCATGCTTGTTAATGATTCTAATTATTGGGTGGTAATTAGGTGGTTTCTACCATGTTCGACATCAGCACATCCATTCACATGGATAGATTAATACAATGGGTTGATTGAGATCACGGTGAAGACCCTGGATCACATCTGATTCTGATCTGAGCCGCGGGGAGTTATTGAGTATTCATGATTGTATACATGATCCTATCTATATGGATGGTTGTGTCCATGCTACAGATCCATTTCTATGATCTCTTTAGATAGATGGATGCGACGATGTCGTGGGTTCATGTATTATTTGATTCCTAGTGAAAAGCTATGTTGTTAAGCATATTCGTACCAGAGATGTCATATATTGCATTTTTTTTATTTGGTAGGTTTCCTGGCGATGATCTGAGTTCTTTGCCTTGGTTTAGAAAGAATTTCAGCCATCACTCCTTGTTCTACTTTCATGCTTTAGGGGGAATCTGTTACACAGTAATTTTTCATCATTATTGAGTTGCATCTTTGTCTAAATTTTTACGATTTTTATCAAATAAATACATACTTGTACCTGATGTTTTTAATCATTATTAATCCATTATGTTGTTAATTAGAGGAATTTAGAAATAATAGTTATTATTCTTGTTATTAGTTAATTTGATGAGTGTTTTTAATAAATTCCTTCTTGGTTGCAGGAAGACTCGGTGCAGGAATTCATTTGAGTACGAATTCACCAAATGCATAAAAGTAGCATCTGGGTAGTTGAATTGTTGTAGGTGAAAATATCAAATTTGCGACCAAATGGAGCAGAATATCTAAATTCCAAGACATGGGTTGTGTTCAAAGCACCATGTTTCATATAACCCATAAACCGTTTGGCGAAATTCAGCTTCGTGAAGGAGTTATCGTCAAGGGAATATTCCACTAAAAACCATTTCTGAACGTGAATGTATTGGGTCGCTATGAATATTGCTACTCCGGTTATGTTTGGGGATTAAAAAAAAACTCAGTTTACCCATCATTTTATGAAGAGCACAACTTAAGCGCGCAATCATATCTGTTATCTCTATCAAAATCCATTGAAGTGGACTACATTTCTTTGCTCGAGGTTGGGCTTTTACAAGCCATAGCACCACGAATTAGGAGGGAACAAGACAAAAGAGAGTAACAGAGGTGAGGGATATGGATAGTACTTATTTGATGGAAATTTCAACTTTAGATGCTTTACATATTCCTATTCATAGTATTCCAGATATAAAAAATACTCATCTTTCATCAATCCTTTCTCCAGGAATGGGAACCTCATATCAACATACTGAAATGTGTGGAAACCTTCCAGTGGCTTCAACATTTGCAACAAGTAAATGTAGCATTCTTAATGAAGCTCTTGAAAATTTAAAAAAAGCTTCAGACACATATGTTGCTCTTGCAAATAAAAAGCAAGTAGGACTTAATGATGCATCGTTAGTCAATTTGGTGGGTAGGAAGAGTGCTCAAAATAGAGGGGAAATAGGACCTTCTGACTTTGAAAGTCAGGTTGTTGGGTTAGTAAATTCCAGGGAAAATTCAGAATATGAACCTATGTATTCATCTAATACGCATAATACAAACCATATAATGGATGATGTTGCAGAATGTGAAATCCGATTAGAATATCTGCAAATTGGTGAACGCATTGGACTAGGTTCTTATGGAGAAGTTTATCACACATACTAGAATGGCATGGAATTTGTAGTTAAGAAGTTTCTTGATCAAGATTTTTCAGGAGATGCATTAGAGCAGTTATGCAGTGAAGTGTGATTCAATCATGCAAAGATTGTGTCACCCAAATATTGTTCTTTTTTCTCGGAGCTGTCACTCGGCTTCCGATTCTCTCTATTTTGATCGAGTTTCTTCCAAGATTGGAGCTCTCTAGATGTGTGATTCCTCTACCAGCAAGGCACGTCGACCAAATTCCTCCAGAACCCAAGACGCACCTTCCAGCAATAACCAAATCCCACAAAAAGAGGAACGATTTCTCCAATTTGACATTCTGTTTCAAAACCAATTCTCATTCCGACAAATTGTAAAACCAATAATCTTCACTATTTCTTGGTTGAAGCTCCAGTTTGCAATTAAAAATGTATATATATCAGTTGTTGTAGTCGATGAGAAGGGGGTGGATTGATTAGATAGGAGGTAGTCTGTCCATCAATTGGGAAAGGCGTAGACTCATTGAGTCTAGCAATTAAATTTCTCATATGTAAATCAATCTCTTCTAAAAATGTAGGGAGGGCACAGAATTAGAGAGTCTGTCCATCAATTAGACAGGGCGTAATTATTCCTCAGGTGTAAAATTCGAACTTCTCAGGGTCGATTTACTCAGATATAGATTCGACATCGAATTGCCCAACACAATAATTGTAATGAAGCAACAACAGATGATGTACTTGTTGATTAATATTTGATTCAATGTTCTGATTTAATTTAATAAATTTTGGCTTCTGCATTTGTTTTTTTTATATATAAGCATTGTAATTTTTGTTTTTAAACATTGAGTTAGTTTAGGACTTGCTCCATGGAGTGGCAAGGATCCACCGCAACCTGGAGTCGAGTCCCTAATTCTTCATAGATCTAGGAATTGTTTAATTTGTAGAATCATATTTCGTTTTGAATTGTCTTTTAAATAGCATCTAATATTTCCTAATTCTGCACTCAGATCATTATTTTGTTTTCCAATTTCTGAGTTTGATTTAGTAGTGAGAACATATTGTAATGTTTTAATTTTGAATAAGTAACACTGCCATTTAGAGTGTAATTCAAGGTTTGATTTGTTCATGCATAGTGGGATTTCTCTTATGAATTAAATCTCTTTTAAATTAGAATTATCCTTGTTTTCATAGTATAATCACTTCTTTATAAGAGCAAGTTTGAGCATGGATTTAATTGTGCATGTAGCAATGATTTAAATTTTTCATTATCAAAAAATTTAGTTTTCATTATGAGTTGCATGCTTTCGAAGAGTGAGTTGTTTTTGAATATTTTGTTTCACCTAGATTAAAATCTTTAAATTCAAGGTTATCATAGCTTACTTGTAATGTGATTTTTAAGTGTTATTTTACATGAAGTGAAATGATTTCTTTTAGAAATAGTTAGAGTTTTATTTTGTTAATTTGGAATCTTGAATTTGTTATTAAGAGTAGTTTAGATATTTAGTTTCAAGTGTGAGTTGTCATTAGGATAATGTGTGTCTTTTGATTATCTCAAGCTTAGTTTCAAGTGTTAGTTTCTAAATTGATGAGAGGAATAAATAGAATAGGGTTTTCAAGATATCAAAGGAGATTTAAAAAGTAGAATGCGAGTGTGAGAATGTTACATGATTGAGGATTGCTTTGTATTTTAATTGCAGTATGGAGTTTTCTTGATAGGAATTAGTTCAGTAAGTTTTATTTTCAAGATTGTTTATTTGCGAGCAAATGTGTGTTTCATTCCGGTATCTAGTTTATCATTACAAAGGAATATACTTATACTCTGACCATTAAGCTAAGCCAATACACAGTACAACTTGTGTTTACGACTCCTGGATTGATAATTAATATTGAGAGGTTTAATCCGATAATTAAACCGCCCAACATTTTGGCATTGTTGTCGGGGAGTTGTATTTTGGCTCAGGTAAAATTTTTCTTAGAGAGTTTCAAGGGTATTGCAAGATGTCAGAGGGCAGAGAGTGTACGATAAGACATGAGTGAAGAGCCACACATCCACTTTTGTGGGGTTGCTCCAAAGTCTGACCATCTTGCTTATCTCTTGAACTTTTATTTCCTTATATTGCTTAAGTGTAGAAGTAGAAGCATGCTCTAGAAATTTCATTTCCAAATTGCCTTGTTTTTAATAGATTAAATAGCACTTTGATTCAACATTTTCCTTTCATGCAAGTGTGGTGTGTTGTATTTTAGTCAAAATATTTTAAAATTCATTTATCTTCAGATCCAATCTTCAACGTTATATCATTTTTGGGATACTGTAAGAACCCTTGCGTACTAATCCATGTGATGACAAAATGTACCAGTTTTCTCGTTGAAGACAAGAAGATGGTATTTTGAGGAATCATTCATTGAAGAGTTTTTATGTTGCTATAGAGACAAAAAAATCATCCGATGAAGAATTCACAAGTGCTGAATTTAATATATTTCTTGAACATAAATTTAATATAATTAAATCTTTGATTTCAAAATTGGATGATTTGCAGGAACAAGAGAAGGACAAAGAACCACTGCTTATCCTATGTGCCAACTGTAGAAAGAAACATTGCCTTGGAAAGTGTCCACTTATTGATCTAAAAGTTTGCGAAATTTGCGAGGATGGTCATGAAACCAAACATTGCCCATCACTGCCACAATTACAAAAGGTACTAAGGGAATCAAGTAAGGAATTGAATCAACCGCTAGGTATAACTCAAAACCCAACACCATTTGATACTTGGAATAATTATTATTTTACTGAGCAGGTTCCTTCTGATCCTCCTCCAATTGAATATCCTACTTCATGGCCATAGTGGCCCTCTCCTTGGCCCTCATCTGCGAGCCAGATATCTCCATGGCTTCAAGAATCATTTGTATCCTTCTCTCTAGGGAAATCTCCAGGGAAAATTCAATCATATGAACACCAACAACAACTAAAATTTATCTCCAATGCATCATTAAGTTATCCTCCTCTATGGTCCCAGCCATATGTGCAACCTTACCCTAACCCTAGTTCATACCCTAGTCCATACCCTAGACCTAGCCTTAATCCATATCCTAGCCCTTATCCTAACCCTATACCTAACGCTAATCCACACCCTAGACCTAACCCTAATTCTAATTTAAAACCTATACCTAACCCTAGTCCAAAGCCTAATCCCAATCCAAATCAAAATCATAGTCCAAGATTTAACCAAAACCCTACCCCAAACCACATTTTAAACCCTAATCTAAACCATCAAGTTGGACAACAGTTTGAACCACCTATTCTTTCCGTTGATTCCCTTATTGAAAAAAATGCTACATCTTCCATGTTGGAAAAGGGAATGAATCTGGAAACTTCCCCCATTACTACAGAGCATTCACCCCGGGAAGATATGATTCAAAGAACACAAGAAGAGAAATATTTCATTGGAACATGTTCTAAAAATGTTGTTGAAACTCAAAACCCTATAATTTCTCTCAACCATTCTTGTCAATTTGAAAATAAAATATTTGAGCCTGAACTTTATGGATTTATCTTTTGTCTTTCACCCGATCCTTTTTTCCTCTAAGAAAGTGAATATCAAACTGTGGAAGACTTGCATCAGTTGGAGAATCATAAATATGTGGATTCCATTGAATCCTGGTTTTGAGCAGTCGTCAACACATCTTATTTCCCCAGCATTCGGAGACTCTTGATACCATATCAATTAAAGCAATTGATTTCTCATGCTTTCGTATGTCTTGAAGTCTATTCTTTAAAACTAAGCGTGAGTGTAATCAGCATTTTGTTATGCACAGGGCTTCATTGGAAGTACTCATATACTTGAAAATGAGGCTTTCACCTCTTAGGGTAAAGTAGGGTAGGCGAATAAATGAATAAATCAGTTACAATGCTATGAGGGTTGTGAATTTTAAATCATGGCTATTAAAACTACTTTGATCCACATTAGTTGTTAACATACACATTTGTGACAGATCTTATTGAGTAAAATTCACTCTAATACTTTATGATTTTGCAAAAGTAACCATGATTAATCACTCTAATAAGTTGTCGTCTCGAATATATATTTTCAGTTTCCCTTAGAAGGTACTATTGGAAAACCACTATGGTGGACCACTCTTGTAAAGATCATAATGAGCTATTCGGGAGAAAACTAGCATTCTTAACTCAAAGAATCTTTCAGTCATTGTCTAGGATATCTTTAACAAGTATTTAGGGTAGAGGAATTAGCCAGCAATGATTAGTCATTAAAAACTTTTCATGCCAACCTGTACTCTTAAGGAGTAGATCTGTCTCCCCACTTATTAAGTAACCTTTAAGGTTAATCATAATCAGAGCTTACAAATATTTAGGGAAGGATAGGAGGTCTTGTGATGAGCCGACCTACCACAATCATGGGACCTAGCATGCATGAAATTACTGCTCCTGGTCACCAAGCCAGAGTAATGGCTTTCAGCCAAAAAGCTGGAAGACAGGAGGTCTCATCACGAGCAGGCCTATTCATCCATGTTACTTCTTGTGAGTGGCACTGCCACCAGCTGGTTACCAAGCCAGGACAGTGGCCTTCATCTAAAAATTCAAATAAGCTAACTCTGAATCTATACCTAGTAAGTGGGATACTGATATTTCGCTAGATTAAAAGACATCCCTGTCGAGGTTATGGACACCTGTGGGTAGAAGGGCCATGTCTGTGGTATTAAATTTAACTGCATACTATGATTTTCTTAGTTATCCTTCTATTTCCCTAAGACTCATCCTTTTTCTTCGACAATGGTTTTAAGAAGATTTGAACATGATGCTTTGAGTTCTATCTTTCAAAAATTGAAGAATCTTTAATGATGTGGTACCCTTAGGGAAGGTTATTAATTGTACTAGATTAAGAGGAAATTTAGTTTTGAATCTAGATGACATCGTAGTAAAGAGGTTGTTGATTAGTATCATAACTCACTTTAATTCTCATGGTATTCAAAGTGATTAATTTCTCAATGATGTCTACTCATAAGGTGTTGGTTGCCGACAATGTGTATTGATTGTAGTTGCCTCTAAATATGTGAAGCATGACCTAGGTATGAGATTGTTTTAATAGGTGTAGGAATCTTGTGTTTCTCTTTTTTAAACTGCACTTTTTCAGTGAAATTTTATTTTCATCATAAGACTTTGGGCAGAAACAAAATAGGGAATTCATTTGGGACAAGGTAACAGGTATGTGCAACACTATTTTCTCCACAAATGTTTACTTTTAGCACCTGATCTTGTTTTATCATTTGACATGGTTTTAGCTGGTAAAGTAATAGTAATACCAACGTTGTGGGTTAATGAATGCATTAAAATATCAAGCTAAACTCTTTGGTGACATTTTCCCTACCTTATTTCATCGTCTTATAGCTTGGGCTTGCACGAGGACATGCAAGAAGTTCAGCGTGGGGGAATGTTGAGCTGCATCTTTGTCCAAATTTTTACGATTTTTATCAAATAAAAACATACTTGTACCTGGTGTTTTTAATCATTATTAATCCATTATGTTGTTAATTAGAGGAATTTAGAAACAATAGCTATTATTCTTGTTATTAGTTAATTTTATGAGTGTTTTTGATAAATTCCTTCTTGGTTGCAGGAAGACTCAGTGCAGGAATGCATTTGAGTACGAATTCACCAAATGCATAAAAGCAACAGCTGGGTAGTTGAATTTATGTAGGTCAAAATATCAAATTTTCAACCAAATGGAGCAGAATCTCTAAATTCCGAGATGTGGTTGTGTTCATAGCACCATGTTTCATATAACCCAGAAACCGTTTGGCGAAATTCGCCTTCGTGAAGGAGTTATCGTCAAGGGAATATTCCACTGAAAACCATTTCTGAATGTGAACGTATTGGGTCTCTATGAATATTGATACTTTGGTTATGTTTGGGGATTAAAAAAAAATCTCAGTTTACCCATCATTTTATGAAGAGCACAACTTAAATGCACAATCATATCTGTTATCTATATCAAAATCCATTGAAGTGGACTACATTTCTTCGCCCGAGGTTGGGCTTTTACAAGCCATAGCACCACGAATTAGGATAGAACAAGACAAAAGAGAGTAACAGAGGCGAGGGATTTGAATAGTACTTATTTGATGGAAATTTAAACTTCAGATGCTTTACATATTCCTATTCTCAGTATTCTAGATATAAACAATACTCATCTTTCATCAATCCTTTCTCCAGGAATGGGAACCTCATCTCAACATACTAAAATGCATGCAAACCTTCCAGTCGCTTCAGAATTCGCAACAAGTAAATGTAATGTTCTTAATGCAGCTCCTGAAAATGTTAAAAAAGCTTCAGACACATATGTTGCTCTTGCAAATCAAAAGCAAGTAGGACTTAATGATGCCTCGTTAGTCAATTTGGTGGGTAGGAAGAGTGCTCATAGTAGAGGGGAAATAGGACCTTCTGACTTTGAAAGTCAGGTTGTTGGGTTAGTATATTCCAGGGAAAATTTCGAATATGAACCTTTGTCTTCATCTAATATGCATAATACACACCCTATAATGGATGATGTTTCAGAATGTGAAATCCGATTGGAATATCTGCAAATTGGTGAACGCATTGGACTAGGTTCTTATGGAGAAGTTTATCACGCAGACTAGAATGGCACGGAAGTTGTAGTTAAGAAGTTTTTTGATCAATATTTTTCAGGAGATGAATTAGAGCAGTTCCGTAATGAAGTGCGAATCATGCGAAGATTGCATCACCAAAATATTGTTGATTTGGTTTAGGACTTGCTCCATGCAGTGGCAAGGATCCATCGCAACTTGGAGTCGAGTCCCTCATTCTTCATAGATCTAGGAATTGTTTAATTTGTAGAATCATATTTCGTTTCGAATTGTCTTTTAAATAGCACCTAATATTTCCTAATTCAGCACTTGGATCATTATTTTGCTTTCCAATTTCTGAGTTTGATTTAGTAGTGAGAACATATTGTAATGTTTTAATTTTGAATAAGTAACACTTCCATTTAGAGTGTAATTCAAGGTTTGATTTGTTCATGCATAGGGGATTTCTCTTAAGAATTAAATCTCTTTTAAATTAGAATTATCCTTGTTTTAATAGTATAATCACTTCTTTATAAGAGCAAGTTTGAGCGTGGATTTAATTGTGCATGTAGCGGTGATTTAAGTTTTCATTATCAAGTGGCATGAGTTTGATTTAGTTTTCATTGTGAGTTGCATGCTTTCGAAGAGTGAGTTGTTTTTGAATAATTTGTTTCACCTAGATTAAAATCTTTAAATTCAAGGTTATCATAGCTTATTTGTAATGTGATTTTAAAGTGTTATTTTACATGAAGTGAAATGGTTTATTTTAGCAATAGTTAGAGTTGTCTTTTGCTAATTTGGAATCTTGAATTTGTTATTAAGAGTAGTTTAGATAGTTAGTTTCAAGTGTGAGTTGTCATTAGGATAATGTGTGTCTTTTGATTGTCTCAAGCTTAGCTTCAAGTGTTATTTTCTAAATTGATGAGAGGAATAAATAGAATAGGGTTTTCAAGATATCATAGGAGATTTAAAAAGTAGAATGCGAGTACGATAATGTTACATGATTGAGGATTTCTTTGTAGTTTAATCGCAATATGGAGTTTGCTTGATAGGAATTAGTTCAGTAAGTTGTATTTTCAATATTGTTTATTTGCGAGAAAATGTGTGTTTCATTCCAGTATCTAGTTTATAGTTACAAAGGAATATATTTATACTCTGACCATTAAGCTAAGACAATATGTAGTAAAACTCACGTTTATGACTCCTAGATTGATAATTAATATTGAGAGGTTTAATCTGAAAATTAAACCGCCCAACAATCATGCTCAATTCCCATCCCTAATCCTGAAGTGCCCCATGACAAACCCTATACATTGTTTCCACGATCGAAAAGTATGTAAGGAAATCCCTTGAAGACTCAAAGAAAACCACCTTGGAAGATTATTGAAGGAACTTTGTCAAAACCCTAGTTTTCTGGGTCAACACTTTTCCTAGAAGCCTACCCACACAGATTTCATGTTGATAGTTCTGGCTTAGTATTGTTAGCGCCCTTATTTCTTAGAAACCCATGTTGATCCCTTTCTGGTAGTGTTTCCTCAAATGGAGGGGAAGCTTCAACCTATAGAAGTTCCAGGGTGGTGATTTGGTTGTTAAACAACCATGATAGGGTCGAGCTATTTGATTTTAGAGCTTTGATCTAATCCATGGGGGTTTATCCCTTAGAAAGTGGACCTTCCTCCTTTTTTCATGGGCTCCCAACCTCTTCTCCCTTACTATAAATTGGTCCCCATCCTTTCACTATTGGTTGGTCATTGTTAGGCAAGTACAAACTCTCATTCCCTTTACATTCTTTCACTGTGATAACGCCTAAGATGTTCGGGAGAAGGAATGCTTTAGAGCTTTGGTGAAGGAATTATATTTTCACCAAAGGGAGGACTCCAACATCAAGGCCTGGGTTGTAAGCTCTCTCTTTTATATTCATTAATAAAACATATGATGTTTTCTTTATATATTTGTATAATCATTTGTGAAAATATTTTGGTACTCCTTGATCTTCTAGATAGCTAATGTTTAATGATTATTATGTATTGGATTACAATTTCTGTTTCATCTTGATCATCTGTAGGTATTCATGTGCCACCAGTAGCAAGGAGCAAGCCTAAAGGGATCATTGATCAAGGCCACCATCAAAAAATTCAAGCATAGCATCAGGAAAAGGTACCTCTATCTCCTTTCTTGTCGCATTTTGAATATTAGCTAAGAAAGCTTTGCATTAGAAAGTATCTCAAGTTGCTAAACCCACTCTAGGGCTAGAGAGATTGCCTTTGTCTACAAAGGGGATTTATCTTCACAATAATTTCAATTTCACGTATCTACAGAGGCATCAAAAATTGCAATAGGATCATCATTAGGCCAAAAAGAGAATCAACTACAGTATGTCATTTATTTCATTAGAAAAAAATTAACCCAACCTAAGTTGAATTAAAAAGTTATTGAAATAAAAATTCTTGTTGTAGTACATAAAATAAATAAATTTAGACATTACATAATAGGATATGAAGTGTTCATTCATATTGATCATTCAGCCATTAAGTATTTAATGAATAAAACCATCACTAATGGCAAGATTACTAGATGGTTGTTATTAATGCAGGATTTCAACATTACTGTATTGGATCGACTGGGAAAAGAAAATCAAGTGGCATATTTCATTTCAAGGCTTCATCTTCTTGGTGAGATTGTTCTAGTTTCTGGTAACTTTCCAGATGAACACATATTTTCTATAACAGTCAAAATTCCATGTTTTGCTGATATTACTAATTATTTATCATCTGGAAAATTACCTTCTAATTTTACAAACAAACAAAAAAAGAAAATAATTAGAGATAGTGCTAGATATAGTTGGGTTAATGGATACCTCTTATATACTAGACCTGATCTGTTAATTAGAAAATGTGTAAAATAATATGAAATTTTGGATATCTTAAAATAATTTCATGATGAACCATGTGGTGGCCACTTTGCAGACAAAAGAACAACATACATGATCTTGAAGCTGGGCTATTATTGGCCATGCATATTCAAAGAATCACAGACTTATGCTAAAAAGTGTGATAATTTCCAAAGGTTAGGTAGGCCTATAGTTTCTGATGAAATTCCATTGAAACCAAAAGTACTTATAGAGCCATTGGAACAATGGGATCTTGATTTTTTTGAGTCCTATAAATCCACCCTCTAATGGTAATAAGTACATCCTAGTATGCACTGATTATGTAACAAAGTGGGTGGAGGCAAAATAAATGTCAAAGGCAACAAAAAGTGCAGTGGTATATTTTCTTTATGAAGAGATATTTGTAATATTTGGGGTTCCAAGGAATATTTTCACAGAGCAAGGAGCACAATTCACTTCCAAGATTATGAGATACCTTGCACAAAAATATAAAATCAAGCATAGGAAATCAACTCCATATCACCCTAAGGAAAATGGACAAGTGGAATCAACAACAAAAGTCCTTGAGAACATTATGACAAAGACAATGAAGATGCACATGAAGGATTGGTCAGAGAAATTGAATGAAGAATTATGGGCTTATATAATAGCATGGAAGAATACCACTGGATTCAACCCCTATAATCTTGTCTATGGAAAAAAATTTATGCTGCCAGTTGAATTCTAAATCTCTATATACAGACTTGTAGCCAAAATGGGACTGAATCTATTAGAAGCACATCAACAAATAAGTATGCATCTAAATGAGCTAGATGAGATCATAAAGGAAGCCGTAGAACATACATCACTGGCGTAGCAACAAAGAATGAAATGACATGAAAAATTTATTAAGAATAATATTTTTCATATAGGGGGTTGGGTGCTTTTCTTTGATTCAAAATACAAATATTTCAAAGAAAAATTTACCACTCATTGGCTAGGCCCATATGAAATTGAATAAATCTTTGACCATGGATCAATGAGAATTAATACCATAGACAAATCAAGGAAAAGTACTGTAAGTTATAAATTTATTTTTAATACCTTTTTTATTTTGAAAAGAATTCTTAATTTAGGAGACTAATTAAACCTTAATGTATAAGAGTGCAAACACTTCATTCCATGTACATACCAAAATTCATAAAACCCTACACCCCTCTTTCATAAAAACCTTCCACCCTACTACCTATTCAAGTCATGCCTCTTTGCCTACAAATCTTCTCTGCAAAACAAACAAGCATGGTTAATGTCGTAAAAAGAAGAATAAAAGTGGAATGATGCATTCATGATTCAATGATGCATTAACATGTTATAAAAGGAAATTTTTTACTCTATTCTAGGACTTGAAATTACCTTAAATGTTCATTTCAAAAAGCTACCTTAAAAAGTAACAATGATGAGGAATGAATCATAATTCTACTCTGAAGGACAAGGAAGAAAAAAAAAATCATGACAAAAAGGACTTTGCAAGAGCAAGGTAATCACTAAATGGGATGCAATGAAAGGTGCATGAATGAAATTGAGTCCATACAAAGGAAATGTATGAAAGGTGAAAGAAAGGCGCATACAAAGAAAACCCTTATGCCTTAACCTTTGCAAAATTTTATGCATGAATGATGGGCGCAACAACTATAGAAAGCATATCATTCAAAGGCATGGTAAATGGTTATCGATTTTTGAAATCGATTAAGCTACACAATGAAAAAAAGTAAGGGGTAGGTGTTTAAGCCATGGTGGAGAAAATTCAAAATGCGGACCAGTCAAAACTTCAATGTTACCACACAGAGAAGCAAACACAAGAAGAAAACATAGGGAAGTAAACATAGATAGCAACATTAAGAAAAATGTTCAACACCTTCACGCAGGGATAAGGAAGGAATTCAACACAACACAGAGAGGCGACGTTCACTACATTCACGCAGATGAAAATTGAAGAAACATAGCTTTATGGCTCCAGTAAGAAACATTTAACCCAAAACTAAAATCAGTTTTATAAGCATAGACAAGGATGAAAGTGATTTAAGGAAGAGTTGATTCTAGGTTAAATGAGGATTCTAGTGTTGAGGAAATTCAAGACCAGTCGTGAGAAACATGGATATGGCATTAAACTAAAAATTGAGACCTCAAATCAAATCCCAAAAAATTGTGTGAAGTATTTGAGTTTGGTTGGGAGTTGAATGCGGGAAATTTTTTTTTGGCATTTAAATACTGGCAGTGTAGAAAACCACACACTCTAGGTGACAACATGATTTAAACTTTGAGCTAGAAAACATTTTGGTGGCAGCCTAAGTTTATAACTGTGTGGTGGCACTGTAGGTTCAAGAGCAAGCTCTAGGTGTGTGAGTTCCAAAACCAAGACTCCAGTGATATTAACTAACCCCAGAAGCAAGTCTGAAGTCCATAGTGATTGTTAGAGAAAACCCAAAAAATCGATCTCTTTCTAGAATTCGATTTTTGAAGAGGTAGTGTATGGTGATGTTAATTAAGAGTTGCAGGAAAATATAAGGAGATGAATACATCCATTTAAGGGAAGTTGTTCAAAATTTTTATTTCCAAATTTCAATTTCTGAAGAGGGAAGTGATCAAGAGGTCATTTTCTGAGGGTAGAGACAGGGTATTTTCCAGAGCAGTGACAAAGAATTTTCAAGATATTAAAACATAACAGTGATATCAACAGAGACAAAGGTGAAATATCTCCATATCAGCAAAGACAAAGGTGATAAATTTTGATACTTCATATCAAGGGTTTTCTCCTCATCATCAAATGGTTCAAACATTCAAGAGATTGCTTCATATATTCCTAAAAACATCCAGATCAGGTCCTAGTAAGTAACATTTCTGTGTTATTTAAAAGGAAATTTTATTTTTTAAAATACATCCACCAAGGAATACCTTTCTCCTCTAGTCATAAAAATAATTTCTTTATTCTATTTAACTGCAAATAAATCCCTTTTATTAAAACATAGCTTTATTATGATATTATTTACAGTTGAAGGTTATTTAACTTGGTACAGAGACCAAAAAGAGAAAAATCATACAAATTTCAATATGGGGAGTAGGATTCAACCCACTGGATTTCAATTGGAAAATTGGAATAAGGAAACCATAGAAAAACTCTACTAGACAGGCCTATTAGATTTTTTAAGAAAGTTTAGTGAGCATAGTGGAAAAGTCACATAGGATTTTGTAGCTAACTTTGATAATGAAAAGACTAGGGTAGGAGACATTATTGTTCTCATTACTCTAGAATATACTACTCAAGCCACAAATTTTTCAATGAATGGAGAAGAATACCATAAGGGGCAACATTTTTAAGAGAAGGGGTTGAATTACTTCTTAGAAAAATAGAGGAGGGGAACACTTGATAAAACTAGAGGAATTCCCAGGGACTGGATAAGAGAACCTTGAGAAAAATTGGCTCTTATTACTTATAAATAATATACCTGAGACAGGAGATACAATATTGTACACCTATATCACATCAAATTTCTCCTACACATTAAAGGTGAGTTTAAAGTAAATCTTCCCTATTTATTTTCCAAGAGTTTGATGAAAATTATTGAAGGGCTAAAAGGCAAGACAAAAAACAAAGAAGCTAACTACTGTCACCAGGGGTTGATCAAAATGTTGATTGAGTTTCAATAGAAAAATAGGAGGAGAAACATGGGAGAATTTCTTAGACAAAAATCACCTTGTAGAATTCCAAAAAGAATAAAAATTGACCGGAAATGAGGAAACAATTGGACAATTGCATCGTTCAAGAAATATTATGTAATCCCCATTGTATCCAAGAACTAGAAACAAGAAGAAATAAGAAGAAATAGCCATTGAGAAGGAAATATCCTTCGTATCTATTCCAAGGAGGCCAAGAAAGAAATAAATAGAAGAACCATGTGGAAAAGACCAAGATATTGAACTAGAGATCCTAGAAATTCCCATTAGCACACACCAACAATCACCTTATGAATTTATTGAAAAACTAGAAAAGGAGGCACAAGAAAAGCTAAGAGAGAGCTAGAGAAGGATTCTTTCTATGAAGACACGTGGATTGGAGGATCATCATCTCATTCATATGCAAAAGATATCAAAGAAATTTCCAAAGAGGGTCATAATGAAGAATATGCCAAAAAGGTAGAAGACTTAACCACTAAGCTTCGAGTCAATGAAATTATGGAAAGACACCTCAAAAAGGAAAATGAGATTTATAAAGAACAAAACAAAAAGGTGGTGAAAGAAAACAAGAAATTGAGGAAGAGGATGAATAAGATAGAAACACAAAATATACTAATTTCAAAATAAGCTTATCGGTGGTTGAAAGAGAAGAAACTTTGGTAGTATAAATATGAGAAAC
Organism: Pinus albicaulis; assembly: GCA_034641835.2. Taxonomy (NCBI): domain Eukaryota; kingdom Viridiplantae; phylum Streptophyta; class Pinopsida; order Pinales; family Pinaceae; genus Pinus; species Pinus albicaulis. Next base: position 180,851,677 of record CM076570.1, on the reverse strand, counting down.
AGAAAGTGAAGAATGTAATCTACAAGGAAGAGGGAAACAAACATGAGGGCATTGATATCATTTTGCAGGAAGCTCAGCAATAATATTCAATATTAGGGGACATATCCATAGGTACAACATCTGGAAAGTTAGCATACAAAGGCAGAAGATCAAAGAGATTGAGGCAAGCATGAGGACATGCTTGAGACTCAACAAAGGGAGATGTTGGCCGTCATTTTTTACCCTTTTTACCATGCATAATACATCTATACACAATCCTTTACCATCATACCATGGTCATATTTGACATATTTTTTCCTCTTATTGCACATTTAAGATAAATAGTTATGTATTTTCAATTTTAGAATTTTTAGTAAAAATTGGGTATTAAAAATGATTTTTGACTAGAACAAAATTTCTCGTAATGGCTCCATTGAAGTCATATGTATAGGAAACCTGGGTGGAAACTGAATATATATTAGAGAAGCATGGGAACCAAGGATGGAAAGAACCCTATTGGCACAAACCAAATGAGTTCGAACATGCCTGGTCAACGTTGGTCAAACTTGACCAGACACGGAGAAATCCCTAAATAAAGGGGAAATTTTGTGATTTAGTGGGATTCTACTATATTTTGTGCAACCAAAAGGATAAGTTCATTCCGATTAGATGGATTAAGAATCTTATAGGCTATTACAACTATTTTATCTAAGTTTTTTATACTTTTGGCTTATTTAAGCACAACCATTTAACACTTATGAACATGTATTATGATTATTGAGACTTCTCTATTTCTGAATACAATTTTAAGAAAATTTCCTTCTACTTTTTTTGTTCTTGCTGTGGGATGTGATTTATTTTCTACAGTAGTTGATAATCTTCAAGTGTACCAAGTAAAGGTTGGAGGGCCCCCATTCCAAGATAAGTACACTGCAGTGTAATTTTGTGTATAATTGTGAATATTTTATATTGTTGTTTCCTTTATAGTTTCTTGTGAATATTCTATGAATAGATTCATTATATGCCATGTCCATTTATGTTTTTTTTTCCTTTCAGTAATTGGTTTAAGTAGGGAAGGTCAACCAAGGCATCTAAGTTAGATCCTCTTCCTTATAGATTAAGAACTTAAACGGAAATTGTGCATTTAATATTTATTGCTTTCTTGAATTGATTATCATATATGCTTTTGGAATGATTTTGTTTCAGTAATTGGTTTAAGTAAGGAAGGTCAACCAAGGCATCTAAGTTAGATCCTCTTCCTTATGAATTAAGAATTGAACTAGAAATTTTGTTTTAACATTTGATCTTTACCACTTTCTTAACATTGTGTTATTCTTTATGGTGGAATTGATCTTGTTGGAATAGGGATAATGAGCAAGGACAACCAAGGCATCTAAGTTAGAGCTTGTTTCTTTTTGGATGTGCTCCATAAAGACTCATTACACTCTTTCTTCTAGATCACAATTTTAGTTTTTCTTTTCAAAAATTTATATTTGTAATATGCATTTCCATTATCTTCACATAAAAGTCTACTTCCTACATTAGCTTAATCTAATATCCATATAAATTGGTGTGCTTATAATTTTACCGATCTGGATTGATAAGTAAAACAAATGCTCTAATCTAACTCAATAAATTAGACCAACAATTGCATCACATGAATTTATAAATATTATTACAAAGTAGTTCATTCCTTTTTCTAGGACATTCAAATTTATAATGGTATTGATCACAAGTCATAAGTTCTTGCACTATAAACAAACCCATCATATCCTTTTACATATGCTATTTCATAAATATGACTTTGAAATTGTAGAGTACAAAGTTTTTCAATGACACTTTGTACACCTGAGGCATTCTGTAGTAGCTTGTATCCTTTATTCCACATGTTAAATTTATTGAAGATACCATGAGTTATAGAGGTTATGCCCAAAGTTGGTAAGCTTGAAAAAAAAAATCTTCTTAGGATAAGTATTAAAGTTGGATATGAGTTGTAAGGTTGCATGCATTTATTAGTTCGCATCATCTCTCTAAATGATAAATTTCTACTCCAGCTATGGTAGATGTTGCATAAGAAATATTGTGTATCTGCTTCATGTTATGTTCTTCAACCTCCAAGATTTCTCTTTCCTCTTGCAATGTTGTAAATCATAACAAATTTAGCTATTTATATATTTTGAGTCTATCCCAAATTTCTCTACAATGAATCATTGAGCTTATTTGCAAACACAAAATGCCTCATCCTCTTTCAGCGAATAAAGATAAATGTCAGTATTCTGAGATATTAGTGCCAACCTATATCCAAACACTGGAGGTCAATCTGCTTTCTCTGTCAAAATTTTTTAGTGAAGTGTTGGTGCATATTATATATAAATATCAAGTGCTTATGGGCCAACTGTGCAACTTGTCAAAATATTGATTTGTTCATGGAGTTAACGGTTTCTTATCCTTAAATGATCTAAATGATGACAACCTGTGATGAGATTAAAGGTTGGTAATATTCTATTACATATACTTACAGACCACTCATTGGTGTGTTGTTTAAATCAACTCAAACCATTATACTTTTATTGTTTTATTTTCTTGGTGTTATTGGAATATAAAACTCATAGTTGAAATATGCATTTCCATGATGAAGATACCTTCATCCCTATGCTTGAACGTGAAACAATAATATTTTTATCTTCAATGCTACAACATAATAGTATCTTGTGATCTAGTAACATAATCCAAAGTCTCATTTGTATAAAGTGGAATTTGACTTGTTACCATGTGTCAGGAATATTTATCTTTTCCTTGTATATTCAATGATAGTTTGTTGCACGATATTATTCATTTTAGGAATCTTCAAAACCTGGGGCTTGTGCATTCTTGTTATAGCTTCCACTAAGACTATTGAGCCTTTATTTTTGTTGAGAATGTTCAATTTTCTTATAATAAAAACTGATTTTCTAATCTGATTATTACTTAAAATGGTTTAATATCAATTTATCTTATGCCACTTATATCATTAAGCAATTATACATAAAACATCAACAATAATATAATAATAACCATAGTATCACAAAGAGATAACTAAAAACAAGAGGCATACAAATTTACCCTAAGAAGACCCAACCTTAGGAAAAACCCAACCAACTTTTCTTGGAAGGAGAATTCAATCTTCAACAAAGTTAATAATACAAATTGCCTAAAAACCCATGCTAGTTTCTAAGCTTAAATACTAGTCAAACCTAGTCAAAATTATGATCAAAATACCTCAAAAATAACAGAAGTCAATTCTAGTCAAAGGTGCAAAAATTCAGCCTATACTCAACTGTTTAAAGTAGCCTGCAATTAACTGCGGTCAAAGTTACCAAACTTATGGTTAAAGTCTGAGATTCTGTAGTCAAAATAGTCCTCCTTTTCTCGGTCAAAATTGTCAAATATTTGGTCAAAAATCAACCAAAAAACTTGGTCAAACTGTGGTAGAATAAATTCCGTCAACACTAGTCAATGGTAGCTTTCCCTTAGCTAAATTCCCCTTAAGAAAATTTTCATGAGCTTGTAATATTAATTCATGTCTACAAAATAATCTTATCTCGAATTGAGCAACATATATTTTAAAATATATAGGGTGGGCAAAAATCCTTTATGGCTCCTCAAGCAAATATATCGATCTCCTTTAGTTATGGACTTAGCCTAGGGATCAAATTTTTTTAACTCCTTAAGAGAATTTTACTTTGGAATATTCACCCTTCTAGTCAGAGTCCTTGGTGACATACCCAAGTACTTATGGTATTTAAAGGTGAATTTTATCTATATCCTTTGGTCGACATAACGAAGTCCTTGTGGTAGCTAAATCCTTTTGGTTTCTAAGGAAAATATTTGTCCAATATTATAATTTCCATGAAACATTCACTTTTGGTCGACCTAGCCAAGTCCTTTTGGATTCAAAGGTGAATGCATATATTTATTCTTGGTCAATGTCCTTTTTGAACTAACCAAATTATTTTGGCTTCTAAATCCTGTAAACAATTTATCATACCCTTCAATGAGGGAGATATCTAGCATCATACTATGCTCATAGTTTTCCACAATATACTTATATATTGGAGACCTATTACTCCTCTTTTCATCATGTCCTAGATGGAGTGATTTGGCCATTCATTTATGACTTGTGATGTCCCTGCAAAGACTCACTTCACCTCCTAAGGCATTTCCAATATACAACATAGGTACCAATGTACCACATATTAGCCACATATTAGCTTGAGTTGTCCATTAGTAGATAAAATACTTGGTCCATACATATAGTCATGGGTTTGTAATCCATGTACTTCCAAAAAATAGGGTGAAAATACTTCATCTTAATTTATGAGGCTAACTCTTTCTAAAGATGAAGCAAGTTTTCCTTTTGGTGATCCTGCTCCTTCTGACATGACAACGATCCTTCTATTATTTCCTTTCATAAGCAAGTCCTTCTATTAATGCCGCGCTCTCTATCACTTAGGCAAGTCATTTGTACTACTAATACTTGCTCTTACTTGAGAGATCCTTTTTGTCACAATTTTTTCTTGTCCTTGTTGATGCTAGGTATCAAATCTTTGGTAGTTTTCACAATTTTCTTATCTTTTAATTTAGATTTTTCGAATCCTTCTTGATCCTTTCTTCCTTATTGAAATCCACCTGGAATCTTCATCAAGCTTACAAAGCTTCCTTATTAAGCATTCCAAATATAGTGCTAGGATATCCCAAAAACCATAGAATTTACAATAGGTCATCCTTTTCCTCCAATGCCATTGATGATCTCAACCCATGTCATGGTCCTGGGTCATTATCAATATTTTTGTGAGTGGAGAAATAATATATTTATCATTCTCTCCCTTTTGTAGGAAAATCCTTCTTCCATCTATATAGATTTGTACTTTATAATATTGACATAAGTAATTGTAATGGTAGTATCCACAAAAGTATCCAAATTGATGTAAAAAACATATTTAAAATGTACTTCTCATTATTAATGAAATTTTTTACTATGATGACCCAGGGTTCGACCACAGGGTGCCAACAACGGGCCCGTGGTAGTCTATCATGTCGCCAACATTTTCAATATTCCGCAAGGGAAGAAGGTCTCACCCGAGGTGTGCCAATACTTATAAGTGATGTTCTAGGGTTTTAGGAAGTGGAAAGATTCATTTCCTTAATTTAAATCAACATTAAAATCATAATCATCCAGAGTAAATAAATGCATAATAGGGAATTTAACAAAAGATTTTAATTTTTTTTAAAGGATCCATGTAATACAATGACACTCATTCATAAAACATGGTGCAGTTGTAACTAGGTTTGGTCTTCATAATGTAAATTTATCATTGATATATTTTTATATTTATATTTATTTTTTGAAAGCATGTTCTTCATGCTTAGAGTAAAAAAGATTCAAAAGAAATTTATTTTGAATCCAAAGAGAATTTATTTGAGTTATGTCCCATTTGGATATTGAAAAGAAAAATAATTTTTATTTTTATTTTGAGTCATAATTCCACAAGATGACCAAGTCGTCCCTCCTTGGAAAAGTTGGCCTAGTCCTCTAAGAGACACCTATTCGACCCCCTGGAAAGATATATATATATATATATGACAATTTGACTTACTTGGAGCACACATTCATAACACATCACAAGAAGCATTTTTGAACCAAGAGAAGGAGAGAAAAAGACGAGTCAAAGGAGAAATAAAGTAAGTCAAAACTAGAAGAATACTTACTTGGTTGACCAAATATTTGTTTACTGCAGTTTGCTCGTGTGAGAGGTCTGTTTTCAGTGCAAGAAGACTGAAATTTCTGAGGTAACCACAGACCAAATTTTGGCCCCTTTTTGTATGTCTAAATTTCAAAACTTTGACCAGATTTAGAGCAGTTTGACCATCGTTGAATTTGAATTTAGAGGTGATGTCAAGCCCTGAGATTGTCTTGTTTTTTACCCACCTAACCCTATTTTACCCTCTATTTTACAACCCAAAAGACCTTCATGCACACATTTTTAGTTTCTATTTTTGTATTCATGAGGATGTGCATATAAATCTTCTTATCTTAAAAAAAAAATTATTTATTAAATATTTAACAACTAAATGCTTATATCTGATGTTATCCTAAGGTACTTTGCCTTTAATTAGCCATTAATCTATTATTACGTGCATGTGTTATAGCAAGAAGAAGCTATATTTGATATTAGGATTCCTGCACTAGTTAGAAGTATGAACCGTTAGATAAAGGGATTAACTGGAAATCAAATGAGTTGTCAAGATATTTTCATGGATTCTAAGGAGAACAAGGCATGCTGATCACTCCCAGTCTTCAGTATACAACTTGCAAATCACAACCTCTTTTCTAAACGAAGCTAGTCTGATATGGTAGCAGATCTTGGGGATTGGTGATAGCTTGTACGAAGATCTACTATTAGGAGCCTATTACCAACAATTTATATTTTGTTTATGTCTAGGATGGATTACTGTGGCCATGTATTCACTGTAAACATATATATCCATTCATAGGGAGTAAAAGGTTAGCGATACTATTATTTTGTGTACTGCTAAGTCTGAGAAATTTGTATCATCCATATCTCTCTGGAGCTAGACTACCAAGAATAGAATGTATTAAGAACTGAGACTTTTTAATAATTAGAGCTCCAATGCTAGGTTCCTTTCCTATTTTTGTTCAATCTTTCTAATTATTTGCATCACTTTGTAGTTTAGTTTCTCTTCAATGAGGGCATGAGATAGTTGGTTAGATCCCACCAACCTAGCTCGTTGACCCTTTGTTAGTTAGCGTTGTATGGTTTGTTCCTTTAAAATACTATATTTTGGTGTGTAAACTCATAGACTATATGTTTCATCTCACATAGCTTAAATGATATCATGTGAGTGATTATTGAGAACTATATTTTCCTGAAGCTGTGAAGTGTGAGTGGTTTTGAGTTTATTTAGCCTAGATATGGGAAGGAGAGTCATGTTTTTTTAAGATATTGTATTATTATTATTTGAGTTTTATTGAATGAAGATTGGTTTTGAAATTTTTTATTGAATTCTAAAGAACTGGTCATAATACTATCTCAACGAAGGATCTTTCTCTTTAAGCACTGAAGCTCAAAATACTTATGAAACTAGGGTTTAATACTGGACATGGAATATTCTGTCATTTGAAACCTGTTGCATTTACCCATATATTTTGATTTATAAGAAATAGGTCTTGAAGTGGCTCTTATGTTCTTTCCATGTGCTTTTATGAATTGATATAAACTTGTTTCTCTGAGTTCTGGCAGTTCTGGTTAGAGGATTTAATAGTTGACTATTCCTGTTTGGCAAGATTACTCCTTTGAGCTTTTCATTTTGTTCTAGACATTCAAAATCACGAGCAACTTGATTTGATTTTATGTTATAAGGAAAACAACGTTGAAGCCACCAAACCCTAGAGATCTTACAACAATGCAAGATCTATTTGACTACACTCTGTACTAGTGAAGGAATAGATTCTTTGTATTATTTTGTTTGAAGACTTGTTTAAAAAAAAAACATCTTTATTCTTGGATTAAAATAGAGACACACCATGGGAAATGTTTTGAATAATTCAATCATTAAAAATTTTAATTATTACTTAGTTTCATTTATGGTGCAATTGGACAACGAAAGAACGTAATACCTTTTATATTGAATCTATTTAGTAAATGTAGGAATGAAATAGGTTTCTTTGGAATTCTATACGATGGTGTGAGTATATTTATTGGAAGAGTTAATTTATTGATTTTTTATTATCCTTTTTGGACTTGGTTCCGATTCCTGCAACAGAGTTGTTAGCCTCCCTTCACAAACATAGTTTTGGTTTCTCGGTTTGAAATATCTTTCTGTTGGCTTGAGTAGGGTAAATGTTTTCTTGCTATGCATGTATTTTATTTGATTTAACACACCAATATTTTTATGTTTTGAATACACAGTGCGTGAAAATAGAGAGGTGAGGAAATCAATAGAACAAAGTGTGAGCAGTGCAGGAATTGGATTGACAAAAGAGTGATTTTATATAGTGAAGGAATGTTTTGATAGCCCATGTGATTATTTTGAAAACTCTTTTGAGTTATTTGGATTGAGGCTTATGTTCATTTTGAGGATTTATTTTAGTTGCAATCTCGGTTTTTCTGAAGTATCTCTGGGCAAGGTAGCTAGTGTCTATATTGATCAAGGTGTTTTTAAAAGTTGCCATCGCAGTTGCGCAAGAACTGAGGATAGAGTTTTTATTCATTTTTTCAGAACTTAGTGGGCTGATCAATTGGTTTGGAGATAGGAAATAATTTCTGTAGGGCATGCCAAAGTCTCTTGGCATTGACTGTGCAATGCCTTGAATATTACAACCCTTGGTTTGACAAGTGTTGAGGTTTGTAGGAGAGAATCTAAACACCCAACATTTTAGTGTCATTGTTGGGGAAGAACTTGGAGAGATTCTAGTAAATTATGGTTGAATTTATTTTCAGCAGTAGAGGTGAGTTCTACATTATTATTGTTAGCATGTGTGTGATTCTATTGTTGAGTGCTTAGGGAAAGTTAATTTCTTTTGATTGACAAAGTTGTTTTAGGTAAAATTTTTTGAGATAGTTGCAACTTTTAAATTGAGTTTGATTTTGGACAACACATGTTTTTACAATTTTGATATATATATTTTTATTTTTTTATTTTATTTTTCGATTTGGATTTATTTTTTATTTTAAACATGAATGACTAGGGGTAAAGAACCAAAACATAGGAAAGGTAGGCCTAAAATGATAATAAGGAAAATTATAATTCTTGGATTGAGTATGTTGTAGCATAACACTTCAAATTTAATCAAACAAATCAGGCTCATACATTACAGTTGGATTCTGGAAGAAATAGTTCCAGTGTTTCGCAACCAACAACATTAAAGAAGGTAAATTTTACATCTAAAATTGAAATCATTAAGCCTTCATCCAACAGAAGGTTTAGTTTATTTGGAGGAGGTGACTAGTGAAGGGACTGGTGAGACTTATCCATGAAGAGGAGATGGAGGAGTTGGGAGGAATTACTAGGGGGAACTCTCTTTTGAGTTTCTAGTTGTAGACTCTAATGCTAATGTGCAGATGAAAAAAATTCCACCTTCAATTCTTCCCCACTTCTATGGTAAAGTGCACGAATATCCAGATGCCTTTTTGTTTGAATTTGAAATTTTATGTAGAAGTTATGATTACTCTGATGATGCCAAGAAATTAAAACTCTTTCCTAAAGCCCTTAAGGATTATGATTTTTGTTGGTTTATGGGGTTAGGAGAGAGCACTATACGTACTTTGGATCAAATGAGGAAATATTTTCTAGGAAAATATCAAGAGTACTGTAAAACATGTGAGATGCGGGATGAGATTTTCATAATTGCACAATGTGAAAAGGAATGATTAGAGGCCTATCTTGAGATATTTCTATATATTCCCCTAAGGTCCAAGCATAAATTGGATCTGAGTACTACTAAGACTTTGTTTTTAGAGGACAACTGGATGAATTTATAAATATTTTAAATATGTTAGAACAGGGAGATATTTCTTAGTTAACATTTGATTAAATTTGTGATCTTTGCAGAAAATATTCACGAAATCGTTCCAAAATAGGTAGGGGATTAAGAAGTGGTTTGTAGAATGTTCAGTCTGGAACACTTGATGCTATTAGAATGCAACTTGAACATAAAATGGATGACATTAAAACTGAATTAATGAATACTTTTAGTAAGAATATTGATTCTATAAACTTTCAAAGAAAATTAGAAGATGAACATGCCTCCTTGTCCATTTTTTATCCAAAATGTAGGAAAAACCATCCTTTACATGAATGTCCTACAAATTCCCATGTTATTAAAATTTATGTTTTGTGTACATTTAAAAATTCTACAGAAAAATGCCCCTCTAGACCAGGATTAAAATGAGTATTTTAAGGACAAAATTCAGTACCTGAACCATTGCATGCCATGGGAATGAAGAAGAATCGGAAAAAACTAGGTACATGTACTCATTCTGAACATGCACCTTATTTTCCTAATTTTCACAGTCAGTTACAACACCCTTATCAAAATTAGAACTATTATCCTCAATGGAAAACAAGGTACTCACAAAAATTTGGTCAATCTCCCCCTTGGCAGCAAGGGTGGATAGGGCCTTTATAACCTCAATTTTCATACCCAATTCCATCGCAACCATATTATTATACACCATATTCATCTTTTACACAAGCTCAACCTTCATTTCCAGCTGCACTACCATAATAGATGCAACCTATGCCACCTCCATTGCCATTACCACCACCTTTTAGGCCACCTCAACTGCCTACACAACCAATACCTAATCCAAATAAAAAGGTGGTACAAAAAATTCATTTTATTGAGACACACCCTTTAACCACTTATCAAATCACACCAGTTGAGGTTTTTTACCTTCAACTAAGATCGAGAAAGGTTATTGAACCACAAAAAAGAAAACCCCCATCAATTGTCATCGACGAAAAACGTGGGGAGGAGGAAATTTCTGATCATACAAATGATGAAACTAGGGTACAACCTATTCCTATAAAATCAAATTCCCTACAATCTTCTTCAAACCCACATACATGCTTAGAGATGTTGGTTATGGAGAAAGTCATTCCTCCCCCTGAGTTTGACCTAGTTTCTGAGCTGAGGAATATCTGTATTAATATTCCTCTGCTTCAACCTTTAAAATAGATCCCCATTTATGCCAAAACTGTTAAGGACATCTATATAAAAAATATATGAAGGAAGAGAGTAGAACCCCACATTATCCAGTTTGTCAATAAGGCAGTCAAATTGATGACATTACATACTTTTTGTAGATAAATATACCAATCCTAGAAATCAAGTTGTCTTTGTAAAAATCGGTGGCACCCAAGCCCCCATCGTTTTGATTGACCTTAGATCGGCCATCAATGTGATGATCATGCAGACTATGGAGAAGCTTGGGCTGGCCACATATTTTCAAATACCAATATGTTAGAATTAACTGACCTATCTAAAATTAAACTAGAGGGGGTATTGGACGATGTGATCGTATTGATAGATTCATGGGAATACCCTGAAGAAATTATTGTGCTACAACCTAAAACTTATAGTGGGGGAATCCTTTGACACTAGGATGACCATGGCTTACCACAACTAATGCTTACATTGGTTGTCGCTATGGTGAAATGTTTATTACGCATGGGGACTCTAGGAAAAAGGTCACCTTGTACCCTCCTTCCAAATCCATTCAGGGGCTCCATGATACTTTGTGGTTATAAAATTATGGTAGTGATGAGGAGACTCAGTCCCTATCCATGATAGACCAAATTCATCAATATATTGTGTGCACCGAGGAGAGTCAGACCCATGAATTTCTTGGTATCTTGGACACTATTTAGGACTTTGAGCTGCTTTTTCATATCTTTAATCCAAGTTTCCAAGAAATCTACGGTCCACAATCCTCGTCACCACTACATAATTTATATACACTATAGACATTCACGAGCTTGACATTGCACTTATTGAGGTGAGTCCAAGTAAATACTTACATATTAGTTTATATCTTGACCCATCCCAGCAAGAGAAGCTTGTGAAATTGCTACAATATCACCTTGATGCCTTCACATGGAGCTCTGAGGAGATGAAGGTCATTCCTCCTAAAAACTACACCCATCACATTTATATTTAGGAAGGTTCCCTACCTGTTCAAAAAACCTAAAGGCGAATGAACACCACACTTTGAGATATTTTTAAATAAGAGCTTCAAAAAATCTTGAACGCTAGATTCATCTATCCTATATGTGATAGCCAATGGATCCCTCCGTTGATAGTGGTCACGAAAAAGGATGGTATGTGGCATTGATTATCGAGAATTAAATAAATCCACCCTCAAAGTCTACTTCCCACTTGCCTTCATGATAACATACTAGATACCATTGCGAGTAAAAAGTACTTCTCCTTTTTGGATGGTTTCAATGGTTACAACTAAATACAAATCGCACTAGAGGAGTAAGACAAGACCACTTTCACTTGTCCTTGGGGGACATTCGCTAATTGAGTGCTCCCCGTTGGACTATTTAACTCACCTACTACTTTCCAGTGGGTAGTCTTGGGAATTTTTGGTGACTTCATGTGTGTGGAGGTTTATATGGACAATTTTTCAATATTTGGTGATTCATTTGTGGAAGCCCTCCAAAATTTAGAGAAAGTACTGATTAAGTGCCAAGAGGCCCATATTGATTTGAGTGATAAAAAGTGAATATTAATGAGAAAAGGAGTGGTCCTTGGTCATCTTATTTCAAACAAGGGTATATAGGTAGATCTAGCTAAAATAGAGGTTATCACACACCTACTAGTACCTAAATCACAACAGGAAGTGAGGGGTTTTCTGGGTCATGCGTGATACTATTGGAGGTTCATTGAGAACTTCTCTAGGATAGCCTCTCCTCTTTTTTGATTGTTGGCTAAGCATAGTGATTTCTCTTGGAATGATGCTTGCCAACAAGTCTTTGAGGACTTGAAGGGGAAATTAATAAGGGTGCCCATCCTGAGGGGACCTAATTGTTCCCTTCCCTTTCATATCTCCTCAGATGCTTCAAAGACCGTTGTTGGTGCAACTTTGGGCCAAGAAGAAAATTAGACACCCTATGCCATCTATTATGCTATTAAAAAATTATCCTCTATTGATTTGAATTACATGGTAACGGAAAAATAATTTCTAACTGTAGTCTTCACCATTACAAAATTCATAAATTACATTACCGAATATGAAGTTTTTTCTCACATGGATCATTCTGCAATTAAATATCCAATAAAAACCTATTACTAGTGGACAAATTACTAGGTGGGTACTATTGTTGGAGGAATTTAATATTACCATAATTGATAGGCCTGGTAAATTGAACGTTGTTGTTGAAAAATGCAGCAAGAAATTCTCAATTTGATTTTTCCATGATTAAATTGAGAAAGTTCGAATTTCCACATCAACGGACAACTTGGATGTAGTTAACTGAGGTGACATGGATCTTGTCTCTCATTTAGCTCAATAAATTTGAGTTAGAGGAGTTAGAGTTCAATTAAGCATGTGTGATTTCTAATTTGTAGCAATCAAGGTCAGTTATTTCAAGTTGTTTTCACTTAAAACAGTTCTAACTGTTGGAGGAACTAGTGGAAGGTCAGTTGTGAAATGGGACTTCAATGAAACTCAATGATAATCCAGTTAGATAATCTATCAACAAAAAATAGCTAGTGCATGGAAATAATTCAAGTTCTCCAACCGTGGTAGAGATTACAAGGTAGTGTAACATCAGTTGCACTAGTCTTGAGTGTACAGGTGTTGCATGCAATCAGATGATCAACCTTGGGAATTGTGCAATCAATTTGAGGAATTTCCTAAATAATAGGGGTTGAATTTATTAAGGAATTTTGCAAGGAGATAGGGGCTCAAACAGAGGAATAAATTGACTAAGTTTGGGTTAGATTTTCTCAGTGAGTAGAGAGATAGGTTATTCAATTATAGGTTGTGCTTAGTTGAGAAAATAAATTGTAATACATTTATATTCATCATATTAATGCAAGCATACATTTGGGTTTTTAGCTGATTTATTTCCCCAGAAAAAATACCGTGTGCATGTGTGTTATTTCTTATTTATTTTTTGTGTTTGATGTTATAAATTATGAATTGAATTTCGCAGAGTATTAGAGTATGTTTGTGTCTTGTGATTTTGGTTAAAAATTCATAGACAGTTGCAAGCCTACATCATAATTTTTACATGGTATCATAGGAGGATTCAAATTAGAGCAAGAATTTTGAAGTTGTTTCTAAGGATAATCGAATTTGCAGATAAGTGTAGTAGGATCTCTTCAGAGCTGAGAAGATGACCTTTAATGGGTCGAGGCTAGAGTATGCCTTAGAAGGAAACTATAATTTAATCAGATGAAAGGATCACATGGAGGTAGTATTGGATGCCAATGGATTGTTAGAATACATCAAGATAGATGTTGAAAAACCACAAGCATATGATGCCAAAAAATTTTCTCAATGGAAGAAATATGTAGCCAAGGTGAGGGGAGTAATTTTGGAGGGAGTACATGATTACACTGTCTCAAATCTCCATGGGAAAGAAACTCCGTTCGCAATGTGGAAAGAATTGACATAATTTTTCGAGAATAGTAATGACCACAGGAAGTTGGTGCTCAAGGATAAACTTTGAAATATCAAAATGCAGAAGAGTGACACTATTCCTCAGTATTTGAGCATGTTCACACAATTTCATGATGAACTTGGCAGGGCTGGTGTTAATGTTGCAGAGGATGAATTGGTAAGCCTAGCCCTTCTAGGCCTTCCTGAGAGCTGGCATAACTACTAAGATTCAATGAATAAGAGGGAGAAACTACCAAATTAGGAACACTTATGGTTTGATTTGGTACAGGAGGAAATAAGGCAGAAGACCAGAGATGGGACTTCATCCTAGGGAGAGGATGAATAAAAATTTACATTGGTTGGAAAGGGAAAGAAGGGAAAAAGGAAGAAATCTCAATCCAAACCAGAGTCCATCCAAGGGGGCAAGAATAACTATTTGTCCAAAATTAAATGATTTGATTGTCATGAATTCAGGCATTATTCCACGAACTGTCCACACAAAAAGGAAAGCAATAAGACCTCATGGGGAGAAGTAGGTGAAGCCTTGGCTTCAAATTTCAAGACTGAATTTACCCTTATCACATGCATGACCAAAATAGTGATGGGGAGTGTGTGGTACTTGGAATCAGATGCATCATTCCACATGACAGGGTGTAGATATCATTGTGCCCCCTAGGTTTTTGTCACGATGAATTCAATGCCTTCAACCTCAGTTCCCGTTAGGACGTATTAATCCTCCTTTTTGACTTAGAGTTAATCCTCCTAGTCCTCGATCGAGTCCTTATGACTTTGATTCTACTAATTCATCCAGTTATTCCTTTGATCATTAGGGGAATTTTGAGGTCTAAAATGGGCCTCCTAAGAAAAATGTACAACAAAATTAAACTTTATAACAACCAATAGGATTCAAGATGATGATGTCAACCATGGGGGATGATTTACCATTTTTAAATAAAAGGGTAAAAATATTAAAAAATAATAAAATAATAAAACTACTTTTTCAACTCGTATTTTCAACTTATCTCCCAAAAATTTTACTCAAATTTCGAGTGGGAGTACTCGTTGGATGCAAAATTTAATTCCTCATCCAAGGAGTACCCATGTTGCATACTTTTGATGAACTCTACTACACGAAAAATGAGAAATACATAAAAAAACGTGATTGTAATCACGTTTTTTTATGTATTTCTCATTTTTTCGTGTAGTAGGACCCATCGAAAGTATGCAACATGGGTAATCCTTGGATGAGGAATTAAATTTTGCATCCAATGAGTACTCCCACTCGAAATTTGAGTAAAAAATTTAGGAGATAAGTTGAAAATATGAGTTGAAAAAGTAGTTTTTTCATTTTTCCCTCTAAAATTTGATGATGTCATCAAATCTTATTTGATTTTTTCCACTATTATTTTATAATTTCCTTAGAAGGCCCATTTTAGACCTCAAAATTCCCCTAATTTTTGCGTCTTCTCAACCTCATATCGCCACCATCTATGGAACCAATGCAAGTGCTAGAAAACAATGTGGTAACTCGGGTCCTAACTCGGGTAATACCACCAGTGAAACGTCAACCGGTATGGTCACTCCTACTCCATTTATACCATTCATGGATGGTTTGAATCTCCCTGATTTTAATCAGTTGATTAACGATCCTCTTCCCCATAGCCCAAATTGGTTAGCTATTCCTACCAAAATTTCTTCAAACATACCCAAGTTTGAAGGAAATCTTGGATAAGATCCCACTAATTATGTTCTCTCATTTCACAAGTGGTGTTCCTATAATTCCATCACTAAAGACTCCATCTTTCTTCATTTATTCCAACACACGCTTACTAAACCTACTGCCAAGTGGTTTTTCGACCAACCTCGCGCCACTCATTCCACTTTTGCGACTCTTGCAAAAGCTTTTCTATCATATTTCCAGTTATCTCTTCGTTATGACACTGGTACCAAAATTTTGACTTCAGTCCATCAAGCTTCTACCACCTGCATATCTGACCATGTCCAAGAATGGCGCAGAAGGAGGAGCATGTGTAGGGCCCCTAAATTCGAAGACCGTGTTTATATGGATTGGTTTCTTAGATCAATTTTGGCTTCCATAGGAAAATATGTTGTGTCACACTTCCCTCAGACAAAGGAATATACACTCCAAGTAGCTTTAAAATATGACTTGATCTATGCTCAATCAAGTTATGTTTATAGGGCCCCTAAATTCGAAGACCGTGTTTATATGGATTGGTTTCTTAGATCAATTTTGGCCTCCATAGGAAAATATGTTGTGTCACACTTCCCTTAGACAAAGGAATATACGCTCCAAGTAGCGTTAAAATATGACTTGATCTATGCTCAAACAAGTTATGTTTATATCGTTCCCCCTAATCTACCTTGGCCCAGCGTTGTTAATGCATTAGAGGAATCTCATGATTTAGAGGATATACTTGGATCTATTTCACACCCTCACCCAAAACTATATTCTCTACCTTAGATGAGTTATGGTAAACCCCAAGGGGGGACCAATAACTCTTAAAATTATCCCCATCCACTAGGAAACCCTTATCCAGGTCAAAACATGCCATACACATATTCCCAACCACATCAGTAGATGCTAAGGCCGAGTATTTCTCAACATGTTTATAGAAATGTTACTCCTCCTCCATATGTTCCTTATGCACCTCCTAGTGCTCCAGCCCCTCCAGCACCAGTGCCTCAACCTCCCATGCCTCCTCAGCCTTTACCTCAACAAGCACGTCTTCCTCAAGGTAAAGTGTATGATCAAGAGAGCGCAACCAATTCCCCCAACACCAAGAAAAATAATAAGGGGAAAGGTAACATGAAACAACAATCCCAAGGTAATGAGGGTAACCAGGGTCCTCCACCTAATACACCCTAGGGAAATCATCCTAATCCCACAACCCAGCATAGAGCTGACAACCCAAGTAGAACACGACCATTCGTACTAAAATTCCTTGTGTATGTTGTAGCATATATGAAAATTATACTCATGATTTCACCCTTTTTCCTCAGATGCGTCAAGTATGGGAAGCTCAAGAAGTTTCTTCTAGAGTAAATCAGCCTATGTCTCCGCTTCCCTCGACTCCTGCTTCATATCAATCGACTGTGCTTACCAACCCATTTCCTCTCCAAGGATATATAACTGCCCAACCTACACAAGGTCAAGCAGCTCCCCAAACTCCATAATTTGGTCTCCATGATTATGAGATTCTTATGATGAATTATGATGAGGCCAACACAGATAAAGTCAATCTTCAAACTCGATCATGCCAGTATGAAAAGCCACCTACTAAGCTTGTGACTGAGTCCCAACCCTAGGTTTCCACTAAGCCTATTTTTTCATCAAATGGTGCCTTATAGATCCCTTAGCATAAGGCAAAGGTTATTACCAAGATCCCTAAAGGTCCATTACATCGAAATGATGCTTTAGCTAAATCCACCCATACCTATAGCATAGTAGATGACTTGGTGCAGTCTCCTGCTACCATGTCAATGTTGGAAGTCCTCCAGTTGTGCCCATCCCAATGTAAAGATCTACTCACTTCTTTGGGTGCTATAGATCCTTCAGATGATTGTATGATTGTCTTTGATGTTGATCAATCAGAAAATCCCCCACTTCCTTCATCTGTCGCTTTTCAAATACCAGTCTCAATAAGAAACACCATTTTTCAGTAGTGTATCATTGATGAAGGTGCCTCCACCTGTATGATGGTTGCTAGTGTTTGGGAACAAATTGGTTTACCCGAACTGTCCCCATCCACCATTACTCTCTGTGCATGGGACGATCATCCATATCATCCCCTTGGATTATACCAAAACTGTCCTGTCACTATTTCCGACAACACTGTATTCATTGATGTTGAAGTCATAGATGCCCCATTAGATTATAACATCCTTCTAGGTCGTAGTTACACCTATGCCATGTTAGCTGTAGCATATGCGGTTTTCTGTAATATGTGATTTCCCCATAAAGGAAAGATCGTCACCATAAATCAAATGGAATATTATGATCCTAAGGTGAAAAATTATTCTAAGTTCAACATTTCATCTGTGACTGGAAATACAACTGTCTCGTCCCTCACCAATGTTTCTCCTAGAGTCTACAAAGATTCTGCTTTTCTTGGTGCCTACTATGGTCCAACACCTACCTCTTCTGAGCCCAACTCGTCCAGTTTTTGCATGCTGCAAGCATCACATGATGCTCACAAGAGGTCTGATATACCCATCCAACAACCAACGCCTCCACAACTTGCCATTCCCAACTCAACCCAGCATACAAGTATAAATCCTCAAGGAAAACTTCCTTCTGCTAGTGTCTCTCCTAGTCCATTCCAACCATGAATCATTCCTCCAGGCCTTAACCATCCAGGAGAACTTCCTCTAGGCCATTATCCTTCAGGTCAGATACCTTTCTTATTCCCCCCACCAGGAATTTTTTATGTCCCTGTCATGTCTACATTGAGTTTAACCAACATTACCTTAGGGATCCCAGTTTGGTACATTGACCCTCCCGAAAACACTCCCCTTGACCAACTTGAAACTTAAACAACTTTAAACCCGGTGCAACCTATTGTTCCTTCCCCTTCCTTTGATTCAGTTCCACAGAAACCTCAAAATACATCTACACCTATTGTGAAAGCATCTTGTGAGGGGGTAAAATCCCAGAGAAAGGGAACTAAAGACAAGACAACCCGGACAAATCCATATCCTCCTAAGCCTCCAAAGATGACACCTATGTGTCCTCTGTGTGATGTTGTTGGGCATGCCACCAATAATTGTCCTGAACTCCCTCATCTCAAAGATATGGTTGTTGAAACTTTTCCTAACTCTATCATCCAAGAGGTTTATGTTACCTTACGTGATTCAGCCAAGAAAAATATATCATTATGCACAAATCACCCTTGTGCTTTGTGTAAGAATTTTGGAAACTATTCTAACCACTATCCTCATCTCGAATATTTTCGCAATACCTGTCAGGCTCATTTTGAAATAGAGGTCACTCGTAGTGAATCCACCTCTTCTATACCTGCGGATTCTGGTACTATTATTGCACTAGAACATGATATCCCTTCACCACACATTGTGATCCATCCTCCCGATGTCAAGATGACAGATAACATTTCTCCTATTCTCTACCCATCATCATCCATGGGATTTTCATATGGGGACTCTTCTGGAGTTCCCTATTATGATTCAGTTGAACCTTCTTCGTCGAATACCCCAGTCTCAACATCGATAGATATTCCATCTACTAGTCATTCTTCCCCTCCTGTTGTCGATGCGCATGTGAAACTTGCCTCACATGAAAATTCTTCAAGTAGTTCCTCCACATCATGTGACCTCTCATCCTCCCATCCACCCATATTTCATTTAGATGAAGACATCATGGAAGCCATGACCACCCCTGATTATCCTAGGGATGATATGCACCATTGTGTGTATTTTCTTTTGTAGCAAACCCATGATCAATATGCTAAGGAATCCAAAGACTTCACCCATGGTGAGGTTGATTGGTTCTATAACCCCTTTCTTCAAACCCATGAATTCAAACCACATCCACCTCGTGGCCATTACATTTCCACTCAATGTTTGGGTAAGGGGGCATCCATTTTTTAAGGTCTAGGAGAAGTAATTCTCCCCAACCCTCTGATTTCATCTCATAGTGTCGACTCTACTACCATTTTTCTTCCCATTCTGAAGAAATTTTAGAGCCTCATATCACTTTAGATCACTTTAGGGATGATCCACTTAATCATTCCTTCATATTACATCAACAACCCAATCCCTTTGACATTTTTGTTATTCAACCAACGTGTTTTCTAGGTGAGCACCAGTTCATTATATCCGAAGCCACTCTTTGGTATAGGAACCCACAAATTTAGTCCATTTGATTCATATATGTAGTGCCAAACAAGATTGGTAATCCACTATTTCCTTTCTCTAACTGTATCTATCCATTCTTCCCATAGGAAGACAACCATAACATCAACAAATGATGAACCACGTCATCAAAATATGATTAGATTCCACTACTGTAAATAAATGTGACATGCCCATAACATGCTACATCCATCCATATTAGGGGTAACATATGCCCCTTCATCTCGTCATCATCCTCTGGAGAACTCGTGTTAGTAGGTCAGAATGATTGAATCCCTTATTTTAGCACTTGGAACACAATGGCGATCCACAAACTCATCCAGCTAGGGGCATCATTGTTACCTTTGCATACTTGATCAGTCCCCTCCATCATCAAGTGTTGTGGGGAAGTATTCCATGCTTGGGGGCATGATGACAACCCTCTCCACGTCCTCATTTGATTAAAATAAGTCTCAATCTAGACCCCAATGATCTAGGTATGGTTGATTGTCCTTCCTCTCCTTGGATAGTTTGTCCTACTGACCTCTTCGGTGAGCCATATACTTATCACATATCATAGATAATTCATAGAGTACATTGAAACATTATACTCTATGTGATTTCCACATTTACCACTTGGTCCCCATGTTTGACTTTGTGGTAGGGGATGATCCTAGACCTTCTCTAGTAGTTCATTCCAAAATTCCTCTCTTCCCTTGATTACTCACCAGGAACCATCCTTCTAGGAAGCATTAAGGCCATATCTATATAAGTATGGGCCTCCTCCTCCTCTCCAAATTATCCAACAACTCACTATGCAAATGAATTGGATTTGGAGGCAAGAAGCCTTTTTATAGGGAAAACCCTAGTTTTTCCATCGGCCATTACGACCAAACCATAGCTCAGTTTGATGAACCATAAAAACAAATGGAAATATCTCACCAAGTGCTATAATGGATGTTACACCATTTTTTGGTCATCTAATCTATTATCATTAGATGGACCCAAGTACACCATGTAAGACCAATTTTACTCTAAGTAAAATTGCTTTCACTATGTAAAATAACTTAATAAAACACATTTATTAAGTTGTTTATGGTTTAAACAGGAAATCCCAAAATCAAATATTAAACAAATCTATATTTGTTTGATTTTCCTCATGGAATAATTAATTAAACAATAATTTAATTATTATTTCGGGTCATATTTAACCCAAAACAAGGAAATTAATTAGATAAATCCTTATTTATCTTATTATTTTATAGGAATAATTATTTAAATCTTATTTAAATAATATTCCTTGTTAAATATGACTAAATCATTTATAAATAATTAAATAAATCATTATTTATTTAATTATCATTCAACCACTTCCTTAAAATAATAAATAAATCATTTATTTATTTATTATTTACAAATAAAGGGATTTGACCCAAGTCAAATGCCCTTTCCCTCTAACAAATATAATAAAATATTCCATAAAAGGTGGATCTAGATTTGGTTAATATTATTTTAATCATACACCAAGATCTAGAATGACCCAATATTTTGTTATAAATAGAAGGGTTTTCTCATTCATTTGTCACCTTTTGTTGCTCATTAGATCACTCTGGATCTATGCTCTTGGTCTGACTTTGAGCCATTATCATTGTCACATTCTCTACTTTTTACTTTGTGAGCTCCCTTTGAGTTCTATGTTTTTCTGGGTTTTCTACACCAACAAGAGAGAGAAATGCTAGATCTGAAGCGCTGAGGACTTTCAAGAACCCATCCCATTCAGGAGAATTGGAAACACCTTTCTTGTTTTCCTCTCAGGTGCCCTTAATATAAAAATTCTTTCAAAAATATTGTTCTTGTCTTGTGTATTGGATGCATGGAGAGAAACATTATTTTCATTGCTTAATGTCTTTTTATGCATAGATTTGGAATGTGCAGCTTTTGTCTTGATCAACTAACTGCAGATTTGAAGATATTGGCAGCCATATTTGATGTTAGAGCTATTTGTTATGCGTAGCTAAAGTGGTCTGTTTGCGTACATTTCGACAAAAGATTCATACTAACAATGGATCTTCCTTTTTTTTTGGTAATTTGACACTTCACCTCGAAGCCATTTTTTCCACGAAGTTTCACTTTGCCACCAATCAAAACCAAATTTATTCATTTGAGCCACCTGTACTCTAGTACCACTTTTCCTTGGATCTTTTTGACTCATCTGTATATTTTTTTCATGAGTAACCTTTATTTACTCAAGTTTTTTATGGTTTATGTTATCAATCATAAATTTTTGAAACATTACATGACATGGTCATATAGTTCACCCATCAAAAGGATAAGGTCTCCTTAACCATTTCAAGTTGGTTTAGGAAAATTTCATTTTTTTTTTTACATTTTTAGCCTATCCTACGTTCTATGGTCACCTCCATTTATGTCATTTCATGTCACATCAGTCCTCATTTGGTGCCAGTTTTCATTCCCCGTGCATTTAAAATAAAAAAGGATGCTTTTGTCAGTTTTTCAAATTTTCGTAGTGTTTTATATAGTAAAACAACAAGTTTCGCTACGAAATTGCCTAATAGTTTCGTAGTGAATCTATCAGAGGGTAAACTAAATACGCTACGAAAATATGTTTTCTAACCCGTCTTTTCAAATTCGATATGAATTGTCATTCTATGACAGGAGGAGTTAGGGTGGAGGTCATTCGAGTCTGTTATGGTTAATTAAAAGGTACATAACTGTGTTTGAGGTCATCATTACCCTTTTTGGCATGTATGTGTCATGATTAAATTATGACATGTTAGTAAAACCATAAAGCTTTACAACAAATCATGAGTCCCAAAAGAGTTTTAATTTGATTTTAACTTCAAATATACACCTATACCTATTTTTGTTTAATGTTTGTTATGAATTTGCATATAAATTAAGCTCTGTAATACCGAGAAGGACAGTTGATACTTATTTTATCATTACGGTAATACTTTGTTTTCAAGTCTTGTGTTAATAAAAAGAAGTTTTAACCTTGATGCTGTTTTGAATACAATCTTGAGGAGTTAAAGGATTAATGCCGAATTGATAGCAGAGGGCCCCTGCTATTCGAGGAGGTTTTACATGTTTTCTAGATAAGTCATTTTCAATTCTGTTTTGCCATATTTCCTTGCTTAGACTATTTTCTAAGATCATAGCTTTTAGCATTATGTTTCATGTCATTTGCTTAGATAAAGGATCCTCATGATATTGCAGTTAGTCTCTTTCTCAAGCTCTTCTAATACATCTCTATTAAATGAATGGGATTCAATTGTAATATTCTGAGTTATTAGCATTTCATTTTCTGTTATTTAGTTAAAAAGAATATCCTCATTATACTGCAGTTAGTCTCTTTCAAAAATATTTTCCAATAAGCCTCTAATTCACGAATGAGACTTAGTTGTAATATTGTGAGTTATTGATTGGTTTGCTTCATAGAAGATCCTTATCACATTGTGATTAATCTCTTTCAAAAGCTCTTCCAATAAACCTCTAACTCATGAATGAGATTTAGTTGTAATGTTATAAGCTGTTTCAACATTTCATAGGAGATCCTTACTACATTATATTAATCTTTTTCTCAAGCTCTTCCAATAAACCTCTATCAAATGAATGATATTTCACTGTAATTTTCTAAGTTACTGTTTGTTTCAGCATTTCCTTTTATGTTTTAGGAAATCCTCATTGCATTAGAATTAATCTTTTTCACAAGATCTTCCAAAAAATCTCTAACTAAATGAATGAGATTAAGTTGTAGTGTTTTGAGTTACTTTTCATTTCATAAATGTTCATTTAAAAGCTGTAATATCCATGGATTAGGACTCTCTGTTTTCATCACTTTCTAATTAGGAATAGAATTTTCAAATAAACTTTGTTTTAATTCATTTATTAACATTTCCTTTTCTCCCTTTTGACATAGATTTAACTTCATCTTTTTAGCATAGAGTAGCATACTAAGAATCAAACATAAAAACCCCAAAACATTAATAAAACACTAAAAGCAACGAAGTAAGAAAAATGGATACTTAGGCACATATATGCATTACACTTCATCGGTTTACTAGCCCTAGTCGATAATTTATGCTCTCAATTTAGGACACTAAATTGACTAAACATTTTGGCGCAGTTGTCGGGGAAGTGTAACTAGGTAGCCTTATTTCCTATTTCCCCAAAACAATGATATGCGTAGAGAAAGAGACTCTAGGGGTAGATATATAAGAGGCAGAAGCTTAATTCCCACAACTCCACTCACTCCACCAAGACCAAGAAGTAGCACACTTCCAAATCAAACCCATATTCCATACTATACTGGTCATAGGATTCTAGAAGTCTCAAGATCAGATATCCAATCAGGAAGATCTCCCACTTCATCCACTGAAGCAATTCTAGAGGAAGAAGATCCAAGGACTCCTACAGAAGGGATAACCTTTTTCACTTCCACAGGAGAGTATTTTATAGCAGAATAATTACAAATCCCTAGTGAAGAGGAAGAAGAGGTCTATTTCTTCAATATACCCTTGATATAAGAACCAGTAGAATAACTAGCTCTGCCAATTGAACCCTATATTAGTTCAGAAGAATCTATCATGGCAGAATAAGGGGAAGGAGAAGTCTTTAATGGAGAACATAAACTATTTGGAGGAGATAGAGGAAGAGGTATAGGTACATAAGAAGGTAGAGGAAGAGGAAATGCAGAAGGAGGAAGAGGTAGAAGGGAAATTGGAAGCTCTTTTGGATTCCTTATAATAGATGAAGAGACCAATGCAACTATCAAAAATATCTCACCCTCTGTTCTTCCAAACTTTTGTTGGAAATGTTGTCATTGATGGCAAAGGAGATGGAAAAGGAAGAACACCTGAGGCAGCAACAAGACAAAGAGAGCAGCATAGCAGAAAGATGTAGAGAGGGTCAAGCAGCAGAGACAGGGTCATTTAAAGAAGCAGAGGCAGAAAAAGGAGAATTAAGGAGTAGCATCAGTCTAGGAGCAGATGAAACAAAGAGAGCATAAGACAAGTAGAGCATAGAAGAAACAAAGGCAGCAGGAGTCAGATGAGGTGCTACAAAGTAGTGAGGACAGTAGAAGAGGGCCATTTAATAGCTGAGGAATGAGACAGAGTGATGAGGAACAATTATTCAAGTGGGAATATTGTGTAGAAAATCTAGTAGAAGCTAATTTGTGTTTTTTCACAATTATTCAATTGAAGGCATAGAAGATCGGAGCCTCATAGGATTTGCTACAAGTATAACAGGTGGAGTGGATTCTATAGATGCAACAGAGGAAGGAGCACAAAGAAACTAAGACAACAGATATAGCAGAAAGGAAGAGACAAAGAAGTAACAGAGGCAGCAAAGGAGGCAGCACTCAGGCAAAGAAGGCAGCGCTGAATCATAGACAGGCAAAGGAGGCAGCGCTGAAACAAAGACAGAAAAAGGAAGCAGTGAATACAATGGAGGCAGCAAATGAAGGCAGAGGAAGCGAATATAAGAGAGGCAAAGTCGTTATCACTGCAGTAGAGGCAGAGGCAGAGGCAAAGCGACAGGAGCAGCAGAGACAGAGGCAGAGGTAGAGCTGTTATAATTCCGAGAATCGCCCAACCCGGAGGACAGATATAAAATTCCGAGAATCGCAGACTCCAGCCGGGCGTTACACATATAATACAGAACCATATTCCGGGAATCGCACTCTCCAACCGGCGGAGCACATATAACAAATACAAACTTATTCCGGGAATCGCTTAACTCCAGCGGCAATACAATGCATATAATACAGAACCATATTCCGGGAATCACACACTCCAACCGGCGTTATACATATAATATAACACAAACTTATTCCGGGAATCGCTTCACTCCAGCGGCAAAAATATATATAAACATATATGTGCAGTGCATCACATAAACAAAGGTCCAAGGCATTTATATTATGGAGCGCATAAAAAAAAGTTTGATAAGGTGGGACCCCTCCCCAATCGCAATCGGAGATCGCAAGGGCAGCGGAACATCGCAACAGAAAGTTGCGATTGCGATTGAAATGGCGGACCCGATCGTGTTATAAGCAGGAGTTGATAGATGCTAATCGCATCTGAGTTCCCAATCGCATGTCTTTTGTAAAACGTTGCGATTGAAATGGTGGACCCGATCCTGTTATAAGCAGGGGTTACTACATATTTGAGTTACAGTCAAATCGCATCGGCACTGGTCAATCGGAACATATGTTAAAGACTTGTGATTGCGATTGGAAGACCGGACCCGATGGGTCTATAAACCATGTTTAACAAAGTGTTTGAAGTCCAGTTCCAATCGCATCAGAAAGAAACAAACCATCGCAACACATATAAAGAACTTGCGATTGCGATTAAGAGTTCGGACCCGATGGACTTATAAATTATGATTAACAAAGATTTCAGCTCCAGGTTCTAATCGCATCGGCAATGGTCAATCGCATCGGAGAATATAAGAGTTGCGATTGCGATTGGAAATCCGGACCCGATTGGTGTATAAAATACGACTCATATACAACTTGAGTTCTAGGTCTAATCGTATTGGCAGCCAATCCTTATGGACGTCGGGTTATTTGCAAATAAATTGTATATATTATATATGTTGAATAATGTTTGAATATGATCTGAGGGCATAACACATATGATATATAATGGTTATTGAGTTATATATATAACACGGTTGCGATAAGCCGCGTGGTCTCTAGACCCACGGACCTTAGCTTTACGGGAGGGCGATTATTAACGCTTGTGATATATGTATGTTCCGGCCTGCGGAACCTGCCACATCAACAAGACACTAATGGCATAAAAGGGATTGGAATTTCTCCAGATTTACAGTCAGCGGATATAAGAGGCACATTTACACATATGCAGTAGTTACACCATAGCATAGGACAGAAGAGCAAACAGATCCGAAAGAAGATAAAACACAGTCATAGAAAAGACAAAGACAGCCAAAGAAAAGACAAATGCGTACCAATTCAAAAGACTAAATGAGTTGAGCTGGAGTTCTCATTTAAATTTGAATGTAAATGTTTTATTTAAATTTTTATTGCTTGTGATGCATTGGCAAGTCTCCGGAAGAGAGCAAATATCCCACTGTAATATTAAAATAAGCACCTACAGTTACATTTTTCTGAGTGAGCTGAAAAGAGATGAGAAGGCAGAAGGCAAAGAGACATGGTTGTCCATTTCGAATTCCCAGTGGAATACAAACAGTCATGAAACTATTTTTGTATAAAACAGGGTAATATCCAGGGGGAGATAGTTGACGAAAAAGGAGTGAGAGAAGAAGAGAGTATGCAGCAGAATTAAAGAGAGTTGAAGAAAATAAGCAAGCTGCAAGAAGAATGTGAATAAGGAGGAGCTGAGAAAAGAAGAAGAAGGGGCTGAGTAGAGATGATGCAGGTCTGATATAAGAGTTGATGAACAGCAGAGAAGAAGGTACAAAACAAAGCTGATATCCAAGGTAAATCAGCATGTGTTTTTCTTTTGAAAGAGTAAGGAAGTTGGAGCTTCCCTATGATTATGACTTGGTAAGACATCGATTGTGGGCGGGCGGTGAGCCTCTTGTAGGTTGGTGCCTTGTAGAAAATAGATGGGAGTTGGTGCTTCCATATCAAGTTGTAGCTTGATAGATGTCAGTTGTAGTTGGCTGAGGTAGGAGCCTCCTGTAGGTTGGTGCTTGTAGAAAATAGATGGGAGTTGGAGCTTCCTTGCAAGTTGTAGCTTGCAGAATTGAGGTTGGAGCCTCCTGTAGGTTGGTGCCTGCAGAAAATCAGTGGTGAGAGGGAGTTGGAGCTTGCCTTTGCATCACAACAATAATAAGATGTGGTTTTCTCCCTTTATGGGTTTTCACTTATATCTGGTGTCTCTGTGCATGATGTTTATGTGTTGATCTGATTTATCTCATCTGCTTAATACTTGCTGCTCTCATATTCAATCTGCTATTACATTAACAAATCTGTTTGATAGTAATACTTGTTGCTCACAGATTAAGATTGCTCACATATTAAGTTGACCATGAAATGAAGGTGTAAATAAGATTTAAAAGAAAAGTTTTAAAAGTCCATGTATGTGTTAAACTGATTCACCCCCCCCTCTCAGTTTAACTAAGGGTTCAACAATTGGTATCAGAGCCAGTTCCTTTGGTGTAAGCTTAATAGGTTGAAGGAGATCTGGTTGAGTCATGGACTATCAAAATGTACCTGTGCTAAATACAACTAACTTTCCTGAATGGAGAGATAAGGTTAAGACAGGATTTATGGTTGATGATCCAGAGGTATGGAAGCTTGTTTGTGATGGTTACTGCACAGACTCACCCACAGTGAAAGAACAACAGAGGAATGCTAAGGCAAAATGTGTGATATATGACAATCTTCATAACAAGGACCTTGAGTTGATAATGGATTTAACCTCTACAAAAGAAATCTGGGATAGATTGCACTTCATACGGGGAGTAGACACTAAGGATTGCACTGACAAGAAGGATAAGAGAATTAAGAAAAAGAGAAATTCATGTCAAAAAGAAGATTCTCAATCAAATGAAGTACTTGCTAGTGTGAATGGTAGTAAGAACCATGAAGAAATTGCAGCTGAAGAAAGGGCCAAACTTGACACTGCTTTGACTGAAATAGAAAGATTGAAGAATGAAAACAAAGACCTTAAGACAGTGATGCAAATATGTGATGAGAGAGAATTTGAAGATAAGAAAGAAATTGTTGGCCTGAAGACACACCTTGAAGAAGAAAGAAAGATAGAAGACACTCTACTACAACAAATGAGAAAGAAAAGTCAGGAATGTGAAAGATTGGAAGAAGAAGTGATGAGCCTAAGAAAGAACTTAGAAAAATCCCAAAGAGAACTACTAATGAATACACCTCTAATGAAAAGTTCTAGACAGTTGGACCAAATTCTCAATGCTCAAAGACCACCTCACATAAAGGCTGGGATAGGATATGAAGGGGAAACCAACAAGTCCAAGATTGAAGATAAAAGGAATGTCATTTTTGTAAAGGCAGCAAAGGAAGATGAAGCAGCTCAGAAGATTCCCACTGAAGAAGAAGCCAGCAGGAACATGAGTTGTAAAGAAACAAACATAATCAAGCAGCAACATGAAAGAGCAGAGAATGAGAGGATGAAACAATCAGCTACTAAAGGCTCATATGCTCCTAGGGATGAATTGAACAAATTCGGAAGATGTCAAAGGAGGTTCCTCCCTCCTATGAAAATTAACACATGTTTATCTTGTCATAAACTAGGACATAATGCAGCATATTGTAAGACAAAGCCAATCCAGTCCAACCAGCAAAGGATGCAGCAAAAGAGAAGAACCCCTCAAGCAAGCAAAGGGAAAAGACAATCTTCCACCAGGTACACAAATCATTTCTATGGCTACTGTTATGCATGCAATGAATTTGGACATAAATATGTTGATTGTAAATTATGTTAAAAAAGGGGAATGAAATATTATACATCAGCTCAAATGCACCTTGGTCAAATAAGATGTTATGTATGCCTCAAGCGTGGTCACAAAGCTAAAGACTGTAATCTGCCATATACATTAAAGAACTCTAGACAGATGATGGGATCACAGCAAATCAAACAAAACTATGAATTTAAAAGAAGTGCAGACATTATGAAGAACCTCAATAAAGTTTGGAAGGAAAAGAGAAAGGGGGAGCCTACTATCTCCATAACATAATGAATCTAGCATAGTCTCAGGGGGAGCTGCTCTACAAAACAAAGAAAATATCTAACCAGTTATAGATATGAAGCAGCATCCCAGGGGGAGAGCAGTTCATATATAGACCCCATGAAAGTAGTCTAAGAAGAGCTCCTTGGAATGATAACAGCTATGAGATTAGTAAGGGAAAGGAAGTTCCTCTAACAGAGATCTATGGAGGAAGAAGACCATATAAAACTCACAATAGCCAGCAAAATTGTTAGAAGGAGAACAAAGGCGGCAAAGGCATTTGACTAGTTAAATCCTGTGTGAACACATGAGTTCTTGATGAATGATCCTATGTAATTGAGCCGAGTCCAATAAGCAGGGTATGGAAATTAGAGTGATTGTGTGGCAATTCTGTGGTGAAGAACCTTGTAGCATCGGTTTGTGCGAATTTCCTCTTCCACTCAGAAGACTAATGAACCATACTCTCTGTGAATGAGTGTCTGTGTGTGCACTCTGCAGAAGAAACAGAAGAATTGAAGAATAATAGGTTTATTCATGAATTAGGGGTGTAATGCAGTTTATAGATGAATTATT
This sequence comes from Pinus albicaulis, assembly GCA_034641835.2. Lineage (NCBI taxonomy): Eukaryota > Viridiplantae > Streptophyta > Pinopsida > Pinales > Pinaceae > Pinus > Pinus albicaulis. The sequence continues at coordinate 180,821,363 of CM076570.1, read as the reverse complement.
GAGCAATTATTCATTAATTGAGTGGCATAGGCTTTGATTGAAGACTAAGAATCGAACCCAGTAAGTCAAGCTAAGAATCTGCCTGTATATTCAGAAAGAAGAATGTTTGATAATGTGGAACTCTGCAAAGGTTATGTAAGGTGCAAAGGTTGTGAATGGTGGAGCGGAACCATAGTCAAATGCGCAATGTCAATAGTGGAGCGAAACCATTCGTGAGGAGGTTCAAATCATTATAATATACTGAAAAACGACTATTTAATAAGGAAGACCGAAACCTTGGTGAAACACTGTAGCAAAACCACTTATGGTTTCCGGATTATTTCGCACCACTTTTGGTACGGAGGCAGAATTATCTAGAGGGCTAGCGATTCCATAAGATTGTTGACACGTGGCATAGGTGGTATTGGAAGCCACCGTTTAACCTGCGATTTCGCAAGTTAACGTCAGTACTGGGACACCGAGAAGAATTTCTCAGGACCGTTGATTTGAAAAGGGGACATCCGGCGGTGACTATTCGATGAAGATACGTGAAGTTTAATAAAAGTGCGCGGAAGATAGAGGAGGTACGGTGCATAGGTGGGCCAGTCCGAAAGTCTTATTATAAAGTTTGTTTTTCAAAGCATGGAGTATTAATACAAGGTCGGGCGGCGAACTATAAAGCGAGCGGTATATTCAAATCTTCAAAGGTTTGTTATGAGGTCTAGTTGCGATTATTAAAAAGGCATCAAGAAGCCATGATAACAGTTGAATTGGCATATAAAGCAGTGTATAAAGCAGTAGTGATTCTGGAACTGTCATAGAAAATAAAATGCAGTGACATTCTTTCAAATCAGGATGACATAATAAGTAGCAGGTTAATGATGCCAAGATCAGATTCAGTATATTGATGATTGTTGGTGTGAACAGTGGAAAGATCAATAGTGGAAACTATGGGTTCATGTGCAAGCTAAAATGAAATCTCTACATGGTTTATCAAGGTAATATCAATTGGTACTAGGTACAGGTAGCATATCTATCAATAGAATATCATTCCAGGGGGAGATCAGCCAGCTAGGTAAGGATAAAACAGGTCCTCAGGATCAAAAGTATTATGGCAAACGTACATCAAGGTAGTATTCCCAGCGTTATCTGGATTCTGCATTCATTTTGAGAAGGTTAGTAGCAGAGCTAAAGGATCAGTATTGTGTTTACACTTGAATCAAAGTATCTGAAGAATAAAGGACTAGCAGTGATTACCATCTGAAGCCCAAAAGTTTTAAAATCATCTAAATCATACTTCAGCACAAAGGATTTACTGGTAATCCACCTTTAAAGAGAGATTGATCATTGACATACATACCCCCTTATGTCATAAAGAAAAGTGCATGGTTGATAAGTGAGATCGACCAATACATTGAATGCATCCTACCTCAAGGTTTTGTTTTTGAAAGTTCATTATGCAAGCAGTAAAGGCATTTGATCTCTTAGATCAAATTCTGGTTAAGTCATTGATCACATCTGTAACAAGAACCTTCAGCTATTAAGGATAATGTCAACATCCTAGCTCATATCATCACCAACAGGCAGGAAAGGTGTACCGCAGGAATAAAGGATATATTGGCTTCATCATAATTGAACAAATGCTAGACTGCAGATGAGTATTGTAGAAGAAGACATATTCCATCTACAATATTCCTCAATAGAAATGTATTGGCACACTACATCAGAAAGATACTGTATGTTTATTCAAGTTCAATATTCTCAAAAGTGTTCTCTCAACAAATATTGTACACCAGTATAGAGCAGCATGGTACAAAGTTAGAAGAAGAATGCCTAAACACATCTCAGAGAGAGAAAATGAAAAGATAGAATTTACACTAAGAAATGTGCAACCCTTTGCCATTGATGTCAAAGGGGGAGGAAAAGCAGGTAATAGAAGAAAGGGTCTTCTAAAAGAAGCTAGACAGAGGAAGACTTGGAGGAAGAATTGGATTATTGGTGGATGTGTTGCCATCAATGCCAAAGGGGGAGACTGTTGGAAATGTTGTCATTGATGGCAAAGGAGATGGCAAAGGAAGAACACCTGAGGCAACAACAAGACAAAGAGAGCAGCATAGCAGCAAGATGTAGAGAGGGTCAAGCAGCAGAGACAGGGTCATTTAAAGAAGCAGAGGCAGCAAAAGGAGAATTAAGGAGTAGCATCAGTCTAAGAGCAGATGAAACAAAGAGATCATAAGACAAGTAGAGCATAGAAGAAACAAAGGCAACATGAGTCAAATGAGGTGCTGCAAAGTAGTGAGGACAGTAGAAGAGGGCCATTTAATAGCTGAGGAATGAGACAGAGTGATGAGGAACAATTATTCAAGTGGGAAGATTGTGTAGACAATCTAGTAGAAGCTAATTTGTGTTTTTTCACAATTATTCAATTGAAGGCATAGAAGATCGGAGCCTCATAGGATTTGCTACAAGTATAACAGGTGGAGTGGATTCTATAGATGCAACAAAGGAAGGAGCACAAAGAAACTAAGACAACAGATATAGCAGAAAGGAAGAGACAAAGAAGTAATAGAGGCGGCAAAGGAGGCAACACTCAGGCAAAGAAGGCAGCGCTGAATCACAGACAAGCAAAGGAGGCAGCGCTGAAACAAAGACAGAAAAAGGAAGCAGTGAATACAATGGAGGCAGCAAATGAAGGCAGAGGAAGCGAATATAACAAAGGCAGAGTCGTTATCACTGCAGCAGAGGCAGAGGCAGAGGCAAAGTGACAGGAGCAGCAGAGATAGAGGCAGAGGTAGAGCTGTTATAATTCCGAGAATCGCCCAACCCGGAGGACAGATATAAAATTCCGAGAATCGCCCAAGCCGGCAGATACAGTCGTATGTATAATTCCGAGAATCATTACCCGATGGGCGTTACACATATAATACAGACCCATATTCCGGGAATCGCACTCTCCAACCGGCGGAGCACATATAACAAATACAAACTTATTCCGGGAATCGCTTAACTCCAGCGGCAATACAATGCATATAATACAGAACCATATTCCGGGAATCGCACACTCCAACCAGCGTTATACATATAATATAACACAAACTTATTCCGGGAATCGCTTCACTCCAGCGGCAAAAATATATATAAACATATATGTGCAGTGCATCACATAAACAAAGGTCCAAGGAATTTATATTATGGAGCGCATAAAACAAAGTTTGATAAGGTGGGACCCCTCCCCAATCGCAATCGGAGATCGCAAGGGCAACGGAACATCGCAACAGAAAGTTGCGATTGCGATTGAAATGGCGGACCCAATCCTGTTATAAGCAGGGGTTAATACATATTTGAGTTACGGTCAAATCACATCGGCACTGGTCAATCGGAACATATGTTAAAGACTTGCGATTGCGATTGGAAGACCGGACCCGATGGGTCTATAAACCATGTTTAACAAAGTGTTTGAAGTCTAGTTCCAATCGCATCGGAAAGAAACAAACCATCGCAACACATATTAAAGAACTTGCGATTGCGATTAAGAGTTCGGACCCGATGGACTTATAAATTATGATTAACAAAGATTTCAGCTCCAGGTTCTAATCGCATTGGCAATGGCCAATCGCATCGGAGAATATAAGAGTTGCGATTGCGATTGGAAATCCGGACCCGATTGGTATATAAACTACGACTCATATACAACTTGAGTTCCAGGTCTAATCGTATTGGCAGCCAATCCTTATGGACGTCGGGTTATTTGCAAATAAATTGTATATATTATATATGTTGAATAACGTTTGAATATGATCCGGGGGCATAAAACATATGATAAATAATGGTTATTGAGTTATATATATAACACGGTTGCGATAAGCCGCGTGGTCTCTAGACCCACGGACCTTAGCTTTACGGGAGGGCGATTATTAACGCTTGTGATATATGTATGTTCTGGCCTGTGGAACCTGCCACATCAACAAGACACTAATGGCAAAAGGGATTGGAATTCCTCCAGATTTACAGTCAGCGGATATAAAAGGCACATTTACACATATGCAGCAGTTACACCACAGCAGAGGACAGAAGAGCAAACAGATCCGAAAGAAGATAAAACACAGTCACAGAAAAGACAAAGACAGCCAAAGAAAAGACAAATGCGTACCAATTCAAAAGACTAAATTTGTTGAGCTGGAGTTCTCTTTTAAATTTGAATCTAAATGTTTTATTTAAATTTTTATTGTTTGTGATGCATTGGCAAGTCTCCGGAAGAGAGCAAATATCCCACTGTAATATTAAAATAAGCACCTACAGTTACATTTTTCTGAGTGAGCTGAAAAGAGATGAGAAGGCAGAAGGCAAAGAGACATGGCTGTCCATTTCGAATTCCCAGTGGAATACAAACAGCCATGAAGCTATTTTTGTATAAAACAGGGTAATATCCAAGGGGAGAGAGTTGACGGAAAATGAGTGAGAGAAGAAGAGAGTATGCAGCAGAATTAAAGAGAGTTGAAGAGAATAAGCAAGCTGCAAGAAGAATGTGAATAAGGAGGAGCTGAGCAAAGAAGAAGAAGGGGTTGAGCAGAGATGATGCAGGTCTGATATAAGAGTTGATGAACAGCAGAGAAGAAGGTACAAAACAGAGCTGATATCCAAGGTAAATCAGCAAGTGTTTTTCTTTTGAAAGAGTAAGGAAGTTGGAGCTTCCTATCAAGTTGTAGCTTGATAGATGTCAGTTGTAGCTGACTGAGGTAGGAGCCTCCTGTAGTTTGGTGCCTGCAGAAAATAGATGGGAGTTGGTGCTTCCACATCAAGTTGTAGCTTGATAAAATGTCAGTTGTAGCTGACTGAGGTTGGAGCCTCCTGTAGGTTGGTGCCTGCAGAAAATTGATGGGAGTTAGAGCTTCCTTGCAAGTTGTAGCTTGCAGAATTGAGGATAGAGCCTCCTGTAGGTTGGTGCCTGCAGAAAACAGTGGTGAGAGGGAGTTGGAACTTGCCTTTGCATCACAACAATAATAAGATGTGGTTTTCTCCCTTTATGGGTTTCCACTTATATCTGGTGTCTCTGTGCATGATGTTTATGTGTTGATGTGGTTTATCTCATCTGCTTAATACTTGCTGCTCTCATATTCAATCTGCTATTACATTAACAAATATGTTTGATAGTAATACTTGTTGCTCATAGATTAAGATTGCTCACATATTAAGTTGACCATGAATTGAAGGTGTAAATAAGATTTAAAAGAAAAGTATTAAAAGTCCATGTATGTGTTAAACTGATTCACCCCCCTCTCAGTTTAACTAAGGGTTCAACAACTTTCATGGACTAAAGAGTGAAGATCATGAGACCTTCTTATTTGAATTTGAAGTTCTATGTAGAACCTATGATTACCTACAAGATGCTCAGAAACTTAAACTTTTCCCTTCAACATTGAAAGGAGCAACATTAAAATGGTTTATGAGTTTAATCACTAGGTATATTAGGATATGGGATGATATGAGGAAAGAATTTCTAGACAGATATATGGATTACTGTATACCAGTCAACCATAAGGAATAAGTGTTCAAGATGATGCAAAAAGAGGATGAAAATCTGGAAGATTTGTTGGAAAGATTTAACTAGAAAAACAAGAGGGAAAAAATGGAAAACTTAGACCAAGACACCTTGAAAGCTCTTTTGTTGAAAAAAATTAGGGATGAATGGATAGATATCCTGAACATGATGGGGAAAGGAGATATATCTCAACTTTCATTACCTGACATAACAGAACTATGTATTAATCTCTCAAGAGGAAAATCTAAGATCTTGAAAGGACCAAGAGACCCTACTCTTAAAATGGAAAAAAAATCTACAACTGGAACAATAAGTAGGGTAGAAATAGGAAATATGCTTGATGAATTCAAAACTAATATTCTAGGGAGTCTTAGTGAAAAAATAGATACCTGTAAGCTACAAAACAAGCAGAAAGCCAAAACTGATGACTTAGAAATCTTTTGTCCCAAATGTAGGAAGAAGCATGCCTTAAGAGAGTGTCCTTTGGATGCAAAAGTAATAGAGACTTGTGCAATTTGTTCAGAAAAACATGAGACCGAGAATTGTCCCTCAATCCCTGGTCTTAAAGCTACCTTTCAAGAAGAAACAACCACAAATTCCACAAAATTTCTTAATTTTTTCTCTAGAAGACCTTAGCAGGGACCTCAAACACAAAGGTTTAGTAATCAAATGTATAATCAACCCCCACCTAATTGGAACTCTTGGCAGCAACCTTGGCCCCAATTTAAAAATCAATCTCAACCTTGGGCTCAAGGAGCACAAAATCCTTATGGAAGGTTCTCCCAATATTATCAATATCCACCATCTTATCCATCATATCCATCATATCCAAACTTTCCTCCTCAACAAAATCCTCAGCAAAATCCACAACATCAAAATAAAAATAAAAATCCACCACTTCCATTACCATTTCCTCAAAAGGAAAATCAGTTACCTTCCCAGCCAATACCAAACCCCAACAATAAAAACCCTCAGAATACATATATGATAGAAGGTCAACAATTTCCAAACTATTTTATTACTCCTTTAGACCTTAATGATGTTCAACTTAGGTATGGAAGAATACTTGAAAGAAAGAAACCTTTTATATTTATACAAGAACAAAAAAATTCTAAGGAAGATTCTCTACAGGTAAATAAAAGTTTTGAAGAAAACACATCTCTTCAAGACCAAAACTTTGAAAAAGAAAAATAGAAAGAACCAATAATTTCAACTCCTATGTTAGAGCAGCCATCAACATCTACTACTACACCTCCTTTTCCTGAAAGATTACAAATTGATAGAGGTGTAGAGAAACAAATTATGATGCCTAACTATGATTTCCTAGATGAGTTAAGAAATGTTTCTATTAAGATTCCATTATTATAGGCCATCAAGGAAATACCAATTTTAGCAAAGACAATAAAAGAGTTGAGTATGAAAAAACCAGGAAGAAAAATAAAAGAGATAAAGAAAATACAACTAGTAGGAAAAATAACAGACATAATGATGGGAAAGATTGCCATTCCAAAATATGTAGATCCCAGAAATCCAGTTGTTAAGATACATATCAACGAAATTGAAATTCCAAACACACTTATTGATTTAGGAGTAGCAATAAATATCATGAGTAGGCAAATCATGGAAAAACTAAAACTTACTAATCTTCTTTTTACACCCACACTACTACAATTAGCAGATAGATCTGTAATCAAACCAGATGGGGTATTAGAAGGCATTCCAATTTCCTTAGATTCTTGGGAGTCCTATGGATTTCATGATCCTAACTCCTAAAAATGATCTAGGAGGACATCCTATTATATTAGGAAGACCTTGGTTAGCTACAACTGATGCTTTCATTAGCTGTAGATCCGGTGATATGTACATCTCTGATGGTAGTTCAACCAAGAAATTCACCTTGTATCGTCTAGCAAAAAAAATCACAGAATTAGATGATACTCAATGGATTGATGATGAAGAAGATATACAACCTCTCTTCACTATTTCAGAAATTAGTGAAGATAGTCAGATTCTGAATGCCTTAGAAAATCATGAATCTTCTTCAAAATACAAACATGAAAAATTCCAAGAAGAATCCAATATTGAGTTTTTGTCATCAAGACAACTGTCTCTTTACTCCATGGAAGAATTTGGCAGCTCTACAATTGAGATATTTTTAGGAAAAACCTTAAACATAAACAAAAACTTAGAAAAATTTCAACAAGAAAAGCTAGTCAAAATATTACAGAGCCATTCTTCTGCATATGCATGGGAGTAAAATGATATGAAAGGGATCAACCCTAAGACTTGCACTCATCGTATCTATATAGAGGAAAATTGTAAACCAATCAGACAGCCTCAGAGAAGGATGAATCCAAACCTTAGGGAGATTGTTAAAGAAGAGTTGCAGAAATTGTTAAATGTCAAATTTATTTATCCCAGTTCAGATAGTCAGTGGGTTTCTCCTTTGGTGATTGTACCCAAGAAAAATGGTAAATGGAGGGTATGCATTGACTACCGAGAATTAAAAAAAGCTACTCTTAAAGATAATTTTCCTTTACCCTTCATAGATCAGGTGTTAGATACATTAGCAGGAAAAAAGTACTTTTCATTTTTGGATGGTTTTAGTGGTTACAATAAAATTCAAGTTGCACTTGAGGATCAAGATAAAACCACATTTACCTATCCTTGGGGTACCTATGCCTACCGAGTATTTCCTTTTGGATTATGCAATGCACCTGCCACATTTCAAAGGGCAGTATTGGGAATCTTTTCAGATCTAATGCGTGACTGTGTAGAAGTATACATGGATGACTTCACAATCTATGGAAACACATTTGAAGAAGCCTTAGCAAACTTGGAAAATTTTCTAAAAAGATGTAAAGAAGCAAGCCTTTCATTAAGTCATGAAAAATGTTTCATGATGTTTACTGAAGGGATTGTCTTACGGCATCATATTTCAGGAGATGGGATTAGAGTTGATGAGTCAAAAGTTGAATTCATCTCTAGATTATTAGTTCCAAGTTTCCAGAAAGATGTTAGGAGTTTTCTAGGATTTACAGGATATTACAGAAGATTTATAGAAAACTTCACCAAGATAACATCTCCACTTTTCAAACTACTCTCCAAGGACTGTGAATTCAATTGAAATACTGATTTTCAGTTAGCATTTGAAACCTTGAAAACACAAATATCTGAAGCACCTATTTTAAGGGGACCTAACTGGAAATTACCTTTTCACATCTCAATAGATGCCTTAGATACAACGTTTTTTTTTTCTAAGTAAATGTAATCTATTAACAGTGAAAATTATTTACAGCAGGCCATAGCCAGATCCTTGCCCGGTGTAGTGGCATTTTGAACAAAAAAACCATGGTTGAACACTGCCCTACGTGACGGAAACCAGTGCTGAGTGTTTTTCAGGAAAATCCCATGCAGGGGAGACATGGAGATCTGAGTTTTGATATCATAGCTAACAAAAACTGAAACATAAACATCATGACAAACAGGAACAAGACTTGAAGAAAGGGCCGAGACAGAGCACAAAAAACAGATAGAGAGGGTCGCGCTACTCATCAGGAGCTTCTTCAATGACCCTGCACTAGAGTTCATCCGGTTCCTCGTTGTCCTTGTACACAATTGAATGAATCACCTTCCCGATTGCAGAAGGAGCCTGCACCACGCTCGCTTGACCTCCAGCACTATCCATCTCGCTCGCTTGACTACCAGTACTCTGCTTCTCGCTCGCATGCCTTGCATGCACAATTTTCATCTTCTGTTGATCCTGCGGGCCCAAGCTGCCTCTGAGATCCCCTTCAGCCTTGAGAAGGTCATCCATAGAAGTAACCAAATTCCCTGGCGAAGGAGGATGGGCCTGTTCAGCGCTTGCTTGACCAATGTCGTCTTTCACCACGTCCCGCTTCTTACTAGGCCGTCCAGCCACACCTTTGCTCACGTTGTACTGAGTGGCCTTGCCCTCCAAATCCTGCGAGTCCATGCTGTCAGTGAGTTTCTTGCCAGCATTCTGCTCCGGACACTGAGCTCCCTCAGTGCTGCATTCCACCCTGCCAGAGCAGGGAGTCATATCCTGAGGAGTCTCCTGAAAGACGACCGTGATGGAGGCTGTCACTCTGGGATGATTAAGAGAGTTGTTGAAAGAAAAATGCACAATGTGGGGATGAGCAGGAGGAATCGTAGGATTGGGGGAACGAAATCTGCACCCCGAGCGGTGAAGACGACCTCTATGCGCACTAGAAAGGCTGTCATAATTTGAAGAAGATACAGAGGAGGGGCTAGAGGTGGTGGGGGAATGCCGAATCTGGCGTTTGATGGAACCCCTTCTGCATCGCATTCTATGCCTGAGACGTAGCATTTCCTCAGACGAGATAGCAGTGTGGAGAGGTGAATGAAGGACAGAAGACACGGTCATTTGAGGAGGCAAAGTAACAGTAGAAAGAATGCAAGAGCTTGCGAGAGAGTAGTGGAGGCTCTCCCCTAAATCCAAACAGCAATTGAGACTGGTTCTCTTGCTAGTCACAGTGCGCGCGGAAGAAAGCCCATCATCCAGAGTGCAGCACAGCTTAACAGGCAGGGGAGTTCTGCTTGAACCATAATCGCGCTCCATACCATCAACCCAATAAACCATGCAACAGTGATTCCTTTGCAGAGAGCCTTCATAAATTTGAGCTGGAGACATAGCCCAGTCGCAGCGTGCGAAATGGTCTCGAGAATCGGAGGCGAGGTTGTAATGAGCGCCAGTAGTTAAGTGCATTAAACATTGAACCATCCAATTTATGAACTGAATGAAAGCTTCAAGGCAGGTTGGCATATGGCTTCCCATAATGCCACTCTCCCATCCCATCGCTTTAAACCTCTGCATCGTCACCTACATCCGGGAGCCTTAGATACAGCGTTAGGAGCTATGCTGGGACAAAAATACTTGATTCCTTATGCCATCTACTATACAAGTAAAAATTTGACTCCTTCAAAGTTGAATTATACTGTAACTGAAAAAGAGTTCTTAGCTGTTGTTCATGCCATAAATAAATTCAGACATTATATAACAGGCTATGAAACCTTTGTTCACACAAATCACTCTTCAATTAGGTATTTAATGAATAAATCAATTACTAATGGCAGAGTCACAAGATGGTTATTTCTTTTACAAGAATTTAACATCACCATTCTAGATAGGCCTGGAAAACAAAATACAGTGGCTGATTTCCTATCTAGACTCCAAAAAATTAAAGACAATACTCCAGTTGAAGATAAATTCCCTGATGAATATCTCTTTGCAATTACTACTCAAACTCCCTGGTTTGCTGATATTGCCAATTATCTAGTTTCAGCAAAATTTCCTTTAATTATGAATGCAAGAGACAAAAGAAAATAATTTATGACAGTGAAAAATATTCATGGATTGCTAATGAGTTATATAAAACAGGTTCAGACTTTATTATCAGAAGATGTGTTCGAAAAGACGAAATGCCTGAGATTCTCAAGGCATGTCATGATGAACCTTGTGGTGGACAATTTGCTGATAAGAGGACAGCTTATAAGATCCTTCACCTAGGATATTATTGGCCATCCCTCTTTAGAGATACTAAAGAGTCTGTCAAAAGGTGTGACAGTTGCCAAAGGGTAGGGAAACCTTCCCTTTCAGGTGAGATGCCATTGCAACCTCAGGTACATATTGAACCTTTTGAGAAATGGGCTTTGGATTTTGTAGGACCTATTAATACTCCATCAAAACAAAAGAAATATATATTAGTTTGCACTGATTATGTTACCAAATGGGTAAAGGCCAAGCCATTACTTTCTGCTACTGAAGCATCTGTAGTTAATTTTATTTTTGAGGATATTTTTACTTGTTTTGGTGTCCCAAGAGAAATTGTTACAGATCAAGGAGCTCAATTCACATCAAAAATGGTGGAACAAATGGTAGAGAAGTACAAAATTAGACACATAGAATCCACTCCCTACCATCCACAAGAAAATGGCCAAGTAGAATCTACCAACAAGGTGATTGAAGGGACCCTGACAAAGACTATTCATTTACATAGAAGAGATTGGATAGAAAGGCTTCCTGAAGCCTTATGGGCCTACAGAACTACATGGAGAAACACAACATGACACACCCCTTATGAACTTGTTTATGGAAAACAAGTCCTGTTTTCCATAGAGTTTCAGATCCAAACTTTCAAAATGGCAGTCCAGTTAGGACTTGATTTGAAAGAAGCACATAAGCACAGACTGGAGTAGATTAATGAATTAGATGAGATCAAAAAAGATTCAATCCAGAGAACAAGCATAGTCCAACAGCGAAGGACAGATGGCATGACAAGTAAATCAAAGAAAATAAATTTAAAGAAGGTGACTGGGCACTCTTGTTTGATTCAAAATTCAAGGATTTTCAAGGTAAATTTCAAAATCATTGGCTTGGGCCATATGAAATTGTGAAAATATTTGAAAATGGAGCAATAAAGATCAGGACAATAGATGAAGGAAAGGTAGCATTTCTTGTAAATGGACACAGACTGAAATTGTATCATAAGCCACTTTCAAGAGAAGAATTTTTCAAGAAATTTTAGGATAACATTGATATGAAGTTAGTGAAGAAGAACTCTTCTTCTTCACTAACTTAGTTGTATTTTTCTTCAATAATTTAAAAATAAAATTAAAAAAAAATAAAAAATAAAAATAAAATAAAGTATAAATATGAAAACCAATCATTGATTGGCATGTTTATACAGAAATTGTAGGGTGAAAATCAGAATTCTTCTGACACTTTATACTTTCAAATTGTTCTTGTTTTGCAATTAAATATCATAAAATCACAAAATTGCAGATTCATTTTTACTCCATACTTAATTTCATTCATATTTCATTCCATGTCATGTTTCACTAAATTCATATTCCATTCCATTTCACACTTTATACTTTCAAATTGTTCTTGTTTTGCAATTAAATATCATAAAATCACAAAATTGCAGATTCATTTTTACTCCATACTTAATTTCATACATATTTCATTCCATGTCATGTTTCACTAAATTCATATTCCATTCCATTTCACACTCATAATTCATCTCATTCCATTCCATACTCATGATCCAATTCATTCCATATCCATATTTCATAATTTTTAACAGGTACATTCTGCAGTTGTCTATTTTGTAGCCAATCCTGTTCTGTAGCCAATTTGACCCTGCAAGCCTACTTCAATACACAAAGGATGATAATCAAAGGAGATTATGGAGCTTAGAAGATCAAAATTTTACAAAATGAAGGAAAAATACAACAAGCAGCAAAATCAAAAGGGCTGAGGTAAACTGTGTGAAATTATTTTGATAACAAAACATGAAAGATATAATATGGTTAAATCATATGTTTCTTAAAGTTAATCTATCATTTGAATTAATCCTTTCCTATCATAAAAACACTTCAAATATATCTTTTACCATCCGCTACATAACGATTCATCATTAATTAAATAAACGGTCAAAAACTTAGAAGTGACCTATTAGGTCACGTCCTTAGATTGTATCATTTATTGATGATTTTTTAAAATCATCATAAAATGTCTTCGTAGTATTTCATTCCATATCAAAATCTTAAACCGATCATTTTCATCATTTACCATTACCTTGTTCATTCATCCGTATCCACTCACTGCCATTACATTTTGTAGCTAGTTTCATCTGTAGAGAAGTCATTTTAAGGGAAAAACAACCTTCCACAGCTACTCTTTCTTCAGGCACAGGATTAGAGATAGAGCAATATACCTAAGCCAAGGAAAGGAAGCAATCAATACCAAGGAGAAATGGGGCTAATTGTGAGAACATAGCCAATTGGGATCAAATATTTAGAAGGATACCCTTAGGTTTAGGGGCTATTACAACAGGTTGGGTGGCTGAATTTTGTGAAGAAGTTCAATGGATTCCAAAAAGAAATCACGAAATCATTTGCTAGGTCATTCGATGGATCAGAGGTAAAAATTGGGGATATTAAGTTCACCATCACAGAGTCATTCATAGCTGAAGCCGTAGAATTGCCAAGACAGGGAGAACGCTGGTTTAAAAACAAGGGGTTCCATAATGAAACTTGGAAACAAATGCTAAATAACCCAGGTATGGACATTTCAGTATTTAGAAAAGGTATTCCTAGTGTAGCTCTGAAAAATAAATGGAGGAATATGTTGTTAATTTTACAAAAATTCATAACATGTGAGGGTGGATTCGGCACCTTGTATATCTATCATATCAGACTGATGATGAATTTCTTAGATGATGAAATAAATCTACCTTTCTTCATGCTTAATAGTTTGAAAATGATGGCCTCTAATGTTCAGAAAAGACTCCAATTCCTAGAAACTACTCTGCACCATCATGGCCTAATCAAAATACTGATTGAGTTCCATTTGAAGAAAGTAGGAGATAGTTGGGAAGAATTTCTTCTAAGAAACCATTTTGAAGAACTAGAGGAAACACTATCTAGAAAAGAAACTGTAAGAAGAAGTAGGAGGGGAAAAATTGATAAATCTATTGACATCAAACCTGATACATCAACACAAGAAGATAGTGAAGAAGTAATCTTTGAAAATTTGACAAATATCAAGAGACAAATCAGGGTTAAAAGAAAAGAGAAATTAACAAGTGAATGTGCTGAGGAAAAATATGAAAATCCACCCAAATTAAGGAGAAGCTCTAGACTAAAAGGTATGATGAATAAGATACAGATTAAGGAAACAAGAGTTATAAATATTGAAGAAGAAGAAACTCCAATCCAAACACCAGTTGATAGATCTCCTTTACACCAATATGAAGAAGACCCTAAGAGAGGAACCCTAGATATAGATCCAGCCCAACAATAGATTTATGACTATGTGGAATCACTAGAAAAAAGGGCCTCAGAAAATCGAGAAAGATCTCTCAATCCACAAGAACCTCCAATAGAAATTTTGAGAAGATACAATTATGAATTGGAGATACTGAATAAACATATCAATAATGAAAATGAAATCTTAAGAGAGCAGGTCAAATTGAAGAATGGCATGAACAACACTCTCTCTCATAAAATGAAAACACTGTATAAACAAACAGGAAGCTAAAGAAGAGAAATAAGAAACTGAACATGGCACTCATTGATCTTAGGTTCAAATTATTCATGAGGAAACTTAGAATGGTATTGACTACCAAAAGAAACAGGAAAAAGAGTCTGGATGTTCTTGCAGAAGTTTCAGTGCACATGGAATAAAGTTTTGATGAAATTTCATGAGGACATGCAAGAGTTTTGCAGTGGGGGTATGTTGGGCCCTAAAATTGTCTTCTCATTTGCCACACTTCACTTCATTTCATCATTCCTTTATCATTTCATAAACCTAAAAATCAATGAGAATGATTAAGATTGCTTAAAGGTTGCATACAATGATTAACTTATTGTACTTTTGTGATTTTTGATGTCTTAATGATTTTTGAACAGTTTAGCTACAGAATACAGTCATTCTGTAGCCACTCAAGCATTCCATAACTGTTTTGGTGTTTAAGTATGTTACAGGTGTCACCTGGAGAAAAGGAACCCATGGGTGGACTCCAAATCTTTCCTACATCATTCTTTCCCATCCACGAGGACTGAATCGATAGCTAGAGGAGTTTAAGCACGTGGTCAAAGCAAAGGTCAAAGAAGCTGTTTTCTATAGGAATTAAGACTCCTGATTTTCTTTACAGCAAATCATGAGTCCCAAAAGATTTTTAATTTGATTTTAAATTCAAATCTACACTTGTACCTATTTTTATTCAATGTTTGTTATGAATTTTCATATAAATTAAGCTCTGTGATACCGAGAAGGACATTTGATACTTATTTTATCATTACGGTGATACTCTGTTTTCAAGTCTTGTGTTAATAAAAAGGAGTTTTAACCTTGATGCTGTTCTGAATACAATCTTGAGGATTTAAAGGATTAATTCTGAATTAATAGTAGAGGGCCCCTGCTATTCGAGGAGGTTTTATATGTTTTCTAGATAAGTCATTTTCAATTATGTTTTTTCATATTTCATTACTTAGATTGTTTTCTGAGATCATAGCTTTTAGCATTATGTTTCATGTCATTTGATTAGATAAAGGATCCTCATGATATTGCAGTTAGTCTCTTTCTCAAGCTCTTCTAATACATCTCTATTAAATGAATGGGATTCAATTGTAATATTCTGAGTTATTAGCATTTCATTTTCTATTCTTTAGTTAAAAAGAAGATCCTCATTATACTATAGTTAGTCTCTTTCAAAAAGATTTTCCAATAAACCTCTAATTCACGAATGAGACTTAGTTGTAATATTGTGAGTTATTAATTGTTTTTCTTCATAGAAGATCCTTATCACATTATGATTAATCTCTTTCAAAAGCTCTTCCAATAAACCTCTAACTCATGAATGAGATTTACTTGTAATGTTATAAGTTGTTTCAACATTTCATAGGAGATCCTTACTACATTATAGTAATATTTTGTTTCAACATTTCATAGGAGATCCTTACTACATTATAGTAATATTTTTCTCAAGCTCTTCCAATAAACCTCTATCAAATGAATGAAATTTCACTGTAATGTTCTAAGTTACTATTTGTTTCAGCATTTCCTTTTATGTTTTAGGAGATCCTCATTGCATTAGAATTAATCTTTTTCACAAGCTCTTCCAGCAAATCTCTAACTAAATGAATGAGATTAAGTTGTAGTGTTTTGAGTTACTTTTCATTTCATAAATGTTCATTTAGAAGCTTTAATATCCATGGATTAGGACTCTCTGTTTTCATCACTTTCTAATTAGGAATAGAACTTGAAAATAAACTCTATTTTAATTCATTTATTAACATTTCATTTTCTCCCTTTTGACATAGATTTAACTTCATCTTTTTAGCATAGAGTAGCATACTAAGAATCAAACATAAAAACCCCAAAACATCAATAAAACACTAAAAGCAACGAAGTAAGAAAAAGGAATACTTAGGTACATATAGTGCATTACACTTAATCAGTTTATTAGCCCTGGTCGATAATTTATGCTATCAATTTAGGACACTAAATTGACTAAACAAATGGTTTGAAAGAGTTACATTGAGTTGACTGATGAGCAGCCAATCAAGATAAATTTGGTGATAACACTTTGGTGCGTCTTCCAGGAGCCTGAAGACATATTTACCGAAGTTTTTGTGCAAATATTGAAGCTGAACCCTTGGAGGTAGCAGGAGCTCAGAATATGTTCGAGGCTGCAACTGCCTAGGTGACTCCATTTCAAAATTTTCATGTTTAAAGGTGGCTTTGAGAAGGAGATACACGAGGAGTAATCCAGATCCTAACCCACCTGCTATTGTGGATAATCCAAACACAATTTCCAGAGGCATTCAAGGAAGCTATTCAAAATCAGGTACCCCATCATATTCAAGTGATTTTTCCTCCGAAATTTTAAGAAGTCCTGAAGATAATAAGTTTGATGATAAAATTTAGGAAGTTTTGTTTAGGTATGAAAATGAAAATGAATTGACTGTGATTGTTATAGACCTACAAAGAATATGTATTGATACCTCAGCCTCAGTGACCCAAAAAGATAGAGAAGAATTATGCGAGGCAGTCACATCAGAGTTATTGTTAGAGAGGGAATCTTTGGATAAGTTGAAAGAATTAGACCCATTTTAAATTTTGATATGAAAAAAATATGGTATTCCTTTACTTGACTAGAGCCCATTTGTAACTGGACTACAAAGACCAACTACACCACCTCCTAACACTTCATCTTCTACTACTGTTGTTCCTATAAATACCACAGTCCCTGTCATCATGGCTGGAAATGTTCCACCTCCACCTGCTGCTACACCTACTAGGTATGCTCCACTTGTTCTCCCAGTTGTCCTTAATGCCCTCCCAAGTAAATACTCTACTAGAATCAAAACCTGGGGGAGTGATGAAGAAATTACAGCTGAAGAACATGTAGACCAATTTAATGACTTCATAGACAGAGAGGAGGTAGACCATGAAGATGTCAAAATGAGACTATTTGCTCAAAGTTTCACTAGTGAGGTTAGAAAATGGTTTAAAGCCTGTAATATTCCTAAATTAGCACACATCTAATTGGAATATTAAATTTTGATTTTTCTCTTAGATAGAGGAATAAGAGGGTATGGAGACCCATAAATCTCCTTATTAGGAATAAAATACACTCCTAGTGTTAATGGAGGTCATCTAAAAGCTAGATTGAAGACCCTTAGGTGTGAAAAGGGGCTGTAGCATGAAGACTGGGTCAACTTTGACCAAATCAAACAACATTGTTATGGAGGAGTGGCATTAATGGTGGGACAATGCTATTTTGGATGGAGATTGATTGCATGGAGGTGGTGACATAATTGAGTGGGGCCAAGGGTGAGAAAACTCATAACTTATATATGGAAGAGGATGGCATCCATATGGGGTTATGTTTTGATTATTATTTTGATATGTATGTTTAGACTTGTTGCTCTCTTCAGTTGTTTAGCTAAGATTTCTTGTGCTGTTTAGCATAGGGTGTTCTCGGTCGGGAATTTCACCTCCTTCCTTGAGAGGCCTCTTGGGAGAGTATTGCACTACCTTGTCCACTATTCGACATCAGGCCAAGCTACATCTTTGTTGTACAATGTAGTTTCTACAGAGTATTGTGTTGTGTTGCAGGGTGCAATAGTGGAGAGTTGATTTGCGTCACTTCCTTGCTTGATTTCAGTTGGAGGAAGGTTTCCTTCCATTTTGAGACCATCAAGGGGAACCCCTGAGCTTTATTTCATCATCCAACACTAGGCTAAGGTGATTCTATCAGCTACAATGCAGTTTTCTTAAGGAATTGCATTATTTTTGGGTGCAGTTGCAGTGAAGTGTTTGAAGCCTTAGTTGGGCGACATAGATCTACAGTGAGGGGATCAACCTCTCATTTTGAGAACCAATAGGAGGAGTTTTCATACATTTATAGATCATATCAGCAACCTCTTATCAGCTATCTAGTTGCAAATATTATTCAGCCCTAGGGCCATATTTATATTTCTGCATTTTTGTATATTTCAGGAAACCCTTTCTGGGTTGTCTTAGAAATGTGTTTGGGATCTTAGATCTTTGTTCCCAGCATTGTTTGAGCTATATAACAGCTGATCCTTATTGATATATCATTTCTATAGCAGTTATGCCCTAAAAATGCACTGTCATGTCTCATGGCACTTGTATGGCACTATTTTTACATGTATTGACATATTTTCTTAGAGGAGGCTTGTTTTGTATTGCTTGAGTGACTATATCCTCAAGATATTGTGCCTATTATTTGCTGATATGTTTAATAATATGGATATACATTTGTCTCATATCACGGTGTGTTGATTTATTCACTGCTATTTCCAGTTTTGTGTTCATATATTTTTGCTTCCCCATCTAGGAATATTATAGTGTTATTAGAGCATAATCTTGGCTCAACCTATGGATCTCAGCCATTATGCTATTAGGAGAATAAGAAGAAGTAGAAAGAGATCAAAAATATGGCAAGAATGAGTTTTATCTCATCTCTTTTCAGATCTAAGAGGGACCTCACTAAGGAGGTCAAGAAAAGAAAGTTGGAGAAAAGAAGTGAAACCACAGTAGGGTTTCAAGATGAGGAAGGTCCATGTACTTCCTATAATCAAAGAGGAGATCTGGTATTGTATAGACCTCCAAAGAAACATACTATTCCCCTTCCTTTTGAAGAAGAGGACAAGAGGCATGGAGATGGAGGGAACTTAGATCATGAGATTCTAAGTGAGTATCTTGTAGAATATAAGTCTCAACCTAGAGCTTTCAAGGAGAATCTAACTCTCCCACATTTCATTCATCTCAAAGAAGAAATAAGACCTTGCAGCAATAGATTTATATTTCCTACATTTGATGGGTCATCCACATGTACATAAAAATCTTGGGGAATGAAGTTGGATGCATTTTTCCTGCTACATCCAGTAGTAGAGAGAGAGTTTGTTGAGATTGCAGCGTTGCACCTTGAAGGTGAAGCAAAAATTTGGTGGTTCAACCATTTGAGTCATGCAAGAGTGACTGCATATGAAAATTTTACTCAAAGGTTGATCAAAAAGTTTGACAAGAAGAAATCATAGGGGAATAGGCCTTCACTACCACTTGCTACAAGAGCACTTGCATCAGGAGAAAGAACCCTTACATCTTTGCAAATTGGTCTTGATCTCTTGACATTTAGAGTCCCATGCACTATTTTGGAGATGCATGAGGAGGAGGAGACTTGTACCAGCGCTGATGTAGCCATAGAAGAGAATCGACCATCATCAGTAGTTGGGGAAGCCATCACATTGGAGGAAGGAACCCTTGTAGTAGTACAAGATGTTCCCAAGCTTTACCAAGGTATGCACATATTTCCATTTCCTGTTATTTCAGCACATCATATGGAGGATTATGGAAACATGCTGTCAGGGAAAATGCATGGACTAGGGTCAAAGCACATTTTTGATTTGGATCAGCAGACTATCATTGTGCTGAGGACCCTTGATATGTTCAAGGAGGAGGTATACAGTCATCCTAGTATATCATTTTTGAACTGCACACAACTCTTGGGGTTGGAGTGTAGAATTTTGGAGGATGGGATGAACATTGTCCTAAGAAGAGAAATGTAGAACTGTGTGTTCAACATTGAGCATATCTTGAGACAACATATGCACCATCATGGAGATCAACAATGTTTTCATTGAGCAGTAGTGATGAGTTGGGGGCCCAACCTTTATTGGAGCATTCCAATGACCATTCTACATGTGTAGCAGGGGATAGGCAGATGGTTGATGCGAGACATTTTATCTTCCATTGTTATGATGGATCTTTCTTGATGAGCACTTCATTGCTCAATGAGAATATTTTTCCTTCAATATATTTGGATCCTTATGGGATCAACTTGGTCATTGAGGAGTGGTCTTCATTTTGAGATCTCCAGGAGATTACATTTCAACATCCCATGAAATGAAAAGATAGAAATCTGATTTGGGAGGATGGCATTCTTCATTGGAGGTATACCAATTTTGAGCATGATGATAGACACTCACCATTGGTTGGATGGTTGATGTTGATGAGAAAGAGGCTAGAAAGCCACTTGAAGATCTATGACATAGCGAAATAGGAGGCAAGGCTGTGTTGGCTACTCTTGAAAGAGTTTGGTCATCGTGGACTTCATTCTATTTCAAGGAGTATGGTGGTGGATGGAACTTGGCATGGCATATGCATCATATGGAAGAAAGGAGTTTGGGTGTATTGGGGTGATGTGATATCTTTCATGTCAACCATCATGTTGTTGCTCCATAGTTTATATGATGATGGTGTGGGGAGGCAACAATAGTTTTTGTTGCCTTGGGAGTTCTTGGAAGAGTATGGGCTGATTTTCTCCCATACTTCGCATGATGTTGCAGGAGTAGGTGATGGAACCATCATGGTGCAAAGGGGCTACTCCTTAGCCTTGGAGGATCAGGAGGTACTTCCAATTTGGAAGGAATATTTCATATATAGCATCATTATGATAGATGCCTTTGAAATTTGGCATGTTAAAGAATGGAGCTATGAGATGATAGGAGCTTTATTACAAAGGCCAACAACGCTATCACTTGGGAGCTTGGATTTGTTGATGGGGTGTTCCTAGGATCACTTCACATATGATGCACTTGATATACAAGTAGGAGATGAGAGTAATGGAGTAGTGGATGCAGACATCTATTACCATGATATGATCTTCTTGACTTGGATTTCCAAGCATAAGAAGAAATATCTTCATGCAATGCATAGTTCATTCCTCTTCATGGCAGTATGTCATACCACTATAGAGGGCTCATTCATGGATCTTATTATCATCTTTCTCTCAGTACATGGTAAGAATTATGTTTTTTCATTTATTGATTATCTAACACAGTATTTTCATTCTCTTACCATCTCTATACAGTGCATTTCTCCACAAGAGGGCAAGCCTCTATTTGGGCAAGTGTTGTATTATTTTTTGTATGCTCAGTTGATAATCAATGCCATCTACTATTTACTAGTGGATGCGATAACATGCACAACTACCAATTTGTTGGGAGACAACTTGCCACATCATGTTCTGAAACTGCAGTTGGGAAAACTGTGCTGTGACTACTTGAGAAATTGTTGGTACCTTCCAACACTATGTAAAACCTTCAATACTTCTCTCATTTGGATTCCATATGATGATAATGTCATATTCATTTTATATGGGATGATCTAGGCAAGAACCAAAGAGTGGGTCTTTGAGAATCCTATTGCATTTTTTCTCCATGAAGGCAACACTATTGCAGCCCATATTCAGCAGAAGCTCTACACTTATCATAATTGGAGAGATAGACAATGTGGGATGGAAAATTTGATCCATCATGTTCAGCCATGCAGCCCACCTTCTTTGCAGGAGCCTAAGGTGGAGGATATGTTTCATGAGTTTCCATGTTGGAGGGTGACTCCCTTTTTGTGGATGATAGCTTGGGGATGGAGACTTCACATGGGAATGATATTTCCCCATATATTTCAGATTCCATGCCTCAAGAAGGCCTCTAGACCACACATAGTTGCCTCCATGGATATCCCACTTGGTCATGATGAGAGCCATTTGGATTTTTCACCAAAGGCATACTTATACACTTGGGAGGAGCAACTTGGAGACTTATTGATGATACATCGTCTTGTTCATTGGAGGAGCTTATCACATGAGGATGATACAGAAAGAATATGAGAGGCTCTTCAGTTCTATCCTTATAGTTTCTTGAGGACAAGCAACATTTAGGAGGGGAGGACTGTAATATTCCTAAATTAGCACACAGCTAATTGGAATATTAAATTTTCATTTTTCTCTTAGATAGAGGAATAAGAGGGTATGGAGACCCATAAATCTCCTTAGTAGGAATAAAATACACTCCTAGTGTGAATGGATGTCATCTAAAAGTTGGATTGAAGACTCTTGGGTGTGAAAAGGGGTTGGAGCATGAAGACTGGGTCAACTTTGACCAAATCAAACAGCGTTGTTATGGAGGAGTGGCATTAATGGTGGGATAGTGTAGTTTTGGAGGGAGATTGATTGCATAGAGGTGGTGACCTAATTGAGTGGGGCCAAGGGTGAGAAAGCTCATAACTTATATAAGGAAGAGTATGGTATCCATATGGGGTTATGTTTTGATTATTATTTTGATATGTCTGTTTAGACTTGTTGCTCTCTTCAAATATTTAGCTAAGATTTCTTGTGTTGTTTAGCATAGGGTGTTCCCGGTCGAGAATCCCACCTATTTCCTTGAGAGGACTCTTGGGAGAGTATTGCATTACCTTTTCCACTATCCAGCATCAGGCCAAGCTACATCTTCATTGTACAACACAATTTCTATAGAGTATTGTGTTGTGTTGCAGGGTGCAGCAATAAAGAGTTGATTTGGGTCACTTCCTTGCTTGATTTCAGTTGAAGGAAGGTTTCCTTCCATTGGGAGACCAGCAAGGGGAACCCCTGAGCTTCATTTCATCATCCAAAGGCTAAGGTGCTTCTATCAGTTACAATGCCATTTTCTTAAGGAACTGCGTTATTTCTGGGTGCAGTTGTAGTGAAGGGTTTAAAGCCCTAGTTGGGGGAGATAGATCTACGGTGAGGGGATAAACCTTTCATTTGGAGAACCAATAGGAGGAGTTTTCATACATTTCCAGATCAAATCAACAACCTCCAATCATCTATCCAGTTGCAGAGATTATTCAGCCCTAGGGCCATATTTATATTTTTGCATTTTTGTATATTTCAGGAAACCCTTTCCGGGTTGTCTTAGAAATGTGTTTGGGAGCTTAGGTCTCTGTTCCTAGCATTTTTTGAGCTATATAATAGAATATCCTTAGTGATATATCATTTTTGTAGCAGTTATGCCCTAAAAATGCACTGTCATGGCTCATGGCACTTGTATGGCAATATTTTTACATGTATTGACATATTTTCTTAGAGGAGGCTTGTTTTGTATTGCTTGAGTGACTAGATCCTCAATATCTTGTGCCTATTATTTGCTGATATGTTTAATATGATGGCTATACATTTGTCGCATATCATGGTGTGTTTATTTATTCACTGCTATTACCAGTTTTGTGTTCATATATTGCTGCTTCCCCATTTGGGAATATTACAAAGCCTTAGCTCCATGAAGCTTGCATAATTGGAATGAGTGTGAGGATACTTTCTTGAGAAAGTAGGGAAATAGAACAAACCCTATACAGGCCCTCATTGAATACAATAGTCTAAAAAGTGTTGTAGATGAAACTATCCAAAATTTCTCCAAGAGATTTAATAAAGTCTACGATTCCATCCCTGCTCATCTTAAACCTCCACCAGGAGCTACTCAATTGCACTATGTTAAGGCATCTGACTATGAATTCTCTATCCTGCTTAGAGAAAGGGAATCTTCTTCACTAGCAGAAATGAAAAATGATGTTGTGAAAGTAGAATTTAATACGATAGCAGCTAAGAAGTCTAAAATGGGTAAAACAAAATTAAAAGAAGAAGAAAAGCCTTCCACCTTAAATGATAAGTTTGATTCTATGATGAAGACAATGGAAAAAATTATGGATAGGCTTTCCCTTGGAAATAATTATGCACAACATGAGCCACAATTTAGAAATCCACAGTTTAGAAGGCCTCAAAATCATCAAAGACCAAGGGAAAATAGAAATTAGCCTGACCCTTAAGTAAGGCCTCCTTTTCAGCAAACTTTAGTTGATGAAGATGAAGATCAACCTGAAATTCAAGAAGACTCAATTCACTGCCTAGATTAAAACATGTCTAGAATGTTTTTGACCAAATAAGAGCATGATGAGTCTAATCATGATGTAAACAAGGGTGAGGAACCATCTGACTATATTAAGGGTTATCAAAATACAATCTTTGAGATGCAGAATCAATACAACCTCAGAAACAGAAATGTCCCTATTACTGCAAATAAAACAAAACCCAAGAAAGATGCTCCTAAAGTAGCATAGGCTAGAAAAGATCCACTACCTCCTTCTCCTGTCAAAGAAATTGAAAATATTACTTCTATTTTCAGTTTGGAGAATGAGATTTACAAAATCAAAATCTCAGTTCCTTTTGGAGAAATTCTCAAGGTAAATGAGTACAAAAGTAAAATTGTAAAAAAATTAATTCTCAACCAGGAGCTACAGATATCCTTAATGTACAAAAAGACCATCCTACCATCTACTTGGGACCAAGATTGGAAGATGAGCAGAATGAAGAAGTACCTCCTTTCTATGTCAGCCTTAGTATCCATGGCATGACTTTACACAATGCCATGTTGGATTCAGGGCTTCTCATAACCTCATGCCTAAGGTGATTATGGAGAGGATGGGTTTGTAAATCACTAGGCCATACAAATATTTTTTTTCTTTTGATTCTAAAAGAGGTCAATGCATTGGTTTGATAAAATATTTTGTTTTTGGCCTTACACAAGTCCCTACCAAGACAATGGTAATGGACATTGTGGTAGTAGAAATTTGATCACCCAAGTTTGGCATGCTCTTATCCAGATTTTGGGCAGCAAAAATCAAAGGCACCATGTAGATGGACTTGACATATGCCACCATTCCTGTTTTTTGTGAGCAAAGAAGACTGTATAGGGAGACAAGGATGGCTTATATGGTAAGCAACAAGGATAAACCTCAGAATTTTCCAATTTATGGTATTGAGACTGAATTAGGATTAGCAATTATTTTCAATGAGCTAACTGATGAAGCAAAAGATGAAAGGAAAGCAGAAATTTATGAGGTTGAAAATTAGCAAGCTGATAATCAAGAAATAATTGAAGAAAAAACAAAGGGTTGGTGGTTGTTGCACTTTGATGGATCTACTGGTAGAGAGGGGGCTGGAGCACGCATTTGGATCATAACTCCTGATGATGAAAGTAAGTTCTATTCTTTCAAACTGAACTTTGATTGTACAAATAATATGACTGAATATGAATCTCTGTTTTTGGGTTTGGAAATTTTGAAAATATTGGGTGCCCAAAAATTTCAGTTTGTGGAGATTCTGAATTGGTAATTAAACAAGTTGAAGGAATATATCAAACCAAGGATGTAAGGATGAGAGATTACATGAATCTAGTCATGGGGATGTTGGAAAAATTTCAAGAATATTCATTTATTGTGAAAACTAGGGATCAAAACTCAGTAGCTGATTCCCTAGCTGTTTCTGCAAGTCTATTTTTTATCCCTGCACATTCCACTAAAAAGTAAGAGGTTGAATTTTGTCATAGGTCTACCATCCAAGATAACATCATCCATTGGAAAGTGTTTGAAGATGACCAACAAGTAAAAAATTCCATAGAGTTAAAAGAGGAGTTTGAAAGCACACAAGTAGATCAGAAAAACATGCTTGCTGAAACTAAGGGCAATTCTGAAGTTTTGAAACTGAAGAATAATTGTATACCCAAGGGTCTTATTCCACTTGAAAATATTTTAGACCAAAATGATGTGTTCAAATATCCTAGAATGCAGGCTGATGATGAAGAGGTAGAGAGTTGTAATCTTGGTACAGTAGCAATGCCTAAAATGATAAAGCTTTCTAAGTTTCTTTTCGTAGAGATGAAACCGAAATATATTGAGATGATGAAAAAGTTCATTGATGTTTTTGCATGGAGTTATGCTGATTTGAAGAAATATGATCCTACCATTATTCAATATACCATTCCTATTAAAGAAAATGAGAAACCTTTCAAACATAAGTTGAGAAGGGTTAATCCACTGCTCATGTCTCTTATTGAAAAGGAAATTAAGAAGCTCTTTGATGCAAAAATTATAGTTCCTATCAGATCCTCAAAATGGCTTGCTAATTTGGTGCCAGTCAGAAAGAAGAGTGGAGAGATCAGAATCTGCATTTACTTCAGAAACTTGAACAAGGCTTCTTTGAAAGACAATTACCCTCTCCCTAGGATAGATCAAATTCTGCACAATATTGTTGGTTCCCAAAGGATTTCTATGCTGGATGGTTTTTCAGGATACAATCAGATATTGGTACACCTAGAAGATCAGGAGAAAACTATTTTTACCACACCATGGGGGACATTCATGTATGCCAAGATGACCTTTGGTCTGATGAATGCAAGAGCGCCCTTTCAAAGAGAAATGGAAATTTCCTTTGCTAAGGAAAAGGATAAGTTGGTGGTGGTCTATCTGGATGACATAATTGTATTTTCAAGAAGAGAGGAAGACCATTTGAAGCATCTAGAGAAGGTTCTATTGAAGTGTAGAAGATTTGGTATTTCTCTTAATCCCACTAAAATTATTTTTGCTATAACTTCTGGAAAGTTTCTTGGGCATATTATATCAAATTATGGGATAAAGATTGATCCAAATAGAGTCAATCCCATTTAGAAAGTTTACATGCTAAGGAACAAAAAAGAAATTCAACCTTTCCTTGGAAGAGTGAATTTTGTTAGAAGGTTTATCCTCAACTTTGCTGAGATTGTCAAAGATATAACCAAGATTCTGAAGAAAGGAGCTGATATTAAATGGATAGTTGAAGAAAATTAGTCATTTGAAGAAATTAATAAAGCACTCACTCAAGCCACAGTGTTGATCAACCCTTATTTTTCAAAAGAATTTCTGGTTTTTACATTTGCATCTAAAAACACCATTGCTGGAGTTTTACTGCAGAAAGGAAAACAAGGTACAGAGCAGCCTATTTCATTATTTAACAAAAATCTTTCTAATTCAGAGCTGAAATACAATATTTTAGAAAAACAGGAATATGCTTTGATCAAAGCCATTAAAGATTTCAGAATCTATATTATACATTCTCATGTCATAGCATTTGTGCATAACACTGTGGTGAAGGACATCTTGATTCAAGCTGATCCTGATGGTAAGCGAGGGAAGTGGATAGCTAATTTTCTGGAGTATGATATAGAAATCAGACCTACAAAATTGGTGAAAGGACAAGGTCTAGAAAAACTAATGGCACAGTCCAATTTTGATTGTCTTGACATGAATTTTATTGCAGAAATTTCAGAATTATCAAATGAAGATGAAGATTTGATTCTTATTGAAGAGGATTACATTCTATCTGAATGGTAAAAAGACATTTTCTTTGTCTTACATCATCATAGAGCTCCTGCAGAATTGACTGAATAAAAAACAAGGTTTGTGAAGCTAAAATCTCTGAGGTACTGCATTATAGATAAAAATCTATACTGGAAAGATACTAGTGGCATTCTTTTGAATTTTTTGCTGGAAGAGGAAGCTGAAAAGGTTATTGAAGAGTTTCATAAAGGAGATTATGGATGAAATCACTATTGGAATGCCACAGCAAACAAAATTCTTAGAGCAGGGTACTACTGGCCCACCATGTTCAAGGATGTTTATAAGAAAATAACTGCCTACCATGAATGTCAGAATTTTGATGGTAAGAAAAATCTAGTTCCTTTGCCCTTGATGCCAATTTAAGTTGAGGCACCTTTCCAACATTGGGGCCTAAATTTTATTGGTGAAATACATCCATCTTCTTCAGGGAAGCATCGCTAGATCTTGACAGCAACAGATTATTTCACGAAGTGGATTGAAGAAATCCCAACAAGGAAAGCAAATGATTCAGTCATCATCCAATTCTTATAGAATAACATATTGTCCAGGTTTGGCTGTCCTATGAAGATTATTATTGGCAATGCAAAGGATTTCAAATCCAAAAGATTGATTAGCTTTTTTCATCATTATCACATTACACTTGGAAACTCTACTACTTATTACTCACAGGGTAATGGTCTTGTTGAATCTTATAATAAAACCATTGTGAGAATCAGCAAGGTACTGCAGGAAAACAAAAGATCATGGAATCTGAAGCTGAAGTATGCTCTGTGGGATGATAGAGTAAGTACAAAAAGGTCAATTGGTACTTTACCTTATGAGTTAGTGTATGGAGTTGAAGCCATTTTTCCCACATCCTTGGGAGTTCCTGTTATGAAGTTGCTGCAAGGACTAGAAGAGGAGCCTAATGCTATTCAAAGGAGGATAAACCAACTGATAGCTCTGTAGGAAAAAAGGGAAGAGGTATACAACATTCATCAACAATCATAAAACTAAATAAAAAAGACATTTTACAGGAAGGTCAAAGAAGAAAATTTTTAGATTCAAGATGTGGTGTTGAAGTGGGAGGCTAGAATTGAAGAAAAGGGGAAACATGGTAAGTTTGAGAATATCTGTAAAGTACCATTCATAGTGGCAAAATTCCTTGGAAACAACACTTATCTACTGCAGGATATGGATGTAAAACCTTGTGCTTAAGGGCCTGTCAATGGAAGGTTTCTAAAGCACTATTCCTCTTAAGTTCTACTCACTTTTTTCACTCAATTGTACATATTCCATTTTATTATGATTTTCTGCTAATAAATACAAGATGATCATCAAACTTGATCTTGAGGTGAAGGCCATTAGAGTTTGAAGAAGGCTTGGCAAATTTTGGAGTTTTTATTTCCAAAAAAGGTAGATGGAACTAGAGCTATAGGTTCTTTTGTGTACCACAGGGGCACACCATCCCAATTGGAGCCACTATTATCACTAATAAAGTTGTGAAACATTACATGACATGGTCATATAGTTCACTCATCAAAAGGATAAGGTCTCTGTAACCATTTCAAGTTGGTTTAGGAAAATTTCATATTTTTTTACATTTTTAGCCTATCTTAAGTTCTATGGTCACCTCCATTTATGTCATTTCATGTCACATCAATACTTATTTGGTGTCAGTTTTCATTCCCCATGCATTTAAAATAAAAAAGGGCGCTTTTGTCAGTTTTTCAAATTTTTGTAGTGTTTTATATGGCAAAATAACAGGTTTCGCTATGAAACTGCCTAATAGTTTCGTAGTGAATCTGTCAGAGGGTAAACTAACTACGCTACGAAAATATATTTTCTAACTTGTCTTGTCAAATTTGATATGAAGTATCATTCTATGATAGGAGGAGTTAGGGTGGAGGTCATTCGAGTCTGTTATGGTTAATTCAAAGGTACATAGCCATGTCTTAGGTCATCATTACCCTTTTTGGCATGTATGTGTCATGATTAAAGTATGAGAAGTCAGTTAAACCATAAAACTTACCCCAATTAGCCTTTTTTCATAATACACTTTATCTTTTCATAAAATTCGATCTCTGGAGAGATGCTTCATCAAGCCAAGCAGGTTGTTGGCAGTTTTAAAATTTGCAGGTGTCATCAATCAAGTGAAGTTGTGAAGATATAAAGCACCCATGGCTGCAATAAGGAAAACAAATAAAGGGGGTAATTTCTACAGGTATGATCCCATGGACATGAATTTTCTCAATGAAGACCCAACTACCATGGATATTTTCAGAAGAACTGGTTTGTTGGGACAGAATTGTAATCTACGGATAAATTACGCTTCCCTAGACAGGTGTTAATCTAGAACAACAGGTGAAAGAATATACTACCATTTCTCCTAACTCAGAACAGATACACAGAGAGGATTGGATGCTTACTTGTTCCAGTTGCTTCCAAATGACTCCTTCCATCGCTTCTGCTACAACTTCAAATTCAAGCGGTTCGTTGGCTGAATGCTTCCTACAAGAAAGAACACTAAAACAACAGAAGATGAAATAATATAGTTATCTATTAAAACTAGTTAGCTAAATCAATTAAGAATAAACTACATTCATCAACCAAGATCTTAAAATATGGAAAATCAAAGTTAACATAGATGCATGTAGGGAAAAGCAAGAAGTACTCTTTATTGATGATAGAAGGAGAGGTTACAACCTAGTGACTGATTTGAAGTGACCTTCCAGCATAGTTTCCAAGTCTCATCACAGCATAAATCTCTCTAGAAGTAGCTCTACAAACCAAGCTCTCAATTGAAATTCTCCAACATTTCTCTACTCAAATTCTTCCTTCTCAAACACTTAGATCTGTGTTCAATTTATAGATGAACTATATCTTGTTTTGCAATCAATAGCTTTCCAAAAATAGGCAAGACATGTTTCCATTCATTTAGATGTCAAATGGACACTTCGATCTGAAGCTTGACACATGTGAACTCTTCTAGAAGGCACTGGCCAAGTGGATATTTTGGAACAATCAGAATTTCACTCCCAATGTGACCAACGCACCTGTGAATGTCGAGAAGTGCTTTGCAAAGCAGCCTTGCATGGGGATACCTGCATATGAAACACACTTAGGCCCCTTATATCTTGCATTGGTGAGCTCTCATATGCTATACTAAGCTTCAAACCATGGAAATTCTTGCTTGATGAAAGTCTTGCTTGATTTGTCTTGTTTCTTGTCTTAGGGCATGTAGCAAATGAAATGATAGGGAATGATAGACCCTTTGATAATTGGTCCTGGATATGATGCCCAGTTAACCAAGTCATTGGGAATGGTGCCCAAATTGACCTATAACAATTTCCCCCTAAAGCATGAGATCCAAATAATAAGAACATTTGAATGAGATGCTTTATGCTGTGATGAGCCTAGAAACGAAGTGGAATGGCCACCTGCATCAATATTACAATACATTTTATCATGATATATCCTCTATTGATCATAATTGTTGAGGTTAGGCATTCTCATAGTCAGCACATAAAACAATCTAATAACATGTACATAATTCAGAAAGTCATCTACATTGGAATGTTTCCCAGATGCAGACACGGCTACAGATATAGGCCCATGTTGGGATGACAATATGTGTGTAAGGTCACCGTACAAATGATGTGTACAACAATCCTGAAATCGCAGCCCGAATGGATGAAACTAGATCCAAGGTCTTCTTATCTTGTTCACTCGATCATTCAGGTACAAGCCGAGCCATGCGAATATATGATTTGTCATTGAACATGGAGAGACATCGTTTGATTACCAGCCAATAATGTGAGCTATTAAAAAATGTGAGAGAACCACCATTAATATCAAGGACCTCAAGGTATTGCAGTACATTTCGTAAGGTGTGAATAGATGATTTGATGTCGAACCCCAAACAAAATCTTTCGGTCAAAGGTCTGGAAGCGAGGATCTTGTCGATGCTATAACAAGCCTCATGGTAATGGAATCTGATGTTTCTAAGTGAACTTCCTTGATATTGATTTGCTGTTGACAGGAAGTCACCTTATTGCAAAACTAGAATTACTGATTTCGAAGACAAGGGTATGACTTGATATAGCAATTTTCAGGGATGACAGTCATGAAAATGAAGGTTTATGAGTATTACAGATGGATGAGTTTTTAATCACTGGATGACTTCTCTTGAACATATCGGTGACACTGTGATGAGTTGGCAGCATTGACCCAAAAAAAAAGTGAAGGTATGATGAACCATAGGTGTGAATGAACCGTCAAGATGATTACCCAACCCAAACAATCACTGACATGGAGTGAAAGAAGTGTCATGTTCAAGAGCGACTTGCTACCAAAAAGAAACTTTACTTGCTTTTCCCAAATTTTCCCCGGTCATTTGTTGACCAGTACCTCTTTATTTTTTAACAAGCTTGAGAAGGATAAAATTTGCTTCATCTATAATTCAACCCTTCAGGCGAATAAAGTATCACTATTTAATAATTTAACGAGTCTAGCGATGAATGAAACTCGATTCTTGCCATGATCGACAAGCCCGTCGCTATTTTATGTTTTAACGAGCTTAACTACAGTGATAGCCCAGTCCTTTTTCATATTTAGAGAGTCTGAAAAAGAGAACGAAAGAGAACTCCAAAAGTAATTTTTCGTAAATTTGTCACTCAGATCTGAAAAAGTGTAAAATGATATCTGAGAGAAACTCTTTGGTCATGTTTAACCAAGGTATTCATTTTTTCGTAAATAATCCATCTTAGTCCAGAAAAGGGTTAAACTTATACTGAGTAGATATCAATTCATTTACTTTAACGAGCTCAAAATGACAAGTGCTTGGTAATCTTTTCACATTATCGGAGTCTGAAAAGAGCTGAAAGAAGACTCCAGGGGTTCCTTTTTCGTTGTTATTGAAGCTAGAAAAAGAGATAAAGGTTCGCTTCAAATCCTTTTTCGTTTTTATCATAGCTCGAAAAATAAGGAGAAAAAGTATGCTTTGTGGTCAAGTCATTCTTTGAATAAATTTGCACGACTAATCTGTTCATCAGTTGTATTTCCTATTCAGAACAACATCAAATGGATTAAAAATACCTGTTTCATGATAAAAACATAATTAAACAAATAGTCATAGTAATAAATTTAACTTGCAAACAATTAATGACTATAAAAATAAGTTTCACTATTCATTTTTACCATTCCATAGTTACCATTTGCATTTTGGAGCTCTGAACCTGATTTTTCCCCCGAACTTCAGTCATCGATTGCAGTTGTTTCTGTGGATAGATTTCGTCGCCGTTTGATCCAGGTTAGTGCTATGAACCTCCTCTTTCTTTCAGTATTCATTTCATTACAATTCCTAGCATTTTTTTATGGTTTTGAGGCCCCTAGGGTAAATTATTCCTAAAATGAGGGCAATGCACCCTTGGATGTTGAATCTTGCGTTGCATAGCAGGTACAGTGAAGGGTACCTGCATGTAAAATGCACTGTCTCAGCCCAGGGAGTGCGTTGGTTGTAGTTGAAGTTTTTGACTTTCATGTTGTGTCCAAATTTAGCCTAGTTTTTTGCAATGAACGGTATCCAATGGATCTTATGGTTGATTTTCAGGTTTGCATCGGATTATAATGACGATTACATGGAGAGAAAGAGAACATGAAGAACAAGATATGATTGCCTTGAATGATACAGATATTGTAAGAGCCTTAAGAGATTGCGGGCTGCTTAAGTACTTTAAATTATCGGGAATGAGGCAACAAATAGAACTCCTAGAGTTCCTTGTTCGAGCATGGGATCTGGCGATAGAGGCATTTCACATAAAAATTCAAGTGTTGTCCATAACAGTTGAGGATATGTATTTTCTCACAGTCTTGTCGAGGAGAGTTTTGCCCATTTCTCTCACAGGGTCTACCGTTGGAGGAGAGACAGTGAGGGATTATGTTATGTAGTATTGCTATCCAGGGTCAGAACCTAGCGAAGATGGAAAAATAAACATTCGGGATGTCAGGGATTTGCTTTTGAGAACCATCCTTTTCACGATTGCTAAACTTGCTGGCATCGTTACACTCCATGTAGCGAACCGATCGTATATGCAGTATGTGTTAGAGTGTTTAGAGCCAACAATATTCAACTGGTCTGAAGCTGTTCTATCTCAGATAAAGGAACAACTGAATAAAGCAAAGGGAGGAAGGAAGAAAAATTTCAGTTATGGTTCCATCATCATCTCCTTCACTTTGGAACGGATTCCACTGATGTGGCCACAACATGTAGCATTGGATATATCTAGTCCTAGAGATCCTCGAATGCAGAGATGGGTAGAACTCATGGGTCAGCATGCAGGACAATCAACTGTTGTGTTCTCAACTGCATTCTTTGCCTAGTTCCGATGATAGATCGTCTCCATCGATGAGTATGCATATGCAGGCGTCGAATTCCAAGGAGACCCAGATCTAGTATTACCAGAAGGTGCTCAATGGGGTGCAATAGGTAAGAATGATTTGACCATGTTTTTTGATTTTCCTAAGGTTTATACAATTTTTTTGTGTTTTTTTTATTTCCAAGACTAAACTAAAGGTTTAATGTAATGCAGATATCGGGTGCATTCAACCAGTAGAGGAACCAGAGCGCGAAGCAGATGTGCTAGCAGAGAGGGCTGTCGGGAGAGCAGTCCTTCAGGACCTTTATATGGATGAGACTCTAGCTGAGCTTTAGCAGCACATAGAGGGATTAACCTTCGGGATTCTAGATTTCTAGCTCGAAGAGTTACCCATGCGACTACAACAACACACTATTGGGGTTCATAACCGTTGGATGCGGTTGCTCCATAGAATTGCTAGATCTATAGTGTGCTATCATGAGTACCACTAGTTTACTTGTGATTTTTTGCATACATTTTGAGGTCAGATGACCAATGTGTCTTGGGCACAAATTTTGTAAAAACCTGTAACTATCTATCTATGTGTTTTCAGAGTTTTTCCTATGTTTAATGCGCAATCCTATTCAATGATGTGAATGTTTTCTTTACCTATGTCGCAAATGTCTACGTAAAAATTGATTAGCTAATGAATCAGTTAAAGTGTTCAGATTTCTGGAAATGTTTTGATATTGAATGAAATCAAAATGTCTCTCCAAAAGTCGAACTCTTAGGAACAATCTAAGAAGTGTTGGATTTCTAACATTATAAATACTAATAATTTGCAGTACCACAAGTTGTGAGTCTAAACTTATGTTTATGTGGTTAATACCAAATGAAATGGCATCAGAGAGAATTCCAATCAACATGCTATACTCAGTGATATTATTCATCGATCTACCGATACAAATCCCTTGAAAACTCACTAACTCGCCGTTCGAAGCGAAAATGGCCCACGCTGCAGAGGATAGATTCTGCGTACTACGACTAGCACAATTAGCGTATCCAACAAATGGTTTCGAAGATTCAAACATATGTCATAAAATGTAAAGCAGATTACTAACATCAAGAAAACTCTAATAAATAAATTAAGATAGTGAATGCAAATCAACAGCATATAAACAACATAATACAAAAAATTACTACGCTTATGATTAAGCATAGTAACGTTTCAAATACAACCCATTTCTAGGTTGTGCCAATGTAATTCCATCGTAATCAACTAACTTGTAGGCAACCTTAGCAAGAACTCTTTTGACAATTTAGGGGCCATGCCATAATGGTTCAAATTTCCCTGTACCTATTACTTCAGCTTCTTGATCGTAAAGAAGGACCAAGTCGCCCTCTGAGTAGATGCGAGGCTGGACATTTTTTGTCATATTGCGCCTTTTATACATCTCTTACATGCTTCGTTGGCCAGTTGGGCTTCATGACGCATTTCATCTAGATGGATGAGGTTAAGGAGATGCACTTCTTCTTCTGAGGTGTCAAGTAACAAGTCTATCACGAGTTTTAACGATGATATTTCACATTGGATTGGTAAGATAGCTTCCAGAACATACACCAATGGAAAAGGAGTGAATCCAGTTGTGTTTCTCACTGAGGTTCAATACACCCACAAGGAAGAGTATAGGATCAAGTGCCAGTTCCTTTTACAGAATCCTATCATTCGTTGAAGCATTCGTTTAATAATTTTTTTAATAGCCTCAACTTGTCCATTTTATTGTGGATAATAAGGAGTAGAATTATCATGTGACAATCCTAACTTGGTTTTCAATTTAGACATCATATGGTTGTGAAAATGCTTCCCATGATCCGTAACTATAGCCCGTGGGACCCCAAACCATGCAATATAGTGGTTAAAGAAAAACAATATGCAGTTATCTGTCCTGTGTTCTTGAATGTAGGCATCGCTTCGGCCCATTTGGTAAAATAGTCAACTGCGACAATAATATAACCATGCCCCCCAAACGAAGGAGGGTTACAGGTCATGAAGTCAATACCCCATTTCATAAATGGTCCAACAGAGACAACAGGATGCATTTGTGCTGGCGGTGTGCGGATTTTACGATCATAAATCTGGCATGCATGACAACTTCTGACTGCGAGGATACAATCTCGAAAAATAGTTGGCCAAAAGTAACCAGCATGAAGTATCTTCTACGCGGTAGCATATCCAGATAAGTTTCCACCACAAGCCCCAACATGGAAATCATTTAACACTTTTTTGGCCTCCTCATGAGTGAGGCACCTCCTTAAAATTATATCGACACCACGACGATAAAGTGTATCATCGACGATCAGATAATATTTGGCTTGGTATCGAATACGTCTCTGATCAGGGCGAGAGGTATTAGGTCAAAAATTTTGGGTTTGGAGATAAATAATGAAATCTCCATACCAGGGATCAGATGATCCGATCAGAAACAGAGACTCGTTTGGAAAAGATGGTTCTGACGTAGTAGTAGTACTATCAGAGGGAAGGTGACAAAGAAACTCAGCCAAAACTAAAGACTTATTTGACTTGGTTTTGATGATTCCAAATCAAATTCCTAAAAAATGACAATCCATTTTAAATATTTTCCCCCCAGCAATTGACGTGATAATATATAAGTCATTAGGTTGCAATCTGAAACTATTGTTGTTTTTCGAAGCAGTATATAATGGCGAAATCTTTGGATAGCTTGAACGGCTACCAAGGCAAGCTTTTCCCCGTACGAGTAATTAACTTCCGTATCATTGAGATTATGACTCAAATAATAGATCGGATGTTCAATTCCATCTTCTACTTGGACCAAAACCATAGCGATGGTCGTTTTAGCCGTGGCGATATATAGGAAATAATCATTTTGATAATTAGGAGGATACATTAATGACGCCCAGACAAGATGGTCCTTGACATCATCAAAAGAAGCTTGCGCAACTTGGTCCCAATGGAAGGGAACCCCCTTTTCAATAATCGAGTAAATCCTTTAGCCATTTCGGCGTAGTTTGGAATGAACCTTCTCAGGAATTTAGCCTTTCCTTGAAGTTTCTGTATCTGAAGTAAGTTTGATGGTGTAGGAAAATCAAGAATAGCCTATACCTTTAGTGGGTCTATTTGAATTCCTTCTTTTGAGACTACGAATTCGAGCAATCGACCAGAACCAACACAAAATACACATTTGTGCTGATTGAGGCATATCTTTTAGTGTTGGTAGCGTAAGAAAATGGCTCTCAAATGCATCGGGTGATTAGTTTGATTTCATGAATGCATTGGTAAATCATCTAGATATGGTTGAAAAATGTGCTTGATGTCATTGAAATTATAATCCATTGCTCTCTGAAAAGTTTCCCCAGCGTTCTTTGAACCAAACAGAAGTTTCCTATATGCGAATGTGCCCCAGGGACAGATGAATGTTGTCTTATGTTGGTCATCTAGGCAGATATTGATTTGATTGTAGCTGAAAAATCCATCCATGACCGAAAATATTTCACATCCAACACAATCGTCAATAATCTGGTCGATAAAGGGAGTAGGATAGTTTTCTTTTGGACAAACCTGATTAACATCTCGATAATTGATGCACACTCTAATGGTTCCTTGTTTTTTCATAACAGGAACGAAATTGGAAACCCACTCAGTTAGCGAAACAGGGTAAATGAAACCAACACATAAAAAATTTTCAACTTCTGCTTTGATGGCAGCGGATTTCTTCGGATGAATAGGATGAAGCCATTGACGCACCAGTTTGACATCAGGATACATATTAATAGTGTGTTCAACTATACTAGTATCTATGCCTGGAATTTCCTCGTAAGAACAAGCGAATACGTCATGAAATTAACGAAAAAGAGAGCAATATGAATCAAGTTCTGATGGAGAACAAGATACACCAACATGAATATTTTCTACAACGCTAGGTTTATTCGAAATATTGATAGAAATCGTTTCTTCGATATTGGGTAAATTTCGCTCAGATTCAATTCCATTAATTGGAAAATAATTCGAAAAGAAATTTTGAATGGATAGGTGATATAGTTCACTAAGATTATTTTCTTCATAATTTGGAAGATGGGAACGATGATGATAATCTTCCCATGGTTCTCCTTCTACCATCATAGCTTCCAAAATATTTTCATCTGTCAAAAATTTTGAGGAAAATGGATCAGATGGAGTACCAAAATCTAATGAACGATCAACCCAAACACTCGGCGACGTTGATTTCAGATTTTCCACCCAATCCAAATAGATTGATTTCTATTGTAGCTCAATAGGGTGAGCGGTAAAACATCATCCAACGTAGAAATATCAGAATCACCCGTACTCTCCCTTAAGCCAGATATAGTGGAATAGATCATGTAGCAGGTCTTTATGCTTGCAATTTCTTCCAACATTGTGGGCGGTGGTAATGCAAAGGTTCCCATAAGAGTGGAATCCTTTAAGAGTCCTACACCAATGTTCTAAATTTCTAGTTGGGGTAAGTGAATGTACGGAATGCTTCCAGTTACCTGCGAAGCGGGGGCAGAAAAGGATAATTTATTAATGACTATGATTGTACCTCTATGAGGAAAGGCAACCATTCTAGAATATGTAGAAACAATGGCAGTCATTGCATATACCCATGGTCTTCCAAGTAAAATATTATATTCAAGGGGTCTATCAGCAACCTCAACATCAATACTTATTGTTTTCCCCCCTAATTCAACTTGCATGTTATTGATAATACCACAAGGTTTATATGCTCTTCCATCAAAATCCTTCAACGTCGTTGATGATTGTGATAATCGCGGCAAGCCAAGTGACTTCCAACAGTTTAGAGACATAATGCACATAGATTCTCCCTCATCAATAATAGTGCGATGAACAAGGTGATTGAGAACATTTACTTGGATGAAGAATGCCAATTTTGCTAGAATCAGTCGGATCAATTCCACCAATATCAGACAATAAAGCCTGCTTTTGGGAGGGATAATTTTGTAATACCTCAAGAGCAGACATAGTTGAAGGGGATTGAGCCAAATATTCAACTATATTGTAATTGTGTGCAGCTCTTGCTCGAGGATTATATGTCGATTTATGAATTACTCCCTTCGGTGGCTTAATCGTCAATTCAAGAATAACAGGAGGTGGTACCGATTAATTAGATGGATTCATTGTCGAGGTAGTAGGTTGATCAGTGGCCGGACTACCATAGCCTTTATTCTATGTCGACACCAAAATATCTTGTGAGGGTTTTGTGGTGGATAACATCAACACTTGGGAACTAGGAGTTGGATCCATAGCAACCAAATTTGTGTCCAGATTTGGAAATGGGTTTGTCAACACAGCTGATGCATGAGAAGTATTGATGATATTTGAGACTTCAGAATGGTGAGGAAAATCCCTAAAAAAGTGTTCCAAGTTACAGATTATGCATGGATAACGAGGTTTCCGTGGTCCAGATAGTTGATTAGATGATCGTTCTTGCAGGTTAGAAGTTTTCTTTTTCTTTGATTTCCCCTTTTTCTTACTTCCTGGTTGCTTATCACTTTTTCCTTTGTCAAATGACACGGCATTAATTTTGGAAGTAGGAGTAGGATCAGATGCAGTAGGGTGGTGTGTGTTTGCAGTTCCTATCAAGTCGTCTATGGCATAAGAGTCCTTTATTTGAGGAGGAAAATTGAAATTAGATCATGGTGCATTTGGTAATTTTTCATAGAGCATGCCAAACTGAGTATAAATCAAGTCTAAATATTGGGCACGAGCGATAACTTGCTCTTTTGTTACGATGCCACCTTTAGCCACATCCTCAGTTATAGATGGTAATAGGGACTTAATGAACCATTCAGTAAGGAGCTGATCGGGAACAAATGTCTTAACCATTCGTTGAGGGCGATGCCACTCATGAATATGATTGGAAATGTGAGTAGCATTAGTATGTTTGAATTTGGTCAAGAGTTCCGTTCCAGTTTCGTATCTTATCGGTAGCTGGAAATGGGTCAAAAAGACAGTAGCTAAGGCAGTGAAATTATCGAAAGAAGCTCTAGGTAATTCAATGTACCATTTAGCTACCGGACCTGTGAGCGTTTGCTGGAAAAGATGTAATTGAACAGAATCATCATTTAGGGAATTTGATGAACACCAAAAATGATAAGTCATAACATGAGTTGATGGATCTTCTCCAGGGTTTCCATTGAATTTAGGAATATCGGAGGGTAATTTATGAGGTATCATCGGCCACCAAAGAGAATAATTGATAGGATCATTGGTTAACCGATTTAAATCTGGTAATTCCAAGGTTGCAACAAAGGGCAACTGTCTATTAAGGTTAGGTTGAGCATAGCTAGGATAAGATGGAATTGCTTGGGTAACAGGTCTTTGAGCACCAGCATATGGAATTTGAGGCTGGTAACCTAGATAGGGGTTGTTTTGCATAACAAACGCTTGAGAATTCTGTTGACCAAAACTTGGATATGATACTTGTTGAAATGAAGTTTGAGGCATTTGCGCCTGTGGCTGCCAAGGGGTCTGTCCACCAATGTTATAACCCAAATTAGTATAATTTTGATTCGGTTGATATGTATAACTAGGTTGCGGTTGCGACATCCCATAAAATGGTACACCATCTTGTGAATAAATGATCCCTAATACAGGTCGTTGTAAATTAACCAAAGGATTTTGAGTCCATGGAGCCAACATTTGATGATATTGAGACGAAGAACTTGCCTGATAAGGTTGATGTACAATATTTTGATTCTGTGACAGGGGTATAGATGGTTTAACAAGAGGTAATGAAGTGGGTGTAACAGATTGAATTGGTTGATACGAGTTTACAACCATTTGTGGTTGGATAGGCAGAGTGGGCTGCCATTGACAAACATTCATGTCAACATTATTTTGACCAAACTGTGACTAAGTACTATCTTATTGGGTGACCATAGGTTTCCCCCCAGCATAAGGAGGATAATAAGATGGAAAATATTGTTCCCCGAAGGCTGGGAGTCCAGTTGATATGGTACTTAAAGGAATTGACCCATAAGGACCGACTTAATATTGCCATGATGATGTGTGTAATGTATCGAGTCATTCAGTACTTACTATAGGACTACCAGTTAAAACACCAAATGATGACATTGGTAAAGACCATGGTCTTGAAGATTGACCAGAGAAAGTGCCAGACAATGATTTGTAGCATGTTGGGACCGAAGGGCCACTGTGAAAATATGACTCTGGTGAGGTTGTGAACATCGACGGAGTAGCGAGGGTAGGAGCTGACATAATTGGAACAACAGACCCAACCGAAGATGTTGGTTCAGGCATGGTTGTATGACCAAATGTATACTCTTTGAAATAAACAGGAGATTGAATGGCAATGGGATCAACAAAAGCAGATGGAAACAATTGAGGAAAAGACTGATACAGGTAAAGGTCTCCCCCAAAATGGGTTGGACTTAAAGGTGTATCAGGTTGTGGTATTTCTTCAATCAAAATTAAACCAAGTGGAAGAACTTCACCATCGAGCCAAAAACATATTTCAGATGGTTTATTGTGTGATATAGGAGTTTCAATGGCTACAGATATTTGTGGAGTGACCAAGGTAGGAACAACTTCTGGTTGTTCAGGATTTAGATATTCTGGCAAAGAAGAGATAGGATCTGGATCAATTTGTGATTGAACAATGTCGGGTCCAGGAGGCATGTGTAGAAATTATATGCACTAAGCATGCATATGTCCTTGATTCACCTGATCTCACACTATTTAACTTTATGCAAAATATTGAATCGATTCCACTTGCTAATATTTTGTGGAAAAATTAATTGCACACACATGTGAAGTATAAACAAAAATAATCAATTTCACATAACACAGTTTTTAACCGGGAAAGCCTAAAGCTGAAAACCCCAACTATATATTATGTATCATGGAATCATATGAAAATCCTCATACAAAGCTTATCAAGCTCTCAATACAGTACAATCATCATACACTAATTAGGAACAATCTTGCAAATCCATGCACTGATCTCTGCCTCCTGCTAGCCTGCCTCCACTTCACAATCCTTGCTGAAGAATAGCTTTGAATGAATTCAAATTACTCTTTCCTTGACTGCGCAATCCTCATTGGAAACTCCAATGTGTGTGTGATGCAATCAATGCATCACTATAGTCACAATAGATAGTCTATCTTTACCTTTCACCTATCTCTCCACTGGGTCTCCATTGGAACTGCCATGCATTGTAGTTAACTACTGTATTGTTTAGTTGATTAATGAGTTATTATTTGTGAATTAATTAACTAATTAATTCACTCTCATTCAGTTAGACTAGATACAACTAGCTCAACTAAGTCTAACTAAGTTAAACTAAATACAACTCCATGAACTATTCTTCCAACTGTGTCATAACTCTAACACTTGAGTTCTAACTGAGTCCTCCATGCATTAGCTCCAGTAAACCCTTGGGAATTGCATAATTCCCTCTGTCCATTTATGTGCCACATCTGTGCACTAAAAAAAAGTGCTCCAAGAGAATAATTTGTTGTTTAGTGTCTTATTATTATTAAGAGCTGATAATAATCGACATGCATCTATTTTTAGATCAGTGATATATAAATAGACTTCACCCAATATTATAAAAATAGAATTTCATCTATTTTTCCAACTTGATCAACCATCCACAAATAGCATCCTGCAGCTTTTGAAATATGATCATCATGTCTAAAAATAGACATAGTCTAAAAATAGACTTGCGCCAAAAATAGCCTGCGGGCCCACTTAGTGAAGGCGACTCTTTTCACTAAGCTCATCATCTTGTTGAATTCCAACACTCCCTCTCGACAAGATATGGATTATATTTCACCCCGATCCTGCCTCTATGGTATTCGAATTTTCTCCTGGTGAGCGCCTTCGTCAGAATATCTACATCTTGATCCTCCATAGGAATGTACTGAAGCAACATGATCTTCCGCTGCACACAATCTCTGATATGATGATACCGGATATCAATAAGTTTAGATCTATCATGAAACACATGATTAAC
This sequence comes from Pinus albicaulis, assembly GCA_034641835.2. Classification (NCBI taxonomy): domain Eukaryota; kingdom Viridiplantae; phylum Streptophyta; class Pinopsida; order Pinales; family Pinaceae; genus Pinus; species Pinus albicaulis. The sequence continues at coordinate 180,778,345 of CM076570.1, read as the reverse complement.
CAAGAGTTTAATGCAACTTTTATTATCACAATGTATCACTGTGGGATCTAAATGTAAACCGAAAAAACCAACTAGAATATTCCTCATCCAGAGAGCCTCACATGCAGCTTGACTTGCTGCCATGTATTCCGCTTTCACTGAACTAAGTGCCACGGATCTTTATTTCCTGCTGTACCAAGAAATTGTCGTATATCAGATACTAAAAATCCCTCCTGATGTGCTCTTCATGTTTGTTGGGATTCCTACCCAATCTGCATCTGTGAAGCCATGCAACTTCACCCCATCCGTCTGTCTGTACCATAAACCATACTCAGATGTGCCCCTAAGATATCTCAAAACATGCTTGCGTGCCTTCCAAAAGAGCTTGGTAGGCTTAACCATCGGTTGTGAAAGCTGGTTCACCACATAGCATATTTCTGGTCTTGTATTGACTAAATACATGAGCGAACCCACCAACTGTCGATAAACAGTGGCATCCAATACCTTTGTTGATCTAGCATCCTCTTTCTTCCAATTTCTTGGAAGAGGAGTGTAGATAGGCTTGCATCCTTGCATGTGAAACTTCTCCAGTATCTCCCGGGCATACTTGCCTTGAGACACAAACAATTCACCTTCCCGCTACCATATTTCCAATCCAAGGAAATAATGAAGGAGGCCCTAATCCTTCATCTCAAACTCCTTTGCAAGATCTGCCTTGCATGAGTGTATCAACTGCTCATCACCCGTTAGTATTAAATCATCAACATAAAGAAAAATGCTTAAAATCTTACCCTCCACCACAATCTGGTACAGGTTTTCATCCACCTCACTCTTGGTGAAGCCAAGTCCAATGAAATAGTTGTTGATCCGAGTGTACCAAGCACGTGGTGCTTGTTTCAGCCCATACAACGCTCTTTTGAGCCTGCACACATGCGACTCGCTGCTGAAGATCTCAAATCCTTCAGGCTACTCAATGTACACCTCTTCCTCAATGATCCTATTAAGGAACTCAGTCCTCACATCCATCTGATGAATGTGCCAACCCATCTGCGCTAAGGGAGCAAGGATGGTCCGTATGGAAGAATACCATGCGACAGGTGCAAAGGTTTCTTCATAGTCAATCCCATCGATCTGTGAGAAGCCCTGAGAAACAAATATTGCCTTATACTTCTCGACGCTACCATCATCAGCTTGCTTTACCTTGTAGATCCATATTGATCCTACAACTGATTTGCCCACTAGCCTTGGAACAATATCCCAAGCACTATTTCTGACAATGGAGTCATACTCCTCCACCATGGCATCTACCCATGTGGGATCCTACACTGCTTCTTCAAAAGAAGATGGATCTGTCATGATACATTTTCTCATAAGAGCCATGTATCCAGTAAATCGATTAGGTGATTGTCTCTATCTGCGCTGTGATGTAGGAACTCCCACATTCTGTGCCACATCAAGCTTTAGTTTCTCAGCTTCTATGGTATGCTTTCTGCCTTGTCTGATGTTTGGTTCTGCATGAGTGGAATCCTCCACTCCATGAATCTCCTCCTGTGGATGATCCACATCTAGAGGTTCATCTTTGGGAACAAGAAGTTCCTCCTCTACATGCAAGTGTAGCTCCCTCTCAAGCGACAACTTCATGGCTTTCACCTCATTGAATTTTATATCCCGTCACACAATAGTCATCTGAATATCTAGAAAATACACACGATAATTATGGGGTGTTTCTGTGTACCCCATAAATATCCCAACTTCTACAGTCAGCTCCAACTTCTTCCTGGCATCCTTTGTCACATGAATGTAAACAGGTGAGCCAAAAATCTTCAAATGAGAAATATCAGGCTTCTTACCAGAAAATGCTTCTTCAGGTGTACTCATGCCAAGTACTCTATGAGGACAATGGTTTTGCACATAAACTATAGTGTTGCACACTTCCGCCCACAAGTGCATCGGTAGGCCCTGGTCATGCAGCATCGCTTGTGTAGCACCCACGATCGTTCTGTTCTTTCTCTCTGCAACCCCATTTTGCTGTGGGTTATGAGGCACTATGAGTTCTCTTCGAATTCCTTCTTTTCTATAGAAGTCTTTGAATTTTCCCGAGATGTCTTCACCACCATTATTGCTCCATAGAGCTTTCACTTGCTTCCCTAACTCCTTCTCCACGAATGCCTTGAACTCACAGAACTTTGAGAACATTTCACTCTTCTTCTGCATGAAGAGGATCTAAAATCTATGAGAATAGTCATCAAAAAATATAACATAATACCTGTGTTTTTTTGTTGAAGCAACCGAGAAAGGTCCACACACGTATGTGTGAATTCTCTCCAGGATCATCGAAGCACGGTTCTCCTTCTCATGAAAGGTGGTCTTCACAAACTTACCCATAGTACATCCCTTGCACTGATCTGACTGTGCAAGAGTACCCTTGGAAATTCCAGTAGAAATCTGCTGCAAAATCTTCAAAGTGCCATGGTGAAGATGGCCCAATCTCCTGTGCCATAATTCACCCTCATCCCAGCTCACCACTTATTCTGCTTTTCCCACCATTGCAGCGCAACCATCTACCTCCAAATTGTAGATATTCTTAATTCAAACCCCTATCTTCTTGGTTTGAACCATTGTTTTATGTCGAAGGAAGTATTTTCCCTCACTAAAAAAAACATCATAACCTTTGTCTTCCAACATTGCGACTGAGACCAAGTTCTTCTTAAGACTTGGAACATGCATAAAATTCTTCAACAAGAATGGATTACCAGACTCCCTCTTAAAGGTAATGGTCCCAATGCTAGTTGCACTGTACCGACCATCATCACCCATCTCTATATGCATCTGGAGGTCCTTCTCCTCCAAGTCACTAAACAACTCTTTGTCTCCCATCATATGGAAAGACGCACCACTATAAAGATACCACACCGATCCCATGCAGCTTGAAACCAAGCATGCGATCAAAGAGAAATCAAGCTCAAATTGTGAGGCTAAGGCCTTTCTAGCTGCAGATCCAGCAGCTTTCTTGCTCTTCTTCTTCTGTGGACAGTTAGTGGCGAAATGCCCATGTTCGTGACAATGAAAACACTTCACTTTGGACAAATCCTGCTTCTTGCCTTTAGCATCAGATTTTTAAGGATGTTTCTTCCCCTTCCCTTTCCTTTCTTTTGCATCCAAAGCGCAATTCTCTTCATCTTCATTCTTCGATGAAGATCCATCCCTGGTACCCCGCCTTATCTCCTCCTACACAAGATCTGACCAAAGTCGCTCCCATCTCGACAGTTTCTCCCATCCATTGACAGAGTCTTCGTAGCTATGCCAACTCTTCGGAAGCCCAAAGAGAACTAAGCTCACCAAGTCTTCTTCATCAACAGTAACCCCCACACTTCCCAGTTCATCCTTGTAGTGGACAAACTTCGTGAGGTATTTTGGATAATTGTCACCCTTGTCCATTTTTATTTTTCTAATCTTGTCTTTAAGCATCAACTTCCTCTAGTCACTTCTGCTTTAGAACAAGTCTATCAAAGTCTTCCACATTAAGAATGGAGTGGATTTCCCATGAAGGCTGGACACAATATGGTCCTTCACACCTTCCAACAGAATTCTCCTCGTCTTTTCTGTCTTCTTTTGCCATGTGTCAAGTAATGCAGCATCGCTAGATCCCAGCTTAGGAACATTGCTATCGATGAAATCCTTTAGCCCATTATCCTCCAACACTGCCTCCATCCTATCCTTCCAGGCTATGTAATTCAAGCTCCCATCAAGGGCATACTCCAATCGCAAACCATTGAAATACATTTCAATGTATACTCAACTTCTGCACCAAGAATCTTCTGTAGCAAATTCAAATTGTCCACCAGCACAAACTCAGTTCACAATTGAAATATTCAATCAAAAATGCTCTGATACCATGTAGAAATTATATGCACTAAGCATGCATATTTCCTTGATTCACCTGATCTCACACTATTTAACTTTATGCAAAATACTGAATCAATTCCACTTGTTAATATTTTGCGGAAAAATTAATTGTACACACATGTGAAGCATAAACAAAAATAATCAATTTCACATAACACAGTTTTTAATTGGAAAAGCCTGAAGCTGAAAACCCCAAATATATATTATGTATCATGGAATCATATGAAAATCCTCATACAAAGCTTATCAAGCTCTCAGTACAGTACAATTGTCATACACTAATCAAGAACAATCTTGCAAATCCATCCATCGATCTTTGCCTCCTGCTAGCCTACCTCCACTGTGCAATCCCTGCTGAAGAATAGCTCTAAATGAATTTGAATTACTCTTGCCTTGACTACGCAATCCTCATTGGAAACTCCAATGTGTGTGTGATGCAATCAATGCATCATTGTAGTCACAACAGATAGTCTATCTTTCCCTTTCACCTATCTCTCCATTGGGTCTCCACTGGAACTACCATGCACAGTAGTTAACTGTTGTATTGTTCAGTTGATTAATGAGCTATTATTTGTGAATTAATTAACTAATTAATTCACTCCACTCTCACTAGTGTATCATTCAGTTAGACTAGATACAACTAGCTCAACTGAGTCTAACTGAGTTAAACTAAATACAACTCCATGAACTACTCTTCCAACTGTGTCATAACTCTGCCACTTGAGTTCTAACTGAGTCCTCCATGCATTAGCTCCAGTAAACCCTTGGGAATTGCATAATTCCCTTAGTCCACTAATGTGCCACATCTGTGCACTAAAACAAAGTGCTCCAATAGAATAAGTTATTGTTTAGTGTCTGATTATTATTAAGAGCTAATAATAATCGACATGCATCTATTTTTAGATCAACGATCTATAAATAGAATTCGACTAATATTATAAAAATATAATTTCATCTATTTTTACAACTTGATCAACCATCCACAAATAGCATCCTTCAACTTCTGAAATATGATCATCATGTCTAAAAATAGACATAGCCTAAAAATAGAGTTGTGCCAAAAATAGCCTACGGGCCCACTTAGTGAAGGCGACTCTTTTCACTAATCTCATCATCTTGTTTAATATCAACATTATGGTCTCAACGATTGAATGGATCAAGACCATGGGTAGCTGTTAAGGCTCCATTTCGACAACAGTAAACGAACTGAGATGTGTGGAAACAATTTGAGCTAGCTCTAGTTTAAATGATGATGTTTCGCCAGAGGTATGAATTGTACTTGATTCGGCAGATCATGATCGCCTTCGCCTACCAGAAGTAAATTATAACAATAAAGGTGGTTTTAAAGTTAATCTATGTGAACGACGGGGGGTAGGATTATGTTCTTCCACGAATACTGATTTATTTTATCCAAAAACAAATAAACAAAAAGAGGGTAATGCTAGGCAAAAGGGTTTACCAAGAAACTGTGAATTACAGAACACCTCCTGGAGAACCAAGAAGTACGGGCAGGTAGAGAACCAAGAAGTACGTGCAGGTAATCTCCCTGAATGCTGTGTTTGGTGTATCACAATTTCAGGGCGGTAAACTCGGTTCACTATGTATGGATAGCACCTAAAAGTTGTCCTCCCAAATATACCCGAAGGTACGTGGAGGCCCAAGTTCGTATTAGCGCTGTCTGATGCAAAACTGCACAGTGAGAGCACCCCTTTATACTTATCGTACTATAACACCACCCGATATACCCGAGAGTACATGGACGAGCTACGATATAATTACGTACATGGAGTGAGGTATCACACTCGAAATGTATCGCAGACAAGTTAACGACAGCTGCTATGTTTTACAACGCCGGAAAAGGTCTCTAGCCTAGACCTTCTAAATGTTATTGTTATGGTTCCAATGCATTGTTAAGTAAATTGATATTTTTTATGTTGATCTTGCTTAACAATTTGCCTTTCAGGTTCACCACGATGATGTATATGGAATTCCTAAAATGCAAGTTAAGAATGATAAACAAACTTTCACTTTCAGCTTTTTCAATGAAGAACCTAGCTACTAAGGGAAGAGAACGCTATTTTGTTTGAAAAAGAGCAAATAATTTGTGAGCAAACAAATCAATGAAAAAAAACAAAATCAATGAATCACAAACTAAATGCAGATTTCCTAATGTTCCTTTTGCAAAAAAAAACACAATCCTACATGCAAATGCAAGTTTTTCTTTTTAGTTTCCTTAATGTTATGAATGTAGAAAAGAAACTAGGTGCACTAGATCAATAATAGAAATGCTTTTTACTTTCGAGAAATGAAGAACACAAACAACAATTTCTCTTTTGAAGGAAAAATGAGGATTTCAAAAAAAAATTCTCCTATCAAGGAAATGAATATTTTACGACAATTTCGTATTTCGAAAGCAAATGATTCTTAATGTGACCATAAAAATAACTTGGAAATCAACTTTTCAATGATAAAGAAAAAATTTTCTAAACAAGCATTGAACAAATTTTCAGCCAAAGGATGAAGAAGTATATAGAGACACTAGTCAATTGAGCATCAAAATTTTCAGAACACAAAAAAAAACATAACTGAAGCAATTTGCAGAGTCAATTTTAAGGGAATTTGGTCCTTTTCAGGAGCCAACGCAGTCTCCAAGGGGAGACAATGCTCTGCAACGTAGGCTTGGAAGGGAGACAATGCTCTGCAAAGCATTGTGCCCTGACTAAGGGTGTGTTGGGCGCAGTAGGCAAGGAAAAATACTACTGTTTGGCTCAATGTATCTGCAAATTAAGGCTTGAAAAAGTCTAATATTTATGTGTAACAGCTACTGGGTGGATAATAAAAGCAAATCAGAGACTAAAACACCTAAATCTAAGAGAAATTCTCTCCAGTTGAGTCACCAGTTTGTTGGGCCAGAATTGTAATCTACGGATAAATTACGCTTCCCTAGACAGGTGTTAATCTAGAACAACAGGTGAAAGACGATACTACCATTTCTCCTAACTCAAAACAGATACACAGAGAGGATTTGATGCTTACTTGTTTTAGTCGCTTCCAAATGACTCCTTCTGTCGCTTCTGCTACAGCTTCAAATTCAAGCGGTTCGTTAGCTGAATGCTTCCAGCAAGAAAGAAAACTGAAATAGCAGAAGGTGCAATAATATATATATCTATTCAAGCTATTTAGCTAAATCAGTTAAGCATAAACTACATTCATCAACCAAGATCTTACAATATGGAAAATCAAAGTTAACATAGATGCATGTAGGGAAAAACAAGAAGTACTCTTTATTGATGATAGAAGGAGAGGTTAAAAACTAGTGACTAATTTGAAGTGACCTTCCAGCATAGTTTCCAAGTCTCATCACAACATAAATCTCTCCAGCAGTAGCTCTACAAGCCAAGCTCTCAATTGAGAATTCTCCAGCATTTCTCTACTCAAATTCTTCCTTCTCAAACACTTAGATCTGTGTTCAATTTATAGATGAACTGTAGGTTGTTTTGCAATCAATAGCTTTCCAAAAATAGGCAAGACATGTTTCCATTCATGTAGATGTCAAATGGACACTTGGATCCGAAGCTTGACACATTTGAACTCTTCTAGAAGGCACTGGCCAAGTGGAGATTCCGGAATAATGAGAATTTCGCTCCCAATGTGACCAACGCACCTGTGAATGTAGGTAAGTTCTTTGTAGAGCATCCTTGCATGGGGATACCTGCATATGCAATGCACTTAGGCCCCTTAGAGCCTGTTTTGGTGAGCTCTCATATGCTATACAATAAGCTTCAAACCATGGAAATTCTTGCTTGATGAAAGTCTTGCTTGATTTGTCTTGTTTCTTCTCTTAAGGAATATAGAAACTGAAACGATAGGGAATGATAGACCCTTTGATCATTGGTCCTGGAGATGATGCCCAGTTAACCAGGTCAATGGGGATGGTGCTCAAATTGACCTATAACATGGTTGCCAACAATGTTGTTAGAGTTTGCAGGCCTTTCATCTATAGGTTTCCAAGGATTTTGCTAACATCTTCACAGGAACAACTTCAAAAGTTGGAATTATAAACCTTACCATGACACTAGAGACCATATCATAAGCAACAAGAATCCCTAGAGGAGGAGAAAAATGGTTTAAATGCATCAAATTCACAATGTAAGACTACAAAGAGTTCATCAAACTAGAACACAGTGGAATTGACTTGACAAATGCTATTCCTAGGAGTTTCATGAAGGACAATTATTCAAAGCTACTGATGATCATCCAAAAGTATTTTACCTGTGAAGGAAGGTTTCACATGGTTTATTCCTATCATCTTAGGCTTCTGCTACATTTTGTGGGTAAGAGGTCACTTGACTTGCCTTTTTATTTATACTAAAGTCTAGGAAAAATGTCAGATAAAGTTCAAATCAAAACAGAGGGAAATGAAAATTCTCTTTTTCATCATGGTTTGATTAAGTTGTTGGTGTTAGAGGAATTGAAGATATTAGACAGAGATTGGACTTCCTTCTTGTTCATTAGTGGTTATGAAATTGATGCTGTCACTCCTAAGAAAACATCCAAACCTAGAAACATTTCATCACCAGTTGTGTCAAATGAAGTTGAATAAGGGAATATATCATCTCTTACAGAACCAGTGAGCATGGAGGCAGAACCTTTGCAAAAGATTGACACACCTAAAACAACACCTGCAAAACAGAAGCAAATAGTCAGTAAACAAGGCAAAAAAAGAGTCACTAGGAGCCAGACAGTGGCTAAAGGAAACTTGGAGGATATCTTGCATGCAATTGACATTGAAGAATATCCCATTGTCCAAGCTGAAGACATTGAAGATGGAGGAAGAAATCTGAAGAAAGGTAAGACTAATAAAAAACTAGAGTTTGCAGGTGATGATGCTGGTTTAATTTTTCAACCTAGGAAGCCAATGACTAGACATGCAAGAAAAGTCATGGAAAACAACAAAGAGACTGAGAAAATAAATGAAGTTGTTGCCCAGCCAACAAACATCATAGATATGTCTTCACCTGAAAAAGAAGAAAATAAAGGGTAAAGAGAAAATTATTGAAAAACCATAAACTGAAACCCTTAAAGAGTAGTTAAAAGAGACAAGTAAGGATATATCAGTCTTGAAGCAAGAGGCAACAAAACATAGAGCTGAGAAGGTTCAGTTTGAACAAATGAGGAAGATCAAGTCACAAGTGTTTCAAAAGCCTTGGATAATACATAAAAGTGGTTAAATTGGACTTAGCCACTAAGAAGAGAAGTCAAACACATCAAAAAGATAAACTTGCACTTGCAATCCAAGAACATGGCATTGAAGGACAAAGTGCAAGATCTTCAGGATCAATTGGATTTGATTCATGTGGAATTGGAAAAGAAAGGATTGAAGATGACAGTGGTTGAAGAACCTATTAGTCAACTGATTGTAAATGAGGAGGAAACACCACATGAGTAAGAAGTTGAGATGGAATATGTTTTAGGAGGTTCATAACATGCAAAGAACCCAAATTTTGCAGTTGGAGAACAGTTTTTGAAGACAAGCTTGAAAACAACATTTTCAAGTTTTTTGCATAGTTTAGTAGCGTACCTCAGGCTTGAATCCATAAATACGCTACGAAATTCCTGTAGGTGATTTTTTTAGTTTTGGCATGTTTTATGGACAGAAATCGATGGTTTGCAAGGTGTCATGACATAATGAAGGTGTTGGAACAACAAATAAGTAAAAAGATAGAAGGAAAAGCCATTTTTTCTATGCTACTAAAACTCGCTATGAAACTGTCTAAAACTGCCATGTTTTTGTAGCGAGTAATTTTTGAAGGATTTCGAGCATATCAACAACTCATTTTTCTAGCTGGAGACCTCCAGCATGTTAGTGGATCTCATTAGCAGATATTTATGACTCAAAGGGAGTGGCATGTAGCTAGCTCATCAGTCAAAACAACATTAAAGATGAAGGTCATCCATTCCTAAAAAGTAGGGTTATGTTCCACAGATCTAGGGGTGCTTTAAATATGTAAAGTGGTGGTGAACTTGGTCATGTGTCCTTCAAGTGTGTGAAATTCATTATGTAACCATCATGTAACAATTTCACAGATAAGATAAAGGAATGTAATAAATAGGACATAGAGTCCTATTAGGAGTTTGTTTCTTTAAATATAGCTATCATATTTCTATTTTAAGTTAGTGGTTTCAGTTATGATAGGTGTCAGAGTAGAATTCAAAGATCTAGCCAGCCAAGCAAGTCATCTACATTGTAAATAATCTCTATTTATAGACAAAATATCGAATAGAAAGGGGTTGGAGAATATTGCACCAAATTGTTGCTTGTATGTTTTTGACCATTATTAGTAATACAAAGTGAAATTTTACTTTCTAGACCTGAGATTCTCATGAGGTTTTTGATGTGTTATTGATATGATTCTTTATGTTTAATGACTTGCAGTATATTTCATATCTAATTACTCATAAATCATAATATTATGCTCTGAATTCCTTTAGTGGTGAAATGACTATGTTTTCCTATGTTATGTGTGTGATTTATCTCTGCTAAAAACCTCTATCCGCCTCAGCTTCCATGTGAAGAACCACTAGCACTAAGATTATTGATTGTTGACTCCATAAGCCCAATGGTAGCAAGCCTTAATTTTTCAACCTGCAATCATACAAAAAACAAGTTATAATTTCATAGAGTTAGCCATCTAGTACTATCATTATTCAAAATCATAAACCCCCTTTGAGAGAGCCCTCTCAAATTGAAGAGGCTAATATTCAGTTAGAAGTGGTTTGAAAGAGTTACATTGAGTTGATTGATGAGTAGCCAATCAAGATCAATTTGGTGATAACAATTTCCTTGGGCCTATACTAAGTGGTAGCATCATCGAGTCACCCTTTTTAAGAGCATCTGAGATGAGTCACCCTTTCATTCATGGAGTGTGTTCCGAGTCCCATTATGCCTTGTTACAATACTCCATCCATATTTTCATCACATTCATCCATTTTTTCTCCTTTAGGCCTCCAACTATACTATTTCATCTCTGAAAAACCTTCTTTTGAGTAATTGACCATCCCCTCTGGAATCAATTCAGTTGCTTCCAGGTCAACCATGCATATCATGCTTTGACAAGGGAAGTAGTTAGTCTACCTCTCAGTTTATATCTCTCCATCATTATCCCCGGCGACAGTCCATTAGTCACTCTATTATGATCTCGTGTGCCTTAGTCGAGGATTCCTCATTGCCTCAACTCTTGCGGGTTCTCTTCTGTCGAATTCAACACATTTATTCCAGGAGTGTGGTCTAGAGGGTGGTGTACCTTGGTTCCAAATTTCATCATTGTTCGGTACCTCAGATTAAGAAAATGGAATCATCATTTCCCTTTGACTTGGTTCTTTCTCATGTGCTCAACTCTAGCTCACTATCACATGATTGAGAATCATACACTTGATGGTATGCTGATCCAATAGATTGTCCAAGTGATTCCCGAGTGTGTGTGAGATGTTCTAGACCTCATGAGGGGGTGGCCATTTAGGTAGCCTCCCACATTCCCGGATGACCTTCGATTATGATCCAGCCTCAGATGCAGTTCAACATATTTTATTGGTTTGGTTCCAACCGCTTGCAATGCCCATAACATGTATGTCTCCTTCAGATGTTCCATTTAGATATTCAAGGACCTTTCCTATTCAAAAAAGCTTCTTTGGTTGCGGTCCCCCATCATTATGTCAGCTTAAGGGGAATTATGCCTCATGTACTCAGATGATTATTGTATTCAGTCCCGACCTATAGTTTTCCAGGCACATTATGTATATGGGATTCTTTATATTATGTCCCGACCCATTGATGCCAACATATCATGTATAATTTACTTTATAGCTCAGTAACACATTGATGGGCCTACCATTATTCTTTGTAATCAGTTATCTCAACGGGTATGGGTATGCCTACCCCGCCTCATTTGAGATCATGTACTCCAAAATAAAAGGAGAGTTATATCAGTTTATTAGGTCTTGCCCACTCCATTTTTTTCCTTCCTTGCATTGCTTCAACCGAATCTGTCTCTCTCTCTAACTCCCTTTTGGTGTCTTGTGGAAGTGTAACTTACAATTTATTTCTATCATACGATTTCCTCCTAACACTTGTATGTTGGGGGGAAATCTGTTATCACCAAAAAATGATCAACTAGCCATTTCTAACTAGGTGGATCGAAATACACCTTGTAAGTTTAATTTTACCATAGTAAAATCACTTTCACTATAGGAAATAATTTAATAAACCGATTTTATTAAGTTATTTCTTATTAAAAACCATGAGAATAATTAACTAAACCATTTTTTATTTAATTTTATTTAGAAATAATTATTAGATCATTGTTTAATAATTACTTCTATTCACATTTGACTAAATCACTTAGGAATAATTAAATAGATCACTATTTATTTATTTGTACTTAACTCCATTTTTGGAATAATTTTTAAATCATCATTTAATAATTATTTCATTTTCACACTGTTCTTATTATTCACAAAATAATTAATAAAGCATTTTATTTGTTAATTATTTCCAGATAAATATATTTGACCATTTTGAATATATTTTCCCTCTAAAAAAATATAATAAAGTATTCCTAATGGTTAGATCTAGATTTTGGTCAATAATATTTTATTATTCTTCATTTTCTAGATCAACCCAATACTTTGGTATAAATAAGAGGATTTTTCATTCATTTCTCACCATAATCATTATCATCATCACCATTATCTTCTCATACTTTTGAGCTCCCATTAGAGTTCTACACATTGTTTTGTCTTCCACACATTAAGAGAGGAAGATCTAAATACTAAAGCGACAAGGACATCAAAGGACCCATCCCATAGAGGGGGATTTACGACCCTTTGTAAATCTCCTTCACTAGGTGCTATTAATAAAATATTTTTTCTTTCAAAGCTTTTCCATAATTGGGCTATTACATTAGATTTATTTTTTGCTATTTGTTCTTTTAGATCACATACATCTATTTTTCTGTAGGTTTTTCTCACATTTTTATTGCAAATATGAAGTATAAGCAACCACAATTGTTATTAGGGTCACTAGTCACTTGTGACTTAAGTGAGATCTTTTTGGTACACGTTCCAAGAAATTTCATACTAATAGCTATGCATATAAACCATCACATAATGTATATACCACCAATAATTACATATAATATATATAATGGCTCCAAGATATGTCATTTTCCATCACATACTATTCATACACACTTTCATAACATATACCATATGGTCTTAAAAAAAACTCAACACACATATAAAAATCAATGCCCATCACAACACACATGTGATACCATGGCTCTGACACATGAATCAACACAATTTTAATTTTTAACCATACCACTTATACCATAATGTATTATGACTCCAACATATAAAAAATAATGCAATAAAAAAAATTGGGATGATACCAAATTGTGATGATGCTAGTACTCATATATTGAAAACACACCAACACATACTCAATGCAGAGGAGAAATACACCCTTTTGAACCAACACACCATATAAAATCCACAAATTTCACAGTTAATACAACAATTAAAAATATGACCAGCGCATAGTATTGACTTAAATTTCAAACATCAACACAATCTTACAACACATATTACAGGGGTTTTAATGCACTCTTCCAAAAATGTTCAACACTACTTTAACATAGCTCCCAAGATTTCTTCAGTGTCTTCACAACATGCATACACACTAACCATGTGCAAAAAATACCATACACTTCATTCCAATGCTCATTCTATTACGTTCAACTCATTCAACACCATGCATTCAGTTATGTTTAACGCAAATTCATCAATGGTGCAATCAATGCATTTTTCAACAAAATGAATTCTACACTAGCATACAATCCAATGAATAGTTCACCAGTGTAGCATAGGATTAATGCTCCAATTTTTATGCAGAGATTCAATTCAAATATGTGAAGAGCACTATAATTAATGTAGGGAAGCAAGGATCCAACACAATAGGAGATAACAACATAAATAACGTACAATAAGGAGACATGAGCATACAGGGGACATAACATTCAGTGGATAAAGAACATAACAGGGAATCTAGCAGTGGATATGAGTTACATAGAAGAAAAAAGATAAATGGGACTTGTAGCTCTGACATCATGTCAAGCTATGTTTGATTAACTCCATGAATGTGTATATTTCATTAAGAATGATAAATAATTTATACAAGGAGAGGGAGACTATTGGAATTCGTATTAAAATGTCTCTTCATCTTATTTATTTTCCTATTTACATTATTTATAGGAATTTCATATTCCCAAAGATTAGGTGTCAACAATTTCCTTATGTCAAGTATTGTGAACACATATTAGGAAATAGTCTTGTGGAGGACATATTTTTTTGAAAATAGGTGGAGTATGTGCCTCAAAGAGGCAGTTGTGTGGTTTCCTATTGAATGTCTCCCAACATTAAGCTATGAACTAGTGGAGAGATAGAGCTTAGTTATCAGGGCCTTAGTAGTTTGACGATGTTGGTTATAATGATGTTTATAAATATGATTATAAATATTGATCCTTTCTTATATGAATATTTCAACTTGAGACTACCCCATTGAGTCATTATGAATACCTCCCTAGTTAAGAGGGAGTGTTGAAGTTGTAACTAGGTTCAACATTCATAATGTAAATTTATCACTGATATGTTTATTATATTTATATTTGTTTTTGTCAAATAATTCTCTTCATTCTTAGAATAGAAAAGAGTCAAAAGAAATTTATTTTGAGTCCAAAGAAATTTTATTTGATTCATGTCCCATTTTGACATTGAAAAGAAAAATAATTTTTATTTTTATTTTGAGTCATAAGTCCACAAGATGACCAAGTTAACCCTCCTTGGAAAAGTCAACTTAGTTCTCCGAAAGACACCTATCCGACCCTCCCAGACAACTATATATCAAGGAAAATTCAAATTACATGGAGCACACTTTCATAACACGCCACAATAAAATTTTTTGAACCAATCGAAGGAGAGAAGAAGCCGAGTTAAAGGAGAAAGAAAGCAACTCAAAACTAAAAGAATATTCAGTTCATTGAAAAAATATTTTACTACTACAATGTGGTCTATTTTCTATGGAAGAAGGCTGAAATTTCTAAGGTAACCACAAGCCAAATTTCAACACCTTGTTGCAGGTTTGAATTTCAGAACTTTGACAAGATTTGAAGTAGTTTGACTAGCGTTGACTTCTACTTTCGAAGTAACTTGAAGGAGGTTTGAACTTGGTATTTTGGTGGAAGTTTGATCTTGGTATTGGTCTTATTTATCTCTCATTTTGATCTAATTCTATAAGAGAAGGATTGTTTGGTTTTCCCCTTGTAGGTTTCACCCTGGGCACTAACTTAATTTTATTGTAACTTATCTATTGTGATCTCTATATTTTTATGAAATATTGAAAATTTATATAATTTATTGATGAAGAAGAATAATAAGTAATAACAATACATATAATATTAAAAATTAATTATCAAGAATAAAAATTAGGTGGTAGACTTCAATGCATTTGGTTTCTCAACAAAACACACATTTGGATCCACACAACAATCTCCTTTTATATAGATTCAAGCCAATTTAAATATTACATTACAGATCCATAGAGACTTTGTAGGATTTTTGTATGAGTCCATCCAAACTCTCATTAGATATTCAAAACTAAAGAAAAATTACAACAAAATATTTCTGCAAAATCATCTTCTCATTCCATCCTCTTAATGGCCCTTTTCTCTGATCTCTCTTTGCAACTTTCTCTGTGCAACTATGCATAAGTTTCAACCTCTTAGATCTTGTTCGTGATTTCTTATATGGTCCAATTTAACCAATTTGACGATATATATCTCTGCTTGGTCCATAATTGTTGGATCTCTTTAACCTTAGCGACTCGATCCTCCTTCCACGACTTTGACGAATTCCAATGTATCTGATTAATTTTTTCTCGCTTACCCTTTTATTATTTTCTAGTGCTACTTTCCATCTAGTTTAACCTTTTTTCCTTTTTAGCTTGTGCTTCCTATTTCTATCGATATTTTCTACCAAAATTGGTCATAAAAATGAAGGTCCAAACACTCATTCTTGGCCTGTGAGTAGCTTGTTTGTATTGACCAATATTTGTATCTCTCATTTTGATATGATTCTATAAGATAAATATTGTTTGGTTTTCCCCTTGTAGGTTTCACCCTGGCTACTAGCTTAACTTTAATGTATCTTATCTCATTGTGATCTCTATATTTTTCTGAAAGGTTGAACATTTGTATAATTTCTTGATGAAGAAGACATAATAAGTGATAAGAAGAAATCTAATATTCACAAGTAATTATCAAGACGATAAATTAGGTGGTAGAATTCACTACATTTGGTTTCTCAACAAAACACACATTTGGATCCCCGCAACAATCTCCTTTTATATAGATACAAGCCAATTTAAATATTACATTACAGATCCATAGAAAATATGTAGGATATTTTTATAAGTCCAACCAAATCTTATTTTAGATTCAAAACTAAAGAAAAATTACAAAATAATATTGTTGCAAAAATCAGGTTCTCATTCCAAGTACTTAATGGCTCTTTTCTATGATCTCTCTTTGAAAATTTATCTGCGCAACTACATATAAATTTAAGCCTCTTAGATCTTGTCCATGATTTCTTTATATGGTCCACTTTAACCAAATTGACAAGATATATCTCTTCTTGGCCTAAAATTACTTGATCTCTTCAACCTTAGCTACTCAATCCTCCTTCCACAACTTGGACGAATTCCAATGTAACTGCTTATTTTTTCTTTCTTATCATTTTCGTTTTTTCTGGTGATGCTTTCCATCCAATTTAACCTTTTTCTTTTCCAGCTTGTGCCTCCTATTCCTATAGATATTTTCTACCAAAATTTGTCATAAAAATAAAGGTCCCAAAACTCATTGTTGGCTTGTTAGTACCTTATTTGTATTGACCAATATTCATTCTATGTTGCTTTCCCAAAAATTTGTCACTCTTTTGCAATAACTTGTACTATTGTTCAAGAAATGTGATATATTAAAGATTTGATCCATAATCATAAACAAAAAAAATATATCCTTTAACAATAAGCCATTAGAGGTGTTTTGTCTCAAATCCCTTTGGTTCGATAGTAATAACATTGTTGTCATCCATGTGTCCAAAACCATTATCATATATTTCAATGGAAGTCTTCCTTGTAGCCCTTGGTCATGGTTATAAGACCTTGTCTTAGTTATAATAGTCCTTCAAATTTAGGTCCCAGGCAACATTTTATCACCACCTTATTAGTTTATTCCTTACACTCAACAACCCGACCTATATTCAGTCTTGGCCTTTTCTGTTTACACTAATTGGTAAGTTGGATTTGCTCTTATGTACTTCAAAACCCATGGTAACTATAGGATAGCTTTAAAAATTATCTTATGTACTTTTCTAATACCACCATTGATTTCCAAAAATAATATTGTAACATGTATGCTATACAACTCAAGTGGGAGGAAATTCCATCAAATTCATTCATAGAGTTCTGTAAAAATTTAACAACCCTTATATTAGTTATTGTTGCTATATTCCTTCTTCCTGCTTGATTTTATTCCTTCATTATAGGAACTCAATCTTATTAGGCTTGTAATTTTGTCTTAAGGCTTCTCTTTCACATAGGATATGATACCATGTTGAATTTTTTATAATATAAACAAAGTTTCTAATATGATTGTTAACACCAGAAAATCGTATAAGAAAAAGACATTACAGAATGTCAAGCAAACAATACAAATGAATATTTGGAAGGAGAAATACATTGTGAAGGAAAAAAAAAATTTATTTCCTAAGGTTCAGTCAGAAATTTGAGGACAACGCACTAAAAACAAAGACTTTTTATGCATAGTCCTTCGATAGCCGTGCGGTCCTGGGGATGGAAAAAAGTCACCATCTGGTACCACTTGACACACTTGGTAAAGATGATTATCTGTCAATTGCAGCCAAGGAAAACTGAATTTGAGCCACCTTGAGGAGGCATGCAACCCAAAAATGAATATATTGTCCTACTTTTGTGTCATTATCAATCCTGTACCAAGAGAGGGAAGAGTGTTCAAAAAGTTCTATATAAACTAACCATGGGAAGAGAAAAATGAGACAAATTGTTATGCTGGCCAAATTACTACTAGAATACCAACATTCAAGTGTGTTGAATCAGGAGGATTGAAGAGTTTAGCTTGTTGGCCATACAACATACTAGAGAAGAAGAGAGCTCCAACATTAGTGAGTGATCACAATATTTTTGAGAGAGGGGAAAAGAGCTTGCAAGGAAACCAGGGAAAGGGACCTCCTTGTAGAGAGTGTTTGAACTCCATATCTCAAGGGACTCACTAAAAGTGTGTTAGAATTGTATTCTCTTACCACCCGCAACCAATAAAGGGAGATTTCTCCATCTTGTGTATTGGTTTGTTGCTCCATTTGAGCATGTTTTGTCTTGTGTTTTCTGGTTTCAATTTATGTTTTTAGTATGCATCTCTTACTGTATGAGTTGTGTTTACTGTGTTTAAAGTATGTCCATGTTGGGTCTCGTAATGGTCACATTTTCATCATGTTTATCCTCACCATTCCTCACATTCCATCACCTCATTTAACCATTCATCATACCATTTTCATGGTTTCACCTCACTATTTTCCAATTTATTTATTTTTAATATTATAAGAGAATGTATGATTAATTATTGGAAAATTAACATATTTCATTAATATCTCAAATATGAATGAGCTTTGTAATGTGTAGGATTATTCAAAAAGCTTCTCAAATATTTCCTCCACCATTTCAAGAATTCAAAAGATAATTGTTCAAGCTTATTCCAAGGAGAAGATCATGGAGATTCCAAGGAGAAGATCATGGAGATTTGGATACCATATCTTATCCAAGATTTGTGAGAGGTGAGTGAGGATTTGAAGGGATCATATTTTGTAATTATAGGAACATTGGTGGAGAGAAAAGTGGATTTGTAAATATGAGTTTATTATCTTGTTTTCAAAGCACTCATGTATAAATAGGAGTACTCTTTCTCCAAGAAAGGGGGAAATGAGAGGAGAAGGTAGTAGGAAAAACTTGAGACTTTGAGATTCTTATTTTCTGAAGTTAATTGAGGAAAAAATTTATCATTTTCTTGTGCATAAGAGTTGAATAAGTTTCAGTAGCTGAAAGTACTCTCAGTATACAAGGCAAGGGTGGAGGGCCCCCACACCAAGCTAAGTACACTTCTTAGTTTATTTGTAGTTGCAATTTCTGAATTAGTTTTCTTATGTTTAATTTTTTTATGCTGATTATTTATGAGTATTGATGAATCTAATGATCATTCTTAACTTGCATATGAAAGGACAAACAAATGTTTGAGTTAAACATTCTTTCTATCTAATCAAGATCTTCAGTTAGAATTCATCTTTACATGATTTTACATGCTTTTACATGGTTTTTGATGGATCTTAATCTTGTTTCTATTTTGCATATGAAGAGTCAACCCAGTATTTAAGTTAAATACTTCTTCTATCTGATCAAGAGACTAGAAACTAGAATTAATCTTTCCCGTTTTTTCTGAATTCCTGTTTTCTAACCATAACATTTCTAATAAATGAATCTATGATGAAAGACAACCAGGACCTCTTCAATTATTTCTTCATGTATCTTAATCTATTGTTCAATTAGTAGTTTTTGATTTCTAATTCATGAGGTAATCTTGCTAGAGAAGGACAAAAAAATCTCTTAAGTTAGGAGATTCTTCTGCAATTGATTACATACTTGAATGTAGAAATTATTTATTTTAGATTTATATTTGTAATATGCATTTCCTTTAGTATTAATAATTCATCTTCTGAACTTGACTGTAGTTGAAATCCATATATTTTGGAGATGCTTCTAAGTTCTACAAACCCGGATTGATAATTAAATGCTCATGTTAATTTACCCAGTAACATTTTGACGTTGTTGCCGAGGAAGCATACTTCAACATAGTCAATTAGGAAGATTGTTTAGAAAACACATAAATAAATAAAAAACTACAAAAACCTAGTATTTCTTTTGGTTAAGTTTTCTTATGCCTAGAGATAAAGATTAGAAGGGTAGATTCATTAAACAAAACCCCCATCAAAATATAAAATAAAAACAATAATTGCAAAATCCATTTTCCCAACAAGATCTAAAAAAAAACATGATGTTAAAGAAGCAATTTAGAGGAGGGTATGCCACCACAAAGATTTTCTTAAATCCTTGTCCATAATTTAGAGTGACCACTAGGGATAAATATTCAATTGAGAATTTAGAAGAGGAACAAAGCATCCATGAAGAGGATCTACAAGAAGAAAACTTAGAAACTTCTTCTAGTAAGGAGATGAATGAGTCATGGATCACATGCGATGAAGATCAAACATTAGAACCCGAAATTGAAGAATTTATAGCATGTATATCACAAGACCCTTTGTGCATTCAGGATTTTGAACAAGTGACACTCGAAGAATTTTGTGACATAACAATTAAGGAGACCCAAGAAAACAAATATCATCTTAAAACTTGGTTTCAAATAGCCATTAGGTCACAACACCACTCCATTTTTCAATGTTCTTTCTCATCAAATCTTTATGATCAGATAAATTTTCATGTCCAAGCATTCATTAAAGTATATTTTTCAAACTTGGATATGAGTTTACTTCTCATCTTGTTACGCAAATGGACACATTGGAAATTTTCCTATACTTGAAAGAAAAAAATAGTTTTCTGCAATAAAGTCGGTAGGATATTATTTTCTTCATTTTTGAATAAATATGCTCTCCTCCTATGTTTTCACACAATCTCGAGAATCAGAAAGTAAGAAGTCTATAAACATTTTCAAGAATGAAAGATTTACAATATGCTTAATAAATGTCATCATTAGATCCACAAATAAGTTTGTGTCCATCTCCTAAAAAAAATTCATTAATTTTCTAAATTTAAGAATATAATGAAATTTAGTTTCTTTCTAAATTTTAGTTTTTTTCTTAATTAATTTAATAAAAAAAATTTACCACATCATAATTAAAACCCCACGTAAAAAAAAATGAAAATAACCTTATCAAAAACAAATAAAATAAACCCTACCAAATAAAAACCAAAACAACGCAAATACATTACACAACAAACAATTGTGCGTGTTTTATGCATGGCCGCATTCAATTTTTGGTTTTTCTTCAATCATTCAAAATTCGGCCTTTGGCATTGAAACTCCATATAAAACCTGCAAGAAATAGAAATTTTGTCTACGCCTGGAGCTCCAACACTTCAATTTTTTTAATAAGACGACGATTTAATTGGGCAAACGGTTAGGTGTTTCAGGCGGTGGAGAAGTTCAAGTTGAAATAAAATTCTTTGGTGGCTGGTTAATAATTTGATACGTGCAGTGTATTGGTTGGAGGTCTGATTTCCTGGGAGGAGATCCTGGATCCTAGCTACCGGGTGATCTTCCGTCTTCATCCAACAGAAATGACAGCTCTCTCATGAGCCCATCTAGCTCTCGGCGGCCCATGAGTTTGATTTGTCTGGAAAAGACGTGAGATCGAGGCAGAATGGCTAGAGAGAGTTTAGTATATATATATATAATTTAAAGAAAAATAGTTTCATATTTGATTGTTAAAAAAAAAAATTTCAATAAAATATATAAAAAAATAAAATAACAATAATAATAATAATAAAAGAAAAAAAAAACATTTCACAAATGGACATTTCATAAAACTCTTGAAAACATTTTTTTCGAGTCACTTCAAAGGAACTTGCACGCAAAGACAATAGGTAAGAAAAATGCATTTCATATTATTAAGTTGTTGCATTTATGTTTTTCAAAATTTCTCAAAGTTTTCATGCAGGAATTTTATTTAGATTTCACAGGTATGGATACGATCCAAGATCATGAAGACGAGATCTCCAAAAATCACATGCATCATTGAAGAAAGGAGGCGTTAAAACTTCATTGCAAATATCGTGACATTTGCATTATACAAAAACCATTTTGCGCCACGATATGTTTTATGCATATTCCTCCTTCAAAGTTCATTAGTCATCCATCTTGGATTCCACTCATTCATTGCCTTATCCATCACGACTTCACACATAACTACTTTTCTGAGTCACATACATTTTTAACCTTCATTTCAGTTCATCTTTTTGTCTTACTAATAAACCATCCACCTCTCTACATTGCCTTGTTTTCCTTTCCATAACAACTGTTTGACCGTGAGATCTTTTATCTATAGTCCTACCAATCATTTTGTACAAACTCGCGTTGACTGATGTGGGATTTCTTAAGGCCCACCTTTCAACAAGTCTTGACCCATCGACGTGAACACCTTATCTGGGATAAATATTAGAGTCATCATTAGTACCTGGATGCTTGTATGTCATAATGATAAGTTCTCTCGCCGACAGTCATGGGAGTACATCATGTCCCTTGATCGTTGGATCTTGCAAGTGGCTCGACATCAAATCATTTAATTGCATTTTGCAAGGTGTACTTGGATACCTTGGCACTCATTGACATCAATGGTGATTTTGCCTTACGTTGGTTAATGAAATCCATTAATGGTCAGTAATCCAATGACTTCTTTTCATGCTCGAGACCAACACATTCATTCGAATGACTAGAATTGTACCATCTGATTTTTGAAGCAGGTGAAGGCTATGCATTTTTCATGACTCAATCAGCAGTTGCAGTAGCACTCCTTCAGCCATATGAAAGTACGACAGTTCCACTTTTAGACATCATCTTTAGATTCATACAACCAAGCAGTAGTTCAGATTCCTTCATTTCATCTAGCAGCAACACTTCAAATTCCTTCACTTCATCCAATAGCATGATATTCACATGATCCAACATGATGATATTTTCCTGATCTAGAAGCATGGCATTTTCTCTCATGCAAATCAGCATGACATTTTCCAGATCCAGAATCAGAAGTAGCTACGTTTATATTGCATATTTCATCAACTTTTTGGGTAAGTGAATGTATGTTATTTTCTAATTTTTAATCAAACAATTTCTTACATGTTGAAAATAAATGAAGTTGGAAAATTCCCTCACCATATTACATCGTCTTTCACCTTTTCGTAAACATAACAAATCTTCAGTTTGGAGGGGGAATATTCATTATCATTTCATTCCATTCATCACCTCACATATTATCGACCAACATGTTGAGATTCAACAAGATGATGAGCTTAGTGAAAAGAGTCGCATTCACTAAGTGGGCTCGCAGGGTATTTTTGGCGCAAGTCTGTTTTTAGACATGGTGATCATATTTTAGAAGTTGAAGGATGCTATTTGTGGATGGTTGGTCAAGTTGGAAAAATAGATGAAATTATATTTTTAGAATATTGGGGAAAGTCTGTTTATAGATCATCGATCTAAAAATAGAAGTGTCAATTATTATTAGCTCTTAATAATAATCCAAGAATAAACAACAACTTATTCTCTTGGAGCACTTAATTTCAGTGCACGGATTTGGAAAATAAGTGGGATGAAGGAATTACGCAATTCCTAGGGTTTACTGGTGGTTCATGCATGGAGGACTCAATCAGAACTGAAGTGGCAAATTTATGACAAAGTTGGAAGATTAGTTCATGGATTTGTTATTTAGTTTAACTCAGTTAATGGAGTTAAACTCAATTGAGCTAGTTGTATCTAGTCTAATTGAATGATACACTAGTGAGAGTGGAGTGAATTAATTAGTTAATTAATTAACAAATAATAACTCATTAATCAACTGAACAATACAATAGTTAACTACAGTGCATGTCAGTTCCAGTGGAGACCCAGTGGAGAGATAGGTGAAAAGGCAAGATGGACTATCTATTGTGACTATAGTGATGCATTGATTGCACCACACACACATTGGAGTTTCCAATGAGGATTGCGTAGTCGAGGCAAGGGTAATTCGAATTCATTCAGAGCTATTCTTCAGCAGGGATTGCACAGTAGAGGCAGGCTATCAGATGGTAAGAAATCGGTGCATGGATTTTCATATTTCTTTTGATTAGTATGTGACGGTTGATTGTACTGAGAGCTTGATGTACTAAGCTTTGTATGATATTGTTACATGATCTCCATGATACATAATATATGATAGTTTGGGTTTTCAGCTTCAGGCTTTCTTGTTGAACAACTGTGTTATGCGCGATTGTTTTTTTTGCTTCATGTGCTTGCAATTAATTTTAATTTCCGCAAAATATTAACAGTGGAAGGATTATGTATTTAAAAAAAAGATAAATATTGTTAGATCAGGAGAATATTGATATATACATGCATCTTGTATATAATTTCTACATGGTATCAGAGCAGTGTTAATTCTTGAAGATTGCAATTGTGAAGAATTGTTGAGTTTGTGCTAGTGGACAATTCGAATTTGCTTCATAAAATTCTTGGTGCGGAAGTTGAGTATACATTGAAATGTCTTTCAATGGGTTGCGATTGGAGTATGCCCTTGACGGGAGCTCGAATTACATAGCCTGGAAGGATAGGATGGAGGCAGTGCTGGAGGATAATGGACTGAAGGAGTTCATCGATGGCGATGTTCCTAAGTCGGGATCTAGCGATGTTGCATTAATTGACGCATGTAAAAAGAAGGTAGAAAAGACAAGAAGAATTATGTTGGAAGGTGTGAAGGACCATATTGTGTCCAGCCTTCACGGAAAAGCCACTCCATTTGCAATGTGGAAGGCTTTGAGAGATTTTTTCCAAAGAAGCAGTGACCAGAGGAAGCTGGCACTGAAAGATAAGCTCAGAAAAATAAAAATGGAGAAGGGCGACAGTATTCCAAAATATCTCACAAATTTTGTCTACTATAGAGCTATCAATGGATGGGAGAAACTGGCGGGATGGGAGCGACTTTGGTCGGATCTTGTGTAGGAGGAGATAAGGTGGGGTACCAGGGATGGCTCTTCATCGAAGAATGAAGATGAAGAGAATTTTGCTTTGGTTGCCAAAGCAAGGAAAGGGAAGGGGAAGAAATTTCCTTAAAAATCCGAAGCTAAAGGCAAGAAGCAGGATTTGTCCAAGGTGAAGTGTTTTCACTGTCACGAACATGGGCATTTCGCCACTAACTGCCCACAGAAGAAGAAGAACAAGAAGGTTGTTGGAGCTGCAGCTGGAGAGGCCTTAGCTTCACAATTTGAACTTGATTTCTCTTTGATCGCATGCTTGGTTTCAAGCTATATGGGATCGGTGTGGTATCTTGATAGTGGTGTGTCTTTCCATATGACGGGAGACAAAAAGTTGTTTAGTGACTTGTAGGAGAAGTACCTCCAGATGCATATAGAGATGGGTGACGATGGTTGATACAATGCGACAGGCATTGGGACCATTACCTTTGAGAGGGAGTCTGATAATCCATTCTTGTTGAAGGATGTTATGCATGTTCCAGGTCTGAAGAAGAACTTGGTCTTGGTTGCAATGTTGGAAGACAAAAGTTATGATGTTGTTTTCAGTGAGGGAAAAGGCTTCCTTCGACATAAAACAACGGGTAAAACCAAGAAGATAGGGATTCAAGTTAAGAATCTCTACAAGCTGGAGGTAGATGGCTGCGCTGCAATGGTGGGAAAAACATAAGAAGTGGTGAGCTGGGATGAGGGTGAATTATGGAATAAGAGATTGGGCCATCTTCACCATGGCGCTTTGAAGATTTTGCAGCATATTTCTACTGGACTTTCCAAGGGTACTCTTGCGCAGTCAGATCAGTGCAAGGGATGTACTATGGGTAAGTTTTTGAAGACCAACTTTCATGAGAAGGAGAACTGTGCTTCGGTAATCCTAGAGAGAATCCACACAGACTTGGGTGGACCTTTCTCGGTTGCTTCAACAACAAAACATAGGTATTATGTTATATTTTTTGATGAATATTCTCATAGATGTTGGATCTTTTTCATGTAGAAGAAGAGCGAAACATTCTCAAAGTTCTGTGAGTTTAAAGCATTGGTGGAGAAAGAGTCGGGGAAGCAAGTGAAAGCTCTACGGAGTGATAATGGTGGTGAATATATCTCAAACGAATTCAAAGACTTCTATAGCAAAGAAAGAATTCGTAGAGAAATCATAGCGCCTCATAACCCACATCAGAATGAGGTCGCGGAGAGGAAGAACATAATGATCGTGGGTGTTGCACGAGCTATGCTTGAGAGGGAACTAGACTTGCATGCAGTGAAGGAAATTATTGTTCCGAAATATGAGCCTCCGGTTGTGGATCAACCACAAGAGGAGATTCATGGAGTGGAGGAGTCCACTCATGTAGAACCAAACATCAGACAAGGAAGAAAACATACCACAGAAGCTGAGAGACTAAAGCTTGATGCGGCATAGAATGTAGGAGTCCCTAGATCACAACCAAGACAGAGACAGTCACCTGACCGATTTACTGGATACATGGATTTGATGAGAGAGTGTATCATGATAGAGCCATCTTATTTTGAAGAAGCAGCGCAGGAGCCCACATGGGTAGATGCCATGGTGGAGGAGTATGTCTCCATTGTCAGAAATAGTGCTTGGGAGATTGTTCCAAGGCTAGTGGGAAAATCAGTTGTAGGATCAAGATGAATCTACAAGGAAAAGCAAGCTGCTGATGGGAGCGTTGAGAAGTATAAGGCAAGATTTGTTGCTCGGGGCTTCTCACAGATCGAGGGGATTGATTATGAAGAAACCTTTGCACCTGTCGCACGGTATTCTTCCATAAGGACCATCCTTGCGCTCTCAGCGCAGATGGGTTGGCACATTCATCAGATGGATGTGAAGACTATATTCCTTAATGGGATCATTAAGGAAGAGCTGTACATTGAGCAGCCTGAAGGATTTGAGATCTACAATAGTGAGTCACATGTGTGCAGGCTCAAAAGAGCGTTGTATGGGCTAAAGCAAGCACCTCGTGCTTGGTACACATGGATCGACAGCTATTTCATTGGACTTGGCTTCACCAAGAGTGAGGCGGATGCAAACCTGTACCAAATTGTGGTGGAGGGTAAGATTTTAATCATTGTTCTTTATGTTGATGATTTAATACTAACGGGTGATGAGCAGTTGATACACTCATGCAAGGTAGATCTTGCAAAGGAGTTTGAGATGAAGGATTTGGGCCTCCTTCCAATATTTCCTTGGATTGGAAATATGGCAGCGGGAAGGTGAACTGTTTATGTCTCAAGGCAAGTATGCTCGGGTTATACTTGAGAAGTTTCACATGCAAGGCTGCAAGCCTATCGACACTCCTCTTCCAGGATATTGGAGGAAGGAGGATGCTACATCAGCAAAGATAGTGGATGCCACTATTTATCGACAGTTGGTGGGTTCGCTCATGTATTTAGTTAATACAATACGAGACATATGCTATGCGGTGAAACAGCTTTCACAAGCAATGGTTAAGCCTACCAAGATATTTTGGAAGGAAGACAACCATGTCCTAAGATATCTCAGGGGCACATCTGAGTATGGCTTATGGTACAGATAGACGGATGAGGTGAAGTTGCATGGCTTCACGGATGCAGATTGGGAAGGCAGCCCAACGAACAGAAAGAGCACATCAGGAGGGATTTTCAGTATCAGATCTACAACAGTTTCTTGGTACAGCAGGGAACAAAGATCCATGGTACTCAGTTCAGCGGAAGAAGAATACATGGTAGCAATTCAAGCTGCATGTGAGGCTATCTAGATGAGGAAGATCCTAGTTGGTTTATTCGGTTCACATTTAGATCCTACAGTGATACATTGTGATAATCATAGTTGCATTAAACTCTTGGTTAATCTTGTGTTTCATGATAGATCTAAACATATTGATATTCAGTATCATCATATCAGATATTGTGTGCAGCAGAACATCATGTTGCTTCAGTACATTCCTACGGAAGATCAAGATGCATATATTCTGACGAAGGCACTCACCAGGAGAAAATTTGAATACCACAGAGGCAGGATCAGGGTGAAGGATAATCCCTATATTGTTGAGAGGGAGTGCTGAGATTCAACAAGATGATGAGCTTAGTGAAAAGAGTCGCCTTCACTAAATGGGCCCGCAGGCTATTTTTGGCACAAATTTATTTTTAGACTATGTCTATTTTTACACATGGTGATCATATTTCAGAAGTTGCAGGATGCTATTTGTGGATGGTTGGTCAAATTGGAAAAATAGATGAAATTCTATTTTTAGAATATTAGGCAAAGTCTATTTATAGATCGTCGATCTAAAAATAGAAGTGTCGATTATTATTAGCTCTTAATAATAATCCGACAATAAACAACAACTTATTCTCTTGGAGCACTTAATTTCAGTGCACAGATTTGGAAAATCAGTGGGCTGAAGGAATTATGCAATTCCTAGGGTTTACTGGTGGTTCATGCATGGAGGACTCAGTTAGAACTGAAGTGGCAAAGTTATGACAGAGTTGGAAGAGTAGTCATGGAGTTGTTATTTAGTTTAACTCGGTTAATGGAGTTAAACTCAGTTGAGCTAGTTGTATCTAGTTTAACTGAATGATACACTAGTGAGAGTAGAGTGAATTAAATAGTTAGTTAATTCACAAATAATAACTCATTAATGAAATGAACAATAAAACAGTTAACTATAGTGCATGTCAGTTTCAGTGGAGACCCAGTGGAGTGATAGGTGAAAGGGCAAGATGGATTATCTGTTGTGACTATAGTGATGCATTGATTTCACCACACACACATTGGAGTTGCCAATGAGGATTGCACAGTAAAGGCAAGGGTAATTAGAATTCATTCAGAGCTATTCTTCAACAGGGATTGCGCAGTAGAGGCAGGCTATTAGGTGGCAAGAAATCGATGCATGGATTTGCAGATTTCTTCTGATTAGTGTGTGACGATTGATTGTACTGAGAGCTTGATGTATTAAGCTTTGTACGAGATTGTTACATGATATCCATGATACATAATATATGATAGTTGGGGTTTTCAGCTTCAAGCTTTCCCGTTAAACAACTGTGTTATGTGCAATTGTTTTTATTGCTTCATGTGTTTGCAATTGATTTTAATTTCCGCAAAAGATTAACAGTGGAAGGATTTTGTATTTAGCAAGAAGATAAATATTGTTAGATCAGGAGAATCTGGATATATACATGCATCTTGTATATAATTTCTACACAACATGACTCTTCCAAACTACACTTCGTTGCAATTGATACATTGATATCTACTTTGGCATGATTCAAAAATATGAGAAAAGGTTTTCTTATGCATATTAATGACTTATCATTTCCAGTACATGACTTATCATTTTTATTACATTTGTTAAAAAAGAAAATAAAGAAAAGAAAGAAATGTTGTTAACACAAGAACCAACATTTGTTATATTCATGGTTGTTAACACAAGAAACAACCATGGAAAATATCAGTTGCAGTACATGTATTTCACATCTTGGAATGATACATTGTTAGAAACCATAATCATGCAAAGCCAAAAGTTTTTAGTCCATGCAAGGTTGCATGAGGGCATGCAACACGTTCAGTTGTCGGGTATGTTGGGTCTCGTAATTGTCGCATTTTCATCATGTTTATCCTCGCCATTCCTCACATTCCATTACCTCATTTAACCATTCATCATACCATTTTCATGGGTTCACCTCACTATTTTCCAATTTATTTATTTTTAATATTATAAGAGAATGTATGATTAATTATTGGAAAATTAACATATTTCATCAATATCTCAAATGTGGATGAGCTTTGTAATGTGTAGGATTATTCAAAAAGCTTCTCAAATATTTCCTCCACCATTTCAAGAATTCAAAAGATAATTGTTCAAGCTTATTCCAAGGAGAAGATCATGGAGATTTAGATAACATATCTTATCCAAGATTTGTGAGAGATGAGTGAGGATTTGAAGGGATCATATTTTGTAATTATAGGATATTGGTTTACTGAAAAGTGGATTTGTAATTATGAGTTTCTTATCTTGTTTTCAAATCACTCATGTATAAATAGGAGTAATCTTTCTCCAAGAAAGGGGGAAAGGAGAGGAGAAGGTAGTAGGAAAAACTTGAGACTTTGATATTCTTATTTTCTAAAGCTAATTGAAGAAATAATTTATCATTTTCTTGTGCATGAGAGTTGAATAAGTTTTAGTAGCTGAAAGTATTCTCAATGTATGAGGCAAGGGTGGAGGTCCCCACACCAAGCTAAGTACACTTCTTAGTTTATTTGTAGTTGCAATTTATGAATTATCTTGCTTATGTTCAATTTGTTTATGCTAATTATTTCTGAGTATTGATGAATCTAATGATCATTCTTAACTTTCATATGAAAGGACAAATAAATGTTTAAGTTAAACATTCTTTCTATCTAATCAGGATCTCTAGTTAGAATTCATCTTTACATGCTTTTACATGCTTTTACATGGTTGCTGATGGATCTTAATCTTGTTTCTATTCTTCATATGAATATTCAACCTAGTATTTAAGTTAAATACTTCTTCTATCTGATCAACAGACTAGAAACTAGAATTCATCTTTCCCACATTTTCTGAATTCCTATTTTCTAACAATAGCATTACTGATAAATGAATCTATGATGAAGGACAACCAGGACCTCTTCATTAAAAAGCCTCTTCAATTATTGCTTCATGTATCTCAATCTATTGTTCAATTATTAGTTTTTTATTTCTAATTCATGAGGTAATATTGTTAGATAAGGATAAAAAAATCTCAAGATAGGAGATTCTTTTGCTGTTGATTACATACTTGAATGTAGAAATTATTTAGTTTAGATTTATATTTGTAAAATGCATTTCCTTTAGTATTAATAATTCATCTTCTAAACTTGGTTGTAGTTGAAATCCATATATTTTAGAGATGCTTCTAAGTTCTACAAACCTGGATTGATAATTAAATGCTCATGTTAATTACCCAATGAATCGACCCAACATTTTGGCGCCGTTGCTGGGGAAGCATATTTCAACATAGTCAATTAGGAAGATTGTTTAGAAAACACAAAAAAAAAACTACAAAAACCTAGTATTTATTTTGGTTAAGTTTTCTTATGCCTAGAGATAGAGATTAGAAGGGTAGATTCATTAAACAAAACCCCCATCAAAATATTAAAAAAAAAACAATAACTTCAAAATCCATTTGCCCAACAAGATCTAAAAAAACATGATGTTAAAGAAAAAATTTAGAGAAGGAGGGTATGCCACCACAAGGGTTTTCTTAAATCCTTGTCCACAATATAGAGTGATCACTAGGGATAAATCTTCAATTGAGAATTTAGAAGAGGAACAAAGCATCCATGAAGAGGATCCACAAGATTAAAACTTAGAAACTTCTTCTAGTAAGGAGATGAAGGATTCATGGATCACATGCGATAAGGATCAAATATTAGAACCCGAAATCAAAGAATTTCTAGCATGTATATCACAAGACCCTCTGTGCATTCAAGATTTTGAATGAGTGAGACTCAAATAATTTTGTGACATGACAACTAAGGAGAGCCAAGCAAACAAATATCATCTTAAAACTTGGTTTCAAATAGCCATTAGGTCACAACACCACTCCATTTTTCAATGTTCTTTCTCATCAAATCTTTATGATCGGAAAAATTTTCATGTCCAAGCATTCATTAAAGTATATTTTTTAAACTTGGATGTGAGTTTACTTCTCATCTTGTTACAAAAATGGATGCATTGGAAATTTTCCCATACTTGAAAGAAAAATTTATTTTTCTGCAATAGAGTAGGTAGGATATTATTTTCTTCAATTTTGAATAAGTATGCTCTCCTCCTACGTTTTCACATGATCTCGAGGATCAAAAAGTAGGAAGTCTATAAACGTTTTCAAGAATGAAGGATTTGCAATATGCTTAATAAATGTCATCATTAGATCCGCAAATCAGTTTGTGTCCATCTGCTAAAAAAAAATTCATTAATTTTCTAAGTTTAGGAATATATTAAAATTTAGTTTATTTCTAAATTTTAATTTTTTTAATTAATTTAATAAAAAAAAATTTCAAACAAAATCTCACATAATATATATATATATATATATTATTAAAAAAAAATTAGAGATATGATTCAATTTCATTTTTTAGATTTTAGTTTAAAATAAATAAATAAACAAAAACACACATTTTTGAGAGCTCCACCAATAGTGAGTGATCACAATATTTTTGAGAGAGGGGGAAGAGCTTGCAAGGAAACCAAGGAAAGGGACCTCCTTGAAGAGAGTTTTTGAACTCCATAGCTCAAGGGACTCACTAAAAGTGTGTTAAAATTGTATTATTCTTACCACCCGCAACCAATAAAGGTAGATTTCTCCATCTCATGTATTGGTTTGTTACTCCATTTGAGCATGTTTTTCTTGTGTTTTCTTGTTTCAATTTATGTTTTTAGTATGCATCTCTTACTGTATGAGTTATGTTTACTGTTTTTAAATTATGTCCATTAACATCATCATCTTATTATCTGTGATCTATGTAGGAAGAAACCATACTGCTATAACGGTGTCTTTGGTACACACTTGTGACAAAAACACCACTACAAGATTGGCGACCACACTAGATATTTTTCATGGTTTAAATGGTTGTTTGCAGGCTCTCCCCTCAGGATAACCAACACCAAACACTCAAAAATTCTTTGTGGAATACTAAACAAACTCATTAACTTTTCTAAAGGCAGAGAATTTGAATTTTTCTCCATTTTTCTCGACAACGTGCATTCTACTACGATAGACGTGCACTTCGCGCCTGTGGGAGGACAACCCGCACGGTAGACCAAAAAGCCAAAATTCACTATATTTCGTCCATTTTTAAGGTGATTGGCAACCCCTAATTACTTTCCATCACTATTATTCTTCATTTTACTATTTTTAGGACAATTAATTGCTGCACTAAACCTCAATTAGCATAGCAATTAGGTATTTTTAATTTTAGTTTATATTTTCAAATTACACATAACTTAAATAGGAGAAAATAAAGTGGCCCTAATCCACACATGTTTTTTGAACAATTTTTTTTCTTATATAGATACAAAATACATATTTTAATTAGTCAAAAAGTAAGTGGCCCACTAATGCACACATCTTTTTACTAGTTAGGTTATTTCAATTTTTGCATTAGATTTGGAACTAGGGTCAAAGTGTCGATAATGAAAGAAAGTAATATCTGCTTCCCTTGCACCTCTTGGTGAGCCTGGGTATGTCTATGAAATATTTCCTAAGATAGTTTGAACTGCCATCTCCATTTAATGCAACATAGTCTAATTAGGATAAGTGTAAGCAACCCCTAATTCACAAATAATTTCAAGTTTTCGCAAGGAACAATCACACATAGTGTAATTAGAAGAGGAATGTAAATGATCATCGCATATCCAAATATCATCACACTCTTGATTGTTCACTCAAAAAACAAACACTAGGGCATCAATAAGCTTTGAACCAAGAGGCACCCAATGTTTTAGGACCTTTGTTCTTATCTTACGTTTGCTTCAAAAAATCACATCCTAAAGAAAAGAAAGACTTCTAAAAAAAATCATAATGTGAACCCATTAAATTTCTCCCCACAGGGGCCACAAAATAAATTATATTTCAAGTTAGGACCATTGGGGGTAGGCATCCAATAATCTGCCATGGTCATAATACATTTTGAAACATATATGTTGACTATCTAGGGAGCTTCAAATCCATCTATTTTCCCATGAAACGAATACCTAAGCATTACAGAAACCTAGTTCAGAGGGGGTTAGGCCAAGGCCCAGTGCATGTGGTATTATTTGGGGCTACCTAACCCATCTAGTGATCAGTACTGGTAACCGATTACCAAGAGGCTCAAGGCTCGAATTCTCACATGGGACGATGGTACTTTAGTGGCCAAAACTAGGGCATCCTTTCCTTATAAGTGACGGTGCAAGAAACACTCAATCCTCATACCATTACCGTGGTCGATTCTTCGGCTACTAGAAGGTGTCGCTAGTTCTTTTGGGTCGTTGGCCCCAACACCCATCAAAATTTCTCTTCGCAAGGCCCAATTACGTTGAGAGTGTGAGGAATACTAGGTGTTCTTAGGATTTTGGGTATCATATGCAAAACGAACAAAAAGCTCTTTTTTTCTTGATTGATCACATAGTTTAAAGTTAAAGAGCAAAATTACCTTTCCATTTTTCGGCTTTTTTTATGCATGTGATTATGTTATTTCTTTGATAATTGTTACTCTCCCTCCAAAGTAAAAAAATGATAGCAATATTACACTTATCGACACCATAGGGGACCCAACAGGACCCCGTCAATTGAGGCGTTTCTTGAACCTCCCTCCATTAGAGGGAGGAGAGCCGAACCTCCCGCCATTCAGGCATAGAAGATGTTGTGCTGCAACCATTATAGGAACTTCCTTTATCAGGGCATATTTGATTGGAACCCCCTAGAGGTCACCAATCATCACACCGTTGGAAACCCATATAGGGTCACCAAAAACAACTCCACCTACGACCCCTCGAGGTCCAGGGATCGTTTCCCCTCCAAGGAATAAAAAAAAATATCCCTCAGGGAACAATAGAAGGAAATATTTCTCAGACATCTCCCTAATGCCACCACATACAGATATTGATGCACCATCATCATACGATGGCAAACAATAATCCATTACCTTTCTTGGCATCATTAAATCTTCCAAATATAACCAAGTTAATGAATGATCCCATTGCACATGGCCCTAACAGGCCACCCATTCCCACGAAGCTCCCTTCATATATTCCAAAATTTGAAGGTAAGTAAGCAAAAGACCTAGGAAATCATATTATGACTTTCCACCTATGGTGTCCGTCGAACAATATCATAGATGATACCATTCGGCTAAGACTATTTCAACGCACCCTTACATGGCCAACAACGAAAAGGTATGTTGACTAGCCCTATGTTTCACATGGAACCTTTAGTGACCTCGCAACTGCATTCCTCACCTTCTTCCAACTCCCAATTCACCATGATTCAGGAATATGACTCCTTACTCATTTTAGACAAACACCTGGCATTCACATATCACACCATATCTAGGAATGGCGGAGGCTTCATAGCTTGTGAAAATCCAATCTCGATGATAGATTTATTCTGGAATTATTTTTGAAAACAATCCCAGCAAAAATTTCAAAAGACGCGACAATGCAAAAACCTTACTTCGAAGAGGATGCCATCAGTAAAGTCCAACAAATTGAACTCATTTACACCCAATCTAGATATATCTACCATATCCTTCCAAATTCCCCGAGCCTACAAGCTTATAGAGAGTTACCAGGCACGTCGAATATTGCTGATGGTTTGATAGGGTCTTTAGCCCAAAGTCAACCAAACAACAGTTATCTATACCGAGGATACTCATACGATACTACGTAGAATGTATCACATCTAGGGTACTGTCATAGCCAACCTTCACCTCTACAGAACATGACTAATAGGGAATTCCCTACCACCAACCGCAAGGAGTTCCATAGCCTCATTTGCAGGGGACTCAATATTCATCTAGAAATGTCGATACTAGAGAGCCACCCCAACATACATATTCCAACCAGGGACGTGGAAAACAATAATCCCATTTTCCTACGCAAAATCTACCATCAGTGAAGATCAATGCACCGGTTAACCTTGTGCAACCCTCCCAAGCTCAACATAAACCTTCATATAATCAGGAGAGTACTAATAATCCTCCGAACACTGCAAAGAAAAAACCAAAGAGAAAACTAGAGGGAGACTCTAGAAAGGGGGGGCAGCAATCAATAGCGCCCCCCATGATCTCAGGCTGGGGGCAACTCCAAATAGAATCGGAAATAGGAATCAACCAATAACTCACAAAGGACAAACAAGACAACCAGTCTAAGTACAAATCATTCTTGTGCCATATGTGGTGAATATGACCATTACACCCACCACTATCTCGAACTCCCCGAGTTGAAGCGAATTTAGGGTAATCGAGGGAAAGGGGGATAAAAACAACAGCTTGAAGTGATGCAAGAACCCTTCCCCATCAACAACAACCACCCCCAAAAAATTCTAGAGGAAATAACCATGATATCTACATGGTTGGAGAATATTTTTTCTTCCAAACATGGAATAGGAACTACAACTCAACCCTAGAAATCAACCCTTCAGGCACAAGTAAGAGCGCACCTACTGCATCATTAACCATCTCCAAAATAAATATTGAGCCCCTCCCAAAAATGGTCAAAGGACCAGCAAGGTACACTAGGCCATCATTCCAAAGGTGCTCATAGCTATAGTATAATGGATGACTTAGCTCAATCTTCAGCAACCATCTTAGCATTAGAAGTCCTGCAATCATTCCCAACACATTGGAAAGCCTTACTTTTCACTTTAGGGGTGATTGACCCTTCAGATTATTGCCTAATGGTTTTCGATCTAGATAAGGAAAGCCCCAACATTCCTTCTCCAATCGATTTCCAAATACCAGTTTCAGTTCAGAACATCACCATACATTGTTGCATTATGAACGAAGGAGGGTCCACATGCATCATGTCCAAAACCATTTGGAAAAATTTAGGATCACCTGAATTAAAACCATCTGACATCATTCTCAGAGCATATGACAGGCACCCATTAGTCCCTGTAGGCCTTTTCAAAATGTACCGGTACACTTGGCTAACAAAACAATCCTCATAGACATTGAGGTCTTAGACGCACAATTAGACTACAATATCCTCCTTGGGAAACATGACATGTATGCTATGACCACCATAGCATCCTTTGTTTTTAGGGTAATGATATTCCCTCATGAAAACAAAATCGTCACCATCGACCAACTCATATACTATGTAAATAAACCCATGACCACTCTAGATGTTGTACTACCGTACATAGATACAACTACTGAGCCATTCACAAGATATACGAAATTTGGCCCTGGCCAATTCAAATAATCTTCTATCCCGGGAACATACCAAGAAGATACCCCTATAATACTAGGGGAGGCCTTGGAAAGTAAGAAGGAAACGGTGTGCATGATGAGTTGATCAAACACCAAAACCATCTCGGAACCATAAACCAGCAACACGGATATCGTCACATCTGATTCGAAATTCCTATCGTATGTTATCTCCCAAACCCCATTTTTGTATCCCCCACTTGGTTTTGTTTCGCAACAAGTCACGACACCCTTACATTTCCAAATATGGCTCTCAAAATACTAGTATGGTATTTGGCCCCTTTGTTCACGTCGGGAAACCCAAGAATTACCTCTACAGGAATAATTCCTATTGCCTCCCAAGAAGGTGCAATAGCCAAAGAAGCCCCTATAGTGACACCAGCTAGTACTATCACGAAGGATAAAAAGAAAGGGAAAAAGGTCGACACCCCTAGGCTTCTTAGGGAATTGCAACCTTATGCATTGTGCAACATTGAAGGCCATCCTACTAACATTTTCCCAGAATTAGATGAGTTAAAATATCTTCTACATGCCAAAAGAACTATCGCGGCCTCAACCACTCATAAAAAGGAAAAGGTCACGAATACCCAAGGTAAAGCATTGCGCACCAACCATGAGTCCGCCATATGTGACCAATATGGGAATTAAACCCATCATTTCTCGAAGATGCCTCGATATAGGGATGCATTACAAGCCCTAGAACAATCTAATATTTAGGACCCCTCTACAACATCCATGCAAATGGAAGAAAACATGCACAAAACCATCTTATATGTATAAGAAGAAGAACCTGCATCATGCTTGCACTCAGCAAACCAAATGGCTCAAAGAAGGAAAAAAAAAGACCACACCCCATGTCCCGGTTTGCACATTATGTGATGAACCTGATCACTTGATCGTTCAATGGCCTGAGTTAAGGGCATTCAATTTTGGTACCTAATTCCACACGTTACCCAAAGCAACTTATCTTGGCACAAATGACATACATGTCATATCTGTCGAAGCAACCATCACGTGTGCCATTATCCCCATTTCCACCATCTCCGGTCTATGTTAGATTTCATGCAAAGGTTCATCGCTAAAAACTCTGACTTAGAAAACTCAGATATAGAATCCAAAAACAACACAACAACCCAAGGTACTGAAGCATATAGGACCATTTTATATATGTCAGAGTAGAGGTGGCCACCAGTGGGCCCACCTCCCAATGACAACATTCCTTAGCCTCTAGTCCATATTTGTGCATTGTGCGATGAACATGATAATTTGATCAATCAATGCCTATATTTAGAGCCTTTCCAAAGATTCTACCCAACTGACTCGGTGTACCACAAATATTTTTCCATACTCGAAAATTTGTGTCAAATTTGTAATTAAAATCACCATCCACGTCATTATCACTACGTACCTCATTTTCGCATACTATTACCAAACATGCGCCTATATGTGGAGGAAAACCACAACTGGGACAATTTAGATACACAATATGCAGAGAGTTCCATGTTGAGATTCTACAAGATGATGAGCTTAGTGAAAAGAGTTGCCTTCACTAAGTGGGCCCGCAGGCTATTTTTGGCGCAAGTATATTTTTAGACATGGTGATCATATTTCAGAAGTTCCAGGATGCTATTTGTGGATGGCTGGTAAAGTTGGAAAAATAGATGAAATTATATTTTTAGAATATTGGGCGAAGTCTATTTATAAATCGTCAATCTAAAAATAGATGCATGTCGTTATTATTAGCTCTTAATAATAATCAGACTCTAAACATCAACTTATTCTCTTGGAGCACTTCAGTTTAGTGCAGAGATGTGGCACATTAGCTGATAGAAGGAATTACACTATTCCTAAGGGTTTACTGGAGCTAATGCATGGAGGACTCAGTTAGAACTCAAGTGGCAGAGTTATGACACAGTTGGAAGAAGTAGTTATGGAGTTGTATTTAGTTTAACTCAGTTAGACTCAGTTGAGCTAGTTGTATCTAGTCTAACTGATTGATACACTAGTGAGAGTGGAGTAAGTTAATTAGTTAATTAATTCACAAATAATAACTCATTAATAAACTGAACAGTACATCAGTTAACTACAGTGCATGGAAGTTTCAGTGGAGACCAGTGGAGAGATAGGTGAAAGGGCAAGATAGACTATCTATTGTGACTATAGTGATGCATTGATTGCATCACTCACTTAGTGGAGATGCCAATGCGGATTGCGCAGTCAAGGATGGAGTAATTTGAATACATTCAGAGCTATTTTTAGCAGAGATTGCGCAGTGGAGGCAGGCTAGCAGGTGGCATATATCGGTGCATGGATTTGCAAGATTGGGCCTGATTAGTGTATGATGATTGTATTGTACTAAGAGCTTGTGATAAGTTTTGTATGTTTGTATGAGATTTTCATATGATCTCCATGTTACATAATATATAGTTTTGGTTTTCAGCTTCAGGCTTTCCTGGTTAAAAACGGTGTTATGTGTGATTGAATATTTTGTTTATGCTTCACATGTGTGTGCAATTAATTTCTCCGCAAAAGATTAACAAGTGGAATAGATTCAATATCTTGCATAAATTTAAATAGTGTGAGATCAAGTGGATCTTGGACATATGCATGCTTAGTGCATATAATTTCTACATGGTATCAGAGCATTGTTGATTGAAGATTGCAATTGTGAAGTGAGTTTGTGCTAGTGGACAATTCGAATTTGCTACAGAAGATTCTTGGTGCAAAAATCGAGTATACATTGAAATGTCTTTCAACGGATTGAGATTGGAGTATGCTCTTGATGGGAGCTCGAATTACATATCCTGGAAGGACAAGATGGTGGCAGTGCTGGAGGATAATGGGCTGAAGGAGTTCATCGATAGCGATGTTCCTAATCTGGGGTCTAGCGATGTTGCATTACTTAATGCATGG
Organism: Pinus albicaulis; assembly: GCA_034641835.2. Classification (NCBI taxonomy): domain Eukaryota; kingdom Viridiplantae; phylum Streptophyta; class Pinopsida; order Pinales; family Pinaceae; genus Pinus; species Pinus albicaulis. The sequence goes on along the minus strand of CM076570.1, from coordinate 180,738,587 downwards.
AAAAAGAAGACTGCAAAGACGAGGAGGATTCTATTGGAAGGTGTGAAGGACCTTATTGTGTCCAGCCTTCATGGGAAAGCCACTCCATTCTTAATTTGGAAGGCTTTGACAGATTTGTTCCAAAGCAGAAGTGACCAGAGGAAGTTGGCGCTTAAAGACAAGATTAGAAAAATAGAAATGGAGAAAGGCGACAGTATTCCAAAATACCTCATGAAGTTCGTCCACTGCAAGGATGAGCTGGGAAATGTGGGGGTTACTGTTGATGAAGAGGAGTTGGTGAGCTTGGCTCTCCTTGGGCTTCCGAAGAGTTGGCATAGCTACGAAGACTCTATCAATGGAAGGGAGAAATTTCCGGGATGGGAGTGACTTTGGTCGGATCTTGTGCAGGAGGAGATAAGGCGGGGTACTAGGGATGGATCTTCATTGAAGAATGAAGATGAAGAGAATTGCGCTTTGGCTGCCAAAGCAAGGAAAGGGAAGGGGAAGAAAAATCCCTCAAAATCTGGTGTTAAAGGCAAGAAGCAGGTTTTGTCCAAAGTGAAGTGTTTTCACTGTCACGAGCATGGACATTTCACCACTAACTATCCACAGAAGAAGAAGAATAAGCAGGTTGTTGGATCTGCAGCTGGAGTGGCCTTAGCCTTGCAATTTGAGCTGGATTTTTCCTTGATTTCATGCTTGATTTCAAGCTGCATGGGATCGGTGTGGTATCTTGATAGTGGTGCGTCTTTCCATATGACGAGAGACAAAGAGTTGTTTAGTGACTTGGAGGAGGAGGACCTCCAAATGCATATAGAGATGGGTGACGATCGTCGGTACAGTGCGACTAGAATTGGGAACATTGCCTTTGAGAGGGAGTCTGGTAATCCATTCTTGTTGAAGAATGTCATGCATGTTCCATATCTGAAGAAGAACTTGGTCTCAATTATAATGCTGGAAGACAAGGGTTATAATGTTGTTTTCAATGAGGGAAAAGCCTTCCTTCGACATAAAACAATGGGTCAAACCAAGAAGATAGGGGTTCGAATTATGAATCTATATAAGCTGGAGGTAGATGGTTGCGCTGCAATGGTGGGCAAAGCAGAAGAAGTGGTGAGCCGGGATGATGGTGAATTATGGCACAGGAGATTGGGCCATCTTCACCATGGCGCTTTGAAGATTTTGCAGCAAATTTATATTAGAATTCCCAAGGGTACTCTTGCACAGTCAGATCAGTTCAAAGGATGTAAAATGTGTAAGTTTGTGAAGACCACCTTTCATGAGAAGGAGAACCATGCTTTTGTGATCCTGGAGAGAATTCACACAGACGTGTGTGGACCATTCTCGGTTGCTTCAATAGAAAAACACAGGTATTATGTGATATTTGTTGATGACTATTCTCGTAGATGTTGGATCTTCTTCATGCAGAAGAAGAGTGAAACATTCTCAAGGTTTCATGAGTTCAAGGCATTGGTGGGGAAGGAGTCGGGGAAGCAGGTGAAAACTCTAAGGAGCGATAATGGTGGTGAATACATCTCGGGCGAATTCAAAGACTTCTGTAGAAAAGAAGGAATTTGAAGAGAACTCATACCGCCTCATAACCCACAGCAGAATGGGGTCGCAGAGAGAAAGAATATAACGATCGTGGGTGTTGCACGAGCGATGCTGCATGACCAGGGCCTACCGATGCACTTGTGGGCGGAAGCATGAAACACTGCGATTTATGTGCAAAACTGTTGTCCTCATAGAGTACTTGGCATGAGTACACCCGAGGAAGCATTTATTGGTAAGAAGCCTGATATTTATCTTTTGAAGATTTTTGGGTCACCTGTTTACATTCATGTGACGAAGGATGCCAGGAAGAAGTTGGAGCCGACTGTAGAAGTTGGGATATTTGTGGGGTACACAAAAACACCCCATAACTATTGTGTGTATTTTCCAGATAGTTGGATGACTGTTATGCGATGGGATATAAAATTCAATGAGGTGAAAGCCATGAAGCTGTCGCTTGAGAGGGAGCTACACTTGCATGCGGAAGAGGAACTTCTTGTTCCCAAAGATGAGCCTATGGATGTGGATCAGCCACAGGAGGATATTCATGGAGTGGAGGAGTCCACTCATGCAGAACCAAACATCAGACAAGGCAAAAAGCATACCATAGAAGCTGAGAGACTGAAGCTTGATACGGCACAGAATGTATGAGTCCCTACATCACAGCGCAGACAGAGACAGCCACTTGACCGATATACTAGATACATGGCTCTTATGAGTAACTGTATTGTGACAGATCCATCTTCTTTTGAAGAAGCAGCGCAGGATCCCACATGGGTAGATGCCATGGTGGAGGAGTATGAATCCATTGTCAGAAACAGTGCTTGGGAGATTGTTCCAAGGCCAGTGGGAAAATCAGTTGTAGGATCAAGATGGATCTACAAGGTAAAGCAAGTTGTTTATGGGAGCGTCGAGAAGTATAAGGCAAGATTTTTTGCCTTGGGCTTCTAATAGATTAAGGGGATTGACTATGAAGAAACCTTTTCACCTATCGCACGGTATTCCTCCGTACGGACCATCCTTGCTCTCTCAACACAGATGGGTTGGCACATTCATCAGATGGATGTGAAGACTACGTTCCTTAATGGGATCATTGAGGAAGAGGTGTACATTGAGCAGCCTGAAGGATTTGAGATCCTCATCAGCGAGTCGCATGTGTGCAGGCTCAAAAGAGAATTGTATGGGCTGAAACAAGCACCCCGTGCTTGGTACACTCGGATCGATAGCTATTTCACTGGACTTTGCTTCACCAAGAGTGAGGCGGATGCAAACCTGTACTTGATTGTGGTTGAGGGTAAGCTTTTAATAATTGTACTTTATGTTGATGATTTAATACTAACAGGTGATGAGCAGTTGATACACTCTTGCAAGGCAGATCTTGCAAAGGAGTTTGAGATGAAGGATTTGGGCCTCCTTCATTATTTCCTTGGATTGGAAATATGGCAGCAGGAAGGTGAACTGTTTGTGTCTCAAGGCAAGTATGCCCGGGAGATACTGGAGAAGTTTCACATGCAAGGCTGCAAGCCTATCGACACTCCTCTTCCAAGAAATTGGAAGAAAGAGGATGCTACATTGGCAGAGGTAGTGGATGCCATTGTTTATCGACAATTGGTGGGTTCGCTCATGTATTTAGTCAATACAAGACTGGACATATGCTATGCGGTGAACCAACTTTCACAAGCGATGGTTAAGCCTACCACGCTCTTTTGGAAGGTGGGCAAGCATGTCCTGAGATATCTTAGGGGCACATCTGAGTATGGTTTATGGTACAGACAGATAGATGAGGTGAAGTTGCATGGCTTCACGGATGTAGATTGGGTAGGAAGCCCAACAAAAAGAAAGAGCACATCAGGAGGGATTTTCAATATCGAATATATGATAGTTTCTTGGTACAGCAGGAAACAAAGATCTGTGGCACTCAGTTCAGCGGAAGCGGAATACATGGCAACAATTTTAGCTACATGTGAGGCTATTTGGATGAGGAAGATTCTGGTTGGTTTGTTCGGTTCACATTTAGATCCCACGGTGATTCATTTTGATAATCAAAGTTGCATTAAACTCTCGGTTAATCCTGTGTTTCATGATAGATCTAAACATATTGATATCTGGTATCATCATATCAGAGATTGTGTGCAGTGAAGGATCATTTTGCTTCATTACATTCCTACGGAGGATCAGGATGCAGATATTCTGACGAAGGCGCTCACCAGGAGAAAATTCGAATACCATAGAGGTAGGATTGGGGTGAAGGATAATCTCTATCTTGTTGAGAGGGATTGTTGGGATTCAACAAGATGATGAGCTTAGTGAAAAGAGTCGACTTCACTAAGTGGGCCCGTAGGCTATTTTTGGCGCAAGTCTATTTTTAGACATGGTGATCATATTTCAGAAGTTGCAGGATGCTGTTTGTGGATGGTTGGTCAAGTTGGAAAAATAGATGAAATTATGTTTTTAGAATATTGGGCGAAGTCTATTTGTAGATCGTCAATATAAAAATAGATGCATGTCTATTATTATTAGCTCTTAATAATAATCAGACTCTAAACAACAAATTATTCTCTTGGAGCACTTCAGCTTAGTGCACAGATGTGGCACATCAGCTGACAGAAGGAATTACGCTATTCCTAAGGGTTTACTGGAGCTAATGCATGGGGGAATCAGTTAGAACTCAAGTGGCAGAGTTATGACACAGTTGGAAGAAGTAGTTATGGAGTTGAATTTAGTTTAACTCAGTTAGACTCAGTTGAGCTAGTTGTATCTAGTCTAACTGATTGATACACTAGTGAGAGTGGAGTGAGTTAATTAGTTAATTAATTCAAAAATAATAACTCATTAATCAACTGAACAATATATCATTTAACTACAGTTCATGGAAGTTTCAGTGGAGACCAGTGGAGAGATAGGTGAAATGGCAAGATAAACTATCTGTTGTGACTATAGTGATGCATTGATTGCATCACACACTCAGTGGAGATGCCAATGAGGATTGTGCAGTCAAGGATGGAGTAATTCGAATTCATTCAAAGCTATTCTTCAGCAGATATTACGCAGTGGAGGTAGGCTAGCAGGTGGCATAGATTGGTGCATGGATTTGCAAGATTGGGCTTGATTAGTGTATGAAGATTGTACTGTACTGAGAGCTTGTGATAAGCTTTGTATGTTTGTATGAGATTTTCATATGATCTCCATGTTACATAATATATAGTTGGGGTTTTCAGCTCTAGGCTTTCCCGGTTAAAAACTGTGTTATGTGCGATTGAATATTTTTGTTTATGCTTCACATGTGTGTGCAATTAATTTTTCCGCAAAAGATTAACAAGTGGAATAGATTCAGTATCTTGCATAAAGTTAAATAGTTTGAGATCAGGTGGATCTTGGACATATGCATGCTTAGTGCATATAATTTCTACATTCCATACCCTATGAGAATGAAGCATCTAGGTCCATTCTATGTGTATCTGAAGAGAAGCGGCCACCAGAAGGGTAACTTCCCACCCACAAGCAGCCTCAACTTCCAGTACTAGCCTATGCATTGTGTGATGATCGTGATCATTTGATCACTCAGTGCCTAGATTTGGTATCATTCTGAAAATGGTACCTAATCACCCTAGTGGTCTAATGGTATTGGAACACAAAGGAATGACATTCTTGTCTAATTTACCAAGTTAGTCACCACGCTCGACATAGTCCCTACGTCCCCAAATTTTGACTAATACTAGATGACGTGTGCTCTTTCATCACCAATAACACATACATAGTCAGTTTCTAGTTACCAGAACATAAGCAGTCAGTAGCAATGATGCCTTCCCCCCATTGTAACCAACCACCTAGATATGCGAAGGAGACCCATCGCTTGAGAAAGGTAAGAAGCCAATCACACATCTCATGTGACCTATGTGATAAAAATGAGCACATGGTCAATCAATTCGAGAGCTTAATAAGTTCAATGACATTATTCGCATGGTCACCCCCATACCCTACATTCACCCTTCACTAGAGAATTTGGCGGAAATTCCGACGGCCAATTCGTCGCTATTCCGACACATAGTCGTCGCAAGAGCGATAGTTCGGGGGCGGAAAAACCGTGGTTTGTCATGCCGTCGCCGTTCCGACGCACGTAAAAAGTGTTGCACTATCGACACTTCTTCCGTTGTTCCGAACAAGCGTCACTCTTCCGACGTCTCACAAACCGTCGCGCCTCCGACGTTTGTAAACTGTCGCACTTCCGATGAAATGTGGTCCGACGTTTTGGACGTCGCTCTTCCGACGCTTGTAAATCGTCGCAATTCCGACTAAACGTGGTCCGACGTTTTGGACGTCGCTCTTCCGACTCTTGTAAACTGTCGCAATTCCGACTAAACGTGGTCCGACGTTTTGGATGTCACTCTTCCGACGTCTGGAAGATGTCGCAATGCCGACGATATGTGGTCCGACATTTGGAACGTCGCTCTTCCGACGTTTTCATACTGTCTCTCTTCCGACGTTTCTGGGTTGTCGCAATTCCGACGTCTACAAGGCGTCGGTAGACCGACGGAGGGTTCAATTTTTAAAAAAAAAAATTAAAATTTTAAAAGACGAGAAACGTTGTTTTGAAGATATTATATGAAGTAAAACAGTCCATGAAAGTGAAATAGCAGTATGTAGAATAGTAAAGCAACAGATAGAGTACCGACGTCCATTGTTCCAAATACAAATTAAAGTACCCAACACCCTACAACAGTGAAGTAAAACAGTCCATGAAAGTGAAATAGCAGTATGTAGAATAGTAAAGCAACAGATAGAGTACCGACGTCCATTGTTCCAAATACAAATTAAAGTACCCAAAACCCTACAACAGTGAAGTAAAACAGTCCATGAAAGTGAAATAGCGGTATGTAGAATAGTAAAGCAACAGATAGAGTACCGACGTCCATTGTTCCAAATACAAATTAAAGTACCCAAAACCCTACAACAGTGAAGTAAAACAGTCCATGAAAGTGAAATAGCAGTATGTAGAATAGTAAAGCTACAGATAGAGTACCGACGTCCATTGTTCCAAATACAAATTAAAGTACCCAAGACCCTACAACAGTGAAGTAAAACAGTCCATGAAAGTGAAGATATTATATGAAGTAAAACAGTCCATGAAAGTGAAATAGCAGTATGTAGAATAGTAAAGCAACAGATAGAGTACCGACGTCCATTGTTCCAAATACAAATTAAGTACCCAAAACCCTGCAACAGAGAAAAACGCTAATCATAATCATGTGAGGAGTGTGATATGTCCAAAATATAAAAAGACCATCAGACCATATCAATAAACCAGCAACATAGACCAGCATCGCTAGTTTTGAAGGCAGAGTGATAAACATTAATCATTTTTTTTTTTCACAAGAGAAAAAATGTTGTTTTGAATATATTATATGAAGTAAAACAATCCATGAAGTCATTACATTTTCACATCTGAAGATTGGAACCCAAATATCCATCCAGAAAAGTGGAAGTCCCACCCCAGGCAGTGATAGAAAAATACCGCATGTCACATACAGGGACTTGATATAAAACCCAGTAACGGTCCACATGGAGATTATCGACAATCTGAGAAAGCATCCAAATATGCCCGAGGCATCTATAAGAAAGTGAAATAGCAGTATGTAGAATAGTAAAGCAACAGATAGAGTACCGACGTCCATCGTTCCAAATACAAATTAAAGTACCCAAAATCTTGCAACAGAGAAAAACGCTAATCATGTGAGGAGTGTGATATGTCCAAAATATAAAAAGACCATCAGACCATATCAATAAACCAGCAACATAGACCGGCATCGCTAGTTTTGAAGGCAGAGTGATAAACATTAATCATTTTTTTTTTCACAAGAGAAAAAACGATGTTTTGAATATATTGTATGAAGTAAAACAGTCCATGAAGTCATTACATTTTCACATCTTAAGATTGGAACCCAAATATCCATCTAGAAAAGTGGAAGTCCCACCCCAGACAATGATAGAAAAATACCCCATGTCACATACAGCGACTTGATATAAAACCCAGTAACGGTCCACATGGAGATTATCGACAATCTGAGAAAGCATCCAAATATGCCGAAGGCATCTATAAGAAAGTGAAATAGCAGTATGTAGAATAGTAAAGCAACAGATAGAGTACGTACCGACGTCCATTGTTCCAAATACAAATTAAAGTACCCAAAATCCTTGAACAGAGAAAAACGCTAATCATGTGAGGAGTGTGATATGTCCAAAATATAAAAATACCATCAGACCATATCAATAAACCAGCAACATAGACCAGCATCGCTAATTTTGAAGGCAGAGTGATAAACATTAATCATTTTTTTTTCACAAGAGAAAAAATGATGTTTACAATATATTATATAAAGTAAAACAGTCCATGAAGTCATTACATTTTCACATCTGAAGATTGGAACCCAAATATCCATCCAGAAAAGTGGAAGTCCCACCCCAGACAATGATAGAAAAATACCCCATGTCACATGCAGGGACATGATATAAAATCCAGTAACGGTCCACATGGAGATTATCGACAATCTGAGAAAGCATTCAAATATGCCCGAGGCATCTATAAGAAAGTGAAATAGTAGTATGTAGAACAGTAAAGCAACAGATAGAGTACCGACGTCCATTGTTCCAAGTACAAATTAAAGTACCCAAAATCCTTGAACAGATCAAGAAAAACGCTAATCATGTGAGAATTCAAAGTAAAGTTAATCTATTAACATTGCGAATAAAATTACACAGAAGTCAAAAACATTGCCTGGCCATACTCATGGCAAATTTGTCATCAAAAAATCAAAAAATTAAGAAGACTGCCCTCATACGGGGAAACCAGTCTTGAACGTTTAATTTACAGAATTCAAAAATATTAGTTAAAGGTCCAGCACAGTAAAATAAACTAAAAGCAGCCCAATTAACTGGGCCTGCTAAGCAAGAAAAACAAATTAACCAAACTAATCCTCCGCTGGTTCCTCACGAAGCTTATTAATCATGTGAGTGTGATATGTCCAAAATATAAAAATACCATGGACCATATCAATACAAACCGGCAACATAGACCCGTATCGCTAGTTTTGAAGCGAGTGAAGTAAACATTAATCGTACTTGCAAGAGAAAAAATGCTATTTTGAATATATTATATGAAGTAAAACAGTCCATGAAGTCATTACATTTTCACATTTGAAGATTGGAACCCAAATATCCATCAAGAAAAGTGGAAGTCCCACCCCAGACGGTGATAGAAAAATACCCCATGTCACATAAAGGGACTTGATATAAAACCCAGTAACGGCACACATGGAGATTATCGACAAATCTGAGAAAGCATCCAAATATGCTCGAGGCATCTATAAGAAAGTGAAATAGCGGTATGTAGAATAGTAAAACAACAGATAGAGTGCCAACGTCCATTGTTCCAAATACAAATTAAGGTACCCAAAATCCTTGAACGAACGCTAATCATGTGAGGAGTGTGATATGTCCAAAATATAAAAAGACCATCAAACCATATCAATAAACCAGCAACATAGACCGGCATCGCTAGTTTGAAAGCTGATGAAACATTAATCATTTTTTTTTTCACAAGAGAAAAAATGTTGTTTTGAATATATTATATGAAGTAAAACGAGTCCATGAAATCATTACATTTTTTCACATCGAAGATTGGAACCCAAATATCCATCCAAAAAAGTGGAAGTCCCACCCCAGACAATGATAGAAAAATACCCCATGTCACATACAGGGACATGATATAAAACCTAGTAACGATCCACATGGAGATTATCGACAATCTAAGAAAGCATCCAAATATGCCTGAGGCATCTATAAGAAAGTGAAATAGCAATATGTAGAATAGTAAAGCAACAGATAGAGTACCGACGTCCATTTTTCCAAATACAAACTAAAGTACTTAAAATCCTTGAACAGAGAAAAATGCTAATCATGTGAGGAGTGTGATATGTCCAAAATATAAAAATACCATCAGACCATATCAATAAACCAACAACATAGACCAGCATTGCTAGTTTTGAAGGCAGAGTGATAAACATTAATCATTTTTTTTTCACAAGAGAAAAACGATGTTTTGAATATATTGTATGAAGTAAAACAGTCCATGAAGTCATTACATTTTCACATCTTAAGATTGGAACCCAAATATCCATCCAGAAAAGTGGAAGTCCCACCCCAGACAATGATAGAAAATACCCCATGTCACATACAGCGACTTGATATAAAACCCAGTAACGGTCCACATGGAGATTATCGACAATCTGAGAAAGCATCCAAATATGCCCAAGGCATCTATAAGAAAGTGAAATAGCAGTATGTAGAATAGTAAAGCAACAGATAGAGTACGTACCGACGTCCATTTTTCCAAATACAAATTAAAGTACCCAAAATCCTTGAACAGAGAAAAACGCTAATCATGTGAGGAGTGTGATATGTCCAAAATATAAAAAGACCATCAGACCATATCAATAAACCAGCAACATAGACCAGCATCGCTAGTTTTGAAGGCAGAATGATAAACATTAATCATTTTTTTTTCAGAAGAGAAAAATGCTATTTTGAATATATTATATGAAGTAAAACAGTCCATGAAGTCATTACATTTTCACATCTGAAGATTGGAACCCAAATATCCATCCAGAAAAGTGGAAGTCCCACCCGAGACAATGATAGAAAAATACCCCATGTCACATACAAGGACATGATATAAAATCCAGTAACGGTCCACATGGAGATTATCGACAATCTGAGAAAGCATTCAAATATGCCCGAGGCATCTATAAGAAAGTGAAATAGTAGTAT